>CAMTZB010000024.1:17395833-18074166 GCA_947086495.1 Morpho achilles | reverse complement strand
AATAGTACCACCCTCTTTTCTAACCGAGGTGTCGTAAAAGGCGACTCAGGTAAGTCGACCCGCCGTGTGGTATCCGGCTGAGTAGAATAGACCACCCTCATATCTTACCGAGGTGTCGTAATAGCGATTAAGGTAAGTTGACTCACCGTGTGGTATCCGGTTAAGTAGAATAGACCACCCTCTTTCTTATCGAGGCTTCGTAAAATAGGACTAAAAAGTTGCCGTCAAGCAGGCGGCCGGTCGTAAAATACGTAGCCAAATCATGTGACAACATGTATATAACATGTTGTGCCGATTCCACTTAGAGTGGGATAAAGGCAGGAAGATGATGATGATGATGAATTCAATAAAATAAACTGCTAGATAATATTTGAGCTGATGATATGGGTATAACAAAATACTAAAATCTACATTGAATATAACACTATTTTTTTTATAAATTGTCAAGTCAGCATAGCTTATTTGGGGAACAAGCAGTCTCAAGAAACGAAGATACCAATGATCGAGCCCCACCTTCCCAATTATATTTTTCTTTTTTTTTAAGTTTCTTTTTTATTTTCTAAAAAATTACCCAATAAGGCTCGCTTAACCAGTTACTTTATACTAATTTGTGAGAAAATTAATCAATATTTCGGGGGTATAATATTGTAGTAGCAAAGTCTGGTTATTTTGTCTAGTTTGTATATAATATTGCATTAACCTCATTTGATATTAGGCAGTATTTCATTGAATGGGCGAATCTAATTGATTATTCGTGCATAGTACGACCGTTGAGGACACGGCCTATGGTGACCACGCTTATGGAATAACCGATACTGTCTTACTGAAGATTTAAACTTTCGATTCATACTTATTATAATATAATATATATTATATTATATGTATTGATAACATCCATACTTGCAGTCACAATATAATTTGGTATAAGATTCTATAATAAAATTCCGCAATCAATTTCAGCACTGCCATTACAGCAGTTTAAAAACACTGTTAAAAAGAGGCTGATACAGAAAGCCTACTCTTGAAGATTATTTAGAAGATAAGAATGTGTGGATATAGCTCTCTTTGAACCTGTACAAGACAGTAACGACTTAATGTAAATAATATTAAGAATTATATTTTTAAAAGAGCAACCGCCGAGTTTCTTGCTGGCTCTTCTCGGTAGGAACAGCTTTCCGAACCAGCAGTAGAGTTGACGATCCAAAAGCACTTGTTTACAAGTTTATTTGAATAAAGAATATTTTGAATTTTTGAATTTGAATCTATATATATAAAAGAAAGTTGGTCTTAGTTACACTATTTATAACTCAAGAACGGCTGAACCAATTCGGCTGAAACTTGGTGGAGAGGTTGCTTAGAACCAGGAGACGGACATAGGACTTTTTATCCCGTTCGGCAGTATTTATTTTATCCCATCAAGTCACTATAAAACGTGTTATAACAAAAATGACTATGACATGGAATAACAAAACATAAATGACAGCTATATGTAATTTTGTCTTTGGTTAAGTATGGTAAAAAATTTGACAAGTTATCAAAATAATAGCTAAACTTCACTACATAGTATAAAATAAGTCGCTTTCCCAGTCTGTCCCTATGTCTCTATATCCCTATATATGCTTAAATCTTTGAAACTACGGAACAGATTTTGATGCAGTTTTGTTTAAATAAAGTGATTAAAGAGTAAGGTATATATGTATAATAACATTCAATATGGAGTAGAGAACTACTGTAATTTTTGAGATTTCTAATGTGATGTCGTAAATAATTACATTTTTTTCCGCTTACATTGCAAACGCAGGCTAAGCCCTACGAGATTTATCAAAATGATGTACTAAGTATTTGCACACCTTGAAAAGGTCTATAGAAAACTCCGCGATGGTATATGTCTTTCTCTTATGGATAACCCACAATAGTCATTTTGTCATTTACTTTTTACGAAAAATAATGTCTTATTTTTGAAGCAATTTTTATACAATACAGTATTAATCCTTATCCAATTAAGTACCTTAAATAAATTGAATTAAGTACCTTAAATACATCGTCCTGCCCTTATCCCACTCTAAGTGGGGTCGGCACAACATGTTACAAACATGTTGTCACATGAGTTGGCTACGTATTTTACTACCGGCCGCCTGCTTGACATCAACTTACCTTAGTCGTATTTTACGACACCTCGGTAAGAAAGAGGGTGGTCTATTCTACTTAACCGGATACCACACGGTGGATCAACCTACCTTAGTCGCCTTTTACGACACCTCTGTAAGAAATGAGGCTGGTCTCTTCTACTAAGCCGGATCCCACACGGCGGGTAAATTTACCTTAGTGGCTTTTTACGACAACTAGGTAAGAAATGAGAATGATCTATTTTATTCAGCCGGATACCAACCGGCGTACCAATAATATCTAACAATAGTGTAACATAATAATTACATCGTGGATTGTAGCAAAATAATATTTTAATTAGATTTTTTTTTAAGTTTTTGTATTATGGACCTCCGCAAAGTAACGCATAAGTCTACGTATATTGTGAATCATTGTTACCGTTTCACGTTTCGCCTTTGAGAATGATCCCGCCATTGTCGAAACAATACTCATCATATCGACCAAATAACACAAGCGAATCGATGTGCGCGCGCGCATCTCGCCTATTTAAGTTTTGGCGGTTCAAACGGAGAACTGAGAAAAATAAGAAAATCATTTTCCTGAGAAAAATATTCAGATACTAAAAAATGTGGACCGTGAAGCGATTTTTTTTGCTCGCTTTTGGATTTTTGGTACGTATATATTTTTATATTGTAACTCATAATATGAGTTATATTACAGGTATATTGGCGTAATTGTAAAATTGATACAAAGATAATGATAATATTATTTTGCTATAAAGCCGTGTAATATCCGGCTGAGTAGAATAAACCGCTAATTTCTTACCAAGCTGTATTAAAAATCTACTAAAGTAAGTTGACCAGACGTAAGGTAAACGGCTGGTTAACTTAGAAAATAAAAGAGCATAGAATAAAAGAGCAACCGCCGAGTTTCTTGCTGGCTCTTCTCGGTAGGAACAGCTTTCCGAACCAGCAGTAGAGTTGACGTCAAAAACACTTGTTTACAAGTCTATTTCAATAAAGAAAATTTTGAAATTTGAATTTCAAATCATTAGAACTAAAGATTTAAACACCGGGTAGGTTCTTATGAGTTTTTCTATTAAAACTTTAAATTAAAGTCTCTAATAATTGCAAGTACCTGGATGACTGAAGCTTTATTAACCGTATTTTTTTAGAAGATATAGAAAATAAACGATTAAAAAAAACTATGATCTTATCTGGAACCGATCCGGGTATTCTGGATACGAGACCGCCCGTTCCCCAATTGAGCTATCATGATTTTGCAATTGACAGCGTTATTAACTCTTGTTTTCTAATAATACTGTGCAGTTTTTCACAAGATTAAGAGAGCTTTATCGTTTTCTCGAGATCATATTTGATTTATTTTATGAATTGTATATTAAAATAGCCGAGTTAAATTTCTTCAATAAACAAGTACCGAAATATAAAAAGCCTTTCTCAAAAAATATAATATGAAAGATATTTATTGATAACACACAGCGTTTCTCAACCTCCTGCTTTTCTCGTAGAAAAGAGGTTTTTATAGCTTATAGCGTATATAAGCGTTAATTGTGCCAAATTCATTTATAATGGTTCAGCGGATTTGCCGTCAAAACTTAACAAACAGAGAAATAGACAAACAGACAGACTTTCGCATTTATAATATTAGTAAGCATATTGTAATCATCTGTGGCTAATTGTCAATAAGCTTATACTAAACTAATCACTAAGCAATTTTTATATATTACTATAAGACTAAACAAAAGCCGTAACTAAAATGTTTGGTTGTGGCTGAAGATTAGAGACTGAGTCAGAATTTCAAATTCAAATTCAAAATATTCTTTATTCAAATAAACTTGTAAACACGTGCTTTTGAATCGTCAACTCTACTGCTGGTTCGGAAAGCTGTACCTACCGAGAAGAGCTAGCGGTTGCTCTTTTAAAAATATAATTCTTAATACTATTTATATTAAGTCATTACTGTCTTGTACAGGTTCAAAGAGAGCTACTTCCACACATTCTTATCTTCCAAATAATCTTCAAGAGTATAGTAGGCTTTCTGTATCAGCCTCTTTTTAACAGTGTTTTTAAACTGATGTAATGGCAAAGCTGAAATTGATTGCGGAATTTTATTATAGAATCTTATACCAAAACCCACAAACGAATTACGTACTTTTGCAAGGCGCAAAGCAGGAGCCGCAAACTTATGTCGGTTCCTGCTTTGTCTATTGTATACATCACCTATCGTTTTATAATTCTTTATATTTTTATGTACATAAATTAGATTGCTTAAAATATACTGTGAAGCAAATGTAAGAATACCTGTTTCCTTAAACTTCTCTCGCAGGGAATCACGCGGTCTTAAATTATGAATGTACGTATAGCTCTTTTAAAGAAAGAAAATAACGCTTTTCCTTACATGAATATTTCCTTAAAATATATATAAACGAAAGTTCAGTAAAGTAAAGACAGCCGGACGAAACTGAAAGCTGCAATAGCTGCGAGTGGAGCACATGGTCAGAGGAATCGATGAAATTTTGTAATGCAAAATAAGGGTCCCTCTTTCGGTGGACATATTGAATTTATGGTTGGTGGCAGGATGATATTACCACCCAATGTCCATCAGTGGTCTAACTGTAAAGTTGTTACTATCCTACGCTGGGTATAGGCTTTCTCTCTCCGTTTTTGGAGAAAAGAATTGGAGCTAAGACCTACTACGCTACTCCAATGCGGATTGGTAGATTTCACATATCCCTAGAATTTTCTAGATTAATGCAGGTTTCCCACGATGTTTTTCGTCACCGAAAAGCGTGTGCGTGTGCATAAATCTAAATTTAATCAACAATTAAATACAAGATTTAATAGAAAAACACATTGGTGCCTTCCTTGGACACATGATCGTCTCTACAGCGTCGCACGGTCCTACCGCTGGGCTACCACAGCTTCCAATAGGTCTATCTGTAGACAACGGAAATTTTGACTTCTATTCCAAGACGGGTTTTTTTTTCTAGCATGTCTAATTCTCATCATCCTGCCGTTCATCCATCATCCATCTACCCTAAGCCCACTCTATGTGGGGTCGAACAACATGTTATAAACATGTCCCATATCTTGGCTACGAATTTTACGACCGACCGCCTGCCTGATGTCAACTTACCTTAGTCGTATATTATGACACCCTAGGTAAGAAAGAGGGTGGTCTATTTTACTCAACCGGATATCACACGGTGGGTCAACTTACCTTAGTTGCCTTTTAGGACACTTCGGAAAGAAATAAGGGTGAACTATTCTACTCAGCCGAATACCACACGGCTTTTTCAAATTCTAATTCCCATCCGCCATTATTTACATAACAATGAAATATTTTCTATTTCTATATTATGATAATATGATAGCTTTATGTCAAACACTATTGTGAATAACATAATATATTAGTTGCCATGACTTTGCTATGTATCAAGTATTCACATCTTCATCTTTCACTGTAGATAAAATCAAGGACAATTATTAGATCAAGTATATGAATGTTTTGTTGGGGAGAATGTCACAGCGTATATTGAGCTAAGCTGATTCTTTGTGCGTATTAGTATCTAAAGCAGTGTTTCCCAACGTGGGGCCCACGACCCACAGGGGGGCAATTTGATGGTTAAGGGGGGGCAACTCGACACTGGGTCATTTAAATACAATGCCAGATTTCGGTGCTAAATTTAACAAAAAAAGGAAATTTTTCTTCCTAAAACCTATTATTTATGTTCTTAAAGTGGACAATTCTTTATATTAAAAATTATTTATGTTACTTAGGGGGGCAAAATAACTTTTAACGTGGGGCATGGACCAAAAAAGGTCGGGAAACACTGATCTAAAGAGTCAATTAACTGACATATTAAAATGGAAAAGAATTTTTAGCAGTTTGACTCCATGACTCTAGTGTCTCAACTGCACTAATATATAACTCTCGATAAGAGATGCATGAGATCGCCGATTGCTAGATTCGACCATTTCCACCGCTACTAATATTAAAATGCGAAAATCTATCTATGGGTCCGTTCTGCTTTAATGGCGTTTTAGATCTATACGAGGCCAGTGGACGCTCAAATCCTATTCTAACATTGGTTTTAGGATTTTGATTCCAATTCACATGTCGAATCGATGGCCATTCCAATACGCTAAAGTAAGTAAGTAGCGGCCAGTTACTATCTCACTGCTGAGAATAGACACATAAGTTTTAACAGAAAAACTCATTGGTGTCTGCCCGGGTTTGAACCCGTGACCTTCTCGAAAGAGTCGCACGGTGTTACAGCTGGGCTACAACAGTTTACAATACGCTAAATAGTAACGGATGTTTCATAATTCTATTCAAGTGGAAAACATTATTCATATTTTCATTACAACTTAACGCAGTAAGCCATTACAGTTTTTGGTCGAGAAAAAACTAATTAAACGCGAGGGAGAAAATGCGAGTGTCCATTTGTCAAATTTCAGCAAGTCACCGAACAGAAATCACCGAAAAAAGGAGAAAATTGGTTTCTGGTTGTATTTTCTTTTATAAAACTATATTAAATCTGCTAAATCATGAGAAGGGATTTACATTATTATTGTAAATTCAAAAATCTCTGTTCTCTGTTAAGCTTTCACGGCTAATTCGCTGGAGCAATATAGACGAAATTAAAATCTTGTATATCGGACTTATATATATGATAAACAAGTTAAAAATACTTTTGAAAAGCTGTAAACAAAATTTCATTTCCATACTGTTACCCGTTGAGGGGTTCCTTCGTCTGGAGCCAATCCTGACAGCATCAGGCCATGCTTATCATAAACAAACGTTGTCATTGGGACTAGATAAATATAAAATTTCAGTAATTTATAAAATTAGGTGTTACTTTGCAGAGATCCATAATACAAAAGTAATAATAAAATTATTTTGCTATAATCCGCGATGAAGTAAAATAGAAAATATATATAATGCTAAATGTAGAGTGGACAATCCGATTATATATATATATATATTAAAAATTATAACAGACATCAAAACCACAAACCATAAAATTGTTTCGTGTAACTAATTCGGTCAATGATGAATGATTTTGCTTTGTCGACCTTTGATCTGCTGGTCCTTTGATATGCTATGTATTTATTTATTTATATTTATACAAATATGAAAGGTGACTGCCAGAATTTCATACAAATGGTTCAATTTTCAATAGATAAAAATAGCATAGTTAATCCATATGTGTATATGTAAATGTAAATGTAAAAATAAATGTAATTTATTATTATAAAATAATATTTTGTATTCAATGGGGATTTTATAACAAAGGAAATGGTATACAAATCATCATCTTCCTACCCTTATCCCACTCTAAGTGGGGTCGGCGTAACATGTTATAAATATGTTGTCCAATGATTTAGCTACGTATTTTACGACCGGCCGCCCACCTGACTTCAACTTATCTTAGTCGTATTTTACGACACCTCGATAAGAAAGAGGGTGGACTATTCTACTTAACCGGATACCACGCGGTGAGTCAACGAAACTTAGTCACCTTTTACGACACCTCGGCAAGAAAAGAGGGTGGTAGGTACTATTCTATTCAGCCGGATACCACACGGCGTAATGGTATACAAATCATAGATATAATTATTATATAGTAATTAAAATGATCTAAAAATGAACGTCAAAGTGTTATGTAAATGAAATCACTGGGAATTAACAAACAGATAGACAGATTTTGAAATTTATAATATGAGTTTGAGCTTAGAATAATACTGGATGTAAAAATATTAAAGTGGAACTTTTAATGCACTGTAAAATTATATATGTAGTGAGATATATTAATATTCACAGTCCACTGTATGTGACGTGATACCTTGAGAGACGTCAATGACAGACGGTGTAGTCAGCACACGTCTTGGTGCTGAGGGTATGACAATGGCACATTTAGGGTTTATTGCACTATTATTGTTTTATTTGTTTTATTAGTGGAACGATTCAAATTCAAAATATTCATCTTCCTGCCCTTATCCCACTCTAAGTGGGGTTGGCATGTTGTAAACATGTTGTCACATGATTTGGCTACGTATTTACGACCGGCCGCGTGCTTGACGTCAACTTACCTCAGTCGTATGTAACGACACTTCGGTAAGAAAGAGGGACTATTCTACTTAACCGGATAGCACGCGGTCGTTCAACTTACCTTAGTCGCCTTTTACGACCCCTCGGTAAGAAAGAGGGTCTATTCTACTTAACCGGATAGCACACGGTCGGTCAACTTACCTTAGTCGCCTTTTACGACCCCTCGGTAAGAAAGTGGGTCTATTCTACTTAACCGGATACCACACGGTCGGTCAACTTACCTTAGTCACCTTTGACGACGCCTTGGTAAGAAATGAGGGTGGTCTATTCTACACAGCCGGATACCACATGGCGGGTCGACTTACCTTAGTACCTATTCAGTAAAGTATTATTAAATAAGTTTTTTGATTTATGTTATTTATATTTATATATAGCAAGTCCAGGTAGGAGTTTTGGGTACAAAAATCGATCTCGAATCGGTTTTATTAAAAAAAAAAAACATTTAAATTTAATATAAAATACAATTTTTGCCGTAAATTGTCAAGTCAGCGTAGCTTATTCGGGGAACGGGCGATTTCAAGAAATGAAAATAACTAGGATCAACCCCACCTAACTATTATTTTTTTTGAAGATTATTTTATTTTGTAAAAGATTAACGATCAAGGCTCGATCACCCAGGGTACTTATAAATTAATTAACATAATCGACATTACAATATTTGACATTAAAATAATCGATAATAACTGATATACGCCTGTGGAAATTGTTACTATTCAGACGTGCTTCGAACTGCTGCTACAAGATTAAAACAGCTCACCCTGTGATTGCTAGTGTTTGAGTGATAATCTACAGAAGCACAGATTATTATAGACAAACTAATTAATATCATAAAAAGCACGAATTTGTGGGGTTTACGTGTAAAGAGCTCTATTACAACTATATTCTTCAGCAATATTATTTTATAAATAGTTTATTTTCTTTAATTATTATAGAAACTATTTTCTCAAAAATTATTTTTAATATTTAATATTTAAATAGCTAATCTTAGCCGTGTGGTATCCGGCTGAGTAGAATAGTACCACCCTCTTTTCTTACCGAGGTGTCGTAAAAGGCGACTAAGGTAGGATGACCCACCGTGTGGTATCCGGTTTAGTAGAATAGACCACCCTCCTTCTTACCGAGGTGTCGTGAAATACGACAGAGGTAAGTTGACGTCAGGCAGGCGGCCGGTCGTAAAAACGCAGCCAAATCATGTTACAGCATGTTTATAACATGTTGTGCCGACCCCACTTAAAGTGGGATAAGGGCAGAAAGATGATGATTTAAATAGCTAATCTTGTCCATCTAATCTAATCCTACGATGTTCATGAAATTTAGTATGTAGGAGTTTCGGCGGCGATAAATAGATCTAGCTAGGTTTTATTTAAAAAAATCGCTTTATCCCTGTTTTGAAAAACTGCTTAAATATAAATAGAATTCTATTTATTTATTTGGCTGTCATTTGTAAATTTGTAATAATTGGGAACGGGCGGACTAAAGAAGAGAAAATACCCGGGATAAAGTCCCAGGTATCATCTTTTCTTTTCTTTGGTATTGCATTTTTATAAATTAAAAAAAAGTACCGTGCAAGGCTCGGCCACCTACATACTAGAAATTAAACGACTTATCCACTACATGCACAAGTCGCAACTGATACAAATGGCTCTTCTCCTCGCCTCTACTCTCCTTACAACAGTCCTTCTCCCCTCTCAAAAACTCACCTATCTTTACTACAACTCTCTTCACGTCTCTTCGATGTATTTGTCCTTCCGTTACAACTCACTTCTAAACAGTCCAAACGCAATCGGGCCTTGACGAAGATATTCTGATCCAGGCTAGTTCTCGTAGACTATAACAGTTTAGTTGAGACCTTGGGTCCGATGAAGATCGTGTGCCCTTACGGGGTTACCCTCCGGACGTTTCGAACGGTGTTTATCGGATGCCCATCAGGTCCCCGAGGCGGTCGATGTATCTGGTGCTCCCGATGCATCGTCAAGCGGAGGGAGGAGTCACTTTTAGAGAGGCCCGGGTTCAGAGTTGCTGCTGGCGGGGATGGGGGCAATGTATACAACGGTACCCTATCCCCGCCACCAGCAGCGTGGTGGAGAACACAGGTTGTTGTAGTGCGAGTCTGACATATCCGCCGCCTGTATCCGTCGGGCGGCGGTACCCATAAGAGGTTTTTTCGTCGACAAAAAAAAGTCTATACCTGACTATTAATTTAAGCCTTAAGGCCGAGGTCCAAATTTGAGCTAAAAGCTTATGAAGGATTGATTTGCTTTTTCTTTTAACTTTTCATCACTAAGGGATAGCGTGAGTACTGGCTGAAATCTGTTTGTAAAGAAGTTATTCACATTTCCAGATCTGCCAAGAATGTTCGTCCCGGAGTCTCTCCGAGTCCGAAGAGTCTGTGGTGAGCGTGTACACAACACAGTCCAGTATGTCCGGAGCCAGCATTGACGTATACCACCAGATCGCCAACAATATCGCTGAGAAGATCACCTCACCTATATACAAGTAATTTTATATTCATGTCCAAGACCCAAGAAGCCATCCAATTTATCAATATGCTCGCGGGCAATAGTGTGGCCTGCGAGCGTTGATTAGGCTTGCCCTAGAGCACTTCAAGTTTAGCAGCGATCGGTCACGTTTATGTTTTTCACATGGCCAACTACATGTCACTCTTTCAAGAGTAAGCACTAAAGACAACATGTTTGTATTGTCTAATGATAGGAAAGCTGTGAATTTAAAAATTAAATAAGTAAAAATGTAGTATATGAATTTAGATATGCCAAAGATCTTCATGGAAATCTTCATGATATAGGGAAAGTGGAATTGTAAAAAACTACTCAATAGATTTTAATCATTCTATTCACTGAGTGACATAGGCTATATATTTTATACCCGTGCGAAGCCGGAGCAGGCCGCTAGTTAAATATAATTGCTAATCTTAGCTACCCACGATGCACACTTCCTTACATAGATTTTCTTATGGCGCGGATTATGCTAACCTACTAATATTATAAATGCGAAAGTTTGTGAGTATCGATGTATGTTTGATACTCTTTCACGGCAAATCCGCTGAACCAATATCTATAAAATATGGCACAATTATTCCTTATATACGGGAGTAATATATAGGCTATAGAAATCCTGTTAATTATCGCCATCTATTATCAACCTATCACGTGACAACAGTCCACGCGAACGAAGTTTCAGGTAAAAGCTATTAGCAAATCATTCTGTCATTGATCTTGTGATAAGTGCAAGATTGAGATGATATGGACATGTAATGAGGAGGGATGATAATCATGTGACCAAACTACTGTTAATTATGAATGTGGGTGGATATGTGACTAGAGAGAGGCTGTAAAAGAGTGAAGTATGATAATATAAAAGGAGTAGCACCAAAGTTGACGAATAACAAGAAAGAATGGAAGCAAAAACATGTTGTGGCACCCAACTTAAAGTAAGATAAGGGCAGGAGAATGAATGATTCAAAAGGTCTTATTCTTCCTACATTTTGCATTATATAGATTTTCATTACATGCAGATTTTTGAAAATTATACAACTTTATCTTCAAACATCAATTTGCATCCAAGTTAATACTTGATAAATGCAATATACCGAATAAAATCAACTATCTCCCATTTATTTTTAAATGTTTACTTTACAGTTTCCTGGGCTTCGGAAAGAATAAATCCGAGACAACCACCACAAAACGCCCCTGGAGTAAAGTTGAACTACTAGACGAACCAGAGGTAAAAACAAAAGCAAATCGAAAACCAGTTGACAATGATATATCCAACGATAAAGATGTGGAGGAACTGTCATCTGAAGCGTTCCTCAAAACAGACAAGAAACCGGAAAAAATAACGTTATACTCAAGCTATTTGCCGAGTGGAAAGATTGAAAGGTTAGACGGGAATGATACTGTGAATGAAATAAGTGATGATGATGAAACATTCGATTTTGATGATGTCGAAGATAGTAAAGACGAGAAGCCTAGAGGTAATTCAGTTGTTTACTTTCTGGAGGTAGTTGGCAATATTATACAGCTAATATACAGTGGTATTGTTGCACTGTTTTCGTCAAGGAAGTCGAATAATTAAAATTACATTAAAAAAATTATAATTATTACTTCGTAATTTATAACATAGTACGACTGGCTTAAGTATAGCAAACTCTTTCAGTGCCTATGTATTGTATTAGTATCGTATTGGCTCAATAAAATATACAATAACAGCTACTAAACGTCCACTCTGGCCCGTGTCTATGATGCTACTGACGTGTGCGCTTTATACAGGCGTTATACTTTTGACTTTTGCTTTGTATTTTTTCATGTTTTGTACAATGTACAAGGTAATAATTTCACATCTTAATCCACACCAATAGTTGTTAATAGATGGCAACAGGTAATTACAATAAATTTGTAATTACCTGTTGCCATCTATTAACAACTGCCAAAACCTCCGAACTGTAGCCCATTGTTTAATATTTGAAATTTAATATTATTAATTAATATTTTTTATTTGCTACAACAAACAAAACGCTTATTATTTAAAATTTCATACAAAACGGTCAACTACTAGAGCATGGTCAATTACTAGTGCACTTACATGTTTGTATCATCGAGGTAACATAGGAATAAATACTATAAAATTATACCAAAAAACTTTATATTAAAGAATCTCATTTCTTTTCAAGTACAGGCATTAATGGAGGCAATTTGGAACGTGTTTCATCTTTTAATCTTTAGATTATAATTTTGTATGATTTTTAACATTAATATCTCTTTTTTAATGTATTATAAATTTTATGAAATGTTTGTAAATATGTTTTGTGGTAGGTACTGTCACAAATTTACTTATTTGTGCCATATTGCAAAAAAATTTGGTCTTGACGTTGATTTTTGCAATAATGTGTAGTTTAAAACTAATTATGTTATAAAATATTTATTTTGAATTCTTTTTTTATTTTTAAACCTTCTTTTATGGACTATATTAAATTCAAACAAAAATATTCTTAACTGGATTTTTATGTATAAGGTTTAACGGAATGTATTGTGCGTGACGAAAGAATAAATTTTGCATTGAATATACATTATTGAATAACATGATTTATTATTTATGTAGCCGCGTGGTATCCGGCTAAATAGAATAGATCACCGTTATTTCTTACTGAAGTGTCGTAAAATACGATTAAGGTAAGCCAACGTCAAACAGGCGGCCGGTCGTAAAATACGTAGCCAAATCATGTGACAACATGTTTTGTAACATGTTGTGCCGACCCCACTTAGAGTGGGATAAGGGCAGATGATGAATTAATTTACATGAAAAATGAGTGATCGTATTTTATTATAATAAAGTACCCTCAAATTAAAATTTATAAATGCGAGGACATAAAAAAAAGATTTTCTGGCGAACTGATATCTTGTCCAGACGTCTGAAAATTATTGCGGCTTTTAAATCAAAATTTCTGCCATGTCTAGCCATGCTTGGGTTTACGAACGATTATTTTAAAAACATTTTGAGGATTTGGTAAATAAAAAAAATATGAATCGATTAATTGAGTTAGATGAGTTTTACTGTTAAGACTTATGTGTCTAATTGACAATTGCAATTTATCACACGCTTTTCGGTAAAGGAAAACATCGTGAGGAAACCTGCATATCTCTAGAGAATTCTAGGGTTATGTGTAACCTACCAATCCGCATTGGAGCAGCGTGGTAGGTCTTAGCTCCAATCCTTCTCTCCGAAAACGGAGAGAAGAAACTTATTCTTAGCAGTGGGAGAGTAATAGGCCGTTACTTACTTTTTTATTCCTTATACACCGAAATAACAAAGAGGCTATTGAAATCTGGTAATTCTACAGGAATAGAACACTATAAGTCGACCCGCTGTGTGGTGTCCAACTGAGTAGAATAGACCACCCTCATTTCATACCTAGGTGTCGTAAAAGGCGACTAAGGTAAGTTGACCCACCGTGTGGTATCCGGTTTAGTAGAATAGACCACCCTCTTTCTTACCGAGGTGTCGTAAAATACGACTGAGGTAAGTTGACATCAGGCAGGCGGCCGGTCGTAAAAACGCAGCCAAATCATGTGACAGCATGTATATAACATTTTGTGCCGACCCCACGTAGAGTGGGTTAAGGGCAGGAAGATGATGAAAGCGCTGTCTATTATCAACTTATCACGCTTTTTTTTTTTTTTTTAACAGGAAAAAACCCCTTATGGGTACCGCCACCCGACGGGGGCAGGCGACGGTTATGTCGGACTCGCACCGACTAAAATAACCTGTGTGCTCCACGCTGCTGGTGACGGGTATAGGGTACCTATGAAGACATTACCCCCATCCCCGCCAGCAGCAACTCTGTACCCCAGAGTGCGCCACCTCTGGGTCGGGGCCTCTCTAACAGTGGCCCCTCTCTCCGCTAGACGATGCATCGGGAGCACCAGATGCATCGACCGCCGCGGGGACATTTTCGATGGGCGTCCGATAAAACCCCGTTCGGAACGCCCAGAGGTCCCCGTTAGGGCGGCATACGACGGGCTTCGGCGAGTCGTCTGCGCCCCACTCGCCTGCGGCGGATCGGATCCAAGGACTCGACTTCCCGGACCCGACCCGCCGCCTCCTTCCGCGAGATAACATCCTCGCAGAAAGAGGCCATCGCAGCCCACGATCCCCCCCTGTCCACCATGGCACGAACCACAGTGGGCAGGGAGAGATCATGCCCCACCTGTGCCACGAGTTCTGCCCGCTGAACCGCCCAAGCTGGACAGTCCGCGAGCGTGTGCAGCGCCGTGTCAAACTCGGCGCCGCATTCGTGGCACTCACCAGTCGCTTCGCACTGAGCCACCCGCCACAGATACCTCCCAAAGCAACCATGTCCGGAAAGCACCTGTGTCAGGCGGAAGGTGAGGACCCCATGCCTTCTGGCGACCCAGCCCTGGAGAATGGGCTGGATGGCTGAAATCGTCCAGGCTCCTGCACTGGGCGATTCCAGCCGCCGCCTCCATTGGCGGAGGAGCTCCTCCTGAGCTGCCCTCCGCCAGTCCACCTCTACCACCGCTGAGTCTCCCCCCGGTGAACGGGCTTCGACTCTGCAGTGGTAGGCCTGAGCTAGCACCTTGGCCTCTAGGTCCCATGGAGGGGACCCGGCCAAGGCGCAGGCCGCCTCGCCGGAGATGGTCCGGTAGCCCCGCACAAGTCTGATCGCCATGACCCTCTGCGCCCTGCGCAGCAGGGGCAAGGATCCGGCGGTCAGCCGCCCCGCCCATACGGGAGCGCCGTACAGGGCCATGGACCGCACCACTCCAGCGTATGGGCGCCGGCAGCCTGCATTAGGCCCTCCCAAATTCGGGAGGAGCCTGCTCAGGGCTCCGGCGGTCGCCATTAGCTTGGGGACGAGCCGCCGGAAGTGGGCCTCGAACGTCCATCGGCTGTCGAGGAGCGATCCCAGGTACTGTAGTGTACCCGAGATTTCGATGGACGTCCCGCCCACCACCAACCGGGAACCCGCTGGGGGCGCCATCCGAGGCCTGTGGAAGCAAATGGCCTCGGATTTCTCCAAGGCCACCCCCAGTCCCAGCCGGCGAATCCGGGCCACAACGTGAGCCGTGGCCGCGGTCGCCAGCACTCGGGCTTCCCGGTGGGTGCTCGCGCGGGCAGTCACGAGGGTGTCGTCTGCATAGGAAAAGAGACGCACCCCCGGAAGCATTTGCCCGCGCAGCACCCAGTCGTAGCCGATGTTCCACAGGAGAGGGCCTAGAACCGACCCCTGCGGAACACCGCACGACATCCTCCGCTCCTTCCACCCACCCCCAGCCGTCGGGTACCTGACAGCACGGTCAGTCAGGTAGTTACTGACCACACGCTGCAGGTACATGGGGATGCGGTGAAAGCGTAGGGCCTCCTTGATCACTCCCCAGGGCAAGGTGTTGAATGCATTAGCGATGTCTAACGACACCGCCAACACTACCTCGCGCCGGGTTGTCGCCTCCTCCGCCAGAAGTCTCACACCCTCAATACAGTCAAGGGTGAACTTATCACGCTACAACAAATCACGCCAACAAAGGCGCAGGTAAAAGTATTATAAATTATCTTGTGAATTAATAAAAAGCTTAAGTTACCTATGCAATATATACCTATAATGTTTGCGCTTAAAAGGCAAATCATTCTCCCATTTATAACTTTACAGAACGCGATAAATCTTATTTTGCATGAAAAGCAGTATTTGATTACATCCTTTTAGCGGAAATCGACACCGGAAACAAATTTTCCGATATCCGTAGAAACTTTATCTGTAGTGACAAATAGAACAACAAACTTTGGTTCCTTCAACAATCTTAGACATATATTCTTTTTTACATGTTTCAGTACACAATATTTAATCACCCTCCTCCTGCTCTTATCCCACTCTAAGTGGTGTAGGTACAACATGTTACAACCATGTTGTCACATGATTTGGCTAGGGATTTTAAGACCGACCGCCTGCCTGAGATTACCTTACCTTAGTCTTACCGTATACCACACGACGGGTCTACTTACATTAGTCGCCTTTTACGACACCTTGGTAAGAAATAAGGGTGGTCTATTCGGCTGAGTACAGCCGGATACTATATGGCGGGTCAACTTACTTAGTGTCTTTTACGGTAAGAAAGATGGTGGTCTATATGCTGTATATATATATATATATATATATATATATATATATATATATATATATATATATATATATATATATATACAGCATATAGACCACCGTCCACCATATATATATATATATATATATATATATATATATATATATATATATATATATATATTCAGGATCTCGGAAACGACGCTAACGATTTTCCTGAAATTCAGCATGTAGGGAGTTTTGGGGAAGAAATATCTATCTAGCATGGGTTTTTCATTGGGTATCTATGGGTTTCGTATTATCCATGTTTTTGGGCATAATAGATTACTAAAATTTAAATTTAATATAAAACACTGTTTTTGCCGTAAATTAAGGACTATTAAGGAGAAGCTGAGAGTGAGAAAGCCTACTATACTGTTGAGGATTATTTAGACGATAAAAATGCGTGGATATAGATATTGTTCGACCCTGTACAAGATAGAAACATTAAATGTAACTAGCATTAAGAATTGTATTTTTAAAAAGAGCAACCGCCGAGTTTCTTGCTGGCTCTTCTCGGTAGGAACAGCTTTCCGAACCATCAGTGGAGTTGACGATTCAAAAGCACTTGTTTACAAGTTTATTTGAATAAAGAATATTTTGAATTTGAATTTGAATTTGAATTGTCAAGTCAGTGTAGCTTATCCGAGGAACGAGCGGTCTCGAGAAATTAAAAAAATACCTAGGTACGAGCCTAAAAAATAATTGGGTAGGCTACCCAATATATTTTTTTTTTACTTTGATACATCATATAAAAAATATGACAATATTTTACTACTATACTGTGTGTAAAAGCTGTGATAGCCTAGCAATGAGATCGTGCGATTCTTTCGAGGTCACAGGTTCAAACACCGGGTAGGCACCAATGAGTTTCTCTGTTAAAAATTTATGTGCCAGCCGATGCCACGGGTACAGCTAGTGATTTTTAATAAGATGTATTAGGGGCCTTTTATTATACCACTGCTGGGCCTCTTCTCTACGTTTTTGGACAGTAGGATTTGAGCCTCGGCCAACCAAGTACTATATATTTATTATATATATTTATAGACTCATTTAATTCATTTAGAGCGAGCACAGAGATAGGTTCTTAAGGGCATGCATCACAAACCTTATCGTTATCCCACAAGATTATTATATGAGTTTTGCAAGTTGCAACAGTTCGCCAATTATATGTACTAAACATTACGCTAAGGACACATTCATCGCTTGAATTTGAGCACAAACTGTATGCTAAGAAGCGCAGACGTGATATTGTCTGTCGTATTCCACACAAGCCACGAACATCCTTCATCACAAGACACCAACATTCATTCTTAGCACCTTATATATAATATAATTATAAATATATATAAATAAATATATATAATAAAATAAACAAATATTTGGATTTTTACCCTAACACTAAACATATTGCTAAAAATAAATTATTTCATGATACAAATGGATTATAATCAAACTGAAAATATTCTTTTAACCCTTATTTAAAATACAATCACACACAACACTCACTCATACCTTACCTACATGCAAATCACTTACTTTAAGACACACAGTCATATCCTCATTCATCCACATGCACACACACACACGGCTGTTATATTAGTTTAAATTTTTGTTTTAGTTTTCTTTTTGTTTTTACTTTTGATCAATAACATTTAAATGTTGTTCTTATTAGTTTTATACAAATTCCTTTTTTTTCCTTATTAATTGTAATTTTTGTCATCGTAATTTATATTTTTACGCCTGTAGGTACATATATAAGTTGAACCAAGTTAAGGTGGTCACTGGTTCCCAAAATACAGTTTAAACTAGCTTGGGAGCCAGGGACAATAATTGTACTTTTGCATTGTTGTAAAATAAAATAAATAAATAAATTATTACTTTTGCACTCATGAAGTTGACGTAACAGTGATCTTTGCAGATAGAGTGACGTCACATAAAATATATGACCAGTCCGTGTAAACACTCGAAAGGGTCGCCTACTCTCGCAGAGTGCTCACTTAACGAGCACTCATGCGAGTAAGATAGGATTATTGGGAAAATCCATTTGTACGATGAATTTTGATCCCCGATAATATTTGAGGTGATGTTGTTCGATAGCTTTCCGTGGGTGTGACTTTGCGGAAATATGTACGGAAGAAAATGTTATACAAAGCATTGATAGCATCGCTAAATATTGCCCTATCCAAAGAATAAAGTCGTATCGAATATTAATTAAGGAAATATACCTATTCTAATTGTGTAACAATATTAATTTTTAAATTGCACACATTCACCACAACAATCTCAATAATCGTTTCGCCCTGTAACCGAAGCATTCCATGACAATATCGAGTAGTCTTTCTTTTGCCGATGATTATCCTAATATTTACATTACTTTTGTATTATGGACCTTCGCAAAGTAACGCCTAATTCTATAACTTGTTTCCCTTATTCACCGTGACGGCTCTAAAAACACTTACATGTTGTATGTTACTTAAAGCAAGAGTAGCTTACCAGAAAGAAAAATGTTCATTCTTACTTAGATGATAAGAATGTCCACGCATTCTTATCATCTAAGTAATCCTCAATAGTACAGTATGCCTTCTGTATTACTTCAATTTACTTAAGTTATTTACTAAAATTACAACTTATTATATCCGTGTCAGGCGTGAATAATTGAGATAAAAATGGTATCCTTTAAGTTGGACTGAAATATACCTGCCTACAAAATTTCATTGAAATCTGTTTAGTTATTTTAAAGATTAGCATAAACGCACATCGTATCAAGAGATCTTTATGATATGATGTGATAAAAATGAGATACGAGAATCGATGAGTCAAAAAATTGGGTAATAAACCGTTTTCCTCTCAGAGTTTATGGGGCTTTATTGCTTCGGATTGAAAATTAATTTAAAAAAAACATTACAAAACAAAGGAAAAAACCAAAAACCGCATTAATTTATTGGAATCCGTTTGGTTGATTGGATTTTGTTTTTCTTTTGTTAACTCGATTTTGAATAACAAAGGGTCAATCACTTAGTATTTATTGGAAAAAAGCTTGATTAACAGACGTCGACATCTGGATTTTCTTTGTTTTATTAACAACAGAGTAGTGTTACAGGATGTCGTCGTGTGATATCCGGCGTAATAGAATAGACCACCTTAATTTCTTACCGATGTGTCTTAAAAGGCGACTAAATTAACTTGACCCGCCCTGTGATATCCGGCTGAGTAGAATAGATCACCCTCATTTCTTACTTAGGTGTCGTAAAAGGCGACTAAGTAAGTTGAGCCGCCGTGTGGTATCTGGCTGAGTAGAATAGACCACATTCATTTCTTAACGGAGTGTCGTAAAATACGACTAAGGTAAGTTGACGTTAGGCAGGCGGCCGGTCATAAAATCATGTTGCAAAATGTTTATAACATGTTGTGCTAACCCCACTTAGAGTGGGATAACGGCAGGAGAATGACGAGAATAATATAATAAATAAAAAAAATAAAAAAATATATATAATATATAATAAATAAAAAAAAAAAAAAAAAAAAATATTAAAGGTGTCAGAACTCTTAGAAATCGGCGTAACTTAGCAAAAATCTGTAACACAAAAGTAATACTCCTCCTATCCTATTCTACTAATATTATAAATGCGAAAGTTTGTGAG
This sequence comes from Morpho achilles, assembly GCA_947086495.1. Classification (NCBI taxonomy): domain Eukaryota; kingdom Metazoa; phylum Arthropoda; class Insecta; order Lepidoptera; family Nymphalidae; genus Morpho; species Morpho achilles. Next base: position 18,053,616 of record CAMTZB010000024.1, on the reverse strand, counting down.
TATGGATGCATGTTTGTTACTCTTTCACGGCGAACCCCTAAACCAATATCGATGAAATTTGGCATAATTATTCCTTATACACCGGGTTAACACATAGACTATAAAAATCCTGATAATTCTACAGGAATTGAATGACATTGAAAAGCGCCATCTATTATCAAACTATCACGCGATAACAGTCTAGAGGAATGAAGTTGCAGGTAAAAGCTAGGTTTTATATAGTACGCGATTAATAACTGGATTACCGAGCTTTTTATTTTTTTTTAGAAGATATAAAATAATTTGCAATATGAAAAAAAAGGAAAAAATCTAGACTTAATCCAGGGTATTTTCACTTCTTTAGCCCGCTTGTTTCTGAGCTATAACTTTGCAAGTGACAGCGTAATTAATTAAGTTTTCTGTCATTTTTGTAGCAGTTTTTCAGAACATTTTCAGACATTTTTTAATGAAACCTAATTAAATCGATTTGTTGCCCCCGACACCCCTACATATTAAGTTTCATGATAGATATATAATTTGTTTTCATGCCGAGACTAAATTAGTAATATGCTTGCACAAATAACACCAACCACCACACTGCACTGCACACACTCACTACCACAATTTCAACAATAGTTATCCCCTTAATTGAAGATTCAGCAGGAGATAGAAAACTCATAGGTAAGTTAGACTGTATGAAATATCTTGTTAAGGCGACGTAGCTTATATCTTGATAATATTAATAGGTTTAAAATAAAACAATAATGTAATAACTAAAAAAATATTTATTTGTATGTTTTACACACGTAGATGTAATAAATATATATTAATAACTTAATTAATATGATTTATATTCTATAAATAATTTCTCACCATAATTTTGGCTTTGACCACGATTGTGGCATTCGACCAAATTTTTGCATCCAATATTTAAAATAAATCATTTATTATGAATAATTTATATATCTAGAATACTGTAGCATTTATTTATATACTATTAATTATGTAATTATTAATATAGTAATATGGCGTTATTATATGTCAGTTGTATGTGATATTTATTGTTTGTATTTGAAATTACTTTAAGGTTTCCCGAGACTGTCACACTGTCAAATTTTATTTAGTTTCAAATTACTTCCAATACTAATACTTCTGCTGTACTCTCATAGGTATTTTGGATAATTGAATTGAGTTTGAAAGCTATAGATTAAATGTTGGGACAAATAACGTGCATGCTTCAGTTAAGTATTAACATTTGCCATTGGGTTTATATGACTCGAAAATATTTTTTCTCGACTACCTATGTTATAATTTAAGGATTAATTAATTTCTGATATCAGATGTTTTCCTCTTATTTTTTTTTTACTATTAACTGATATCAGAGTAAATTATTGCAATGTGGCACTTATGCAATAGTGGGTCAACTCATAAAACACGTGTTTTGTACTAAGAATAGGCGTAAATGCTAAAATATACATTCTTTTCAGTAGCAATATCGGTTGAACTTATAATTCAATACAAGACGTTCGTTTAAGCATACTACAGTATTTTTCATTCATATTCCTTAGTAATATTAAACAAATTTGTCTCAAAACATGTTTTGAGTTGTCCCACTAATGCACCCTATGAGCGATATTTACTGGCAGTCTCTACTAAGAAGCAGTACATATTGTGATAAAAAATCTCAATTTCTATATAAAAAGACATTGTAGTTAAAATTTGTAAACAAGCGGTTGCAAATATCTTAGCTCCGATGAAAGCTTTGACTCGTCCTTGCCCAGTTCTACTACCATTTCCCTGGCCCGGTTATTGGCGTATTCGTGGCCACAATCGTGGCGTTCCACCATTTTGGCCAGTGCCATGCTTAGCTGGGCCCTGGCACCGCCCCCTGAAGACTCCACTAAGGCTTTCATGACATCAGGTGAGAAACCCTGAAAAGAATATGAAAACCGAGTTAATAGACTTATCGCTTGCTTTGTATTATTCATTAAACAATAATGATAATAAATATATGGGACACTTATACACACGGCCGTCCGTCCCCAAAGTAAGTAACTTAATACTTGTGTTATGGTAGACAGACAACTGGTGAATATATACTTATATGTATTTAAACAATTTAAATTCATACTTTAATACAAATATATACCCAGGCGCAAAGACCAACAAATTCATTTATAGAAAATGTTGGCCCTCCGCGGGAATCGAACCCGCGAACTGCGGAGCTGAAGGCAAGAGACTACCCACTGCGCCAAGTCATCAAATAATCATCGGTATTCTAATTCTTTATAGAACTTGCTTAAAATGAAAGTATCAAAATGTCCAAAATGTTGTGATATTTTGTTTATGTATGAGTACCTGGGTGACCGAGTCTTGCGTCGTAATTTTTTAAAGATATAAAAAATGCAATTAAAAAATTAAAAAAAAAGCGCCGAAGACATGTAGGATTCGATCCTGGGTTGAGAACTTTTTTGTTCCGTGGGTTACCCCCTTGGCTATCACAGCATTACGTTTGACAACTAAAATATCATTTGCTTTAAATTCTACAGTTTAGCATTTTTCAGTGGCCGATAATTCTTTTGCAACCCTTCCTTCTCCCAACCCTCTACATTCTCAATTGCATGAAAATCGTTGGAGCCGTTTCCGAGATTCAGAAAATATATATACAAGATTTACTCATTTCAATATTAAAGATAAGGGAAAAACATATAAGGAAGTTATGAGGTCCATATATTTTTAGCTTCTTTGTAGGAGCTTTTCCGTATTCCGAATTTTATCTTTTCGGGCTACAATAGCAAACATATCCTGGTTAATTATGACTTGAAATTATGTCTTCGAGGATACGAATTTGGCAACCAGCCAATCTACATATATAAGGTACATACCACATCCAGACCAGCGGATTAATATGATTCTTCTTATTTATTTTATATTTATTCATCATCATCATTCTCTTACCCTTATCCCACTGTAAGTGAGGTCGGCACAATATGTTTTCTTCTTCCATTCTCCCCTAACATTCGTCAACTCTGGTGCCACTCCTTTAACATGCATATCATTTTTCACACAATCCATCAATCTTTTTTTCGGCCTCCCCCTAGCCATACAACCATCCACATTCATATTTAAAACTCTTTTGGTCACATGATTTTCATCCCTCATGACATGACCATACCAACTTAGTCTCCGACTTCTAATCTTTTCTGTAATGGGCGCAACTTACGGACTTCCCATAATATACTCATTGCGTATTCTATCAAGTTTTGCTACACCACACATCCACCTTAACATTCTCATCTCATTCGCATGCACATTTCTTTCATCCTTTCCTTTTATTGCTCAACATTCTGATCCATACATTACGACAGGTCTAATGACCGTTTTATAAATTTTACCCTTTAGTTTAATGGGCATTGGTGGTCACATATTGTTCCTGAGACCTGTCACCACTTCATCCATATTTCTTCATATTTATTAAATTTTCATCTTCGTCAGTAAAGGAAAGTATCGAGAGGAAACCTACATATCTCAGGAAAATTTCTTGGATATGTGTTACATACCATAAAAAAAGACAATACCTATGTCCAGCAGTGGGATAGTAACATGCCATTGCTTTACATCACAGACACATAACTCAAAGACAAATAGACTTTAGTCTGCAATCTTTATTTATTATTACTTTATACCCTTTTTCTTACTTTACTCTTCTTTCATTGAGGACTTTAAATAGCATTAAAAAAAATCAGTTAAAAAAATAAACTTGACGAAGTTTACTATACTGAAACTTGGGTGTAAAAACCTTTATATTTTTTATTTAGCACATCTCGTAAAGATCACATAAATTTAACGTTGTATTGAAGTATATTTGCGGTGAACGCGACTAAGAGGTTTTTATTAAAGGTGGTAAAAACTTTATCAACGAGATAGCTATGTACCTACCCTTTTATGATTTATTTATTGGAGATTACACAGTAATGGAGTTCTGGGCCTCCTTCAAAGGTTATTAGTGTAGTTAAGAGTTTATGAACCCTTCTTACGATGATTGATGACGCGAATACCGCTAAATAACAAACAACCGAAACAAAGGGCAATGAACGGAAATAACCAATGACTTGTGTAAGGTTTGGAATAAAAAAAGAAGAAATATACGTCAAGCATTTAGATTTTGTTGAAAATAGGTAAAAATCACAAAGTTATTAAAAAAGAATATGGTATTATTATAGTAGAGTAGGGAGTATTATACTAGAGTAAAGGCTATTATTAAAGTAGAGTAGGGGTATTATACTAGACCAGGGCTTTAGTATTATAGTAGAGAAAGGAGTATTATACTAAAGTAGGAGCTATTACTATATAGGAGTAGGGGGTATTATACTAGAGGAGGGGCTATTATTATAGTATAATATTATTAAAGAGAGTAAATATCCCTAGATTTTTCTAGAGATATGCAGGTTTCCTCACGATATTTTTCTTTACCGAAAAGCGTGGAATAAATTGCAATTATCAATCAGACATAAGTTTTCATAGAAAACTCATTGGTGTCTGCCCGGGTCCGAACCCGTGACCTCCTCGAAAGAGTCGCACAGTGCTACCGCTGGGCTACCTCAGTTACCGCTGGGCTACCACATATACATTGGATAAGAGCTTTTAAAACAGCGTAGTTATTGTATATTTTTTTAATTTGGGTTACAAATAGGGGTCTGCTAGGGGTTGGAAATCATAGGAGCTCTTATTCATGAGCTCTCTACGCGGCGTTAACGCTACATAACGATAACAAGCCCCGTATGGGCTTGAAACAAGTCGGGCTCATCCGATAAAATAATACCTAAGTATAGCCGGTTGCTATACATTAATTATGAATTCCACTCGCGATAGTTTAAATTCAAAACTTGTTAACCTCCCCAGCTAAGCTAAATTCTTGTGTTAGTAGTGGGTTCACATCGGTAGTATAATGACCGGGATTCGAACCCACGACTCGATCGCAAGTCCGTTAACCTAGCCATTCTTACCGCCGCTTATAAATAGATATTGCTGGGTAACTTACACTATAGTCCGAAAGCCTTTGCCTCTTAGCGTCCCTGCTCAAAAGATCGTACAACAAGAGAAGCCTCAAATTGGACGACGATAGCTTCCCTCTAGACGACGCCTCAGAAGGACTAGCCCTGAGACCCTCCCAGACATCCACGACCCTCTCATCATCAGGATCATTGGCCATCCTGATCATATCCCTAACAGTTGGGGATAAATATTGCAAATTCTCTTCATTAAATTCACTGTCAGCGCGTCGTGAAAGCTTCGCATCTTGATTGTAAGGTAATAGGTGGTGTTGAACGTTAGGTCTTGGCTCCAGAAGTGGCTTAATCTCTTCATTGAGAGCAGCCAGCAACTGTTCTTCAGTTTTCTTCTCCTGGGGCCCGATTATTGTGTACTGAGAGTTATTTTCCACTGGCAGTAGAACGTAGTTCTGGCTTTTCGGTATGTTTTTAGGTACCTTTGGCGGTGAGGAGGGCGCGTACAGACCTGGCTTGTGGAATTTTGTCGTTACATCTCTGGAAATATACATTTAATTATTATAATAAATAAAAGTCCGCAAAAGCTGTCTTTATGTGATCGATTTTTTCAAAATATACGGAACGGTTTTACTTAAAGACTGTACACTTATGGAATTTTGTTATAAAAAGTGATACAAAGGATGTTTTTAATCTCCTATTATTTTAGCAGATACTTAATATTAAGATTTTAACATTAAAGTATAATGTCGTTAAGGAATATCCATATCTTAGTAGAATTGCTGAGAGTTGCTCATTTAGTCGCAATGGAATACATTGTCGCTTTTTCCAGGAAAAAAGAATAAATAATAAATATATGGGACACTTACACACACGGTCGTCCGTCCTCAAAGTAAGTAACTTAATACTAGTGTTATGGGTGACAGACAACTGGTAAATGTATGCTTATATAATTTTTAAATACATACTTAAATACATTGCCGTGTGGTATCCAGCTGAGTAGAATAGTACCACCCTCTTTTCTTACCGAGGTGTCGTAAAAGGCGACTAAGGTAAGTCGACCCGCCGTGTGGAATCCGGCTGAGTAGAATAGACCAACCTCATTTCTTACCGAGGTGTCGTAAAAGGCGACTAAGGTAAGATGACCCACCGTGTGGTATCCGGTTTAGTAGAATAGACCACCCTCGTTCTTACCGAGGTGTCGTGAAATACGACAGAGGTAAGTTGACGTCAGGCAGGCGGCCGGTCGTAAAAACGCAGCCAAATCATGTTACAGCATGTTTATAACATGTTGTGCCGACCCCACTTAGAGTGGGATAAGGGCAGGAAGATGATGATACTTAAATACAAATAAAGAATACCTCATTGCTGACTCATAAGCTTTTTACTAAAATTGTTACTTATTTCTTGAAAGGCTTCAAGTTTTCATTTTGAAAGCGTACAAGATAAGCATATATATTTATTGTTAAAATGTTTCAAGCTGGTGATTTAATTGCGAAAGCGTGTAAGAAATTTTGTGTTAAACCATGATAGACTTCAAGTAGCAGAAAATCAATGTACAAAATATAGATAAAAACAAATTATTAGTATAACACTACAAGCATAGACCCAGAAGTTTTAAGACGAGCAGATGTTATAAAGAAGTAAAGCTAGAAGAAGGCAGAAGAGACCGTCACCACATTCATCAGCCATTTTGCTGATATTTGGCATAGAAAGCTGCTACATACAATGGTTTTGGAGTTGTGGGCACGTCGTCTTTAAGCTCGTAGGCCATTTGGTCGGTGAGGTGGGCGATGACCTGCATGGCGACTGGCAAATACGAATTGGAGAGTTTAATCTGCTGCTGGACCGAATGAACCTATAAGAACAGGGAACAGTTAAATCTTTAATATTTAAATGAGTTAATCTTAATTCGGAAACGGCATATCATATGACAACATGACAAACATGTTGTCATTTGGCTACGTTTTTTACAACCGGCCGCCTGCCTGACGTCAACTTACCTTAGTCAAATTTTACGACTCCTCGTTAAGAAATGAGGTTGGTCTATTCTACTCAGCCGGATACCATACGGCGGGTCGACTTACCTTAGTCGCCTTTTACGACACCTCGGTAAGAAATGAGGTTTGTCTATTCTACTCAGCCGGATAGCACACGGCGGGTCGACTTACATTAGTCGCCTTTTACGACATCTCGGTAAGAAATAAGGATGGTACTATTCTATTCAGCCGGATACCACAGTCGTAATTAATCACAACAGTCATTAAGTTTAACTAGTTCGTAGAAAACAATAACTATAAAAAAAACCCACTTCTTTATATGACGACTTCTTATCATGCACATGATGAGCTAAATTAAATTAATTCGTTTATTAATTTTTTTTTAATTAATGACGTATCACTTATGTCACTTTTAGTGAAAAATAAAGGCTTCATAATATTAAGAAGTCTTAAACACTGTGTGGTATCCGGCTGAGTAGAATAAACAACCTTCATTCCTTACCAAGGTGTCGTGACGACTAAGGTAAGTTGACCCACCGGTATCCGGTTGAGTAAAATAGACCACCCTCATTCTTATCGTGTTGTAAAATACGACTAAGGTAAGTTGATGTCAGGCAGGCGGCCGATCGTAAAAACGCAGTCAAATCATGTTACAGCATGTTTATAACATGTTGTGCTGACCCCACTTAGAGTGGGATAAGGGCAGGAGGATATATATTAATCTTTTTTAAATAATGATGTATCACTTATATGTCACTTTTAGTGACAAATAAAGGCTTCAAATTATTAACAAGTCTACGCCTTGTGGTATCCGGCTGAGTATCATAAACCACCTTCCTTACCAAGGTGTCGTGAAAGACGACTAAGGTAAGTTGACCCACCGGTATCCGGTTGATTAGAATAGACCACCCTCATTCTTATCGTGTTGTAAAATACGACTAAGGTAAGTGAATATCAGGCAGCTAAAATACGTAGTAAAAACATGTGACAGCATGTTTATAACATGATTTGACGACCCCACTTAGAGTGGGATAAGGGCAGGAGGATGATGATTTCATTATTAATTATAGGTATTTAAAAACAATCCTCAATTTTAATTAATATCCCCTAAACATTGATTAAACCTTTCTTAAGGCAACTTTAATATGATTCGCAGAAGTTTCTTGTAGAAGACACCTAAGCCAACGAATAATATGCTAACTCTCATCATCCTCCTGCCCTTATCCCACTCTAAGTGGGGTCGGCACAACATGTTATAAACACGCTGTTACATGATTTGGCTGCGTTTTTACGACCGGCCGCCTGCCTGACGTCAACTTACGTCTGTCGTATTTTACGACACCTCGGTAAGAATGAGGGTGGTCTATTCTACTAAACCGGATACCACACGGTGGGTCAACTTACCTTAGTCGCCTTTTACGACACGTCGGTAAGAAAAGAGGGTGGTACTAAGATTAGTATCGTGTGGTATCCGGCTGAATAGATATTCAGCCGGATACCACACGGCGGCGGCGGAATAATATGCTAACTCTGTTGAGTGGTAAAACAGGAATCACATGTATATTTTAACCAATATTAAGTAACGATAATGTCGTATCAAATGAATACAGTATCCGTAATAAGAGAAAAGTGAACCCGTATTTACAAAAAATCGGTTCCCAATTGGAAAGTGATTAGCAGATAAGACCACCATTGTTGTCGAAACATATGCGAAAGTGAAAATTCATGAATATTCATTATGTATACTACGAAATACACCATGAACAAAACTAAGAATAAAATGTGCAAAACTACTTTATCTTAGATAAAAGAAAAAGATGGAGATGCTTGAAGTAATATTTTTATTAAATAAAAGAAAAAGAAGATTTTTTTACGAAATGTTTAATAAACGCAAGCCTTTTTTAAATATAGTTAGCAATTGCCAGCGTCCCACCCGCGTGGAAAGATTAAAACCGTAATATATGTCGAACAGGCAATTGGGAGTAGTCATTAAAGGCCACCAATCAGATGTTTTTGTTGCACATTCAGGAATTCCACAGGGATCTAATTTAGGGCATCTCCTCTTCAACGTTTACATTAACGACATCTTGGAAATTTTTCAAAACAGCAAGGCAAGCTTATTTGCTGATGCCCTAAAAGTGACCCGCTTAATAACTCAGCAGTCTGATGTTGAATTATTACAAGATGATTTGACGAGATTGGTTGGCTGGTGTAGGAATAATAAAATGTTTCTTAATGTTGAAAAGTGTTACCACATGAGATTCACACGTAATAAAAATAAAATAAAGTCTACGTACTACTTAAATGACAGAAAGTTGACTAAAGTCGATAATATTCGCGATTTAGGAGTTATATTCGATGGCAGATTGAGTTTCAATTCTCATGTTGACCAAATATTAAATTCAGCCAATAAGGCGCTAGGTTTTGTGCTTAGGTGTTCTAAACAATTCAAGCGAAGTTCTACTTTAATAAGACTATTCGATTGTTTCGTACGCAGTAGGTTGGCATATTGTTGCACAGTCTGGGCACCTTATACTCAAATTGCTATCAAAAGACTTGAAAAGGTGCAGGAACGTTTTCTTCGCCACCTTGCCTATAAATACAACATTAAAGTAAAAGGTTATGAAGAGAGGCTCAATTTTTTCAAAATAAATAGTCTTGAAGAAAGAAGGAAGATTGTTGCAATTATGTTTCTGTTTAAACTTTTTAATAATCACTACATATTATAAAACAAAGTCCATATTTCCGTATGTACGCATAAAACTTTAAAACTACGCAACCGATTTTGATGCGGTTTTTTTTAATAGATAGAGTGATTCCAGAGGAAGGTTTGTACGTATAATAACATTCAATACGAAGTAGAGAAATAATGTAATTTTTGAGGTTTCTGTAAATAATTACATTTTTTTCCGCTTACATTGCAAACGCAGGCTAAACCCTACAAGATTTATCAAAATGATGTACTAAGTATTTGTACACCTTAAAAAGGTCTACAGAAAAGTCCGCGATGGTATATATCTATCTCTTATGGATAATCCACAATAGCAGTTTTTTTCATTTACTTTTTACGAAAAATGATGCCTTATGTTCAAAGCAATTTTTATACAATACAGCATTAATCCTTATCCAATTGAGTACCTTAAATAAATTGTTGATTTAATATAGATCAATATTGCCGTTTACAGCATGTAATTTAAGTGAACATTTTCGGAGATATTACAGATTTAAAATCCCGCGAGGACGCCGCGCTTAGACCTATAAGCACTTCGAATTTAGCAGCGACCGGAGGCGCAACTAAATGTCCTTCTTTCAAGTTTATATTGTCTCATGATAAGAAAGCTATGAATGTTGTATGTAAAGACATTGTCTAATCAATTGTAAAAATAAATAATATCACTACATAGTATAAAACAAAGTCGCATTCTCTGTCTGTCCCTATGTCCGTATATCCCTATGTATGCTTCAATCTTTAAAACTATGCAACACATTTTGATGCGGTTTTTTTTTAATAGATAGAGTGATTTTAGAGGAAGGTTTGCGTGTCTAATAACATTCAATATGGAGTAGAGAAATACCGTAATTTTTGAGGTTTCTAATGTGATGTCGTAAATAATTACATTTTTTTCCGCTTACATTGCAAACGCAGGCTAAACCCTACGAGATTTATCAAAATGATGTACTAAGTATTTGTACACCTTAAAAAGGTCTACAGAAAAGTCCGCGATGGTATATATCTATCTCTTATGGATAACCCACAATAGCAGTTTTTTTCATTTACTTTTTACGAAAAATGATGCCTTATGTTCAAAGCAATTTTTATACAATACAGCATTAATCCTTATCCAATTGAGTACCTTAAATAAATTGTTGATTTAATATAGATCAATATTGCCGTTTACAGCATGTAATTTAAGTGAACATTTTCGGAGATATTACAGATTTAAAATGCAGGGGCCGCGCCGCGAGCCTATAAATAGCGCGTCGGAGGTCGCGGTTCGCCTCTCGGCGATGCTTCCGCGCTCGCCCGTCTTATCGGTGACGCTGTCAAAGCCATTAGGGCTAACAGCATTAGTCAAATTAAAAAAAAAAACGCGGTTCGCCCTTTAACCACTTGAATTCAGCAGCGATCGGACGCATTTATGATCGGAGCTCTATAGCGAGGAAAATAAGAATCACTACATATTATAAAACAAAGTCCATATTTCCCTATGTATGCATAAAACTTTAAAACTACGCAACAGATTTTGATGCGGTTTTTTTTTTAATAGATAGAGTGATTCCAGAGGAAGGTTTGTACGTATAATAACATTCAATACGGAGTAGAGAAATACTGTAATTTTTGAGGTTTCTGTAAATAATTACATTTTTTTCCGCTTACATTGCAAACGCAGGCTAAACCCTACGAGATTTATCAAAATAATGTACTAAGTATTTGTACACATTGAAAAGGTCTACAGAAAAGTCCGCGATGGTATATGTCTATCGCTTATGGATAACCCACTAAAGCATTTTTTGTCGTTTACTTTTTACGAAAAATAATGCCTTATTTTTGAAGCAATTCTTATACAATACAGCATTAATCCTTATCCAATTAAGTACCTTAAATAAATAGTTGATTTAATATAGATCAATATGGCCGTTTACAGCATGTAATTTATGTGAACATTTTCGGAGATATTACAGATTTAAAATGCCGTGAGGAGGCCGCGCTTCGCCCTATAACACTTCGACTTTAGCAGCGATGTCGCTCTTACAAGAGTTTGTTTAAAGACATTCTGTAATTAATTGTAAAAATAAAATACATAGCGAAAATATAAAAGTAAATAAGTAATAATGTACTATATGAATTTAGATATTCCAAAGATAGCAGGAAATCTTCTTGGTATAGGGAAAGGAAATTGTTTTTCTCCAAATTTAACGCTACGGCCATGGGCAGTAATGAATAAATCAAAACAACTGGATAAATTTTAATCATTTTTTTTACACTGACTGACATGGGATATATATTTTATACCCGTGCGAAGCAGGGGCAGGCCGCTAGTAATACTATAAATTGTCCAGAGCTTTTGTCCAAATTCTGTATTAATACACCACGTATTAATAATCCCCGACGTCCCTGTAAGTTGTTCTACCATAGTTTTAAAAGAACTAACCTAGGTAAATACTCACCCGTGCCACGAATGTCAACATTCTACAATATTTTGGCTGAACAAAAGTACGATCTAAACATTTTCCATGATAATTATCTAGAATTTAAACGCAAAGTCACGGAACTTGTTTCAGCACAGTAGGAGAAATTATAAAAAGAAAAAAAAAGGAATTAATAAAATTATTATAATTATTTTTAAAGATTCAAATGTATATTATTATAAAACTGTTGTTAAGTATTACTTTATGACTTCTTTATGATATTGAGATTGACATTATATATGATATATTATTGACATAATTATTGAACTCGAATTAATACGAATGACGTGATAGCTTTTAATTAATAGAGCATTTACAATGAGATTTGACTAATATAATTTAAGGAATTAAAATATATCTATTGTTAGTTGTCCAATAAATAAATAAAAAAATAAATAAATATATAGTATTTTGATAAACATAAATTTAAAAGCTAGTTAAAATTAAAAGCTAGACATACGCTGTCGCGGACTTTAATTTAGAACTTTTTGAGGGGAATAATTTTAAATAATTAATAGAATCTTGCGGAGGTCCATAATACAAAACTAATGAGAATATTATTTTGCAATAATCCGCGATAAAAGAAAATATATGTAATGCTAAATGTAGAGTGTACTATTCGTTCTCAAATTCAAATTCTGCATGTATCAGGCATGAGAACGAATATTACACTCTACATTTAGCATTACATATATTTTCTTTAATCGCGGATTATATCAAAATAATATTCACATTAGTTTTGGGAACAATTTTGTCATACATGATTTTTTAATAACATTTACCGTATACTTAGACTATCTTACACTCAAATAATTGTTCAAATAGATCCTGTAGTAGAAGATAGAGTGATTCCTGTGATTAGCGCGTTGAAACAAACAAACAAACTCTTCAGCTTTATATATTAGTATAGATTTGCGAACACTTACCAACCCATGTTGTGTGATTTGCAAGAAGATTAGCAGTAAACCTTGCCGGAACATCGTGATCTGTAACAATTATATTTTTAAGAGCATGTTTCACAAGTTAACAATAAACTGTCAGCTTATTCGGAACATATCTGACCCATATCTCGGAATTTTGCGTTTTTCAGGTTTCTGATAGGCTTATTCAGCACTTAAAGTCCCTCATAAGTTAACAGATAAATCTTGTGGCTGTTATTTTGTTTATCTGTTGGATAGCAAGTACCTATTTCAAAATGGCCGCAACTTTTTTTTACTTTTTCACTTTTTAGAGTCTCTTTTTAGAGACCTTTATCTTTTACTTAGGTTATTTGTCGGTTAATTGATCGACACTTTATCGGTAGTTTGTGAAACAGGCCCTAAGTTTTTTTCCACTTGGTTTAATAACTGTAACTGGGATAATTAAATTATTATACTCTAAATCCCTACATTTATACATATTATAGAACAATGCCCCCAAAAACTGTCTGTCTGTATGTAATCAAGTTTCTCGAAATCTACATTATTGAATTTTGTACGTTTTTTATATAGGCAGTACAAATCTCGAGGAAGGTTTAGATTAATAGTAAAGAACGGCTATACCGATTTCATTTGGACTTTCTTTGGAAAATAGACGAGATTGTGGAGCATACAAGCTACTTTTTTATCGTAGAATTCCCGTGGGGTCGCGGAAAAAATGAATTCTAGGATAAGCGCGGGAAATACTTTGTAGGACGCGAGCGAATATATTATACTTTCAATTATAGTGTTACCCGCGACTTTAGTGTTAAAAATACCCTCGATTTTCCTGGAAATACCACGTTTTCTTTGTTATATGATAGCGTCATATATAAGCTTCAATTGAACCAAATTTCATTAATATTAGCTCAATGGTTTAGCCGTGAAACGGACAGAAAGTACGGCAGACAGACAGACTGTCGTACTCAGTATTAGTATGGCTCTAGTTTTTCCGATATGTTACTCCGCTAGGCTTTAATTATTCCAAATTTCATCAATATTTGTCCAGCGGTCTAGAACAATTGCAAAAGACAGACTGTACAATACTAGAATGTATGAATTAATAAAGTAATTTACGAGAAGATTAAGAAATACTTTTAAAACAAACATCCAAATTTTAACTTCAGCAGTTTCGAAAAGTTGTGAAAAATTTCCGATTTATGTTTACTTGATTAAATTCACGATCGCACAAGGAGGGTTAAATTTAAGTCAAATTTCATTTACCTTTTGAACTTTTAAAGGTACTTTCAAACAGAAAGCGTTGCACGAAGTTCCTATTCTTCAGCTATTTAATTTTAATGTATTTTGTCACTTTCCCAGATATATATTTAACAAATCAGTTAAAATAAAAATAGATTAGTAAAATAATACGAATTAAATTGTAAATATTCATTATTCGAATAACCTTGAATTGAACATAAAGTAATAATGACAATAAATAATTAGGGGGAAGATAAGACGCAAATCAAATCAAAATAATCTTTATTCAAATACGCTCTTTCAAGTTCTTGTTGTCGTAATAAGGCATATTTTGGCTGGTTTCCCCACCTTCTTCTTGCCCTTATCCCACTCCAAGTAGGGTCGGCACAACATGTTATAAACGTGTTTTCACATGATTTGTCTACGTATTCAGCGACAGGCTCCCTGCCTGACATTAACTTACCCAATTCGTATTTTACGACTCCTCGGTAAGAAAGAGGGTGTTCTATTCTACTTAACCGGATACTACACGGTGGGTTAACTTACCTTAGTCGCATTTTACGACACCTCGATAAGAAATGAGGTTGGTACTATTCTATTCAGGCGAATACCACACGGCGTAAGAAGGAGAATATCTTTATTTATAGCATTTTACTACTATTCTAACAATGTACATACAGTGTAGTATACAAAAAACCAACAGTTTTAATATACAAAAAGTTAAAATATATAACAGATGTTAAAAATTATATTACCCTAAGTAAAAACCGCCCACAACTTGACGTTAACTCACATGGAATTTATTGCTCGTAAAATTTCAGCACAAATAAATATCTCAAATATGAGGCACGCAAACTGTTGGCCCATGAATTTGTCGCATCAGTTTTATCGGATAATTTATTGTGGGGCACTAACGTTGTTAATGTTTCGAAAAATTTAATACTGCTATCGTTTGTTTGATTTTATAAAGATTGTGTGCGCTTCGTAATTTTTAATGTACCAACGAAGTATGTACCTACGTTTTTGTCTTACCCAAGAAGGAATAGCAGTTTTTAAATAGATTTATATCCCGTTCCGTGTGGTATCCGGTTGAGTAGAATAGACCACCCACATTTCTTATCCGGGTGTCGTAAAAGGCGACTAAGGTATGTTGACCCGCTGTGTGGTATCCGGCTGAGTAGAATAGATCACTCGCATTTCTTATCCGGGTGTCGTAAAAGGCAACTAAGTTAAGTTGACTCGTCATTTGGTATCCGACTCAGCAGAATAGACCACCCTCATTTCTTACCGAGGTGTCGTAAAAGGCGACTAAGGTAAGTTAACACGCCGTGTGGTATTCAGCTGAGTAAAATAAACCACCCTCATTTCTTACAGAAGTGTCGTAAAATACGACTAGGTACGGTAGGTAAAATACGTAGCCAAATCATGTGACAACATGTTATGAAATGTGCTGACCCCACTTAGAGTGGTATAAGGGCAGGAGGATAATGTATAATATTAAGCGTAAATAAATTTAAACCAATTCAATGTAAACATCTAACAAGAAATCGAACCAGGATACTTTCAAACATTTATCAGCACTGTCAAGGAAATGTCTGATACCTGAGATATCTCGGTCCCGTTAGCCGCCCTACTATTGAGCCCAGCTTACTTTATATGCCCTCTGTGAGTCTAGCTTTGACTAAATAAGGAATAGCTATAAATTTCAAGCTAATGGCCAATTAGAGAGCTCTTGGATATGTTTTCAAAAGGTCTGGTAGTAATATCTTATCTACTGTATCCATAAAAGTAATAATAAAATTATTTTGCTATAATCCGCGATGAAGTAAAATAGAAAATATATATAATGCAAAGCCTGCTTCGCGAAATCGCATGCTTTGCGATTTTGGTCATGGAGTCTATCTCCTGACGGTGCTTCGGTTGCGGGCGAAACGATTGTTGAGTTTGTGATAGTGAACGTATGTAGTGCTTGTGTATTGTGGTGGCGGTGGTGGAGGTTTGTGCATGTGTTTTTACGAATCCTGCATGTATCAGGTATGATAACCGATTGTCCACTTACATTTAGCATTATATATATTTTCTATTTTACTTCATCGCGGATTATAGCAAAATAATTTTATTATTACTTTTGTATTATGGATCTCCGTAAAGTGACGCCTAATTCTATAAATTACTGTATCCATATTAATCCTATCATAACCTACTAACTAGTCTCCGAAAATGTTCACTTAAATTACATGCTGTCAACGGCCATATTGATCTATATTAAATCAACTATTTATTTAACATACTTAATTGGATAAGAATAAATGCTGTATTGTTCAAAATTGCTTCGATAATGAGGCATTATTTTTCGAAAAAGACAATGACATAAATGCTATTGCGGGTTATCGATAAGCGATAGATATATACCATCAACATGTTGTCATATGATTTGGCTACGTATTTTACGACCGGCCGCCTGCCTGACGTCAACATACCTTAGTCGTATTTTACGACTCCTCGGTAAGAAATGAGGGTGGTCTATTCTACTCAACCGGATACAACACGGTGAGTCAACTTACCTTAGTCGCCTTTTACGACACCTCGGTAAGAAATGAGGTTGGTCTATTCTACTCAACCGGATACAACACGGTGGGACAACTTACCTTAGACGCCTTTTATGGCACCTACAATTATTGAATAAACATATAAAAAAAAAAATAAGTCGACTTATCAATATATTCACATCTGGAACTGAATAAGTTCATGATAATTTTTTAACCTGAGTGAGTGACCACGCATGCGTTAATGTCTTTTAAGAACACCATATATTTCACCATAACTATAAATTTATATTATATATTGTAATGACATATAGAGAGAGGAAATACCGAAAAATATGTATAATATATTACGTTATCAACACACTCTGTGTGGTAGCTGGCTGAATAGAATAGTACCACTCTCATTTCTTACCGAGGTGTCGTAAAAGGCCACTAAGGTAAATCGACCCGCCGTGTGGTATACGGTTGAGTAGGATAGACCTACCTCAGTTCTTACCGAGGTGTCGTAAAAGGCAACTAAGGTAAGTTGACCCACCGTGTAGTATCCGGTTTAGTAGAATAGACCACCCTCTTTCTTACCGAGGTGTCGTAAAATACGACTGAAGTAAGTTGTCACCAGGCAGGATTTGGCTACGTATTTTACATCCGGCCGCTTGCCTGATATCAACTTACCTTAGTCGTATTTTACGACACCTCGGTATAAAAGAGGGTGGCCTATTCCACTTAACTGGATATCAGACAGCGGGTCGACTTACCTTAGTCGCCTTTTACGATACCTCGGTCAGAAATGAGGGTGGTCTATTCTACTCAGCCGGATACCACACAACGTATTATATATATTGTATGTATATATTTTACGCCCAATTACTTTATTAAAATTCAAGTATCAAGTTTGCAAAAAATAACAATTCATAAATTTCCTCTATTTGACAATAAATTGTTAAAAAAAAACCTACGTCGTTAAATTCTAGTCATTTTGACATATTGCATTCCAAATATAAATTAGCCATAAAAACTCACCTCTCAATAACGAATTATTTAAAAACTGGTTCTTACTTTTAGATTTATTTTGACGTAATGCGTTATATATGAATCTTACCTAAATCTCACATTTTAATAGTAGATAATAAAAAAAAAACTAGTTCTAACTAGGTTGCCAATTATAGTGATGAAAAAGTATTATAATTTTCAATACATTATAATTTTTTTTTATTTAATCAAAGGACACTTAGTGAAGTGACATAAATAAATGACGAGACAATTTGTCAAAAGTTATGATAGAATTTTTTGTTATAATCCGCGTATAAATATACAATACTGTATGTATTTGTACAAACGCGGATTATAGCAAAATAATTTTATCATTATTTTTGAACTATGGAATTCCGCAAAGTAACGCCTATTTGCATAAATTATTTAAAAAACAATTTGTTTGATTATGGTTAGGCGTATGAAGAATTTAAAAGAGACTTATTAATAAGTTTTACGAAAAGCTGTAAAAATTTTAAAAAGTATTATTTTTATACGAAACAAAAATGTAAAATATTTATTATTTTTTTATGTACCATAAGAAACGTTAGGAAAGCATTATTAATAAAAAAAGTCTACAAAGGCCAACTTATCCCTATGATAGATATTTCTGCTAGCTAACCAACGAAGTGAGAAAAGATTAATTAATTTAAATATTAAAGACATATATTTTCTACATAATCCTTTTTATATTAAATCAGCGCGCACTCAGTGGAGCGAAGCCATAAACAAATATTAAAACCACAATTTAAATTAGGTATAATTTTGATGAGGCGTATGAAGTTTAAAAAAAATAAAGTTAATAAGAGATAATACGAGATGTTCTAAAAATGTCTATTAAAACATTAAAAAATACAGTTCAATTTTCTTTTAAAATATAAACATACTTTATTTGAAAAATATGTTTAAAAAATGCTGTTCAATTTTCTACTAAAATGTAAACATACTTTATTTCTTGTAAAAAAAAAGTTGCCATTCCAAATTCTTACTCTTTGGATAGAATCTATTTAAGGTTGTGCGGTGTTCCCCGCCACATAACTTATTTAATGTCAATTTCCCTCTTTTTTAAACCAACTTTTAATTTTATTTGTAATACATTTAGGAAAAATATAAGTTTTAAAGGTATACTCTTGTACATATTAGTGGTAAGCAAATTATTAATACGTATTATATTGTTTAGGTTTTTTGGTCAATGTAATATAGTTTGATAGCTTTAAGGCAAAGTTTGTAATATATAATTGTACATTTTTTATGTAAGGCCGTAAAGGACTAGATTCTAGGCCGTTAATAAACTAAAAAAAAAAGTAAGGTTGTGCGTTATATTATAAGTATATTAACCATAGATAAAACTCACCTTTGTATAAATCCAATATGGCGTCAAGAACGCGTGCGTCGTTTGCGCGCGCGCCGCGGTACTGTCCAGCATCAGGATACTGACCCCGACTTAGAACTGCTTAGAGCTGAGAACCTGTTTTAAATGTCAAGTGCAATGTCGTTGTGTTAACCGACGTTGACGAGGAGGAGATTCTGTTTAATTCTACTATATTTTCAGAGCAACAGGTTTTTCTATAGTTTAATATTATTTAATTACGATAATATATAAGTTGTGGTAGCCCAGCGGTAGCACCGTGTCCCTCTTTCGAGGAGATCTAGGGTTCAAACTCCGGGCAGGCACCAATGAGTTTTCTAGTAAAAATGAGTGTCTAATTGATAATTGCAATTTATCACACGCTTTTCGGTGAAGGAAAACATCGTGAGGAAACCTGCATATCTCTAGAGAATTCTGAGGATATGTGTAACCTACCAATCCGCATTTGAGCAGTGTGGTAGGTCTTAGCTCAAATCCTTCTCTGCAAAAAAAACGGAGAGAAGAGGTCTATGCCCAGCAGTGGGATAGTGACAGGCCGTAAATTGCTTTTTTTAAGTAAAATCAAATCAAAATAATGTTTATTCAAGTAAGGTGTCGTAAAAGCCGACTAAGGTAGGTTGACCCACCGTTTTATCGGACGCCCGACCCATTTAAGGTCCCCGGGGTGGTCGATGCATCAGGTGCTCCATCGTCCAGCGGAGGGAGGGGCCACTTTTAGAGAGGCCCCGACCCAGAGGTGGCGCACTCTAGGGTCAGAGCAGCTGCTGGTGAGGATGGGGGCAATGTGTCCAACGGTACCCCCCCGCCACCAGCAGCGTGGTGGAGCACTGTCAGGTTTTTAGTCGGTGAGAGTCCGACATACCCGCCGCTCGTCCCCGTCGGGCAGTGAAAACCCATAATGAGTTTTCCTGACATAACAAAAAATGTTGACCCATCGTGTGGTACTCGGCGAGTAGAATAGACCACCCTCGATTCTTAACTAGGTGTCGTTAAAGGCGACTAAGGTAAGTTGAGCCACCGCGGTTGAGTAGAATAGACAACCCTCTTTTGTACCGAGGTGTCGTTAAATACGACTAAGGTAAGTTGACGTTAGACTGGCGGGCTGGTAAAATGGACAGCCCGCCAGCCGCCAGCCGCCATGTGATATCATGTTTATGACATGTTGTGTCGTCCTCACATAATGTAATAAGGGCAAAACGATGATGACTATGAAAGTAAGCTTTTGCAAACAAATTTTGAATCCTCTAGGATCAATAAGATTTAATGAAGCTACAACTGGTTCGGAATGTTGCTCTTACCGAGAAAAAGAACCAGCAAGAATTGACCCAACTTATAGTGGGATAAGGGCAGGAGTATAATGATAATCCTAGAAAATTTTCTGTTGTCGCCAATGACTTCCGCTTTGTATTTTATAACAACACAGTCGTGAAACAAGAGTATCGCGCCCTTTTTGATTAAAATGGTGGCAGCACTGTGCTGTTGTTGTTTCCAGTGGAGTCTCCCTATTGATAAAACATTTCTGTGTCATTCATTCTTTGTTCGTTATTCTAGAAAAGTGTGTCTCGGTGCGGGAATTGTGGTATTTCTATTATATCGTGTTATTGTGGAAAGAGTGCGCTAACCCGCCGTATGGTATCCGGCAAAATAGAATAGTACCACCCTCATTTCTTACCGAGGTGTCGCAAAAGGCGACTAAGGTAAGTTGACCCACCGTGTGGTATCCGGTTTAGTAGAATATACCACACTCTTTCTTACCGAGGTGTCGTAAAAGGCGACTAAGGTAAGTCGACCCGCCGTGTGGTATCCGGTTTAGTAGAATATACCACACTCTTTCTTACCGAGGTGTCGTAAAAGGCGACTAAGGTAAGTCGACCTGCCGTGTGATATCCGGCTGAGTAGAATAGACCAACCTCATTTCTTACCGAAGTGTCGTAAAAGGCGACTAAGGTAAGTTGACCCACCGTGTGATATCCGGTTTAGTAGCATATACCACCCTCTTTCTTACCGAGGTGTCTTAAAATACGACAGAGGTAAGTTGACGTCAGGTAGGCTGCCGGTCGTGAAAACGCAGCCAAATCATATTACAGCATGTTTATAACAAGAATTGACCCCACTTAAGAGTGGGATAAGGGCAAGAAGATGATGATGTAGAAATAGTGCGCAACATTTTTTTTTTAAGGTAAATAAGGTATTAACAGCTCTCTATACATCATGTAAGTAAGGACCGCAAGTTCGCAACTTTGTCCTGGCGTTCGTCGACCAGTTATTAGCATACCGGTCAAATTTAGTGTTTTTAAGATCACATCGCCGTGATGAGACTACCTGTAAGTAGCGGCCTGTTACTATCCCACTGCTGAGAATAGGCCTCTTCTCTCCGTTTTTTTGGAGAGAAGGGATTGGAGCTAAGACCTAACCACGCTGCTCCAATGCGGATTGGTAGGTTACACATATCCCCAGAATTCTCTAGAGATCTTCCTCACGATGTTTTCCTTCACCGAAAAGCGTGTGATAAATTGCAATTATCAATTAGACACATAAGTTTTAATAGAAAAACTCATTGGTGTCTGCCCGGGTTTGAACCCATGATCGTCTCTAGAGATTCACACGGTCGCACCGCTGGGCCATCACAGCCTACCTGATACTGAGACTACCTGAGTTAAGACTTATTTGGTTATACGTAAAACCCTTAACGACGATTTAACTCTTTTGATCATGGCATATATCCTTATTATATATATCCTCCTATTTTTGTTGTTATGAAAAAAAAATGTGTGGTATCCGGCTGAATAGAATAGTACCTTCATTACTTACCGAGATGTCGTAAAAGGCGACTAATGTAAGTCGACCCACCGTGTAGTATCCGGCTGAGTAGAATGGACCAACCTCATTTCTTACCGAGGTGTCGTAAAAGGCGACTAAGGTAAGTTGACCCACCGTGTAGTATCCGGCTGAGTAGAATGGACCAACCTCATTTCTTACCGAGGTGTTGTAAAATACGACTGAGCTAAGTTGACGTCAGGCAGGCGGCCGGTCGTGAAAACGCAGCCAAATCATGTGACAGCATGTTTATAACATCTTGTGCTGACCCTACTTAGAGTGGGATAAGAGCAGGAAGATGATGATTTGTTGTTATTAAAAAAAATTATATAATATATATATTCATTATCCTAGGAGCCCTTATCCCACTCTAAGTGGAATCGGCACAACATACTTATATACATGTGGTCACATGATTTGGTTGCGTTATTACGAGCGGCCTCCTGCCTTAGTCGTATTTTACGACATGTCGATAAGAAAAAGAGTTGTCTATTCTACTCAACGGCATAGCACACGGTGGGTCAACTTACCTTAGTCGCATTTTACGACACCTTGGTAAGAAATGAGCGTCTACCAGATAGCATATATCAGGTGTATGTCAAACAGAATTTTATGCTTTATATATTATAATACCATTTAGTTAAATATGTAGTTTAGTATAAAAACCCATTTAGTATAATACTCGAGCTAATAAGGAAAATAATCCACTTTTTCCTTATAAAAGAGATAAAACCAGACCTACAATTGTGCGTATTTTTTACTTTCTATTCTGAGATAAATCCTAAAAACCTAACATGCCTTTGTTATAAAGTTCAGTGCTCTGTACAAAATTCTAGTGTCTGAGTGCAAAGTTATTGTGCGAATTCAGAAAAGGTGTTTTTCGTCAAAAATGTTGCCAAATACAAAAACACTTTCACGTTCTCTACCACTTTCGCGCGTACGAATTTTGAATACTAATATAGTAAATTCGCAACGGTGTATGTGGAATGTCGAGTGTTTATTTACTTGTCCCAGTAAAATTGACGCACAAAAATAACGATACAAGTGACATCGATTGAGAGTTATGTATTTGCGCCGATTGAAGTTGAGCTGTATTATCCCAGCTGTATTATCTGTTTTCAGTGAAACATTATTTATAAAAAGTTTATTTGGATTGAGCGATACTAGGACCTCTCCTTTTTTTAATAATGATTAATGATTTACCGTCGATTCTTGGAAAGGCCAGATGCCTATTATATGCCGATGATTTAAAATTGTACTCCTATATAACATCAGAACATGATTGTGAAGCTCTCCAGAGAGACCTTACTGCTGTAGCAAACTGGAGCGTCGTTAATGGTATGGAATATAACATGGATAAATGTTCCGTTATGGCTTTTGGGCGAACGAAGAATCCAGTCCAATTCAGTTACAATATAGCTGGAGCAGAATTGCCAAGAGTAACGATCATCAAAGACCTAGGTGTAACGTTTGATACAAAATTAACTTTCCATAGCCATATAATAACTCTCGCCTCAGAATCATTTAGACGCTTAGGATTTGTGTTGCGCAATAGTCGTGACTTTAAAAACCGCCATACCATTAAGCTGATATTTGATTCACTTGTTCGTAGCAAACTGGAAACCAGTAGTTGTGTTTGGAATCCATACGAAGTAACCTATACTTTGCTTCTTGAGAAAGTACAAAAAGCATTCTTGAGGTACTTATACAAACGTCTCTATGGTTACTATCCTTTCCTGTACCCCACCAAATTTCTATTGGGTCAGTTGGGCTTTCATTCTCTTAAAACACGAAGATCTTGTGACCAACTTTTAACTGTTTGCAAGGTTTTAAACGGTAATGTAGACTGTCCTGTGCTGCATAACAAATTATGCAATATATTTACCCCAGATAACTACTGTCGTCTACGTCGTCACAGATTGTTCGCTGTCCCCGCATGTCGCACCGTATCTCGCGCCAATTCTCCTATACCGCGTTCGTTGTCTGCGCTTAATAAAATGTTAACGGAGTACCCACACTGCGACATATTTGCGGATAAATGGGCTATTATTGCAAAGCAATGCATGCAGTTCAGCGAGCGACTGTGACGGCAGAGATATGATGGATGGAAGGATAGAGATTTTACTTTTTTACATATTTTACTTTATTATTTTATTTTATTCTTTAATTGTTTTATTTTATTCAATTTAATTTTCTTTTTTTTGTGTTACAGTTAAAATTATGTATTCTTTTTTTTGTGATGTATTGTGTTTAATTAGTGTAAGTGGACCATGTCCGTTCTAATTAAATAATAAATAAATAAATAAATTTGCTGTTTTAACAGCATAAGGCATTGCAAATACTATCCATTTCGTTTTGTTTGAGTTCAGTGCTAAATTATACTACAAATTATAGTGCATCAAAATTGTCGTCATTTCTATTTACTTTCTAAATCTCAAAGATGTGTTACAATATTGCATATAACCTAAATGACAAAAACAGAAAGGGACCTAGGATTGATCCTTGAGGCACACCCATAACTAAGGCCGATCCTGATGACTGCACGTAATTAATGCACACTCTTTGAATTCGGCTGTAGATACGATGCCACGAGACAAACCGCATTGTCTGTGATACCATAATGACCAAGATTTAACAACAATGTCTCATGTTGCACACAATCAAAGGCCTTGAACAAATCACAAAATACTCCTATGGCATTTTGTGGTATTTCCCCCGCATCAAAGATATGCTTCACCAATCTAACACCCATTTCATCTTTTTTCATATCTTTAAAAAAAAAAGGATAAAGCTCTGTCACCCAGGTACTTTTATATAAAGACAAATAAATAAAACAGAGTTTTTTCAAAAAATAAAAGTATATCTTTTTATTTATATCAATATATTCTATCGTCCTACAATAACATTATCAATAAATTAAGAATGATCGTCATGCTCCCCAAATTTTTTTGTGAATCTTATTGAAGAAGGAAAATGGCGCAGTGTCCGCATCATGGGAGTGATTCTCATCATGATGATGATTTTTGTATATAATACTGTTAAATCCATTGACTATCCCTTGTTTTATGCCTTTGAAATAATCGTTGATACCTGAAATGTGGGGTAGAAAATCAATATCATTTATAAATATATAAATATATATGGTAAATTAGCAACAGGTATCTGTCACATAATTTTCATTAAAATTAGTTTTTTTTAATTTCTTATGCCTTTCATTTGCACATGTAACACATATTTAGTACAACGAATTTCACGGTGACTTATCCAATTTTGATGGGACCTTAACTGCAATATAGAGAAGGTTATGGAACGATATAGTTAAGTAACGACCTGTTACTATCCCACTGCTGGGCATAGGCCTCTTCTCTCCGTTTCTGGAGAGAAGGATTGGAGCTAAGACCTACCACGCTGCTCCAATGCGGATTGAAAAGTTACACCCAATATAAAATATACCCAGAATTCTCTAAAGATATGTAGGTTTCCTCGCGATGTTTTCGTTTACCGATGCGTGCGATAAATTGCGATTATGAATTAAACACAAAAGTTCTAACAGGACAACTTATTGGCGTTTTACCTGTGACCTCCTCGAAAGAATCACATAGTGACACCACTGAGCTAGCTAGCTCAGCTAGCTATCACACTATCACTATCTATTACTATATCACACTATAACTACTAAGCTATCACAGCTTATGGAACGATATATGTATACCTTTTTACAGAAAATTGCTAAAAAAACATACTGTGAATATATTATTATATAATAGTTATTACCCTTACCATCCTCATTAGTTGTTTGCACTTTATTTGCATCGTTTTTATCTTTGGAAATTGGTTTTTCAGTTGCTTCTGTAGTCATTGGGGTACAAGCTACATTGAGAGGTCTAGAAATACTGTAATTAGTAATAACGGGTCCTCGAGTTCTATCATCAGGTATGTCTATAACAATTTCTGTTACTTCGTATGTCGCTCGTTTTGGATGGTCTGTTACTTCTGAATGCTTTACTTCTTTTTGTGGTAGCTCATCTGATATGTCATCTTCATATTCAAAGCTTGAGCTATAATCGCCGCTTTGATTAGAATCTTCTTCGTGAGGGTATGCGTTAACTAAATGATATAATAGTATCTGGAATCAAAAAAAATTGCGTTAGCTTTTACAAATTCAGGCAAACCAAGCAAGGCAAAGGTTAATATGGAATGTTGGATCAAATCAAGATTATCTTTATTCAAAGC
Source organism: Morpho achilles (assembly GCA_947086495.1). Classification (NCBI taxonomy): domain Eukaryota; kingdom Metazoa; phylum Arthropoda; class Insecta; order Lepidoptera; family Nymphalidae; genus Morpho; species Morpho achilles. Next base: position 18,027,291 of record CAMTZB010000024.1, on the reverse strand, counting down.
TCTTTCAAGCACATTTGAATTGTCAATCAATATGGTTAATGAAGCTACAACTGGTTCGGAATACTCTTACTGAGAACAACCAGCAAGAAACTCGGGGTCAATCTTTTAAACATTTTCAATTTTACATTATTTAACCGCAGTCTCGTATGAAGCTTAAAGGATTTTCAAATCCAGGCATTTATATTATAATAATCTTCAATTTTGTAATATGCTTTACGTATAAGCATAATTCTTACACTTAATTTAAACCTTTCTGTAACTGGTCTAGTATGGATTGCGGAATTTTATTGTAAAAGCGAATACCGAGACCATCGAATAAGATGCTAACTCTACTGAGTTGCGATACAGGAATCACAACCTTTTTGTGACCTCACATATGTCTATGAACATAGAGAAATTAGTATTTTAATATCTTTCATACCCGCGTTCGCGTAATTTTAAAGTTAAGGTATTTAAAATTCTCATTCTGTCCTTGAACTAACTACAGTTTCAGTATTTACAATGTTTAGTTTATGCTGCTGTAGAAGACATTCTAAATATCATATCGAGAAACTAATAAATTCAACGCTCTATTGAAATATTTGTAAAGCTAAATGTAATGAAGATAATTTTCTAAAACTCTATGTCACTTATCTCAGGCGGGCTCTAATAAATTGTTTTATAAAATCTTATTATGATAATTATTACACGTATAAAGCCGTATCAGCCTAGCAGTGAGACTGAGCAACTCTTTCGAGGGGGTCACGAGTTCAAACCCGCGCAAGGAATTATGTCTAATTTATATTAGGAATTTATCACAAGCTTTTCGGTGAAGGAAAACATCTTGAGGAAACGTGCATATCTCTAAGGAACCTAATGTGTAACCTACCAATCCAATTGTAGCAGCGTGGTAGATCCTAGCTCCAATTCTGCTTTCTAAAAGAGAGAGGTGTCCTATGGCCGGCAGTGGGATAGTAACAGGCCATTAGTTTTATTAAACGTACGGAAAAGAAGCCGTTAAAACAAACATTTATCTGAATTAATGATATACATCTAACTTACGGATTCATTTTAAAGCAGGCGCGTATATCTAAGATCTAATTCTTCTCTGCAAAAGGAGGGAAGTACTCTTTTCCCAGCTGTGGGATACTAACAAATTCCCACAAAAAATCTGGAAAATATTTTCATCATGTTCATAAACATCGTCATATCGAATTGATTCCCGCAGGATATAGCAGAGTAACCTTGTTATACCTTGCTCGATGCTAAACCAATCGCGGCGAAGCCTCCATAAAGCTTTGATGTAACGAAATTGAATGTAGACGATAAAGCCTTAGAGCGAGTATATTTAATTATTGCGCCACAAAATTGTACTCCGCGATATCTATAGAATATATATCATAATTTATAGAATTAGGCGTTACTTTGCGTAATACATTTGTAATAATAAAACGTTTTGCTATAATCCGCGATAAAAGTAAGTAAAAAAGAAATGTAACAACCTGTGACAATCCCACTTAGCTTAGACCTATTCTCTCCGTTTTTGGAGAGAAGGGTTGGAGCTAAGCGTAATACATAAATTAATTTGCTATAATCCGTGATAAAAGTAAGTAAAAAAGTATAACGGCCTGTTACTATCCCTGTTATTACGGGTTGGAGCTAAGACCTACCACGCTGCTCCAACGCGGGTTGGTAGGTTTCACATATCTCCAGAATTCTCTAGAGATATGCAGGTTTCCTCACGATGTTTTCCTTCCTCAAAAGCGTGTGATAAATTGCGATTATCAATTAAACACAAGTTTAAATAGAAAAATTCCAAATTATTGGAGCTTCATTGATTTTATTGATCCTTCACGATTCAAAGCTGCTTGAAAAAGTTTTTTTTTAAATTAAAGATTATATTGATTTTGATTTAATATATTTACCAATTGTCTGTGACCAATAACAAACCAATAAGTATAAAGTTACTGACATTAGGCATAGATTACCGTATAAAAAATTAAAATTTAAAATATTCTTTATTCAAATTGGCTTTTACAAGCAACTTCGAATCATCAAATCATAATAAAACTACCACTAGTTTTAAAAAGTATTCATACATTAAAAATATCGTGCCCTTCATAACTTAATTTCTTGCAAAAAACTTAATGTCGATGTTTTCTCATAAAAGAGGCTTATTCCAAAGTATGTCGTTTGTCGTAGAGTAACGAGCTCGGGGGGAGATTAATGACGTCATTTGTACATTTAAGGAATCCTGGAATTTTAGTAGTTTTCTTACCAAATAAGAAGACTATTTATATGCCTACCATACCATTCTTTTATGAAACAATAACAACGTTAACGTTAAAACACCTTAATTTATGTACTATTATTTAAAATAACATTATTTTCCTATTTTAGAAGTAAAAAGGTTTGTTTAATTGAAATTCAGATTCAAATAAACCTGTAAACAAGTGCTTTTTAATCGTGGTATCCGGCTGAGTAGAATAGACCAACCTCATTACTTACCGAGGTGTCGTAAAAGGCGACTAAGGTAAGATGACCCACCGTGTGGTATCCAGTTTAGTAGAATAGACCACCCTCTTTCTTACCGAGGTGTCGTGAAATACGACAGAGGTAAGTTGACGTCAGGCAGGCGGCCGGTCGTAAAAACGCAGCCAAATCATGTTACAGCATGTTTATAACATGTTGTGCCGACCCCACTTAGAGTGGGATAAGGGCAGGAAGAAGATGATGACTAATTAAATTTAGTTACTTTTACAGGGCCGAAAATCCATATTATCACTATCATCCTCAAAAGTATAATAGTCTTTCTGTATTAGCCTCTAATTAACAGTGGTTTTTAAACTGCTGTAATAGCAAATAATTGATTGCGGAATTTTATTACAAAAAATTGGCAATCCATACTAGACCAGTTTAGAAAAAAGTTTAAATTAAGTATAAGAGATATGCTCATACGTAAAGCATATTACAAAATTGAAGATTAATTTGATGATGAAAAAGTCTGGGTTTGAAATCCTTTCAGCTTCATACAAGACTGCGGTTTAATAATGTAAAATTGAAAATGTTTAAAAGATTGACCGCCGAGTTTCTTTCTGGTTCTCGGTAAGAGCAACATTCCGGAATATTTTAGCTTCATTAATCATATTCATTCTTGACGATTTCAAAGTGCTTGAAAGCTTATTTGAAGAAAGATTATTTTGATTTGAGTTAATATTATAGAAACTCATAAAAATGTACGTCGGACGATAATCCTGAGTAGCCTCTTTGTTAAACCATACATACAAATATATTATATTACAAATGTTATGTAATACAAATGTATTATATTTCTTTCTCACAATATATAAACAACTTACAAAGCAAACGATGACGCTGTAATCCATTTTAATGCACAAAACTACTTATTTCTACGAGGCACCAAAACAGACTGACGGACAAAGATAATAAAAAGAGTTTCGGCAAAAAATGCGTCGTTTTTTATCAGCGTGATAAATTGGATCGTTTCACTTTCAAAGGCTCTAAAGGAAATGGTGAACAATTAGTGCCTACTGTTGTTTTTATAATCAGGGTGAGTCAGGTCAGAGGCGAGGTATTATTCATCAGTATGTTAGTAGTTTGGTATATCCGGACAGTTCGTTTACTACAGATGCCTGACTGTATGCTTCGGGCAAGTTCCAATTTAAATTCAGAATAAGAAAACGAATATTTCTATTTATATAATTAAACTATTACGCCGTGTGGTATCCGGCTGAATAGAATAGTACTATCCTCATTTCTTACCGAGGTGTCGTAAAAGGCGACTATCGTTAGGCGACCCGTCGTGTGGTATTCAGCTGAGTAGTAAAGAGCAACCTCATTTCTTACCGTGGTGTCGTAAAAGGGGACTAAGGTAAGTCGACTCGCCGTGTGGTATCCGTCTGAATAGAATGGTACCACCCTCATTTCTTACCGAGGTGTCGTAAAAGGGGAGTAAGATAAGTTGACCCACCGTGTGGTATCCGGTTTAGTAGAATAGACCACCCTCTTTCTTACCGAGTTTTCGTAATTATAAATAGTAATTCTATATGTAAATAGAAATTTTGAACGTAAAAGTCGTTATTCTGAGGTAACGATAAGAGATAGACATGCTATTTCAGACTTTTTTGTAGTATTTTTGTATATCTGCAATTCTCTACTACATTATTTTAGTGTATATGTGCTAGTTTACGCGACAAACGCGAGTAAAGCTCTCAGCAGGCGAATGTTTTTTTACAAACGCCTGACCTTTTAACTCAATTTAGATAAAACGGTAATAAAGTAAAAAGCGAACTTTATTATCGACCTATCACACGACAAGTAGTCCTTGCGAACGAAGTCGCGGACAAAAGCTAGATAAGCTCGGAAACTACTGAACATCTTTGATGAGTCTTTCACCAACAGACAGAGTGCTTTGCAATAAAGATTTAAACAAAAAATTGATAATGTTTTGGGTTAATTGTTGTTGAAAATATCGGAAAAGTCGAGCCGTATGTTATTGCCTAAATGTTGCCTAATCCGTTTGAGATATAACAAAACAAATAACGATTATACGTTTTACATCTAGGTATAATAATATCTTTTATCTTAATGTTTCTGAGGAAATAGTTTAGAACGGAAACAGTTTAAATCCTTATCAATTTAAATATGTTAGTTATCTACATTTTATGTGTAACGTATTAGACGTTAGACAAGGGGTCTTCAAATAATTTATAGGATTAGGCGTTACTTTGCGGAAATCCATAATACAAAAGTAATAATAAAAAGTAATAATTAAATGCGGGGCGATACGATTGTTGATTTTGTGATAGTGAACGTATATAGTGCTTGTGTATCGTGGTGGCGGTGGTGGAGGTTTGTGCAAGTGTTTTTACGAATCCTGCATGTATCAGGTATGATAACCGATTGTCCACTTACATTTAGCATTATATATATTTTCTATTTTTCTTTTTCGCGGATTATAGCAAAATAATTTTATTGTTACTTTTGTAAGGGGTCTTCAACCTTTTATTTTTCTAGCCCATGGTTTTTATGAAGGAACCTCACATTTGTTTTCCTGAAATTAATTAAAAAATATTTGATAAACCTTGTTTTACTCAAATATCAATTTTAATACAAACATTTGATAACGGCAATAAATATAGTAAGATCAATCAGGTTTTTTTTTAATTTTTATGATAAGCCGTGTGGTATACGGATGAGTAGAATAGACCACTCTCATTTCATACCGAGGTGACGCAAAAGGCGACTAAGGTAAGTAGACCCGCCGTGTGGTATCCGGCTTAGTGGAATAGACCATCCATTTATTTCGCAGGTGTCGTAAATGGCTGTCGAGAAAGTTCTTTTTACACATTGTTTCAAAAATATTCAATGCGTTTTGTTTCAGATCAGTTGTGAAACCCCTATCAACGCTTCAGGGAACCCTAGGGTTCCACAGAACCCAGGTTGAAGACCCTTGTCTTAGACTATATAATTCAAATGAATATCTTTGGAGGTAACTTAAACTGAAAACTATCGCGCGCAATATATTTAGGTGCGGTTTTCATACCATTGTACTTAGTGCGAGTTTTTTTAACCTATTCTAACGTGTAAGCCAATTTGTTTGGAGCTAAAACAGAGGTCACTAGATGTCGCTGTTATAGCGTTATACAGCTGTGATAGCCCAGCTGTAAGAGCGACTCTTTCGAGGAGGTCAGGTTCGAACCCGTGCACACCCCAATGAGTTTTTCTAGGCACCAATGAGTTTTTCTATTAAAACTTATGTCTCTAATTGTTAATTGCAATTTAAAACACGCTTTCCGGTGAAGAAAAACATCGTGATGAAACCTGCATATATCTAGAGAATTCTGGGGATATGTATAACCTACAAATCCGCATTGGAGCAGCGTGGTAGGCTCCTATTCTTTTCTCTCCAAAAACGGAGGCCCTTATTAAAATTGACGTCATATGAATTCTATTTCCAAATCAAATAGAAATAATTTAGTCATTACGTTTGAACTGCACTTTAGTTTGTTTCTGGTTTATGACAATTTCGAAAGCAATGCGGATGTAATATAATGCGTAAACCTCACGACTTAGGGTTTCTGAGAATCGTTTACATCGGAAATATTACTTGATTAATGGATCACTTGAAAAGTTCATTAACTTAATTGGATAAAAATGTTTTATTAAGTAAAAAGACTTTGGTTGAATCCGCCCAATGTTATAGGGCTCACAATTTAAACCGTTAGAACATCGAATAAGTAAGCGATGTAATAATAATTAACAAAAAAATGTAGTAAGGTTATGGCGAGAAAAATAAAGAATTATTATTATTAAAAAAACCCTTCTCACTCTAACTTCTTCTATGGAAAATTCTTACTTTAATAAACACACGTTACACGTTTTGTCTAGTTATTTTACGATTGGTCGTCTGTCTTACGGGGTAGTAACTTTTTTTTTAATTATTTACAGCAAAAATGGACAAGTAATATCTATTTTAAATGACTTACACGCTAGGACTATACAAATCATGCCCACGTGGAATGGTCCCAAGAATGCTGGCAGCGTTTCCGCGCTGAAGCGCTAAGCTGATTCTTTGTAAGAACAAGGAGCCAGCCCTCTCGTCGCCTAAAGAGGCAATTAACCGAAGTGTTAAAACGGATTTTTTTGCACTTTCACTTTATGGCCCTAGGGTCTCAATTGCAAACGGCACAAACATATAACTGTCAATAAGAGATGCATATTTTCGCCGTTTGCCGTATACGACAATTTTCGCCGCAGGTCCAGATCTTAACGCTGTTTCCTTGATATGGGACGAGGCTACCGTATCAACGGATGTTGCGTCCCACATTAGGGCCCGTCCCCGTTCCCAAGGAACCAGCGTCAAGCCGTCTGGTCTCTTGCTATCATCCCGACATACCCCGAAGGCTCGAGAAGAGCAGCAATATCGATGGTGGGAAGAGCTTTTTTGATGGTATCATGACATTATTTAATATAGATCAATATGGTCGTTTACAGTATGTAATTTAAGTGAACATTTTCGGAGATATTACAGATTTAAAATACCGTGAGAACGCCGAGGTTCGCCCTATAGCACTTCGCATTTAGCAGCTATATTATTTCGTTCTTTCAAGAGTTTGTGTAAAGCTGTGAATGTAGTTTATAAAGACATTCTGTAATTAATTGTAAAAATAAAATACATACGGTAAAATGTAAAAGTAAATATGTACTATATGAATTTACATATTCCAAAGATAGCAGGAAATCTTCTTGGTATAGGGAGAGGAAATTGTTTTTCTCCAAATTTAACGCTTGCAGGCCACGGGCAGTAATGAATAAATCAAAACAACTGGATCAATTTTAATCATTTTTTTACACTGACTGACATGGGATATATATTTTATACCCGTGCGAAGCAGGGGCAGGCCGCTAGAAGTACATAAATGAAGGTATTTTAACATTTAAGAAGCTACTCCTGGGTATAGCTTGCATAATATGAAACTTTGAAAGATTCGTCTCGGAATTTACTGACTTTGCAAAATATTCTTGATAAATTTTTTTTATAGGAATTTTATACGTGTTTGGGAAACTAAACTTTTAGTGGTACTAAAGGCACAATGAAAAAGTTTTTTATGGTTCAAGGAATAAAATAGCAAAAATGCGTGTAGAACTCGCAAAAAAATACCATCACCAGTTGGCGATTCAAAAGCGCTTGTTTACAAGTTCACATGACAAAAGAATATTTTAAACTTGAATTTTAACTAAACAGTTATAGCAAAATGAAAACTAAAGCGTGCAAAATAAATCAATGATGGATTTCATTCAGGGAATAATAATTAAATAAATCTAATATTTCATTATTTAACTTGAATTCGATTCCAAAGTAACTAAACGTACTGAAAATGCCTCAATGAATTTATACGAAGTAAACAGCTTGAGTTATAAGGCGCTAACTTAGGCGTTAAACGAGTTAATTCTAGAGAACAGCGTCTAAGTTCAAATTTCTAATTGCTCTTTCGCACCTTGGCTTTGCAACTTGCAAATAAAGTCTACATTCTGAGTTTTAAATCCATACTAAGAAGTATAATTATAATTCCGCCGTGTGTTAAATTCAAATTATTCTTTATTCAAGTAAACTTGTAAACAAGTGCTTTTGAATCGTCAACTCTACTGCTGTTTCGGAAAGCTGTTCCTACCGAGAAGAGCCAGCAAGAAACTCAGCTGTTGCTCTTTTAAAATATAATTCTTACTAGTTACATTTATTCAATACTGTAGGTATTGCACGGGTCAAAAAATAGTTACTACCAGGCATTTTTATCATCTAAGTATTCCTCAATAGTATAGCCTCAATAGTACAGTATTAGCCTTTTATGAATAGTGTTTTTGATATCCGACTGAATAGAATAGGCGACTCTCTTTTTGTTACCGAGGTGTCGTAAGAGGCGACTAAAGTAAGTCGATGTCAGGTAGGCGGCCGTTCGTAAATTACCTAGCCTAATCACATGTTACACATAACATGTTGTGTCGACCTCATTTAAAGGGGGATAAGGGCAAGAGAATGATGATAATTTTTTACCATTATCCTGACCCTATTCCGTTCTAAATGGGGTCGGCACAACATGTTATAACATGATTTGGCTGGGCATACGACCGGCCTCCTGCGTCACGTCTATAGTCACGGTATACGTCTTAGTCGTATTTTTTGACACTTTGGTAAGAAATGAGGGTGGTTTATCTTACTCAGCCGGATACCACACGCCAGACACAATTCCCAATTAAATCGAATAACAACAAAAAATGTGATATTACTAAAGTAATTCATGGCAAACAAAGTTGAAAGTTACAATATCTCATGCTTGTAAATCTATCGGTTTTTGTGCCGCCAAAATGTCAGGGCGATGATGTTTTTGTCTTTGGTTATGACACTGAATGTTGTGATACGGTCATTATTGTTCTAATTATTTAATAATAATGTTATTCATCCTCCTGCCCTTATCCCACTCTAAGTGGGGTCGGCACAACATGTTACGAACGTGTTGTCATATGATTTGGCTACGTATTTTACGACCAGCCGCCTTCCTCACGTCAACATACCTTAGTCGTATTTTACGACTCCTCGGTAAGAAAGTGGATGGTCTATTTTACTCAACCGGATACCACACGGTGGGTCAACTTACCTTAGTCGCCTTTTACGACACCTCGGTAAGAAATGAGGGTGGTCTATTCTACTCAGCCGGATACCACACGGCGGGTCGACTTACCTTAGTCGCCTTTTACGACATCTCGGTAAGAAATGAGGGTGGTACTATTCTATTTAGCCGGATACCACACGGCGTATTTAATAATAATGTTATTAAATTGCCTAAATATGTATTAGACTGTCTCTAATCTTTAATATTTAAATGAGCTAATCTTATTCATTTATTTATTTACTAGCGACCTGCCCTTGCTTCGCACGGGTATAAAATATATATCCCATGTCAGTCAGTGTAAAAAAATGATTAAAATTGATCGAGTAGTTTTGATTTATTCATTACTGCCCGTGGCCCGCAAGCGTTAAATTTGCAGAAAAACTATTTCCTCTCCCTATACCAAGATGATTTCCTGCTATCTCTGGAATATAGTATATAGTACATTTTTACTTATTTACTTTTACACCTATGTATTTTATTTTTACAATTAATTACAGAATGTCTTTAAACAAACTCTAAAAGATTCGAAGTGCTATAGGGTGAAGCGCCGCGTCCTCACGGCATTTTAAATCTGTAATATCTCCAAAAATGTTCACTTAAATTGCATGCTGTAAACGGCCATATTGATCTATATATTAAATCAACAATTTATTTAAGGTACTCAATTGGATAAGGATTAATGCTGTATTGTATAAAAATTGCTTTGAACATAAGGCATGTTTCGTAAAAAGTAAATGAAAAAAAACTGCTATTGTGGGTTATCCATAAGAGATAGATATATACCATCGCGGACTTTTCTGTAGACCTTTTTAAGGTGTACAAATACTTAGTACATCATTTTGATAAATCTTGTAGGGTTTAGCCTGCGTTTGCAATGTAAGCGGAAAAAAATGTAATTATTTACAGAAACCTCAATAATTACATTATTTCTCTACTTTGTATTGAATGTTATTACACGTACAAACCTTCCTCTGGAATCACTCTATCTATTAAAAAAAACCGCATCAAAATCTGTTGCGTAGTTTTAAAGTTTTATGCGTACATACGGAAATATGGACTTTGTTTTATAATATGTAGTGATATATCATCAACAAAATACAAACTTCACGTTAAAATTATACATTGAACAACTTAAAATAAGTAGTATTTTAATTAAAGGTAATAGCAACTTTCAAATAAAGTTACGACAACTGAGAGATATAATTTATCTATAGTAATTTTATGTAATCATTAAAAGAAAGAATTAATAAAAAACGATAGTTAATAAAACCTGTAAAAACTGACATTTAAGATCAAGCTTTCTTGAATACGCCAAAACTGTCATTGAAAATATCCACCCTTTGGTATTTGCAAATGGTGCTATGCAAATCTTGTATGTATATACATGTATTTTCGGAATCTTCGAAAACGGCTCCAACGATTTTCCTGAAATTCAGCATGTAGGAGGTTTTGGGGGAGAAAAATCGATCTAGATATTATTGAAAAAAAAAAACATTTTATCCCTGTTTTTGGGCATTAAATACTAAAATTTATATATAACTTTTATATATATTTTTTGCCACAAACTGTCAAGTCAGCGTAGCTTATTCGGGGAACGGGCAGTCTCTAGAAATGTAAATACCTAGGAACGATCCCATCTACATAATGATTTTTCTTTTTTTTTAATTTCTTTTTTTATTTTGTAAAAAAATTACCGAGCAAGGCTCGGTTAACCAGGTACTTTTATTTATTTTTCATTTTTTTGTCGAACAACATTTATATATTACTAGCAATCGCCAGCGGGCCACCCGCGTAAAAAGATTAAAATAGTTAAAGTGGGTTAACCTTAAAAGCTAGATATATGTTGTCGCGGACTTTTATTTAGAACTTTTAGAGGAAATTTTTTTATAATACTTGATATTTTATAACTTTATCGTTCACTTAGCGCACGCAAGGAAAGCTTTATTTTTTGCCGTCTTCGCAATATTCTTTATTGCTGCTCCTCTCCTATTCATCTTAGCGTGATTTTATATATACAAATAAAGAATGTTTCAAATCGGTCCAGTAGTTCCTGAGATGAGCGCTAGCCGTGTCGTATCCGGCTAAGTAGAATAGTACCACCCTCATTTCTTACCGAGGTGTCGTAAAAAGCGACTAAGGTCGACTTACCTTAGTCGCCTTTTACTCGCCGTGTGCTATCCGGCTGAGTGGAATAGACCACCCTCATCTCTTACCGAGGTGTCGTGAATGGCGACTAAGGTAAGTTGACGTCAGGAAGGCGGCCGGTCGTAGAATACGGAACCAAATCATGTGACATGTTTATAACATGCTGTGCCACCCCACTTAGACTGGAATAAGGGTAAGAGAATGATGATGACATATATTTTCGTTTATCGCGGATTATAGCAAAATAATATTCTCATTAGTTTTGTATTATGGACCTCCGCAAAGTAACGCCTAATTCTTTAAATTATTTGAAAATATATAAGTTTTTTACAAACCATGCCAACGTGGAACGGTACCAAGTATGGCAAGCGTTTCCGCCTTAAATCGCTGAAGATGTTTAATTTGAATTAGAATTTGAATTGATGGATATGTCAAGGAGTATCATCATGATAACGACATGAAATGAACCCCATGGTTGCCATGACTACAGAGCGGCGCGCGCACCCAGTCTCCACCAAACTCCGGGACGGGCCAGTCGCGTCCGATTCCAAATGTAAACAATTCCTGTAAACATTCCAATTCGGAATTCGCGAATCGGATTATTTATTCAGAATTCCCATCTAACGTACTGATTAGTCAGATGTAATTTCAGTAGACTTTCCATGGTGTGTAAGTTTCCCATTGTGTTATGGTAGCGGGAACAAGTTCTGAATGGCTGAGGACGTTAATTGCGGAGGTGGAACGGTAAGTTATTGATAAAAAAGTATCATCCTGCCCTTATCCCACTCTAAGTAGGGTATGATATGTTATAAACATGTTGTCACATGATTTGACTTCGTATTTAACGACCGGCCGCCTGCCTGACGTGAACTTACCTTAGTCGTATTTTACGACACCTCGGTAGGAAAGAGTGTGGTCTATTCTACTCAATTTTATCTGCCGCCTGCCTGACGTGAACTTATCTTAGTCGTATTTTACGACACCTCGGTGGGAAAGAGTGTTGTCTATTCTACTCAATTTTATCTGCCGCCTGCCTGACGTCAACTTACCTTAGTCGTATTTTACGACACCTCGGTAAGAGAGTGTGGTCTATTCTTCTCAACCGGATACCACAAGGCGGATCGGCTTACCTTAGTCGCCTTTTACGAAACCTCGGTAAGAAAGAGGGTGGTTTATTTTACTCAACCGGATACCACACGGCGGGTCAACATTTACCTTAGTCGCCTTTTACGACACCTGGGTAAGAAATGAGGGTGATCTATTCTACTCAACCGGATGCCACACGGTGGGTCGACTTACCTTAGTCGCCTTTTACTACACCTCGGTAAGAAATGTAAGTGGTCTATTCAACTGAGCCGGATGCCACAGGGTGGATTGACTTACCTTAGTCGCCTTTTACGAAACCTCGGTAAGAAATAAGGGTGGTCTATCCTACTCAGTCGGATACCGCACGGCGATATTGAAAAAAGTATATATAAGGCAATTACACACAACCGTCTGTCGTCAAGTACCTTAATACTTGAGTTATGGGGGGTAAATATATACATATATAATTTTAAAATAAATACATAGTACATGGGTGACTTTTTACAGATATTTAAAAAGTCCAAATAAAAGCAGCCCCGTTGACATGTGGGGCTTGAACCCGAGTTTTGATCTTAATCGGTTCGCCCGTTACCATTAGGCTATCACAGCATTTCATTTGACAGCTAAAAATATTAATTGCAAACAGGGATAAATCGATTTTTTTTAAATAAAACAAAGCTAATCGATTTTTCTCCCACAAAACTTCCTGTATGCTGAATTTCAGGTAAAATTTTGGAGCGGGTTCCGTTATATATATATATATATATATATAAAAGATTAACTTATCATCCTCTTGCCCTTATCCCACTCTAAGTGGGGTCGGCACAACATGTTACAAACGTGTTGGCACATGATTTGGCTACGTATTTTACGACCGGCCGCCTGCCTGACGTCATATTACCTTAGTCGTATTTTACGACACCTCAGGAAGAAAGAGATTGGTCTATTTTACTCAGCCGGATACCACACGGCGGATATAAAAGATTAACTCATTTAAATATTAAAGATATACTAGACTAATTTTTATAATTAGGCGTTACTTTGCGGAGTTCCATAATACAAAACTAATGAGAATATTATTTTGCTATAATCCGCGATTTTTGTTTTTATATAATACACTCAAAGTAGGTACCAACAATTTAATCATAGAAATACTTTGCACTTGGCGGGAATCGAACCTGTGACGGAGCTAAGGGGGACAATGCAACCTGCACCGATTTTAACCGCTAAAAATAGGTTAAAATGCTATTATTTTTTTGCTACTATTTACTACTATTATTTTTCAAAATTTATCTAAAAAGAGCAACCGTCGAGTTTCTTATTGACATTACTCAGCACTAGAACTGACGATTGAAAAGTATTTGTTTACAACTTGTAAACAAGTACTTTTATTTGAATAGAGAATAAGTTAATTTGAATTAAAGGTCGAGGGATCAAAACCCTTTGCGTTTGTTTAAACTTCTTTTCTTAAGTTACTTGAATACTAAATTAAAAGAGGCAACATTAAAAGCTTTCCTTGCGTGCGCTGAGTAAACGGTGCAAGTTATACAAAAATCATATATTACACAATTGTGTCCCTCTAAAATTCTAAATAAAAATCCGCGATAGCATATGTCTAGTTTTTAAGGTTAACCCACATTAACCATTTTTATGGTTGCCAAATTACTATATTACGGTTTTAACCTTTCCACGCGGGCGGAGCCGCTGGCGATTGCTAGTAATAAGCTTTCTGTATCACCATCCTTATTATTATTCTTTATGCATTCTGCGAGTGTCACGTGAAATGGCAAACATACTTGTTAAGGAATTTAGAATGTTGCCTCAAAGGAAATTGATCAAATGAACTAAGTATATAAATATACAGCCTATTAAATTTTAATATTGTAACGCCAAAAGAACATGTTATAAAAATGACAACGTGGTAGCTAGTAATGTCATCACCCTCCTGCACTTATCTCACTCTAAGTGGGGTTGGCACAACATGTTATAAACGTGTTTTCAGGTGATTTATAGAAGCAGGCGTTACTTTGCGTTATTCGTGATTGTTAAGAGAATATATGTAATGCTAATGTATGAAGCAGGCAACAATCACATACCCAATACACGCAGGACAAGTCATCACACGTACCACAAAACGCCGCCAACACCGACACTCCATACAGGCACTACACACACTCACTACTGCTAACAGGCTATTACGTCTTAATATCATCATCATCCTCCTGCCCTTATCCCACTCTAAGTATGGTCGGCACAAACATGTCTTATGATTTGGCTAGGTATTTTACGACCGGCCGCCTGCCCGACGTCAACTTACCTTAATCATATTTTACGATTCCTCGCTAAGAAAGAGAGTAGTCTACTTTACTCAACCGAATACCACATAGTGCGTCAACTTACCTTAGTCGCCTTTTACGACACCTCAGTAAGAAATGAGGGTGGCATTTTTCTATTCAGCCGGATACTACACGTCTTAATAATAGTTTGTATTATTTGAACAGCGTCTATTTCAGTTTGGTTTGTATAAACGATTCAACACAGCAATCCCAGATTGTGCTACACTATGAATAGATGTATAAACAACGTTCAAACATTACTGTTTGGAGTGTGAGATTGGTATTCTGAAACATTAGCTAATTTTAGCTAACGAGAAATCCTTATTCAAATTTCAAATTCAAAATATTCTTTATTCAAATAAACTTGTAAACAAGTGCTTTTGCATCGTCAACTCTACCGCTGGTTCGGAAAGCTGTTCCTACCGAGAAGAGCCAGCAAGAAACTCGGTGGTTGCTCTTTTAAACATATAATTCTTAATACTATTTACAATCAGACGTTACTCTCTTGTACAGGTTCAAAGAGAGCTATATCCACACACTCTTATCTTCTAAATAATCTTCAATAGTATAGTAGGCTTTCTGTATCAGTCTATTTTTAACAGTGTTTTTAAACTGCTGCAATGGCAAAGCTGAAATTGATTGCGGAATTTTATTATAGAATCTTATACCAAAACCCACAAACGAGTTACGATTATTGTTAGATTATCCTGCTTGTATTATAAATGCGAAAGTTTGTGAGTATGGATGTTTGTGACACTTTTACGACGTATCCGCTAATATCGATTTAATTTTTTATTTATTTATTTATTTAATAAGTACACTAACAATATACATATTAAGACATTAACTATTTAATTATTATACACACATATTTTAAAAAGTACTGATATATATGCATATCTTTAAAAAGTGCACATAACATTCACCAATTAATATTACAGAAATTTATGAATTACTAAAGACCACTAAAAGTAATTTATAAGTTAAAAAATACGGCAATTTCTTGCTAAATATTAATTTATGTGATGATTATGATGCGGGTGACGTCACAAGCACAGTTTAATAATAATATCTGGGTGACAGAGCTTCGCTCGGTAATTTTTTACAAAAAAAACTTTTAAAAAAGAAAAAAACAATTATTTAGTTGGGATCGATCCTTGGCACTCACATTTTTCGAGGCTGCCCGCTAACCGAATAAACTACGTCGACTTGACAGTTCATGGCGAAAATTCAATTCAATATAAATGTTAGTGTTTTTTAATGCCCAAAAATAGGGATAAAACAATATTTTTTTTTTACATAAAACCTAGCTAGATCCATTTTTCTCCCCCAAAACCTCCTACATGCTGAATTTTAGGAAAATCGTTGGAGCCGTTTCCGAGATTCGGAAAATATATATATATATACAAGATTAACTCATTTAAATATTAAAATATTTAAGACTAGATTTCCCGATTGCTTCGTTCGCGTAATGTAACACAAATTTTTCCCGAATTAAAATTTCAAACCTGAAAGTAGTTATTTCGAGTCAACCATAAGGGATAGAGCTATTGGGACTTTTTTTTGTAATATTTTGGTATTTCTACAATTATGTAGCACATAAGTGTATTGTATTTTTATTGGTTGCGCGGCATAAGCGGCTAAAGCAAAGCAAGCGAGTTTTACAACGTGCGACCCCTTAAACACAATTTACATAAAATCGAATATTAACCTAAATCTTCCGGAGAATTTATTAGAAGTATTACATTAATTTATATCAGTCCGTAATGTTCTTGTTATTGTATAAAGTTTGTCATGATACCTTATACTTGTATTGACGCCATCTTTTGATAACACGAAGAGTCATTGTTGCTTCCTTTCGTTTTAATTAACTTGGAAGTGGTAAGTCCTCCCAGTAGTCGGTTGGTCCTGTAAAATGTTGTAGGTATGTTGTCGCCATTGACTTCCGCTTTATAGCAACATAGTCATGAAACAAGAGTATCGCGCCCTTTTTGATTAAAATGGTGACAACACTGTGTTGTTTCCGGTTGAGTCTTCCTATTGATAAAGCGTTTCAGCGACAGTCAGTATTTGTTCGTCACTCAAGAGAAGTGCATCTCGGAACGGGAATTGTGGTATTCCTATTATATCTTGTTATTGTATATAGTGTGCGTTAACAGGTACAACATCGAACATAAAGTCGTGAAAGTGAAAGTTGAGTTGTTTTTTTGTGTACGTAGTTATTGTACTTTAGTAAATTATTAGTAAAAACTGTACAAAAATCCGTTGAGTAGATTTTGAGGAAATCAATCACATACAGACAGGCAACTTCTGGGTACTTTGTTTTATAAAAAGTATAGAAAACTTTTGTGTTTTTAATAATTATAAATAATCCATAATATTATAATTGAGTTCAGTTCAAAGTTGAACTTCAGCAGCAATTTATCACGCTTATATTGGAATATGGAGAGGAAATATCACTTCAGATGATAGGTACGTCATTATCGTGCCCTACACGTGTAACAACATTGTTATCGACACAAGTCGCTCGATAATCGACACTAGTCGATATTGTCTCGATAGGAACGCACGGGGTGTGCCATCGTTATATCAAAGTATTTTTAGATGCAAAATAATGAGACCAGACCAGAGTCGTGTGGTATCCAGCTGTAAAATAGACCGCCCTCATTTCTTACCGAGATGTCGTAAGAAGTGACTAAGGTAAGTTGTCCCGCCGTGTGATATCCGACTGAGTAGAATTGACCACCCTCATTTCTTACTGAGGTTCGTAAGAGGCGACTAAGGTAAGATGTCCCGCCGTGTCGTATTCGGCTGACTAGAATAGACCAACCCCTTTCGTAACCAAATACGACTTAGGCGTAGGCGGCTGGTCGTAAAAACGCAACCAAATCATGTTACAGAATGTTGTGCCGACCCCACTTAGAGTGGGATAAGGGCAGGAGAATAATGAGATGCACATGGAATAATAGTGGATAGAATGTCGCAAAACTTTTAACCAGTCAAATGAAATCAAATTAAAATAATCTTTATTTATGATTTTTAAGGGGCTCTCGGAAAACGGAATTTAATTTGTTTCCAAAATTACTTGAAAAAATTAATAAAACATAACGTAACTGAAGGAATTTTTCATTTCAACGTAAAAATGCTTCTTCAAACTTCGCGAGGGAAAATATTTATTTAACTCTGCTTGCAAATCTCGGCTTTATACTCTCTGAGAAGTCAAGTAAATAGAAATTCTTGACATGGAATACATCATTATTTTTATAGTGAATAGTATAATATTATTTTAGTTTTGTGTATTAAGGCATAGGTTAATCTAGAAAAAATAGAGTCCATAAAAAAAAATATTTAAAAAAATAGAGTCCATTAAATAGAGTACCTGGTTTTTTTTTATTCTTGTTCCTCTGATTCCTCTGATATGTAAGGTCAGAGACTTTGATTTGATTTTACATTTGTAGATTTAGCTATATTTACATTGTACCCTTTAAATTAACAATTTTCTATTATAACTACTAGTGGCTCGCTCCGGCTTCGCACGGGTATTAAATATATAGCATATGTGACTCAGTGAAAAAAATTATTAAAATCTATCAAGTAGTTTTGTTTTATTCATTACTGCCCTTGGCCTGCACGCGTTAAATTGTGAGGGATATAGGGACATAGGGACAGACAGAAAGCGACTTTGTTTTATACTATGTAGTGACGTTTAGCTATTTTTTTTGATAATTGTCAAATTTTTTACCATACTTAACCAAAGACAAATTTACGTTTAGCTGTCATTTATGTTTTTTTATTCCACTGTCATAGTCGTTTTTGTTATACAACGTTTTATAGCGACTTGACGGGATAAAATAAATGCGGTCGAACGGGATAAAAAGTATCCTATGTCCGTTTCCTGGTTCTAAGCAACCTCTACACCAATTTTCAGCCGAATTGGTTCATCCGTTCTTGAGTTATAAATAGTGTAACTTAGACCAACTTTCTTTTATATATATAAGAATTACAATTTTACATTTGACTTAACTATTAACAATTGAGCTTATATTTACTTTGCTACATTTTGAGAGTACCTGGTTGGCTCAGTAATTTTTTACCAAATAAAAAAACAAGACGAGCCTTGCTCAGTAATGTTTTACCAAATAAAAAAGAAACTTCAAAAAATAAAAGAAATAATAATTTGGTAGTTGGGGATCGATCCTAGGTATTTACATTTCTCGAGACTGCCCGTTCCCCGAATAAGCTACGCTGACTTGACAGTTTTTGGCAAATATAGTGTTTTATATTCAATATAAATTTTAGTATTTTTTAACGCCCAAAAACAGGGGTAAAAGGGCGTGTTTTTTTTACCTAAAACCTAGCTAGATCGATTTTTCTCCGCTAAAACCCCAGCTGCTATATAATACATGCTGAATTTCAGGAAAATCGTTGGAGCCGTTTCCGAAATTCTGAAAATATACATACATACAAGATAGGCTCATTTAAGTATTAAAGATTAGACACGCTTACCCAGTGGTGAGACTTTGACTCTTTCGAGGGAGTCACGGCTTCAAACCTGGGCAGGTAACAATAAGTTTTTCTCTTAATACTTATTGAAAATTGCAATTTATCACACACTTTTCGGTCAAGGAAACATCACCTGTATATTTTAGAGAATTCGGGGATATGTGTAACTTTCCAAACCGCATTGGAGCAGCGTGGTAGATTTAAGCTCCGACCCTTCTCTCCAAAAACGAGAGGAGGCCTATGTGCAGCCGTGGGATATTAACAGTCTGTTACTTTTATATGAGCTTCAATTGAACTTAATGTCATCTATATCGCTCGTTCTGATTAACTGTGAAAACGTAACAGACAGACTTTCATCATCATTCTCCTACCCTTATCCCACTCTAAGTGGGGTCGGCACAATATGTCTTCTTTTTCCAATCTCCTCTATCATTCGTCAAATCTGGTGCCACTCCTCTAACATGCATATCATTTTTCACACAATCCATCCATCTTTTTTTCGGCCCTCCCCTAGCCATACATCCATCCACATTCATATTTAAAACTCTTTTGGTCACATAATTTTTATCCCTCCTCATAACATGACCATACCAACTTAGTCTCGCACTTCTCATCTTTTCTGTAATGGGCGCAACTTTCAGACTTCCCCTAATATACTCATTGGGTATTCTACCAAGTTTTGTCACACCATACATCCACCTTAACATTCTCATCTCATTCGCATGCACATTTCTTTCATCCATTTCTTTTATTGCCCAACATTCTGATCCATACATTACGACAGGTCTTATAAATTTATAAATTTTCCCCTGTAGTTTAACAGACAGACTTTCAAATGTATAAAATTTAATATTTATATAAAACTAAGGAAAAACATGACTCTGTAAGAAAAATAGAAGTGTTCTAGAATAAAGTTGCAAGTCCAATTAGTATTGCGACGTCGTTCGGAAATTTTCTCTACTATAATTTTTAATTAGGAACTGCTTTCGGTCTCAGATGTTTACTTGTTAGTTTTTTTAACAGCTTTATCTAAAAACATATCAGTACTCGAGCGTATTGAAATGAGTTCAAAGGATTTTTCGTAATCTATATTAATATTATACATGCATCTGTTTGTGTATAAAAATAAATGGGATACTTCATTAATCTCTCGCGTCACGCAATCATTCACAAAAACATACACATATCACAAAAACATAAACAAACACACACACACGCACACACACACACACACACACACACACACACACTTTCAAACACACATATCGACAATAAATGTTTAATAGGAACAAAGATGCATGTAACAAATTGGATAGGCTTTACAATAAAAAAAAAATGATTTTTTTTTGTTAACCTAGGATAGAGAGTGATCTCTGGCACAGATATTTTTGTCTTAAAAGTATTAACTTAATTTTTAAATTAATCTCTCTGACTTTGATTCTATTACGCTGTTAAGACTAATCCACTGAGCCAATATTGATGAAATTTATAATAATAAAAGCTTACTTTACGTTTTGTCTCTGTTTTTGCGCACTAAAAATTGCTAAAATAGAATAGAATAGAAATGAAATGAAAATTTTAGCTGTCAAATGCAAAGCTGTGACATCGTAATGGTAACGCGGACCAAAAAAGCTCGAGACGATAGAGCTACGATATCAGACTACCCTCAATTAAGTCCTAATTACGTCTGACCATGAGAGCTATACTTAAAGGTTAATTGCACAAGTGCAGCCCTATGCCGTGACAGTAAGCTATTCTACTTATTGTCTCTGGCATTCATTATTCATTAAACTTTTCAGTTAAAGAGGTCGTCCCTAATTGTTTTGATTCTATTTTGTGACGTCACACCTTCTGCTTCACTAAAAAAAACTTTTAATATTTACTAATATCTATACCATCATCTTCCTGCCCTTATCCCACTCTAAGTGGGGTCGGCACAACATGTTATAAGCATGCTGTCGCATGATTCGGCTGCGTTTTGACGACCGGCCGCCTGCCTGACGTCAACTAACCTCAGTCGTATTTTACGACACCTTGATAAGAAAAAAGGTTGGTCTATTCTACTCAGCCGGATACCACACGGTGGTCCCTAATATCTATACTTATACTAATGGTAAGAAAGAGGGTGGTCTATTCTACTAAATTGGATACCACACAGTGGGTCAACTTACCTTAGTCTCCTTTTATGACACCTTGGTAAGAAAAAAGGTTGGTCTATTCTACTCAGCCGGATACCACACGGTGGTCCCTAATATCTATACTTATACTAATGGTAAGAAAGTGGGTGGTCTATTCTACTAAATTGGATACCACACAGTGGGTCAACTTACCTTAGTCTCCTTTTACGACACCTTGGTAAGAAAAAAGGTTGGTCTATTCTATATACCACACGGTGGTTCCTAATATCTAGACTTATACTAATATATAAAGCTGAGGAGTTTGAAAAGCTGTTT
Organism: Morpho achilles; assembly: GCA_947086495.1. Taxonomy (NCBI): domain Eukaryota; kingdom Metazoa; phylum Arthropoda; class Insecta; order Lepidoptera; family Nymphalidae; genus Morpho; species Morpho achilles. The sequence goes on along the minus strand of CAMTZB010000024.1, from coordinate 18,005,598 downwards.
GTTTGATTGTGTGAACGTGCTAATCTCAGGAACTACTGGATCTATTTAAAAAATTATGTCAGTGTAAGATAGTCCATTTATCAAGTCGATTCCTTTGATCGCTTGAGTCCATTTATCATTTATTTAATTATAAAATCACGCTTAGATAAATAGGGGAGGAGCAGCAATAAAAAAATATTACAAAAGTTGCTAAATTAAAAGCTTTCCTTGCGTGCGCTATGTAAACAGTGATAGTTATTCAAAAATCATGTATTACAAAATTGTTACCCTCTAAAAGCTCTAAATAAAAGTCCACGAGAACGTATGTCTAACTTTTAAGCTTAACCTTAAGTTATAAAAACACTATATTACGGTTTTAATCTTTCCACGCGGGCGGAGCCGCTGGCAATTGCTAGTATTAAATAATGTGAAAGTCTGTCTATCCGCTATGTGGTATCCGGAATACAATAGACAACCCTCTTTCTCGGTTTAATAGGTCCAGTAGTTCCTGAGATTAGCACGTTCAAACAATAAAACAACCAAACAAACTCTTCAGCTTTATATTATAACAAACGACGATATTTCCCCTTTATGGTTATTCAATAAATAAAAAGCAATTTTCCCAAAGTCAACCCATTTACTCTTTCTCAACAACTCAATGACACCTAATGACAGTCACAATGCTTTTTCATATTAATGACCAAGTCTATGAAGGAGGTTGTATTAAAAACATGTTGTAGCAATATATTAGTATAGATTTAAGGATTCTAGCTCTGTTTAGTTTGACTTCTATTAGATACTAATCCTTTTCTGTTCTCTATTTATAAAGAACATTTCACTCCAATATCGAAGTAATCTTGAAAAGGACTTTGAAAAAAGTACTTCAAAGTTAATGTCTTTTGTTCAGAAGCTTTCACTTTTGTCCTGTAATTCTGTCTGACCTTTCACTCACTTTACTGAAAGAATTATTTATTAATACTTTTATTTCGATGTAAATGGACGTCTCAAATGGAAAATCTCATTATAAATTTATGATTGGTAACATTATACTATAGCGTTATTCAAATCAAATCAAAAGCGCCTGGGTGATCGGTAATGTTTTAAATGATGTAAAAAAAAAAAAAAAAAACGTTGAAAAGAAAAATTAAAACATAATAGGGCAGGTGGGGCTCTATCCTAGGTATTTTCACCTCTCTAGACCGCCCGTTCCCCAAATGAACCACACTGACTTTACGATTTATAGAATTAGGCGTTACTTTGCGGAGATCCATAATACAAAAGTAATAATAATATTATTTTGCTATAATCCGCGAAGAAGTCTTCTTCGCGGATTATAGCAAAATAATTTTATTATTACTTTTGACTTTACGATTGTTAGCGAAAAATGTCATTGCATTCAACGTAAATTTCAAAAACAAATTTTAGAGCCCGAAGACAGGGATAAAACGATATTATTTTTAAATAAAATTCTATTTATCTATCTAGGTCGATTTTTCTCCCCCAAAACCCCTATATGCTGATGTATGTAATGCTAAGTGTATGAATCAGGCAATCACCTTATACATGCAGGGCAAGTCACCACACGTATCATAAAATGCATCGTAAGGCATTACGATTTTGTCGTGGAGCCCTTATCCCACTCTAAGTGGGTCGGAACAACATGTTATAAACATTTTGTCACGTGATTTGGCTACGTATTTTACGACCGGCCTGCCTGACGTGAACTTACCTTAGTCGTATCTCACGACAGCTCGGCAAGAAAGAGGGTGATTTATTCTAAGGCTAGTTTCGAAAATAATTTCCATTAATTTTTGTTTTTTGGATTGATTATCCTTTTTATATCCTTTGTTAACTTTGTTAACTATCCTTTGTTAAGTTAATATTCTTATTAGATTTTCAAATAGTTTTCTTACAAAGAGAACAGTTGAACAAGTCGGTTAAGTTTATGCAAACCGCTCGAGCCACGAGTGGAAATTGCGTGGGGGAGGAAATTGAATCGAACCAAAGGGAACGCTTTGCGCTTTTCTTCTATCATGGATATTGTTTGTATTTTTGAAATAATCTACCTTTTTTAAACTAGTGATACCCGCGACTTCGTTAGTAAATACATCATCATCATCAACTTGTCCTCGTCCGCTGTTGGTCTCCCCAATATCACTCCACTGAGCTCGGTCTTCAGCTCTTCGTTTCCAACCGATGCCAGCCACACTTCAGATATCGTCACTCCACCTAGCTGGAGGGCGTCCTACACTGCGTTTGCCAAGGTGCGGTCTCCACTCCAGAACACGTCTACCCTAGCAGTTATCGGTCCTGTGACAAATGTGACCAGCCCACTGCCATTTCATCTTGCTAATCCTTTGGGCCTTGCCTTTTATTTACCTTAAATTAGTAAATACATAAGTAATTTATAGAATTTGAGCGTTACTTTGCGCAGATCCTTAATACAAAAGTAAAAAAAACATTTTGCTATAATCCGCAATATTAAATAATTGCGAGAATTTAAGGGCGAATTTAATTTAGCGCGGATTATAGATAGAAATAATTTTATTATCACTTTTTATGTACTACATATGTACTTTTCCTGAAATTGTAAATTTCATCATCTTCCTGCCCTTATCCCACTCTAAGTGGGGTCGGCACAACATGTTATAAACATGCTGTCACATGATTTGGCTGCGTTTTTACGACCGGCCGCCTGCCTGACGTCTGAAATTGTAAATTTATTTGCAATTTTAATAACTTTCGCAAAATAGAATCTGTGATAAGAATGACATGCACTTTGGGTAAGTCAATGCAATCCTCTAATAAATTGCATCTAATAGATTCTTCTGACTAATTTTGTATATATTAAGAAAAAGATTGGGAGAAACCTGGAAATGATTCTGGACTAATTTAATACGCTTATCTGTAGCATATATGTATGTAAAGTTACAGCCTGTTATTATCCCACAGTTGGGCCTCCTCTTTTCATTTATGGAAAGAAGAGTCGGAGCTAAGATCTACCACTCTGCTCCAATGCGGATTGGTTGGTTACACATAGCACCGGAATTCTCTAGAGATATGAAAGTTTCCTCACTATGTTTTCCTTCACCGAAAAACGTGTGATAAATTGCAATTATCAATTAGACACATTCGTTTTTAACAGAAAAAGTCATTGGTGTCTGCCCGGGTTCGAACCCGTGACCTCCTCGAAAGAGTCGCACGGTGTTACCGCTAGGCTACCACGGTTACCGCTGGGCTACCACACATACATTGAATAAGAGCTTTTAAAACAGCGTAGTTATTGTATATTTTTTTAATTTGGGGTACAAATGATTATAGTCTTCTAGGCTTTTTAAGAACTTTCCTAAATATTCGATGTTTTTGTTTGAAAAGCATGAAGATTTCAAAGACAGAGTTGGGTGAGACTGAAATATGTTTTGATTTAGTGTGAACGACGCTTTAGGATACCTCATATTACAACCATCCGTTGAATAAATCTAATTTCCTTTCACGTACCTTCCGCCAAGGTTTAAGTCTACGAGTATTAAAATGTGGTAATAAAGTTTAAGCAAAATAAACATTAAACTTACAAAAGTTAACACTTTCAGTTAATTTTTTTAACATTTAGTTACATATTACTACTTAGCCGTGTGGTATCCGGCTGAATAGAATAGTACCACCCTCATTTGTAACTGAGGTGTCGTAAAAGGCGACTAAGGTAAGTCAACCCACCGCGTGGTATCCGGTTTAGTAGAATAGACCCCCCCCTTTATAACCGAGGTGTCGTAAAATACGACTGAGGTATGTTGACGGCAGGCAGGCGGCCGGTCGTAAAACGCAGCTTAATAATGTGACAGCATGTTTATAATATTTTGTGCCGACCCTTCTTATAGTGGGATAAGGGCAGGAAGATGTGTTACATATGCAAACTAAGTTATCTTCTTTCATTTTAACACTAATTTAATTTTACTCTCATTAAACTCTGATGTATTTATTTTTATTTTATCACAATGCAACTGTAAAGGTAGCGAGCTCGTACTCCCCCGTTAGTCCCCGGTTCAGACAGAATACCAGGGATACTCAATACTCAGGGATACCTGCAGCATTTATGCTGAGTTTGAACCCTTTTACTACTGCGATACGTGGATGCAGACTGCGGATCTCAACTCTTTTTCTTTGTATTTAACTGTATTTCTAATTGTATACTTGTTTTGTTGTAGTAAATAAAGCATTTATTTATTTAAATTCAAAATTTTTTTTTTTTTTTTTTTTTTTTTTTTTTTTTTTTTTTTTTTTTTTTTTTTTTTTTTTTTTTTATATTAGCGTAGCCCATCAGCTTATCCTTTGAAATTACATTACATTTAATTTCAAATGATATGAATATGATTTAATAATTTACATTTTCATAAATTTTTTTTGTCACATCACTGCATAGTTTATTAATTTTGTTGTCTCTCAAAAAGACTAAAATAAATATTAATGGATTCATTGAAGAAGTCTTTGGAAGAACTTACAGAACACTTCAATACAAGAATGTAGAAGAATGAATTCAAAAAGATCTTAAGTGTTCTATTCCAGCAGCAAATCCAACCTCAAACATTAATTCACAATTTCTCACATTCCGAACATTTGTGCTGAATTCTCTGGAAAGTTTGCAGTTACAGTTACAACTGTTGTCCAGGCAGCAAGATGAGATGGAGATGAGATCCAGACGAAAAATGCTTTTAGTGCACGGTGTGTCGGAGCTTATCAAAGATGATCTATCCAATAACATATCTAAGTTTCTATCTGATCATCTCAAAATCTCTGTACCGGTGGATTCAATTACACAGTGTCATTATCTGGGCCCTATCAGATCTAATAAACATAGATCTTTAATTATGAAGTTCAAGGATGTGGCTCTAAGAAATAAAATTTGGTTCGCCAAGACCAACTTAAAAGGTAGTGGAGTGACACTGTCTGAATTTTTAACTCGAGGCAGGCATGAAGCGTTCATAGCTGCACGGAAGCGTTTTGGACTATCAAAGTGCTGGACTAGGGATGGGTGTGTTATGGTGCTCAGTCCTGATGGAAAACGGCACCGCATAGTCTCATTGTCTGAGCTGAATGCAATTCCTGATTCGGCTATTGTTTTTCCAGTGACAGCGAATTCAAGCGGCGCATCGGTAGAAAAAGACAGTAGGGTGACAGTAAGGCAGAAAAAAACATTCAGGAAATAGTGTTCCTTCTATCTAGAATTCTAAAATGCTCCATCTATATAAATATACATATTTATAATGTAATTCAAAACCTAGTATTTGAGGAATTTATACTTTTGCTAACCTTTTTATTTATTTTTAAATTTTTCTTTTTATAATTTTTTTTTTCTTTCTCTCAATGTTATTTTTTTCAATGTTATTTAGTTATAAATTTTAGTTATAAATTTGCTTTACATTTGTATAGCCAAATCTTATGTCAATGCAATATGTAGTTAATTATAATATTTGTTTTTTCAAACATATTTCACAACCTTCTTTAAAAGTATATTTTCTTTTTCTTTTCTTATTTTTATTTTTTTAGGTATGTATTTTTTACAAACAATTAATTTTGTTTTAGTCAAACTGACATTGTCACTAGGCTAATGACATAACATTATGTTATGCGACTCTGGATTCTTGGAATTTTGTCTGCCATAAACTTTTAATTCCTGAGTGTACCGGAAATATTCAGATCCACGGAAATTACGTTTAAAATTCTTTTTATTTAAAATTTATTTGTACATTTATTACTCTTATACTTTCGCCATTTCATAAATTATGTAATTTTTATACAACATTCAGCGATTACTTTGTATGGTAGTCTGTTTTGCTGTTGTTATTTTAGTGAGATTTTTACATGTTTGTTATGTTGTGATACCTCAGAATAATTATTGTGTAACCATTTCAATGTTTCTCTTCCATACAGCTGGTGGGTGTTGGACATAGTTGTTTGATATTATATCAGTTGGTAGTTTATATTATATACAAAATTTTATTATATTTAATTTTATAATATTGTTATTTTTAGTTTATATATTTTATTAATATTTCAATGTCGTCCCCAAATATTAGTATAAATAGTGACCTGTTTATGTCTCTGTCATCCAGCAGCGAGACTCTCAGTGAGAGCAGTTACCACAGTACATCTTCTCCATCCCTAAATATTGCCTTAGATTCTTATTTCTCAGATTGTGTGAAGAATTTCAACGTAGTTCACATTAACGCCCAAAGCATTCCGGCTCATTTCACTGATATGCTCGTGTCGTTTGAGTCACAGAATATCCATGCCATTCTCATTTCAGAATCTTGGCTTAAACCTTGCCTACCATCCGTTTCGTATTCTCTTCCTGGGTTTCACCTCATACGCAATGATCGCGCTTCAAGGGTCGGAGGAGGTGTGGCGATCTATCTAAGATCCTATATTCCATTCAAAATAATTAGCTCGTCTGGTCAACCACCGCCTGATGATGCCTGTGAGCACTTGCTTATTGAGGTAACGCTATCCCAGTCCCGAGTCCTACTTGGAGTTTTTTATAACCCATCACTCCTTAATAATTATTTCCTCTCCTTTGAAAAACTTCTTGAAAGTTTTGTTCCCTCTTATAGCCATACAATTATAATGGGTGATTTCAATACATGTCTACTTAAAAAAGATTACCGTTCTCGAAAATTGTTATCTGTCACAGAGGCCTGTAATATCCACATTTTATCTTCCACAGCCACCCATTATTTTCCTAACTGTGCTCCTTCTCTTCTGGACCTTATAATGGTATCTTCCACTGATTCTGTTTTCAAGCACGGACAGTGTTCTGCCGATGCATTTTCTCATCATGACCTTGTATATATTTCGTATAAACTGCGACCTCCAAGAAATAAACCTAAAATTCTTCTGCGACGTAATTTTGGTGGGATGGTAGTCGATAATTTGCGCAACGATGCTCGGCAAATTGACTGGTCGATTGTTGAAACGAACAACTCTGTCGATCAAAAGGTGAATATTTTCAACTCCTTACTCACACAACTCTTTGACCTACATGCACCGATCAAAACTGTGAAGATTAAACATCTACCTGCACCCTGGCTAACCGATGATCTTAAAGATAGGATTCATGAGAAGAACTTAGCAAAATCCAAGCTGAAGTCTAATTCTACTGAGACAAACCGACGCAATTATAACAAGGCTAGGAATCGTTGCAATACACTGTGTAGAGATGCACAAAGACGCCACATTCACACGTCGGTCGAGAACGGCGACGCATCCAAAGTTTGGAAATTTCTTGAAACTGTAGGAGTTGGTAAAACCAAAAAAAAATCTGCAATACATAATATTGATATTGACTCACTGAATCAGTATTTCTCAACTTCTCATAACAAATTTAATCCTTTAAATAAAACGACTACCCTACAATCTCTTTCAACGAAACCAACTCCTAACTACCCACCGTTCTATTTCAACCAATTCTCTGAATGTGATGTTAAGAAGAACATTCTGGCTATTTCCTCGAATGCCGTCGGTGCTGATAGCATTAGTCGTAATATGATCATCCCGATCCTTGATATTGTTGCTCCTGTGTTGACCCATATTTTAAATGCATCCATATCCTCTTCTACGTTTCCTGAAACATGGAAATCCGCTCAAATTGTTCCTTTACCTAAAAAAAATAATCCTGTAGACTCATCCGATTTTCGTCCAATTTCCATTCTACCCTTCTTATCCAAAGTCCTTGAAAAGATGGTTCATCAACAATTAAATGTATTCTTAAACAATCATAAAATACTTAATGCCCATCAATCAGGCTTCCGGCCTGGACATAGTACGGCTACTGCTCTTATCAAAGTTACTGACGACATTCGATGGGGTATGGACAGCAAGCAACTTACTGTATTGACGTTGCTGGATTTTAGCAATGCGTTTAATACAGTTGACTTTGTTGTGCTGTTAAGTCTGTTACGTTCTCTTCACATATCTCCATCAGTGATTGACTGGTTTCGAAGCTATCTCATAGGCCGACGGCAGCGCATCCGGGTGGAAGACAGTTTTTCAGCCTGGTGCGATGTTACGTCTGGAGTGCCCCAAGGCGGCGTGCTATCACCCTTACTTTTTTCCATTTTCATAAACTCAATAACTCATAACATATCTTCTCTCTATCACATGTATGCAGACGACGTTCAAATTTATGCGCAGTCCACGGTTGAAAATCTTACCACAGCTATCTTTAAAATAAATCATGATCTGGATAAAATATCACAATGGAGCCAGTCCTATGGTCTTGATGTAAATCCCCTGAAATCTCAGGCTATTATCATCGGTAGTCCTGGCCAGATTTCTAAAGTTGATCGGACCTGTCTTCCGTCTGTTAAATTTAATGGAGTCACGATACCCTACAGCGATGTAGTTAAGAACTTAGGTATTTATATGGACAATACGTTGAGTTGGTCGCATCACTTGAAAGAAGTGAGTAGGAGATCATTCGCTGCTTTGAGTTCTTTACGACGATTACGCTATCTTCTTCCTATTCCTACCAAAATTATGCTCGCACAAACTTTGCTTCTTCCTATTCTTGATTATGCTGACACGAGCTATATAAATTTAACCCAAGACCAATTAAATAAACTTGAGAGGCTCCAAAATATTAGCATTAGATTCATATTTAATTTACGTAAATATGATCATATTTCGTACAATTTCGTAATCGTCTCAATTGGTTGCCAATCCGTTTTCGCCGGAATTTACATTGTCTTTCTCTTCTGTACTGTGTGTTATTTAACCTCACAACTCCGTACTATTTAAAGAGTTCTTTTAAATTTTTGGCATCCTATTATCGTAGACCCGTTCGCCAAACAACCATGCTCACTTTAAAGATGCCTGCGCACAGAAGCAAGTTCTACGACAAGTCTTTTGCAGTTCAGACCATTAAGCTTTGGAACTCTTTGCCATTGCCTATAAGGCAATCGGAAAGCTTATTTTTGTTTAAAAAGCGGGTTAAACAGCATTTCTTGTCTCTTGCTGGGTTACTGTGATGCGTGACGACTTTTATATATGTAGTAAGTATTTATTGATTTATTCATTCAAAAGTAATGATAGAGTTATTTTGCTATAATCGTTCTTGTTATCTTATATTCAATTTTATATTAACTCTCAAAATGGGATGAGAGGTAAAAAACTTCTTATATCATAGTGTTACCAACCCTACTTTACCAGTAGATTGGCTTTTTTCACACTGATGCCCTGTTTTCTGTTTTAGCCCTAATTTTTACCGTTTCAACATATTTAGCGCCACCTACACTATGTTTTCTGATAACCACTTTTTTCAATTTAATAATAAGGGCTACTGGCTAAAGCGGCCAATCCCTCTGAGTTCGGCACAACCTGTTGTTACATGTTTTGACTAGTTATTTTACGGTCGGCCGCCTACCTGACGTCCTACCTTAGTCGTCATTACGACACCTCGGTATGAATTGAGGGTGGTATAGTACTCAGCCGGATACCAGCACTTTATTTGAATTTGAATTGCATATAAAAAAATCTTTGTTTATCTGATCTGGGAAAAACACTACAAAATAATACAAGTAACGCGAGTAGAGTCGCGCGTGCGGCCTTTATCTTTATACATCTGTCATCAAAAGAAAACAAATGTGCCGTTCAGAAATTCAAAAGTAAGCTTGGCATGTAGGTCACGTTGCGAAATATCGTGCCCTCTTTTATGCGACGCTCTTTATCAAGTCTGCCGTATAAATGCTAAAAGCTATACTAATATTATAACACTATAATACACTACAATACATTATAATATATAAAATACTGTAATATACTATAATAATAGCTATGCTATGTCCTAAAACAAAAGTAATAATAAAATTATATCTCAAATAGATTTTTTTTTGTTTTAAGTTACTTAATGTTATGGAAGAGATCACTTTAAATGATAAGGCCGCCCTTTGTTTTTAATTATAACGTATGGCGCCGAGACGTGGACACTGACGGCGGGACTAGTCCACAAGTTCAAAGTCGGTCAGCGTGCCATGGAGCGAGCTATGCTCGGAGTGTCTCTCAAGGATAAAATCAGGAATGAGATTATCCGCGAGAGAACCATAGTAACCGACATAGCTAGCAGAATATGCAAGCTGAAGTGGAAGTGGGCCGGTCACGTCTGTCGCAGGACTGATGGCCGTTGGAGCAAAAGAGTCCTGGAGTGGAGACCGCGTCTTGGCAAACGCAGTGAAGGGCGCCCACCGTCTCGCTGGACCGACGATATCCGGAAGGTTGTTGGGGCCAGGTGGATGCGCATTGCGGAGAACCGGGATGTCTGGCGCAGACATGGGGAGGCCTATGTCCAGCAGTGGACTGCGAAAGGCTGATGGATGGATGGATGGATGGATTGTTTTTAATTAGATTTAACAAAACAGTGTGTAAATTAGCAGTGTTTACAATAAAGTTATCATAAATTAAGAAATTAAAAATAAGCAAGTAATTACATATATATTTTTGACTGGCCCGTTTGCGCAGTGGGTTCACTACCCACTGAGTCCATTTATCATTTATTTAATTATAAAATCACGCTTAAATAAATAGGGGAGGAGCAGCAATAAAAAATATTACAAAAGTTGCTAAATTAAAAGCTTTTCTTGCGTGTGCTGACTAAACGGTGATAGTTTTTCGACTGGCCCGTTGGAGTAGTGGGTAGTGGCCCTGCCTTCAGCACCGTGGGTCGCGGGTTCGATTCCCGCCGAGGGCCAACATTTTCTACAAATGAATTTGTTGGTCTTTGAGCCTGGGTGTATATTTGTATTTAAGTATGTATTTAAAAATTATATAAGTATATATTCACCAGTTGTCTGTCATCCATAACACAAGTTTTAAGTTACTTACTTTGGGGACGGGCGGCCGTGTGCGTAAGTGTCCCATATATCATTATTATATAAGTAAAATATATGCAATGCCACCATTTCTTACCGAGATGTCGTAAAAGGTTACTAAGGTAAGTTGACCCGCAATGTGGTGTCCGGCTGAGTAGTATATACAACCCTCATTTCTTACCGAGATGTCTTATCCCATTGAAAATGGGGTCGACACAACATGTTATAAACATTTTGTTACATGATTCGCCTAGATATTTTACGAACAGCCACCTGACTAATTAAAATATAAACAACCGGGTCACATCAGACTGACTCAGTCAGTTCGTGACCACGGTGGATGCAACTCTGCCGAAACGTTGAACCTTATACAAAGGTAACGGGATTATCGCGATGTGACCCGGTTGTTTATATTTTAATTAGTATGAATCGCGAAAGTTTAAAATCTTCTATAGCCACCTGACTGACACCAACTTAACTTATAGTAACGGCCTGTTACTATCCCACTGCTGGGCATAGGCCTCCTCTCTCCATTTTTGGAGAGAAGGGTTGGAGCTAAGACCTACCACGCTGCTCCAATGCGGATTGGTAGGTTACACAAATCCCTAGGATTCTCTAGAGATATGCAGGTTTCCTCACGATGTTTTCACTTAACTTAGTCGCCTTTAATTAACGACACCTCGGGAAGAAATAAGGGTGATCTATTCTACTTACACTTGTGCCGGACACCATACACAGCAAGTCGATTTACTTAAGTCACTTTTTACGACACAATAATATCTTCCGAAAGTTTGACAGATAGGGAAAGCGACTTTGTTTTATACTATGTAGTGACGATGTTGCTACATAAAGCTTACGATACAATTGAGGATTATTTGAGTACAAAAGTAATAATAAAATTATTTTGCTATAATCCGCGATGAAGTAAAATAGAAAATATATATAATGCTAAATGTAGAGTGGACAATCGGTTATCATACCTGATACATGCAGGAGTCGTAAAAAACACTTTTTTACACTTTTATTTCACTTATACTTTCACTTACACTGGATCGCCGCAAAGTAACGTCTAATTCTATAGATTATTTGAGTGATAGCATATCTTAACTGCAGTCAGCTACGCATCCAGCTGCAACGATTATCTTTTAACCATCAATCAAATTGTTATTATTTTTTTGAAATCCGTCGAGTTTCTTGCTTGTTTTTCTCGGTTGGAGCAAACTTCCGAATCAGCGGTAGCTTCTTTAAAACATTTGACGATTCAAAAGTACTGTAAACAGTCCACTTGAATAAAGAATATTTTGAATTTAAAAATTTATAAAAAAAAAATGCAAACATCGCATGCAACAAAACTATAACCTAACCAGATCGCATTATATAATTCTACCCCCATTGTCGGTAGCGGCCTACACTAAACCTGGCTCATAGCGCCGCTGTAACAAATCCAGGCTTAGTCGGTTTAACGCGTTGTGGGAATCGATCCGGGGAATTACCGCTTTCAATTACAATAGAATGCATCAATTGATTGCGAATAAACGGCCCGCAAATACTATTACAGTGTAGCGTGAGGTAATCGGCTTATTAAAACAGAAATCCACACTAGTGTGGTGTATAAAATTCCGCAATCAATATTAGATCAGTCTACAGAAAGGTTTAAATTAAGTATAAGAGATATGCTTATATGTAAAGCATATTACAAAATTGAAGATTATTTGCATGATAAAAACGCCTGGATTTGAAAATCCTTTCAGCTTACAAGACTGCGGTTTAATAATGTAAAATTGAAAATGTTTAAAAGATTGACCGCCGAGTTTCATTCTGGTTCTTCTCGGTAAGAGCAAAATTCCGATCCAGTTGTAGCTACATTAATCATATTGATCGTTGACGATTCAAAACTTGAAAGAACTTATTTGAATAAAGATATTTTGATATGATTTGATTTAATCTTTGTTCTGTTTGTTTAAAAAAAAAGTAAGTAGCGGCCTGTTACTATCCCACTGCTGGGCATAGACCTCTTCTCTCCGTATCCATAGGATTCTCAAGAGATGTGCTGGTTTCCTCACGATGTTTTCCTTCTCCGGAAAGGGTGTGATAAATTGCAATTATCAATTAGACACATAAGTTTTAATAGAAAAATTCATTGGTGTCTGCCCGGGTTCGAACCCGTGACCTCTTCGAAAGAGTCGCGCGATGCTACCGCTGGGCTACCACATTTTGTTGTACCACAGTTTGTTTGTTTATTTATTGTGTATTTTATGTTTTATTGATAATTGCCCAAAGTATCTGGCTGAGTAGAAAAGACAGTCCTCATTTCTTATCGAGCTGTCGTGAAAGGCGATTAAGGTAAGTTGACCCTAAGTGTGGTATCCGGCTGGGTAGAATAAACCAACCTCTTTCTCACCGAAGTGTCTTAAAAGGCGACTACAGTAAGTTGATTCGCCGTGTGTACAATAGACCAACCACATTTCTTATGGAGGTGTCGTAAAATACGACTAAGATAACAGGACGTCAGGCAGGCGGCCAGTCATAAAATATGTAGCCAAATCATGTGACAACATGTTTATAACATCTTGTACCAACTCCGCTTATAGTGGGATAAGGGCAGGAGGATGACGAATATGCACGTTAAGATTCGACGTCTATTGGGTCATCTAGTTTATTTATAAAGATAAAACATTTGTACTTTAATAAATTAAACACAAGAACATCTTAAAGAAAACTCTACAGAAAGAATGGGGTAGTGGCGGAAACTTTTAAAATTATTTACTTCGCTTCGAGGAAATTACAAAAGCTGCGAGCGGGGGGCTGCGAACTAAATTGCGGAACAGAAACGCGAGACTTCCCGCGTTTTTTCCAGACTTTGTGCAAATAATTTTGTTTAAAGCAATTTTGTAAATAAAACATCTTTTATTTTAACTAAATTGTTATATTCCTTAATGCGTATCTAATAAACTGATACAACTTATGTATAGAAATTACTGTACTGAATTGCATATTACAAAACTTATGATGAGATTCATCTACATTCTCCTACTCTTATCCCACTCTAACATGGGGCATAACATGTTTTACACAAGTTGTGACATGTATCGTTAGTAAATTTACGATCAGCCGACTGTCTAATGTCAAGTTACCTAAATCCCCACCGGGAAGCCCGAATGCTGGCGACCGCAGCCACGGCCCACGTTGTGGCCTGGATTCGCCGGCTGGGACTGGGGGTGGCCTTGGAGAAATCCGAGGCCATTTGCTTCCACAGGCCTCGGATGGCGCCCCCAGTGGGCTCCCGGTTGATGGTGGGCGGGACGTCCATCGAAATCTCGTGTACATTACAGTACCTGGGATTGCTCCTCGACAGCCGATGGACGTTCGAGGCCCACTTCAGGCGGCTCGCCCCTAAGTTAACGGTGACCGCCGGAGCCCTGAGCAGGCTCCTCCCAAATTTGGGAGGGCCTAATGCAGGCTGCCGGCGCCTATACGCCGGGGTGGTTCGGTCGATGGCCCTGTACGCCGCTCCCGTATGGGCGGGGCGGCTGACCGCGAGATCCTTGCCCCTGCTGCGCAGGGCGCAGAGGATCATGGCGGTCAGATTTGTGCGGGGCTACCGGACCATCTCCGGTGAGGCGGCCTGCGCCTTGGCCGGGTCCCCTCCGTGGGACCTAGAGGCTGAGGTACTAGCTCAGGCCTACCGCCGTAGAGTCGAAGCCCGTTCACCGGGGGGAGACTCAACGGCGGTAGAGGTGGATTGGCGGAGGGCAGCTCAGGAGGAGCTCCTCCGCCAATGGAGGCGGCGGCTTGAATCGCCCAGTGCAGGAGCCTGGACGATTTCGGCCATCCTGCCCATTCTCCAGGGCTGGGTCGCCAGGAGGCATGGGGTCCTAACCTTCCGCCTGACACAGGTGCTTTCCGGACATGGTTGTTTCGGGTGGTATCTGTGGAAGGTGGCCCAGCGCGAAGCGACTGGTGAGTGCCACGAGTGTGGCGCCGACTTTGACACGGCGCTGCACACGCTCGTAGGCTGTCCAGCTTGGGCGGTTCAGCGGGCGAAACTCGTGGCACAGGTGGGGCACGATCTCTCCCTGCCCACTGTGGTTCGCGCCATGGTGGACAGGGAGCGATCGTGGGCAGCGATGGCCTCCTTCTGTGAGGACGTTATCTCGCGGAAGGAGGCGGCGGGGCGGATCCGGGAAGTCGAGTCCATGGATCCAATCCGCCGCAGGCGACTCGCTCAAGACCGTCGCGTGCCGCCCTAACGGGGACCTTTCCGGGCGTTCCGAACGGGGTTTAATCGGACGCCCACCCTATAAGGTCCCCAAGGCGTTCGATGCATCTGGTGCTCCCGATGCATCGTCCAGTGGAGGGAGGGGCCACTTTCAGAGAGGCCCCGACCCAGAGGTGGCGCACTCTGGGGCACAGAGTTGCTGCTGGCGCGGATGGGGGCAATGTCTTCATGGGTACCCTATCCCCGCCACCAGCAGCGTAGTGGAGCACACAGGTTATTTTAGTCGGTGCGAGTCCGACATAACCGTCGCCTGTCCCCGTCGGGCGGCGGTACCCATAAGGGGTTTTTTCCTGTTAAAAAAAAAAAAAAAAACCTAAATCGCCTTTTACGACACATCATCCTCTTGCCCTTATCCTACTCTAAGTGGGGCGGTACAATATTTTACAAACATGTTGTTACATGTTTTGGCTTCGTATTTTAGGACAGGCCGTCTACATACATTATTAAATACAATATTCATTTATTGCGCTATTGTTCACAAACATAACAATTTATATAACATAAAAAAACACTTTACAATTATTACAATACAATTATTTTAAATTAAAAAGTTTATCACTCAGAAAAATCAACTTTCATCTACAATTAAACGAAACAGCAGGCATACTTCCTCTCCGTGGTGGTCTACTCTCCCTCCGTCTTACAAATTTTCGATCACGTGTCCTGACGAGTTTTGACATTTTTATCCATCACTAAAAAAGCATAACATTGCTAAAAAAGTTTTCACTTCAAAAGTTTCATAAACGCAAAAACCAGTGTTCATTCTCTTAATGAATCTGGAGATTTACAAGAAACGGTGCGAACATTCGGAATGGCACTATGCCAAATGCGAGTAGGCAAAAACATCCTATTCATAGTTATATATAAAGCTGAAGAGTTTGTTTGATTGTTTGATAGCACTAATCTCAGGAACTACTGGGCTGAAAAATTCGCAAAAAAATTGAATAATTCTTTCAGTGTAAGATAGTCCATTAATGGAGGAAGGCTATAGACTATATAACATCACGGTTAGATGAATAGGAGAGGAGCAGCAATTAAATTTATTGTGAAAACGGCAACAAAGCCGCCTAAAGCTTTCTTCGCGTGCGCTAAGTAAACGGTGAAAGGTATTCAAAAATCATATTTACAAAATTGTTACCCTCTAATAGTTCTAAAAATCCGCGACAGACACTTTTTACCGTTTTCATAGTAATCAGAAGACTATATTACGATTTTAATCTTTCCAAGTAGGCGGAGTCGCTGGCGATTGCTAGTCTTTTATATACTTCGATGGGATAACACAGTTGTATTAAAGTTTTGAGTTCTATTTGTGGTTGTATTAAAGTTTCAACTCCCCACAACACCCTTTAGGAAAATTCATAAAGCAAAGTAGAAGGATTATCTTCAATATAAAATTCTCGTGTCACAATATTAGTTACGATACTCCTTAGAAACTAGACCGATTTTGATGAAATTTTATATTCAGTGGGTGTGAGAATCGGTTACTATCTATTTTTCTTACACCTAAGTGATAAGGGTTGATTAACTCTAACATTAATTTTTTGGTCATTTTTTTTGTACACTAGAAATTCACTAGAAATATTGATATGGCAAAACAACGTTTTCCCGGTCAACTAGTAGCATTCAAATAATTATGATCATCTTCATCATCTTCCTGCCCTTATCCCACTCTAAGTGGGGTCGGCACAACATGTTATAAATGCTGTCACATGATTTGGCTGCGTTTTTACGACCGGCCGCCTGCCTGACGTCAACTTACCTCTGTAGTATTTTACGACACCTTGGTAAAAAAGAGGGTGGTCTATTCTACTAAACCGGATACCACACGGTGGTGGGTCAACTTACCTTAGTCGCCTTTTACGACACCTCCGTAAGAAATGAGGGTGGTCTATTCTACCCAGCCGGATACCACACGGCGGGTCGACTTACCTTAGTCGCCTTTTACGACACCTCGGTAAGAAATGAGGGTGGTACTATTCTATTCAACCGGATACCACACGGCGTCAGCATTCAAATAATTATGTTTGTTTTTATCGATAGAGTTTCTATTATTACTGAACACTACATCACTCACTTTCTTACCGAGGTGTCGTAATAGGCGACTACAGTAAATTGACGTCAGGCTGGCCGGTCGTATTATACCTAGCCAAATCATGTAACAAAATGTTTATAACATGTTGTGCCGATCCCACTTTGAGTGGGATAGGGGCTGGAGGATACTGATTTCTTCTATATTTTAATTCGCTCGACATTTTTTTGCGCAGAACTGTGATGTAGACAATCCTTATGACCGAAACAAATCTTATATCCAAAGATTTGTGTTAACATTTGTTATTTTGCTACGTATCCTTTATTTGCTCATAAAACGAATATTTGGGCTGATGCCAGCTCTGTTTTACGACTAAATCTCTGACTATACTTTAGATACGCGGCGTCGTTCGCGTCAAGTTTAATGTTTAAATTCCGTCAATTATATATTGCCCAAGACTAAACAGGAATCTTATCATCAAATTCAAATTCAAATTACTTTATTTGCATCATCTTTGTTAACTTGATAATCTTCATTGTCGTTGCTTCTACGGACAGACAAAAAAACAGCATTTATGATACAAAAGTAATAATAAAATTATTTTGCTATAATCCGCGAATAAGTAAAATAGAAAATATATATAATGCTAAATGTAAGTGGACAATCGGTTATCATACCTGATACATGCAGGATTCGTAAAAACACATGCACAAACCTCCACCACCGCCACCACAATACACAAGCACTATATACGTTCACTATCACAAACTCAACAATCGTTTCGCCCCGCAACCGAAGCATCGTCAGGAGATAGACTCCACGACCAAGCATTTATGATATTAGGTGACACGAGCATTTATGATATTAGGTAGAATACAGTGCTTACCAGAGCTTTCTGCACATAAACCTTATCAGAGGCTTTATTGATATTTACAATCCAACTAAGCTATTATAACTTGTATATGACAGCGAAACTAACCTTCCTGCTTCTTATAATATTGTGACTGTTTTTCAGTGCCTATATATGGGATAAAACGACATTTTTCAATAATAAAACTTAGCGAGTACGATTCATCGCAATTGAAACCTCCTATATATTAACATTCTTGAAAATTGGTTCAGACGTTTCCGTAATCATCCGTAATAGTTCATCTATACTAATATATAAAGCTGAAGAGTTTGTTTGATTGTTTGAACACGCTAATCTCGGGAACTACTGGACCTATTTGAGTGTAAGATACTCCATTTATCAAGTTCTACTCTAAAAGTTATAAATAAAAGTTCGCGATAGCATATGTCTAGCTTTTAAGGTTAACCCACTCTAACCATTTTTATGGTCATCAAAATATTATAATACGCCGCTACGCAATACCGCGATTGCTAGTATTATATACAAGATAAGCTCATTTAAAGAACCTCATCCTCCTGCCCTTATCCCACTCTAAGTGGGGGCCTTTATCCCACTCTACCATGCTGTTACATGATTTGACTGCGTTTTAACGACCGGCCTGCCTGACGCCAACATACCTTAGTCGACACTATTTTACGACACCTCGGTAGGAAAGAGGGTAGTCTATTCTACTAAACCGTATACCACACGGTGGGTCAACTTACCTGAGTCGCCTTTTACGACCCCTCGGTAAGAAATGAGGTTGGTCTATTCTACTCAGCCGGATACCACACGGCGGGTCGACTTATCTTAGTCGCCTTTTACGACACCTCGGTAAGAAATGAGGTTGGTCTATTCTACTCAGCCGGATACCACACGGCGGGTCGACTTATCGTAGTCGCCTTTTACGACACCTCGGTAAGAAATGAAGTTGGTCTATTCTACTCAGCCGGATACCACACGGCGGGTCGACTTATCTTAGTCGCCTTTTACGACACCTCGGTAAGAAATGAGGTTGGTCTATTCTACTCAGCCGGATACCACACGGCTGAACATGTAAAAAAATATACCCTTAATTTTAAGATACGCAGTTATCTTACAAGGCTACAACATTTTTATCTACTTGATAATAAAACTAGAGGCTTGCATAAAATGAAGTATCTCTCTACACAAACTGTCCAGATTCCATCTAGAGTGTGCTACAGCCTCTCGACCTTGGCTTTGTAACTATGAGCTTAGGAACGTGACCTTCTGGTGTCAAGGGCAGACTTTTTTACAATTTGTAAATACAGAAAAAAGGTTAAAAAACTTTTTGAAATCTGTTGGCAATGTTAAAATGTAGAATTTAACGTTACTTTTTCGTGGCTCCATAATACAATATTTTTCCGAAATACCTATATAATTGTTGGAACTCTCTTTAAATGCAAAATTTTAAATAATTTATAGAATTAGACGTTATTTTGCTTAATCCATAATACTAAAGTAATAATAAAATTATTTTGCCATAATCTGCGATGAAGTAAAATAGAAAATATAATGCTAAATGTAAAGTGGAAAATCCGTTTTCATACCTGATACATTCAGGATTCGTAAAAACACATGCACAAACTTCCACAACCGCCACCACAATACAAAAGCGCTACATACGTTCATTATCACAAACTCAACAATCGTTTCGCCCCGCAACCGAAGCATCATCAGGAGATAGACTCTACGACAAAATCGCAAAGCGAAGCATTACCTAAACAAGCTCGGTTCAGCCTCACCATTTATTTTATTTTGCCTGCGAACACGCGTAACAAGCATTTAACGTAATGTAACAAAGTTCTAGTTCAAAATAACATATTTGAAACATGTTGTGCTGACCCCACTTAGAGTGGGATAGGGGCAGGAGGACCACGAGTAAATTTTGGTTATATGCTAATTCAAATAGCGTCTTTTTGTATGTGATCGATTTTCTCGAAATCAACAAAACAGATTTTTTTACGGTTTTTACTTAAAGATAGAGCAATTCTTGAGGAAGGTTTAAGGTAGTAGTAGTAGTAGTAACGGCCTGTTACTATCCCACTGCTGAGAATAGGCCTCTTCTCTCCGTTTTTGGAGAGAAGGATTGGAGCTGAGACCTACCACGCTACTCCAATGCGGATTGGTAGGTTACACATATCCCCAGAATTCTCTAAAGATATGCAGGTTTCCTCACGATGTTTTCCTTCACCGAAAAGCGTGTGATAAATTGCAATTATCAATTAGACACATAAGTTTTACTAGAAAAATCATTGGTGCCTGCCCGGGGTTTAAACCCTAGACCTCCTCGAAAGAGGCGCACGGTGTTACCGCTGGGCTACCACAGCTGAGGAAGGTTTAAGGTAATAGTTAATTACTGTTTTATATAAATTTAGTGAAACATAACGTTGGAAAAGACGCGGTTGAAGTCGCAAGCATACTTAGTTTTGCATACTTTATATTAAAATCAAAATTATTCCATTCTATTCATCGTTGCAAAACATTTTCTATAACCTCTTTTTATTATGGCCGAGTATTTTTTTACTACAGCGATTTCAGTCGATTGACCTTCGGAAGTAAAACAAGGGCGGATACGGAACTACCCTCAAGTAACGAAAGGTCAAAGCTGATAGCGGTCAAAACATCAAATGTACATTTTACTTAAATACTAGCTGTGCCAACAACTTTTCTCACGTGCTAATCAGTGTGACAAAGTATTTATCTATAATATTTCGATTCACATACAACTTCGTGTGGTATCCGGTTGAATAGAATAGTGCCACCCTCAATTCTTAATGAGGTGTCGTAAAAGGCGACTAAGGTAAGTCGACCCGCCATGTGGTATCCGGCTGAGTAGAGTAGAGTTTGGCTGCGTTTTTTACGACCGGCCGCCTGCTTTATGTCAACATACTTTATTCATATTTTACGACACCTCGGTAAGAACAAGGGTGGTCTATACTACTCAACCGGATACCACACGGCGGGCCGACTTACCTTAGTCGCCTTTTTCAATACTTTGGTAAGAAACGAGGGTGGTCTATGGTTAGATAATAAAATATGAAAAAAAAGTCAATGTATAACTATATTTTCTTTATCCTTAATCAATATTTCGAAACCCGCCGTTTTAGGAAGAAAAATAAATTTTAGAAATGAAAATGTTTTCGCTTTTAGCGGCATTAATTACACATCAAAGGTAACGTTGAAAAAATTAGTTTTATCATTTTCTATCTAAAAGTTTCATTCCAACTACGCCGTATAAAACTACGAGAGGAGCAAATTTATCGCAAACTAGAAGCGCGCGCGTTCGTTCTACTTTCGCACTTTATTTTCTACTCTAATATTCATAACTGTAGACCAAAGTTCAACATTAACTTAATGGGAATACGTTATGTTATGTCATTATAAAGTAAATTCGACCATGTTTCAGTAGTCAGTAGAAACTTTTTCACCTAAAATAATAAAAGTTATTAAATATCAGTGACACACGCACCTAAATAAGTAAGGTCGTACCTAAAGTAACTTAGTATTTGTATTAAGTGACAGACAACTGGTTAATATATACATGATTGAATGAATAACTCTTTATTGCACACCAGGTAAATAATAAACATAAACAAGAGAAATAAGAACATTTAAGAGTGAAGGGCGGTCTTATCACTAAAAGTGATCTCTCACAGACAAAGTAATAAGAGACATGTTGAGATACATATATAGTTTGAAATGAATTCTGATATCCGGCTGAGTAGAATAGACCACCCTCATATCTTACCGAGGTGTCAAAGGTGACTAAGGTAAGTTGACCGGCTTTGTAGTATCCGGCTAAACAGAATTCACAGCTGTAAGCTGTAAATGGTGTCGTAAAAGGTAATAAGTTAAGGTAAGGTAAGTTGACATGTGACATCAGGCAGCCGGCCGTAAAATAACTAACTAAAACATTTAACAAGGTTTTGTAATATTTATCCCACTTAGAGTGGGATAAGGACAGAATGATGATAAAATAACGCAAGCAAAACCAAAAAGTTGACATCACATTAAAAACCTCAAAAATTACAGTATTTCTCTACTCCATATTGAATGTAATACATATAAAAACCTTCCTCTTCAATCACTCTATATATTAAAAAACACCACATCAAAATCTGTTGCGTAGTTTTAAAGATTTAAGCATACATAGAAATATATGGATATGGGGACAGACACAGAAAGCGACTTTGTTTTATACTAAAGTAAGTAAGTAAGTAACGGCCTGTTACTATCCCACTGCTGGGCATAGGCCTCTTCTCTCCGTTTTTTGGAGAGAAGGATTGGAGCTAAGACCTACCACGCTGCTCCAATACGGATTGGTAGGTTACACATATCCCCAGAGTTGTCTAGAGATATTTATTTTTTTATTTATATGCATCCTCACGATGTTTTCCTTCACCGAAAAACGTGTGATAAATTGCAATTATCAATTAGACACGTAAGTTTAACTAGAAAACTCATTGCTGTCTGCCCGGGGTTTGAACCCTAGACCTCCTCGAAAGAGGCGCACGGTGATACCACTGGGCTACCACAGCTGTCTGTTTTATACTTACTATGCCATTACATCAGTTTAAAATCACTGTTAAAAAGAGGGTTATTCAGAAAGCCTACTATACTCTTAAAGATTATTTGGAAGATAAGAATGTGTGGATATAATAGCTCTCTTTGAACCTGTACAAGACAGTAACGACTTAATGTAAATAGTATTAAGAATTATATTTTTAAAAGAGCAACCGCCGAGTTTCTTGCTGGCTCTTCTCGGTAGGAACAGCTTTCCGAACCAGCAGTAGAGTTGACGATTCAAAAGCACTTGTTTACAAGTTTATTTGAATAAAGAATATTTTGAATTTGAATTTGAATATGTAGTTTAATAAGTCTGAGCTTCAAATAGCGATTTCACAGGTGAAAAGGTCCGAATATCTCTCAGTATTTCAATTCTAAGCGTTCATTCCCAGTGCACGTCGCCATTGGCTCGTCAAACTGTGAGCTCAGCGGATTAATTTATCACTCGCTTGCAGTCGACGCGTCTAACTTTGTTTTGATCTTTTCTACTGCGCTATTCACAATATAACAGGAATAAAACGCGTCTACAAAACTGACTGCTGTATTAATTTTCAAGCGAAGTTGAATGAGTTTTTTTTTATTTTATCTAGACTTCATTTGAAATATTAAATTTATCAAAAGATATTTTTAAAATCTCAAATAAACATTCTGATTTTGCGTCTAACAAAATACAACAGTCGTTTATCAGTTTTTGTATACGATTGTACAATAAAATTCCACAACTAATTTTAATTTTACCATAGCAACATATTAATACTATACAATAATTTATAGAATTAGGCGTTACTTTGCGGAGATCCATAATACAAAAGTAATAATAAAATTATTTTGCTATAATCCGCGAAGAATATATAGATTCTTCGCGGATTGTAGCAAAATAATTTTATTATTACTTAGAACTATACAAGTCTGTTACACTTGTATAAACCATTATATGCCATTGAGGATTTCCGCCATGTGTTATCCGGCTGAGTAGAATAGACCAACCGCATTTCTTACCGAGGTGTCGTAAAAGGCGACTAAGGTAAGTCGACCCGCCGTGTGGTATCCGGCTGAGTAGAAAAAGCCAACTTCATTTCTTACCGAGGTGTCGTAAAAGGCGACTAAGGTAAGTTGACCCACCGTGTGATATCCGGTTTAGTAAAATAGACCACCCTCTTTCTTACCGAGGTGTCATAAAAAACGACAGAGGTAAGTTGACGTCAGGCAGGTGGCAGGTCGTAAAAACGCAGCCAAATCATGTGACAGCATGTTTATAACATGTTGTGCCGATCCCACTCAGAGTGGGATATGGGCAGGAAGATGATGATGCCATTGAGGATTAACATTAATAATAATAATGCATAGATTTATTATGTTTCGATTTTGTGCAAGATGGCAATGTGGAAACGTAACTAAGTACAAGAATTATATCTTTAAAACTGCAAAAGCCTAGTTTGTTACTGGCTCCTCTAGGTAGGAGCAATTTTCTTGCAGGCGGCCGGTTGTAAAAACCTAGTCAAAATATGTGACAGCATGTGTATAACATGTTGTCCAGAACCCACTTAGAGTGGAATAAGGGCAGGAGAATGATAAATGTAATTTTACTACTTTCAAATAAATATCTTGGAATATCTTTGGTAAATAATATTAATAAATAAATAAATATATGGGACACTTACACACACTTTCGTCCCCAAAGTAAGTAACCTAACACTTGTGTTATGGTAGACAGACAACTGGATAATACACTTACATAGTTTTTAAATACATACTTAAATACAAATATACACCCACAATATCTTTTGGGTTTAACGTGAAACTACAAGGTGAACACAAACGTAACGAACTCAAGATATCCGAGTTGATGCAATTCACGTGCGATGTGTCAGTCAGCGAAACGAGATTGTGCAGTTTCCTGTATTACTTTATGCTTCGTACCGCGAGAGTGGCCACACGTACCACTTGGACTAGGAAATAATAATTTATAATAAGAAATATATGGGACACTTACACACACGGTCGTCCCTCCCCAAAGTAAGTAACTTAATACTAGTGTTACGGTAGACAGACAACTGGTGAATATATACTTATATATTTTTTACATACATACTGAAATACATATATAAAGCCGTGTGGTATCCGGCTGAATAGAATAGTACCACCCTCATTTCTTACCGAGCTGTCGTAAAAGGCGACAAAGGTAAGTCGACCCGCCGTGTGGTATCCGGCTGAGTAGAATAAATCAACCTCATTTCTTACCGAGGTGTCGTAAAAGGCGACTAAGGTAAGTTGACCCACCGTGTGGTATCCAGTTTAGTAGAATAGACCACCCTCTTTCTTACTGAGGTGTCGTAAAAGGCGACTAAGGTAAGTTGGCCCACCGTGTGGTATCCGGTTAAGTAGAATAGACCACCCTCTTTCTTACCGAGATGTCGTAAAATTCGACTGAGGTAAGTTGACGTCAGGCAGGTGGCAGGTCGTAAAAACGCAGTCAAATCATGTACCAGCATGTTTATAACATGTTGTGCCGACCCCACTTCGAGTGGGATAAGGGCAGGAAGATGATGATGATCTTTTAAGTAGATTATAGATTTTTTGTTCATTGTATACTTTATCATACATAAAACAAATGCGTATTTATGTCAAATGGCAAAATAACTTGTCAAATTGCATATGCCGTTGCCATCTATAATTAATATAGCACTTAGTTTATAATAATTTCACAGTTTGTATTTGTAGCTCTACATGTGTGTATATTGTTGATGGCATTTTTAAATAAATAAATAAATATCTAACACAATTTTTTTGTTTATTCAAACGTTGCATTAAGAAACAATCAAGAATATGTAAAAATTTCGCGAAGGCACTAAGAATGACTTCATCTTCTGAGTGACATTTATTTATATTTTTAATTTTTAAAGATATTTCAAAAGCAAGTAAATAACCACGAATTCATCATCATCCTCCTGCCTATATCCCACTCTAAGTGGGGGTCGGACAACATGTTGTCACATGATTGAAATAATAAACAATGTTATAAACATGTTGTCACGTGATTTGGATACGTACATTACGACTGGCCGCCTGCTTTATTCTACTGAACCGAATACCAAAGGATGGGTCAACTTACTTTAGTCGTTTTTTACGAAACCTCGGTAAGAAATGAGGGTGGTCTATTCAGCCGGATACCACATATAAATTTATAATAAAGCTATGAAATAATTGAAGCACACATTTCTCTCCAAGAATATAAAATAGTATAAATCGTCGGTGTGCATACAAAATAATTCAATTCCGTTCATTGATGTCGTAGATTTTCTAAAAATAAATTTCAATGAACTTCCTTTGCAAAACTGCTTTCCTTATAAATTTAGTTGCTTATATTCAAGGCTTTCATTCCCGATAAGTGAAATACACACAAAAAAACATATTAAATATTCAAAATAGGACAAATCCAATGAAATCTGTACACGTGGCTATTGCAAAGTATTGGAAACTCGTCTTTGTAGTATTCAATTTTATATTGTGCTTCAATATTCTTTCTTACTTTAATATTCTCTTTTGTTATTGCTATACTAATATTAACTTTTATGGTAAAAATATTGTTTGGTGCTTTTCTCCGACCTAAAAAAAAAATAAGTAGAGAGTGATAATGGTAATGTACTAAATTTGCAAAATATTGCAAGAAGATGTATGGACTAAATATTTTTCATATTTAAATGAGTTAGTCTTGTATGTATAATATATAATATCTAGATGACCGAGCCTTGCTCGGTAATATTTTTACAAAATAAAAAAAGACACTTAAAAAAAAATAAAAAATAATAGAGTATGTAGGGGCTCGATTCTAGGTATTTTCATTTCTCGCAACCACCCTTTCCCCGAATAAGCAACGCAGACTTGAGAAAATTAATGGAAAAATTTAATTCAATTTAAATTTTTAATGCCCAAAAAGAGGAATAAAATGATTTTTTAAAAATAAAACCTAGCTAGATCAATTTCTCTCCCCAAAACCCCCTAAACGCTGAATTTCAGGATAATCGTTGGAGCCGTTTCCGAGATTCCGAATATATATATACATAAAAAATTAACTCATTTAAATATTAAAGATATTTTTTTTTTCGGAATCTCGGAAACGGCTCCAACGGTTTTCCTGAAATTCAGTATATAGGGGATTTTGAAGAAAAAAAACTGATCTAGCTAGGTATTATTAAAAAATATCTCGTTTATCAATGTTTTTGGGCACTAAAAAAACTGCTAAAATAGGAATAGAAACTAAATGAAATTTTTAGCTGGAATGCTAACGCGCGGACTAAGAAAGTTCGAAATCTAGGTTTGATTCCCACATGTCATCCAGCTTTTTTTATTGCATTTTTTTTATCTTTTATAAAATAACCCACCCAGTCACTATAACTAATGTGTAATAAAAAGCGTGTAAATATACCTGAGCTTTGTATCAAAAGTAGTGAAGTCAACGTCCTTCCTTCCAGGTGGGCATGCTCCCCCTTGGGGGGGTGCGGCGGTCGAGGGCGCCGCGACTTGCTGACATACCGAGGTACACATTTGCATTTTAATATTCCTTAATATTTTTCGATAAACGAGAGTAAACTCGCAACTATGTCGCTAAGAACGGGAAATATCCGTTAAATTTTTAGTTCACGTGAGTTTTATGATGTTTTTATGAGATACCATCACTTCTTTTGCGAAAGTTGGATTTAAGAATGTTATGTATATACTTAGTAAACATTTAATAATTTTGACTGTGAGGATGGCATATGCACACAGTTTTATACTATCGCAATGCTATCCCTGCAAATGTATATAAAATAAATACAACAATGCCCAAACGGTGTCTGTCTGTATGTGATTGATTTTCTCTTTCTTTATATATATATTTTATTTTTATTTGCAATCTCGGAAACGGCTCCAACGATTTTCCTGAAATTCAGCATCTAGGCTATTTAGTGGAAGAAAATCGATCTAGCTAGGTTTTATTTAAAAAAAATCTTTATATCCCTATTTTTGGGCATTCAAAAAATGGTATAATACAGAATTGAAAGCAAAGGATTTTAGTTGTTAAATGTAATGTTGCGATAGCCGATGTGAATCGGTCGGACTTAAAATGTTGCAAACCGGGGTTCGAATCCCACATGTCATCCCCACATTCTTTCTTTTATTTTTTTTTATACCTTTATCAAAATTACCAAGCAAGGCTCACTCACCCAGTTACTTGTGTTAAATAAAGATATTGTTTTAGATTTACGTAAGGATCATTATCGTTAATCGTTTTTCCGTAAATACCCTATACGAGTATGTTACCAAACCTCCAGTCCTTAATTCACAGCTGAATTAACAATTATTCCGTCAGTTACACGAAATGTAAGGTATAATTATAATAAACGATTCAACCCATTTTCCCCTTCACAGATTATGGTATAAATCTACAATTAACTGCTACTTAATGGCGTATCGCAGTTAAGAATGGAATCTTGAAACTTTAGGGGTTTACGTTAACTTACGTAACGCAGTTTAGAATAGAATCTTGAAACTTTAGGGGTTTTTTTATGCCAGGAAAACCCATTATGGGTCATCACCGCCCAACGGGAACGAGCGGCGGTATGTCGGACTGGCACCGACAAAAATCTGACAGTGCTCCACCACGCTGTACACACTGTTGTACACATTGCCCCCATCCCCGCCAGCAGCCGCTCTTTAGCCCGGAGAGCGCCTTCTCCGGGTCGGGGCCTCTCTGACAGTAGCCCCTCCCACCGCTAATCGATGCATCGGGAGCACCAGATGCATCGACCGCCTCAGGGACCTAACTCCAGCGAGCGTCCGATAAAAAAGGGGTTATTTACCTAAGGGTAAATTACGTATGTAAGCATACGTAACGCAGTTAAGAATAAAATCTTGAAACTTTAGTGGTTTACGTTAACTTACGTAACGCAGTTAAGAATAGAATCTTGAAACTTTAGGGGTTTACGTTAACTTACGTAACGCAGTTAAGAATAGAATCTTTATACTTTACCGTACATGTTCCGTACATAAAATTCAGTAAATAGCATACCTGAACTACTTTTTATTCTGTTTTTTTCGACGTGTGGTATCCAGCTGAATAGAATTAAACCATCCTTATTTCTTACCGAGGTATCGTAAAAGGTGACTAAGGTAAGTAGACCCGCCGTGTGGTATCCGGCTGAGTAGAATAGAATACCCTCTTTCTTACTGAGGTGTCGTAAACGGCGACTATAAGGTAAGTTGATGTCAAGCCAAGTAGTAAATAACTAGCCAAAATATGTTGTGCCGACCCCACTTAGTGTGGAATAAGGGCAGGAAAATGATGAGGGGGTGCCAAAGTGGTCGGCCACCTCGTGACGCACCCTGGGCAAGCTTAGTCTTGGCGAACGGACTACTGTGGGGTGGCTAATCCAGTTGTCCCTCTGATTAGCAGAGGGCAATCTGGACGGGCCGCGGACTCCGAGGGGTTGGGGTGAAGTCCCTAATGAGCGACGGGTTCAGTTGGGCTTACTCTAAGCCTAACTGGACATGGTTACGGCCACCGTCGGTCAAACCCGGAAGCCCAGCAATGGCAACGGGGACCTACGGTTTGCGAGGAAGAAAACCTGTATAAAAAATTACCCGGTGGGGGCTGGAAAAGCCCACCATGGCGTAGGGGTCCCTACTTGGAGTGCGGTCTCTCCCTATCGACCGTGAACAGGGAGTGATCGCGGGCAGCGGTGGCCTCCGTCTGCTCTGCGGAGGGGGGCGGTGGAGCGGTTCTGAGAACTTTTGTTCTGGATCCAATCTACTGCTGGCGAGTCAAGGTGGTAGCGACTTGCCTAAGCCGAAGTCTGCCGCCCTGTCAGGGGACCTTCGGACGTTCCGAACGGGTTATATCGGACGTCTAGCTTACAGGTCCCCCGAGGCGGTCGGTGCATCTGGTGCTCCCGATGTACCGGTTAGCGGAGGGGGGCTTCTCTTTTGAGGGGCCCCTATCAGGAGAAGGTGTTTGTTCTCTGGGATCAGAGCTGTCGGCGGGGATGGGGGCAATGTGTACAATGATACCTTGTCCTTGCCATCGGCAGCGTGGTGGAGCACACAGGTCTTTTTAATCGGTGCGAGTCCGACATAACCGCCACCTTTCCCCGTGGGGCGGTGGTACCTACCCATAAGAGGATTTCCTGTATTTAAAAAAATAAGGAAAATGATGATGACGCAAGAGACTGACTATATTAACTTATATATATCGCTTAAACATATTTAAGTTCACTCACTATAAAGGAGAGGCTGATACAGAAAACCTTCTATACTGTTGAGCATAACTTAGATGATATGAATGCGTGGATATAGTATAGCTACTGTGCCACCCTGTACACGATAGAAACCACTAAACGTAACTAGTTATAAGTATTACTTTTTAAAAGAGCAACCACCGAGTTTTTTTCTGACTCTTTTCATCAGGGACAGCTTTCCGAACCAGCAGTAGAGTTGAAAATTCAAAAGCACTTGTTTAAAAGTTTATTGGAATTAAGAATTTTAATTTTTTTTTTCCATTTACAACAAAAATGTACGAGATATCTATCTTAGATTATGCACTAGTACTATACAAATCATGCCCACGTGGAATGGTCCCAAGAATGCTGGCAGCGTTGCCGCGTTGAATCGCTAAGCTGATTATTTGTGCGAAAAAAGAGCCAGCCCTCTTGTCACCTGAAGAGGCAATTAATCGAGGTAACATTTTGAATTGAATTAGTATTCAAGCCGAATAAACCCGTAGTGTTTGCAAAAGATTAGCTTGTTTAATTTGCGGTACAATAATAAAAGCCTTTTCAAATATGAGGTGAAACGTCGAAAAGGGGCTTAGTTTCGCAGACGTATAAAAGTGTTTGGTGAAATTTTAACCTGTCCCAAGCGACGCTCAGAGCTTTGTGATGAATTTAACGAGCAGTTTGCTCTTTATGTTGACATTCCTTATCCTTTGTCAACACCGAGAAACCTATTCTGTTATTTGAATCGGACTACTGGCTATCTTTATATATACTTAACGTATGTATTAGTGTATAATTATTTAAAAGTGTATTATTGTGTAATTATTTGAATGTATGTATGTTTATCAATAAATACTTTGTGCGCCGTCCTTCATACTCCTTGTCTTAGTTTAACTCTTAAGGTTGCCTGTAAGAGATTACTATTAGTAATAAGGCCGCCTTTGCACTATTCATAGGTATCATTAAGATTTTTCTGTATACGTTTTTATTTGTTTGTGCAATAAAGTATTTTATTATTATTATTATTATTACTTAACTTACTTAAGAAGTTAACACTACATAAAAAAAATATTTAAATTATGTTAAAAGGTTGCGCTTAAGTAATGTACTAAAGAATTATAGATCTACATTTATACTACAAAGGAGTCCGCGACAGCCGATCTCTATCTCTTATGGTTAACTCACAATACTCTACTTTTATATTTAAAATTTCAATGACACACTGATTTTGTGTGTATGTACATTTTCGGAATCTCGAAAACGGCTCCAACAATTTTCCTCTAATTCAGCACGCAGGAGGTTTTGGGGGAGAAAAATCGATCTAAATAGGTTTTATTTAAAAAAAAATATCGTTATATCCTGTTTTTGGGCATTAAAGAAATACTACAATTTGAATATATAGGTAAAACACTATTTTTGCCATACACTATCAAGTCAGCGTAGCTTTTTCGGGGATCAGGCGGTCTCGAGAAACGAAATTACCTAGTATCAAACCCCACCTACCCAATTATTTTTTTCTTTTTTTTTGAAGTTTCTTTTTTCTGTAAAAGACCAGGTGCTAAGTTATAGAAGTAAAAAGTTAAAGTAATAATGAATTAATAAAAGTGAACAGTGAGAAATTAACATGTTTCACCACACGACCTCCTGTGCTTTTCTAATATTCTTCCAAGCCAACGCAAATGCTGTTATGGTTATGATAAAATTGCTCACATCAATGACCTTATCGCGATAGTGTTCTCTCGCTTGACCAGACATTGCCACTTCAGTGATAACGTCGTATATTCGTCGAACGTTTACTTTTTATATGAACAAACATACGTTAGATTTGTTTCTTATTCAAACAAGAAACCAAAGTAATATTTTTTTATATTAGCTAGGTTATCTTTTACTCTTGTAAGTGACAATGTAGAACTGTTTGTTAAAGCCAATTTGTATATTGAAGTTTTAAATTAAGTTTAATTTAATTTAATATATGGGTCACTGACACTTAAGTGTAAGAAATATGCTTATACGTAAAGCATATTACACAATTGAAGATTGCCTTGCCTGCTTTAATTTAAAAATCCTTTCAGCTCCATACAAGACTGCGGTTTAATAATGGTAAATTGAATATATTTGAAAGATTGACCGCCGAGTTTCTTGCTGGTTCTTCTCGGTAAGAGCAACATTCCGAACCAGTTGTAGCTTTGTTAAATCTAATTGGTTGTTGACAAATTAAAAATGCTTGAAAGATTTTATTTGAATAAAGATTAATTTTATATACAGAATAGCTATAATAATTTTTTTTTTCATTCAATAATAGAATTAGGCATTAATTAATACAAAAGTAATAATAAAATTATTTTCCACCACCACCACAATACACAAGCACTACATACGATCACTATCACAAACTCAACAATTGTTTCGCCCCACAACCGAAGCATCATCAGGAGATACGACTTCACTTCAAAATCGCAAAGCTTGCGATTTTGCTTTGATTGTCCACTCTTCATTTAGCATTACATTTATTTTCTATTTTACTTCATCGCGGATTATAGCAAAATAATTTTATTATTACTTTTGTAATATCAATATCATTTGTCTACCTAGAATTGAACCTGTGGAATAGTAGATTAAAGCTTTCAATAAGCCTTGGGAGATTACATCATTTTAAATGTATTCCAAAACCTTCTTTTGCCCTAAGTCAATAAAGTATATCTTTTAGTTTGAAATGGAAATTTGAGTTAGACGCAGTTAGAGGTATCTCCATTTCTAAATTCAGTTAAACAACTTTCACAGAGCCTTTCACCAGGGTCGTAGGGTTTCGGAGCGTGCAAATTTAAATTGCCGCTAAAGCCTTATCTCGTTTTGCCTTTGTATTTCACCACCGCTATTTTATCTTTCAAACGTTTATGAAATTTTCGAAATTTTCAACGGATTCTCTTGAAAGGGTATTTAGAAATGCTAGTTAAATATAAAACTCTATTCAAGGTGATAAGAGGGGTAATTGATTGCCCAGATTTACTGCAAAAAATAAACTTAAAAACATCACCCAAACTACCAAGGCAATCAAAATGTTCAGCATTCGCCAAAAGCTCATCCAAAAATCCTTACATTTAGGCACAATATTATTAAATTTATTATTATTATTCCTCCTGCCCTTATCCCACTCTGAGTGAGGTCGGCACGACGTGTTGTCACATGATTTGCCTACGTATTTTACGACCAGCCTGCCTAACGTCAACTTACCTTAGTCGTATTTTATGACACCGTAAGAAAGAGGGTGGTCTATTCTATTCAGCCGGATGTGTAAAATTGAAGTTAGTTAGTAGGTAGTTAGTTTAGCTAAGTAGGTAGTTAGCTTAGTAGCAGGTAGTTTAAAATTAAAGATTATTGGATCATAAAAAAATCAAAAATCTTATCTTAAAAATCTTTTCAGCTTCATACAAGACTGCGGTTTAATAATGTGCGAGTTTCTTTCTGTTTCTTCTCGGTAAGAGCAACATTCCGAACCAGTTGTAGCTTCATTAATTATATTGATCATTGACGATTCAAAAGTGCTTGAAAGGGCTTATTTGATTTGATCATCTCGAACAGAATTTTATATTTAATATATTATATATAATAATATTATTATAAATTGCACCCCATCCAAAATCCACCCCATATAATACGAACTGTTTAAATATAGTTAAATCTGCTGAGAAAACGGTTCGCCTGCTCCCCAAGTTTTCCAATTGAACAAGCTTTAGAATTTATAACGCGTGGCTTGTTGCTAACATTTGAAGTGTACACAGAATTCGCAATATACAGCAAGATGAAAATTGAGATATCTTTCGATATTGCCAATTTCCTACATTGCATATGATAGCCGAAAGAAAGTGTGACTATTCACAGTTGGTCGCAAGTTCAAAACCGGAGTGACGTCAATGAGATTTATATATTTAAAGTTATTTTTATTAATTAATGACTAATAATATCCCGCGGTTTCAACCGCGTAATTTTTATTTTTAATTTTTATTATATTTTTATAACGGATCCCTATTTTTTTTAAATGTAATATTATAAGCTATAAAAGTAAGTAACGGCCTGTTACTATCCCACTGCTGGGCATAGGCCTCCTCTCTCCATTTTTGGAGAGAAGGGTTGGAGCTAAGACCTACCACGCTGCTCCAATGCGGATTGGTAGGTTACACATATCCCTAGAATTTTTCTAAAGATATACAGGTTTCCTCACGATGTTTTCCTTCACCGAAAAGCGTGTGATAAATTGCAATTATCAATTAGACACATAAGTTTTTAATAGAAAAACTTATTGGTGTCTGCCCGGGTTTGAACCCATGATCGTCTCTAGAGATTCACACGGTCGCACCGCTAGGCCATCACAGCTTTTTTATAAGCTATATTGTTAAGTAAAGATGCAGCTTTCCAATAGTGATTAGTGAAATCGGTCCAGTAGTTTCATGTTAAAACATTACAAACATACATATATATTTTTTTTATAATATTATTATAGAAGTATAGACTAAGTTTCACAACTTCGTCCGCATGAACTGTTGTAGCTTAATAGGTTGATAATAGATGGCGCTTTTCAGTGACATTCCTGTATAATTAACAAGATTTCTATAGCCTATATCTTACCTCGGTTTATAAGGAATAATTGTGCCAAATTTCATCAATATTGGTTCAGCGGATTTGCCGTGAAAGAGTAACAAACATACATCCATGCTCACAAATTTTTGCATTTATGATATTAGTGGGATTGTATAAGCAATTGATCCTGGGAGCTTTGTTTGTGCGACAGACAGGCAGATATATTAAAAGAGATGGATAAACAGAGACTTTCATTTATATAATAACTCACCTATACTTAATATATAAAGCTGAAGAGTTTGTTTCTCTGTTTGAACGCTAATCTCAGGAACTTTGGACCGATTTGAAAAAATCCTTCAGTGTAAGATAGTCCATTTGTCGAGGAAAACTGTATAACATCTCGCTAAAATGAATAGGAGCGGAGCATAAAAAATAATACTAAAACGGCAAAATTTAAAGCTTCCCTTGCGTGCGCTGAGTAAATAGTGATAGTTATTCTAAAATCATGTATTATAAAATCGTTTCCCTCTAAAAGTTCTAAATAAATGTCCGCGACAGCATATGTCTAGCTTTTAAGGTTAACCCACTTTCGTTCCACACGGGCAGAGCCGCTGGCGATTGCTAGTTTGGATATATATATGTAATATACCTACTAACTTCTAGATAACAAGACAACCCCTGTAAATCTGAAGTAATCGTAACAATGTTATCCCGGGAACAGTAAAATCACGTTAAGAATTAATTACAAGGGAGCTTTAACTACTGTTGTAGCCTCGAGCTAAATCTGGTTAAATGTCGAGCTAAAAATAAATTCGCTTTGTGCTCTATTCAGCTTCACATAAAACGAGCTTTACCCCGAAACTTTTTTCTTGTAATCACTAGTACAAAACAATGTTTATTCAAACTTACATGTGAAAGTTTGTTTAAATATCTGTCTGTTTTCACAAGCCTTCGAAGTCGAAACTATTATAAGAAACTCATATATTCGTAGTCTTTTTTTAGATAAGATTTTATTTTATCTAAAAATTCCTTTCTCTTATCCTATCTAAAAGTTCTTTCTTTTTATCTTATCTAAAAATTCCTTTCTCTTATCCTATCTAAAAGTTCTTTCTTTTTATCTTATCTAAAAATTCCTTTCTCTTATCCTATCTAAAAGTTCTTTCTTTTTATCTTATCTAAAAATTCCTTCCTCTTATCCTATCTAAAATTTCCTTCCTTTTATCCTATCTAAAAATTCCTTTCTTTTATCCTATCTAAAAATTCCTTCCTTTTGCCCTATCTAAAAGTTCTTCCTTTTATCCTATCTAAAAATTCCTTCTTATTATCCTATCTAAAAGTTCCTTCCTATTATCCTATATAAAAATTTCTTCTTATTATCCTATCTAAAAATTTCTTCTTATTATCCTATCTAAAAATTTCTTCTTATTATCCTATCTAAAAATTTCTTCTTATTATCCTATCTAAAAATTTCTTCTTATTATCCTATCTAAAAGTTCCTTCCTATTATCCTATCTAAAAATTTCTTCTTATTATCCTATCTAAAAATTTCTTCTTATTATCCTATCTAAAAATTTCTTTTTATTATCCTATCTAAAAATTTCTTCTTATTATCCTATCTAAAAATTTCTTCTTATTATCCTATCTAAAAATTCCTTCATTTTATTCTATCTAAAAATTCTTTCCTTTTATCCTATCTAAAAAAAAATCCTTTATCTTATCTAAAAATTCCTTCCTTTTATCCTATCTTAAAATTCCTTCCTTTTATCCTATTTTAAAATACCTTCCTTATGGATACCGCCTCCCGGCGCGGACAGGCGGCGATTATATCAGATTCGCACCAACTAAAACAACCTATGTACTCCACCATGCTGCTGGTGGCTACTGGTGGGTCAGGGTACCGTTGTACACATTGCCCCCATCCCCGTCAGCAGCAACTCGGAATCCCCGAGTGTGCCACCTCTAGGTCGGGGCCTCTGTTAATGGCCCCTCCCTCCGCTAATACCTATGCATCGGAAGCACCAGATATATCGACCGCCTCGGGGACCTTATAAGGCGGGCATCCAATAAACCCCGTTTGGAACGCCCTGTAAGATCTCGTTAGGACTGCACGCAATGGTCTTGACCGAGTCAAGCTGCGGCGGATTGGATCCATGGACTAAACTTCGGATCTCCGCCGCCTCCTTCCGCGAGATAGAGTCCTCGCAGAAGAAGGTCATCTCTCCCCGTCTACCATGGCACGAACCACAGTGGGCAAGGAGAGATTGTACCCCAACCTGCGTCATGAGTTTCTCTCGCTGAATCATCCGAGCTCGTCAGTAGAGCACCGTGTCAAACTCGGCGCCGCACGCTTTGCACCGGGCCAACCGCCACAGATACTTTCCGTAGTATTCGTAGCTTAGCATCAGTAAATGAAGCTCATACTTCACAAAGTTGTTCGTATTTTCCTTTGATTTTAATATTAACTTTTCTATCTCGTCAACAACAGCAAAATTACTGCTCCTGGTCTGTAGAGGGCCCTCATTATGTATACAGCAAAGTTGCGGGAAATCGCTGGATAGCATAGCAAAAGATTCTGTGGCTTAAGCTGAAGAGTATATCAATGGACTTCTATTATGGTAGATGATTTGAAGAGAGAATGCTTTTTTTTGGTACAAAGGTTAAGTTCCAGTTGCCTAGCATCTTTAATTCTAGATTTCTAGTATTTTTAATACTTTTTGTCTGAACAAAATTATTAAAAGCTTTTATTCAACTTGCAATGTATCCATATAAAGCTGGAATCTTGCAAATTAAATTTGACCCACTTCCTGGTCTCCTTCATCCTCATTTTTAACTTGGTATTTATTACATTGATTCCACCTATTTTTATTGAAGTTTACAGTCCAGTTTAGGATGAAAATCCCACCTCTAATTATGATTTAAAACCATCCAAATACCACATTTTGAGCAACAGAACGAAATAAGATAAATTATAAAAACTTTTAACAAAATTTCATTGCCCTACTGTTAATCATTGAGGAGTTCCCTCGTCTGGAGCGATCCTGGCAGCATCATGTCATGCTTGTCAGAAACATAAATTTTGACCGGGACTGGACTAGTATGTAAATTTTTAGCTTAATCGGACCCCTGGAAGTAGGTCAAATTTTACATGCAAGATTCCACCTTCACATACATTGTAAGTTAAATAAAAGCTTTCAATAATAATTCAAACTCGTTCAACATTTAATATTTGCGAATTAAATAATCATAAACAACCCTTATTTTCTTATTAAACACGCTCTGTTATGTAATTATAACAAAACACACTACTGTTACAAGGGCTTATGTTGTGATAACATATTAATTAAACATTGTTCACGTGTTAATTAATATTCACACTAATATCATAGAAAAGGGTCTGTGTGTTATACTTTCAAGGCTAACTCACTTATGAAATATCGTTTTCGCACTGCTGGGAATAGGCCTCTTCTCTCTGTTTTTGGAGAGAAGGATTGGAGCTAAGACCTACCACGCTGCTCCAATGCGGATTGGTAGGTTACACATATCCCCAGAAATCTGTAGAGATATGCAGGTTTCGTCACGATGTTTTAGTATCACTGAAAAGCGTGTGATAAATTGCAATTATCAATAAGACACATAAGTTTTAACAGAAAACTCATTGGTGTCTCCCCGGAGTATGAAACCGTGATGTTCTCTCTTAAGAGTCGCACGGTGCTACCACTGAGCTTTCACAGCATATTATGTTGAAATTTGTTGCAATTGAACCTTAATTATCGGGTAAACATATAAAATAAAAAATGAGTGTAGATGAAATAATGATGCATTTTGTTACAGTTACATTAAATTTACTGAGTTCGTTCACTGTTTATATAAATAAAATATCGTGAGGAAACTTGCATCTCTAGAGAATTCTAAACATATGTGTAATCTAACAATGTTGGGCAATAAAAGAAAGAGATGAAAGAAATGTGCATGCGTATGAGATGAGAATGTTAAGGTGAATGTGTGGTGTGGCAAAACTTGATAGAATACGCATTGAGTATATTAGGGGAAGTCTGAAAGTTGCGAACCTTACAAAACAGATGAGAAGTGCGAGACTAAGTTGGTATGGTCATGTAATGAGGAGGGATGAAAATCATGTGACCGAAAGAGTTTTGAATATGAATGTGGATGGATGTATGGCTAGGGGGAGGCCGAAAAAAAGATGGATGCATTGTGTGAAAAATGATATGCATGTTAAAAGAGTGGCACCAGAATTGATGAATGATAGAGGAGAATGAAAGAAGACATATTGTGCCGATCCCATTTAGAGTGGGATAACAGTAAGAGAATGATAATGAGGAAGTGAAATTTAACAATCCGCATTGGAGCAGCGTGGTAGGTCTAACCTTCAATCCTAATCCAAAAATGTAGAGAGCAGGCTTATGCCCAGCAATGGGACAGTAACAGGCCGTTACTTTACTTTACTATCATATCATGAATAGTACATCCCTGTTTACAATTGTAACTGAGGTCGTCGTAGATCGTTCAAGGATTTCCGATAACAGAAATGTCAAATAAGGTACCCTTGAACGCTGAACTGTGTTTAAAAATGATAAACATTGTTTTGTGACGTAAGAGCATCGATAATGAACGAATAAGATGCGAAATAATGCAATGTTATTTACTAGTATTGTATAAAAAAGTTAAAAGACAAGTAACGACTTGTTAAATACTTTATATTAGGCGTTACTTTGCGGAGGTCCATAGTACAAAACTAATGAAAATATTAATTTGCTATATTTATTAATGCTAAATGTAGTATAATATTCGTTCTCATACCTGATACATGCAGAATTTGTTGAAACTCATGCACTACCCGACACCGATAACACCGCACCGGACGATAAAATCGTAAATCGTAAATTTTGTTGTGGAGTCTATCGTTCTGACATGCTTCGGTCACGGGGCGGAACAATGGTTGACATTGTGGTGGTGAATGTGTGCAGTGCTTGTGTATTATTGTGTTATTGGCGGCGGGTAGTGCATGAGTTTTTACAAATTCTACATATATCAAGTATAAGAATGGAGAGTACACTCTACATTTGGCATTAAATATATTTTCTTTTATCGCGGATTGTAGCAAAATAATATTTTCATTATTTTTTTGTTTTAACGGAATATTTAATAAAAGAGTAAGATATAACAAAAACAACAGTTTTTAATAAAAAGCGACCAAACTAAGAGGATTATAAAAACTTATAATATTTTAGGTAAATGTGTTTTAGCTTTTTATATGGTCGGTCGTATGTGAATAAATGAAAAAGCTTATTTTCCAAGCCGGTTGATGTCAAGTGTGCACCGTATTATAGACTTTATTGCCAGGAAATAGAGGATGTATTATGTTTGAACGCAAAATGTATCGAGCAACTGGTTGTACATAGACTATATAATAATATTACAGACGTGACAGTTAGGCAGGAAATTTTTTTTATTGTTTAATGCCGATCAAACTTTAAAAATTTTAGTATAGTAAACTTCAAAAATTTTAAGATAATTAATGCGAATATTGTTAACATATACCACATCTTATTTGCATAGTAATTTTTAATAAAAAATTTAGTGTCTTTATTCCACTGCCGTTAACCTACTCCCATTGGCGTCGGCGCAACATGTTTTAACCATTCTGTGATGTGATTTAGCTAGGTATTTTATGTCCGACCGCCTGCCTGACGTCAACTTAACTTAGTCGCCTTTTACGACACCTCGGTAAGAAAAAAGGGTCATATTCTACTCAGCCGGATAGCATACGGCATAGTAATTTTTAAAAAAAATATGATACCCTTTTAATGTCTATGGCTGAAACAAATCTAAAATTTTCATAATGTTTTTGTATGTTCCATTTTCTTTCGTTTTTTATATAAAAAAATATTGCCAAAAAAAGTCAGTTAGAATTTTCGTAGCATTTTCTTATATAAAAATCATACATTTACAATTCTCAATTGTTAGAAATCTTAGCAAAGTATTTCTGGACATAGATAGTGTCATAATGAATCCTTCAAAATTTTAGAGCTGCATTATTTTATATCTTAAATATGTTTTCATGTAACATTTCATGTGAAAAACACACACGACGTAAATAAAATACCTAATGTACGTGCTGAGGAAAAACAAAAATGAATAGAGCAAAATAATTGACATACAGTTACTATACTAGAGTAAATGAGCGGGCCTGTAAGTTAAAATGTAAAAAATAAGATAAGAAGGATGAAACTCTTTGAAAAAAATGAAAATATTTGTCTAATAATACATATAAAAGAGAGATAGTAAGTCTCATTTGCTATTTCCTACTCT
This sequence comes from Morpho achilles, assembly GCA_947086495.1. Taxonomy (NCBI): domain Eukaryota; kingdom Metazoa; phylum Arthropoda; class Insecta; order Lepidoptera; family Nymphalidae; genus Morpho; species Morpho achilles. The sequence goes on along the minus strand of CAMTZB010000024.1, from coordinate 17,964,821 downwards.
AGTATAATTACTCTATGATATTTGTACATCTACGTAAATGTAGGCGTGTCTACATCTATTTAAAATTTAATCTATGCCGGTTGGGCCGAGCCTCCACGAGCGGCGAGCGCGGCACAACACAACCGCATGGCGTCTTGACCTTAACGGACGTCCATCCTCTTTTATTTTACACCCCTTTCATTTCCGCACACGAGAACAATAGACCACAGACAATAAAATTTATATACATCCAAAGAGTTCGCGAAATGTTTTTATATTAAATTAAGGTGCTGCTAATGCCTTCTGTGAATTATATTGTAGTGATTTTTATGTGAGTGAAAGTTTGAAAGTACGAGATGAATGGAGTAGTTGTTGATACCGAACGCAGCCCAGAAATGGCGGGAAACGTTGACAGGTGAGTCGGACATATTTGAAAAAAATATGGATTATTTATTAATTTATATATACATATATGCTACATTTGCGAGGATGGCATTGCGATAGTATAAAACTGTGTGCATATGCCATCCTCACAGTCAAAATTACTAAAAGAACATAAATTATTAAAAAATTATATACTATATATTAAAAATAAGTAAAACAAAATACTACTACTACTAAATAAATATAACGTTACTATTATTAAAATACTCAAAAATACTTTATTACTCTTAATTATTTTAATAACAATTATTTTTCGTGAGAATAGAATGCCGCCAAAATGAATTCCTCCTCTATTTTTAAATCTAAGATGAGATTACAATAATGAGACTAATGCCAATATTTATACTTATAAATAATAATACACTAAACTTAATACAGTAATTATTATCTTATGTCTTATTATGCAAATGTTAAAATTGCTGAAACTATAATTTCCGTTGACCATAATTTTAAATATAAGAAGTACTATTGACAAAAGTAAATATAAATAATATACAGTAAAAGAAAATCAATGCTATTCTATGTATAATGCACTATCTGTTGTTATACGTCATACGTACAAAAAAAACTGCATGTTACCATAAATTACCATAAATACTACATTGCACTTAAGCTATTTTCATACTTAGTACAATTCCAGCAATTATCGTCATCAAGCATCAAGATACCATAGACAAAATAGAAAAGATAAATAATATATTGATCACTTTTTAATTTACTTTTTATAATAATTTAATATTATAAGAAGATTATTTATATAATAAGAATGCGTGGATACAGCTACTGTCCGACCCTGTACAAGATAGTAATGACTTAATGTAACAAGTTATAAGTATTATTTCAAAAAGAGCATCCGCCGAGTTCCTTGCTGGCTCTTCTCGGTAGGAACAGCTTTCCGAACCAGCAGTAGAGTTGACGATTCAAAAGCAATTGTTTACACGTTTATTTGAATAAAGAATATTTTGAATAATTTTAAAGGTTAATAAAATTATTTTGTTTTGCTATAATCCGCGATAAAGCAAATATATATAATGCTAAATGTAGAGTGGACTATCCGTTTTTATACCCGTTACATGCAGGATTCGAAAAAGACATACACAAACCCCCACCACTGACACCACAATACACAAGCGCTACACACGTTCACTACTACAAACTCAATCGTATCGCCCCGCAACCGAAGCATTACCAAAAGAAAGACCTCACGACAAAATCGCATAAAGTAATCAATTCAAGTGATCTGACTATAATCTGATTAAAAGGAAGAACATGTATGTAGTAAAGTTATTTGGTAATACCTTTATTAATCAACAAAAAAGCTCGACTCACCTTCTTAGGTTATTCAAAAGTCAAATTCGAAATTTTCTTTATTCAAATAAACTCGTAAACAAGTGCTTTTGAATCGTCAACTCTACTGCTGGTTCGGAAAGCTGTTCCTACTGAGAAGCGCCAGCAAGAAAGTCGGCGGTTGCTCTTTGAAATATAATTCTTATGTCAAGTTACATTTACTCATAAAGTCTTAACGTATAAAGTCTTAAATCTAATGGTCTTGAACCATATTGCTCTATAGTTTCAGATTAAAGATATCATAGTTTTTTTTAAGATTAGCAGATATCCTCACGATATTTGAAACGCAACTGTATAATTAACCTCGCCCTTACATAAGTTTAAGATAACTGTCAAAAGGTTGCTTAAACCTTTTTATAGTTTACATAATATTTAAATGACAGATGCCGTGTTAAAGAAAAGACCACCCTTATTTCTTACCGAGGTGTCGTAAAAGGCGAATAATGTTAGTCGACCCGCCGTATGGTATCCGGCTGAGTAGAATAGATCACCCTCTTTCTTATCGAGGTGTCGTAAAAGATGAATAAGGCAAGTCGACCCGCCGTGTGGTATGTGGTATCCGGCTGAGTAAAATAGACCACCCTCTTTATTACCGAGGTGTCGTAAAAGGCGACTAAGATAAGTGGACCCGCCGTGTGGTATCCAGCTAAGTAGAATAGACAATCCTCATTTCTAACCGATGTGTCGTAAAAGGCGAATAATGTAAGTCGATCCGTCGTGTGGTATCCGGCTGAGTAGAGTAGACCACCCTCATTTCTTACCGAGTTGTTGTAAAAGGCGACTAAGGTAAGTCGACCCGCCGTGTGGTATCCACCACACGTCCTACGTTACTTTACGAAAATGCATAATACAAAAGTAGTAAATCAAATTATTGATCGATCGATTTATCGCGGATTATAGCAAAATAATGTTATTATTACTTTTTTATTTAGAATTTAAATTCCAATGCTATTAACCGAAAGGTCATCCAATTATTGTTTGCAATTTTAAATTTCCGTATAAAATTACATTTAATTACAAATAATAGTTGCATTTACAACATAATATTAGAGTTTGAATAATTATATTCACGTTTCAAGTGTAGAAGGTTATCTTAAACCGGTTAAAATCGGTTCAAGAAAACAACATTTTAAATATTGCGAGTTAAGAATTTGGTATTAGTTTTTGCGAGATTCAATTTTGTAAATATAATTTTAAACCGGTCATTGCTATTAATTTTGCATGTTTTTTTCCACAATTCCAATGTAATTCAATTTGTACTTGATACAAATTGAATTACATTGGAATTGCACTCTGGGGTCAGAACAACATGTTACAAACATGTTGTCACATGATTTGGCTACGTTTTTTACGACCGGCCTGCCTGATGTCAACTTACCTTAGTTGCCTTTTACAACACCTCGGTAAGAAATAAGGGTGGTCTATTCTACTCAGCCGGATATCACACGGCGGGTCAACTTACCTTAGTTGCCTTTTACGACACCTCGGTAAGTAAGAGGGTGCTCTATTCTATTCAGCCGGATACCACACGGTGCGTCAACTTAACTTAATCGCCTTTTACAACACCTCGGTAGGAAATAAGGGTAGGGTCTTTTCTACTCAGCCGGATACCACACGGTGGGTCAACTTACTTCAGTCGCCTTTTACGACACTTCGGTAAAAAATGAGGGTGTTCTATTCTACTCAGCCGGATACCACACGGCTGTTTATCAGTCTGAAATGTAAGATAAAAAAATTAGAAAAAATTATTTAGCTAACAGGAAAATAGCATACTTCTTGCGTCATTTACCGAAATGTTTATTAATTTTTGCGCATTAAAAATAGCTTTATGTTAAAACAGTTGTTCATTGATGACAAAGACATATTGTTTAGTTTTCATTGTGATATTAACACATGCGTTATCAGTATTGGAAACATTCCCACGTAAGTCGTTATTGAATAATTAAAGCTAAGTTTTAAGTGTTAGAGTTCAATTTGCACTGTAACTACAAACAAGGACCTTTGTTTTCAAGAAACCATGTGTTTTACGTGATATGCGATATTAAATTCTCCTCTGTATATTACAAGGTTGACATTCTAACGGATTTATTTTGAAACGCGAGATCTTTTCTTCCAGAATATCTCAGTACTGATCCAAGTATTAGATTAGAGCTCATTTTCCTCATAAAAAAGCACAGAAAAGCTATGCCGGAAGTGTCAATAGAATCAAAGTAGAAACGTATAGTAAAGTAAACGTATAGTAACGTAAACGTATAGTAAAGTAAACGTATAGTAACGTAAACGTATAGTAACTTTAATATATCTTTAGAATGTATTAATACATATAAAAGTTGATTCAAAAGCACTTGTTTACAAATTCACTTAAATTCATTAAATAAAGACTATTTTAAAGAAGCAGGACGTATATGTTATTCTTAGCATTATGTCTTATGGAATATTGTTATGTGGTGGTGCGCAGATAATAAAAAGAATGGTATTACAAAAAAGAGCCATACGTGGCATTTATAATTGAAGTCCGCGTGATTACCTGAGAGACAAGTTTGAGAAAATAGGTATTCGTATTTGCTTCACAGTATATTTTTAGCTATATAATTTCGTGCATAAGAATATAAAGTATTATATGAGAAATGGTGACGTATATAATAGATAATGTAGAAACTGACATAAGCTTGCGGCTCCTGCTTTGCGCCTTGCAAAAGTACGTAAGTCGTTTGTGGGTTTGGATGAACGTTAAACTTGCTACAACGTAAGTGCTTACCGCTTTACTGTAGATTTTTGGCAACAAAATTGTAAATATTTTTTCTTATAGCACACTAGCTGCTTTATGGCTTCGAAATTTTGAACATAAAAGTAAGATATAGATACATTAATAAGAGATAGAGACATGCTGTCCCGGATTTTTTGTAGTATTTGGGTAGATCTACCATTCTCTAGTACATTACTTAAGTGTAACTTTGTTTGTATACGCGGCGCACGCGAATAAAGCTCTCAGCAAGCTACGAAATTTACATAAAATCGTAATGTACTAAGTCCGACTAACTTAAACTTTTCGGAAGAATTGTATCTTTTAGTAAAAACCGTACAATAATCGGTTTAGTGGATTTTGAAAATCGATCACTTATAGGTAGACAGTTTAGCTTATTGTTTTATAATCTATACTAATATATAAAGCTGAATAATTGGTTTGTTTGATTGTTTGAACGCGCTAATCTTAGGCACTACTGAACCGATTTGAAAAATTCTTTCAGTGTAAGATAGTCCATTTATCGAGAAAGACTATAAGCTATATAGCATCACGATAAGATGAATAGAAGAGGAGCAGCAATAAAAAATATTACAAAAACGCCAGAAGCTTTCTTTGCGTGCGCTAAGTAAACGGCGAAAGTTATTCAAAAAAATATGTACATATGTACAAAATTGTTCCCCTCTAAAAGTTCTAAATTAAAGTCCGCAACAGCATATGTCTAGCTTATAAGGTTAACCCACTTTAACCATTTTTATGGTTATCAAAATACTATATTACGGTTTAAATCTTTCCACGTGGGCGGAACCGCTGGCGATTACTAGTAACTATATATAAAGGCGAGATGAAATTATTTTGGAGGTAATATAGAACGTGTTAATACTGTAGGTACAACAAAACTATAAATATCTGAAGGAACACATTTGGAAATATTCTCTAAACATTTAGGTATTGCTCATAGCATAGCTGCTATATTGAATCAGAAATAACTTCAGCTCTAGTTGTGTTAATGATACAGTTTGTATACCGCTATATCTCATCCCTTTTTACGAGCTATTCTTGTATATAAATAACTAGCGATTGCCAGCGACCCCGCCCGTGAAAAATTAAAACCGTAATCTAGAATTTTGATAATCATTAGAATGGTTAAAGTGGGTTAACATTAAAAGCTAGATATATGCTGTCGCGGACTTATATATATGTCAAGTTGCCGAAATGAAAATGCTGAGGTGGATGTCTCGCGTAACGAGGCTCGATAAAATTCGCAATGAGTACGTGCGAGGTAGCCTCGGTGTGCGCGATATCGCCGACAAGATGCAGGAGAGTAGGCTGCGATGGTATGGACACGTCAAGAGAAAGCCACCTGAGTACATCGGAAATTTGCCACTACAGCTTTCCATCCCGGGTCCAAGGCCAGTTGGAAGACCCAAGACAAGGTGGAAAGAAGTAGTGCTAAAAGATAAGAGTGTATGCAAAGTCACCGACGACGATGTCCATGACCGAGCGAAGTGGAGAAGATTAATAAGGAAGGCTGACCCCACCACCATGTGGGATACATAGCCGGAGAGAGAGAGAGAGAGATATGCTGTCGCGGACTTTTATTTAGAACTTTTAGAGGGGAACAATTTTGTAATACATGGTTGTTGAATATCTTTCACCGTTTACTTAGCGCTCGCAAGCTTTAAATTTTGCTGTTTTCGTAATATTTTGTATTGCTGCTCTTCTATTCATCTTAGCGTGATCTTGTATAGCCTATAGCCTTTCTCAATCAATCTTACACTCAAAGAATTCAGATCGGTCTAGTAGGTCGTGAGATTAGCGCGTTCAAACAATCAAACATACAAACTCTTCAGCTTTATATATTAGTATAGATTAGATTTTCAAAAACAGCTCCATTGATTTTCTTGAAATTCTTTTTTAAAGGCGTTTTCAGAAAATAAAAAATGATCTATATAGGTTTGATTTTTAGAAATTATTATTTCTCTGCCCTTATTCCACTCTAAATGGGATCGGCACAACATGTTATAAACTTGCTTTAAAATTATTTGGCTAGTTATTTAATGACTGGCCGCCTATCTGACGTCAACTTACCTTAATCACCTTATACGACAACTAGGTAATAGAGGGTGGTCTATTCTATCAGTCAAATACGGCGAGCAGGCGAAGCCTCTGGCGATTGCTAGTACGTAATATGTAGATATATTTCCTAAAAAAGGATAATAACCAAAGCTAGATCTTCGAGATATTAGAAATTTTATATACGCAATGGAAAACAAATCTCAGTACTCAAGCACTGCTGAACATTCTACGTCAAATAAACACAGATAACCCGACGAACTCCCTCGCATCAATAATATTATTCTGTTAGATAACATTCTCACAACCCCACCATATTTGTGATAATATAAACATAAATTAACTTTATCTAACATCGTAACACATGCAAGATGAAATGATAAACAATGATCTAGTAAGTAAAGTAAGTAGCGGCCTGTTACTATCCCACTGCTGAGAATAGGCCTCTTCTCTCCATTTATGGAGAGAAGGATTGGAGCCAAGACCTACCACGCTGCTCCAATGCGGATTGGTAGGCTACACATATCTCCAGATTTCTTTAGAGATATGCAGGTTTTCCCACATTGTTTTCCTTCACCGAAAAGCGTGTTATAAATTGCAATTATTAATTAAACACATAAGCTTTAACAGAAAAACTCATTGGTGTCTGTCCAAGGACAGACACCAATAATAGTTCTGGGTTTGAACAAGTGATCTCCTCGAAAGAGTCGCACGGTGTTACCGCTGGGCTACCACAGCTTTTACAATGATCTGATAAATTCAATTTATTCTTACAAGTTATCTTAGATTATTTACACGCTTGTTCTGTACAAATCATGCCCACGTGGAATGGTCCCAAGAATCCTGGCAGCGTTTCCGCCCTGAATCGCTAAGCTGATTATTTGTGCGAAAAAGGAGTCAGCCCTCTTGTCACCTGAAGAAGCAATTAACTGAGTTAATGTTAATGGCAAATCTAAATGGCTAAAATTCAATTCAATATAAATTTTAGTAATGCCCAAAAATAGGGATGAAATGATTTTTTTTAAATAAAACCTAGCTAGATTTTTCTCTCCCAAAATACCCATGCTGAATTTCAGGAAAATCTTTGGAGCCGTTTCCGAGATTCCGAAAATATATACATACAAGATTAACTCATTTCAATATTAAAGATTTTTTTTCTATGAGAGTGGTCTATTCTACTCAGCCGGATACCACGTGGGTCGATGGCGTAGTTTTTTTTGAACTATGTTTGTAAAATTCTATTTTTGTCGAACGAAGTTGCGGGTTGAGATTGTAATATATATTCCGTACAGGAAGTTAAGTTTATCTTTAATTTATTCGTTTCGTACAGTTTAAATAACAAGATTATCGCTATCAAGTCTTGAATATACGATTATGTATATCGTTTTAGAGGTCGTGACATTCCTATTAATATTATAAATGCGAAAGTTTGTGAGTATGGATGTATGTTTGTTACTCTTTCACGGCGAATCCTCTAAACCAATATCGATGAAATTTGGCACAAATATTTATTATACACCGGGGTTAGCCGTGTGGTATCCGGCTGAGTAGAATAGTACCACCCTCTTTTCTTACCGAGGTGTCGTAAAAGGCGACTAAGGTAAGTCGACCCGCCGTGTGGTATCCGGCTGAGTAGAATAGACCAACCTCATTTCTTACCGAGGTGTCGTAAAAGGCGACTAAGGTAAGATGACCCACCGTGTGGTATCCGGTTTACTAGAATAGACCGCCCTTTTTCTTACCGAGGTGTCGTGAAATACGACAGAGGTAAGTTGACGTCAGGCAGGCGGCCGGTCGTAAAAACGCAGCCAAATCATGTTACAGCATGTTTATAACATGTTGCGCCGACCCCACTTAGAGTGGGATAAGGGCAGGAAGATGATGACACCGGGGTAACATATAGGCTATATAAATCTGGTTAATTCTAAAGGAATGGGATGACATTGAAAAGCGCCATCTATAATCAACCTATCACGCGACAACAGTCCACGCGAACGAAGTTTCGGGTAAAAGCTAGTAATATACATATATACTGCCAAAGTTCAAGGCAACTGGTCTATTTTGTTTGTATATCCGCATTATAAATAATTCATATCCCAAGCGCTACTAAATCTGGACGTCTGTTCTTATTTATGTAGTAAAATTGTTTAAAGAATTAGGCGTTACTTTGCGGAGGTCCATAATACAAAAATAATGAGAATATTATTTTGCTATAATCCGCGATAAAAGGAAATATATGTAATGCTAAATGTAGAGTATACTATTCGTTCTAATTAAGCTGTGATGGCCTAGCGGTGCGACCGTGTGAATCTCTAGAGACGATCATGGGTTCAAACCCGGGCAGACACCAATGAGTTTTTCTATTAAAACTTATGTGTCTAATTGATAATTGCAATTTATCACACGCTTTTCGGTGAAGGAAAACATCGTGAGGAAACCTGCAAATCTCTAGAGAATTCTGGAGATATGTGTAACCTACCAATCCGCATTGGAGCAGCGTGGTAGGTCTTAGCTCCAACCCTTCTCTCCAAAAACGGAGAGAGGAGGCCTATGCCCAGCAGTGGGATAGTAACAGGCCGGTACTTACTATTCGTTCTCATACCTGTAAGTAGCGGCCTGTTACTATCCTACTGCTGAGAATAAGCCTTTTCTCTCCGTTTTTGGAGAGAAGGATTGGAGCTAAGACCTACCACGCTGCTCCAATGCGGATTGGTAGGTTACACATATCACCACAATTCTCTAGGGATATGCAGGTTTACTCACGATGTTTTCCTTCACCGAAAAGCGTGTGGTAAATTGCAATTATGAATTAGACACATAAGTTTTAACAGAAAAACACATTGGTGTCTGCCCGGGTTTGAACCCGTGACCTCTTCGAAAGAGTCGCACGGTCACACCGCTGGGCTACCATATCTTCTCATACCTGATACACGCAGAATTTGTAAAAACTCACTCACTACCCAACACCGAAGCATCGTCTCCACGACAAAATCGCAAATCGCAAATTTCGTAAAGTCTATCTCCTGACGATGCTTCGGTAACGGGGAGAAACAATTGTTGAGATTGTGGTGGTGAATGTGTGCGGTGCTTGTGTATTGCTATGTTATCGGTTTCGGGTAGTGCATTAGTTTTTACTAATTCTTCATGTATCAGGTATGAGAACGAATAGCACACTCTACATTTAGCATTACATATATTTTCTATTATCGCGGATTATAGCAAAAAAAAATATATTCTCATTAGTTTTGTAGTGAAATTGGTATATACTAGACAAAGTAGAAACCGACATAAGCTTGCGGCTCCTGCTTTGAGCTTTGCAAAAGGTATTTTAACGCAAGTTGACGCAAACGAAGTCGTAGGTAAAAATGAAAGTAAATAAATGACCGGCTACAATTCTATTGCTGGTTCTTCGAGCCTGGGAGCATATTTCATCATTCATTCATTCATTCATTCATAATATGTATATATTCACCAGTTGTCTGTCCATAACACAAGTATTAAGTTACTTTGGGGACAGAAAACCGTGTGTGTAAGTGTCCCATATATTTATTATTTATATTTATTATTGCTGGACATACTCGTAGGCGTTTCTTTCCTTTTGTTGGAAAGGTTTCAAGCCCAAAACCGCCACGCTGCTCCAATGTGGATTAGTAGGTTACATATATCTCCAGAATTCTCTAGAGATATGCAGGTTTCCTCACGATGTTTTCCTTTACCGAAAAAGTTGTGATAAATTGCAATTATCAATTAGGCACATAACTATTCAGATCATTGGTGGTATCTCAACCTCATTTCTTAATGAGGTGTCGTAAAAGGCGACTAAGGTAAGTTAACCCACCGTGTGGTATCCGGTTTGATAGAATAGAGACCACCCTCTTTCTTACCAATTTGTCGTAAAATACGACTAAGGTAAAGTTGACGTAAGGTAGACGGCTGGTCGTAAAAACGCAGCCAAATCATGTGACATCATGTTTGTAGCATATTGTGCCGACCCCACTTCGAATGGTATAAGGGCAGGAGAAGGATGATATTAAGATCATTGGTGTCTGCCCGGGGTGAGAACCCGTGATCTAAAAAAGAGTAGCAAGGTCTCATCGCTGCGCTTCAAGTTACTTAAACGTAATTTGAATTTGGATTTGGAATTCAGATATAAAAACGCCAGGTGTATTTCCCAAAATGTATTACAAAGATTACGTTACATCCGGCGGAAGCAGAGTATCCGTTTAACATTGTTACATTATGCTACTTATAGACTGAGATCTTACCTTCATAACTTGTAAGTCGTCGTTTCCAACGTAGGAAAAAAAAAATTATCATTATTTTTGTTTTCACTATATGTCATGTGGTATGCGGCTGAGTAGAATTGACCACCTCTTTCTTACCGAGATGTCATAAAATACGTACCCAAATCATGTGAAACATGTTTATAACATTTACCAACCGCACTTAGAGTGGGATAAGGGCAGAAAGATCATCATCATCGAGAATAGAATAGAATAAAAATCTTTAATATATAAATGAGTTAATCTTGTAAATATAGAGGGTTTTATTTAAAAAAAATTGTTTTATCCCTGTTTTCGGGTAGAAAAAAACTGCTTCAATTGTATGAGAAAGCAAGCAGCGTTGTTTATTTGAAAAGTTTTAATAGCTTATTTGGTTAAAGGGCGGTCTCAAATTTAGAGAAACAGGATTGAATTCAGGTAACATTAACATAAAAATGTTGTCACATGATTTGGCTACATATTTAACGACCAGCCTCCTGCATGACGTCAACTTACCTTAGTCGCCTTTTACGACACCTCGGTAAGAAATGAGGGTGAATTCTTGATATCACATACAAATGTGTCAACTCGCTCTTCAAATAAGACTGGCTTAGTTCATTGAAAATATTGACCATGAATAATTCAAAAGGCGCCTGTTCCCGTCGACGCGCTACGATAAAATTGATTTTGACATATTCCAGAGGGCAGTAGTATTATTTTTCCTTATTCTTTACCCAAAATAAGGCGTTTACTGTATACCGGAATTATTACGCATTTTATTTTTAGACTTTTAAACTTTTGGAATTAGCGACACATCGCGGGATAATTAAATTCAAAATATTCTTTACTCAAGTAAACTTGTAACAAGTGCTTTTGAATCGTCAACTCTACTGCTGGTTCAGAAAGTTATTCCTACCGAGAAGAGCCAGGAAGAAACTCGGCGGTTGCTCTTTTAAAAATATAATTCTTAATACTAGTTACATTTAGTTATTACTGTCTTATACAGGGTGACAGAGTAGCTATATCCACGCATACTTATTATCTAAGTAATCTTCAATAGTATGGTAGGATTTCTGTATCAGCCTCTTTTTAACAGTGTTTTTAAACTGCTGTAATGGCAAAGCTAAAATTGATTGCGGAATTTTTTTATAGAATCTTATACCCAAATCCACAAACGACTTGCGTACTTTTGCAAGGCGCAAAGCAGGGGCCGCAAGCTTATGTCGGTTCCTAATTTGTCTTATATATACATCGCCAATCTTTTTATAATTATGTATATTGTAATGTATAAATCTTTTATTATCTTTTGTTTTAGTGCGCAAATATTAATTCTTGTATTTAGTTTTTCGTTCTTTTTCTCTATATTTTACCAGTATATTTCTTGTCCTTTTTTTCTATTACTCAAAGGTTGACCTTTTAGGGATAAGTCCGCCTTTATACATGTGCTTTTTTACTTTTTCTTTCTCTATATGTATGTACTATAAAGAAAAAATGTACAAGTTATATCTATCTTAAATTACTTACACGCTAGGACTATACAAATCATGCCCACGTGGAATGATCCCAAGAATGCTGGCAGCCTTTCCGCGCTGAAGCGCTAAGCTGATTCTTTGTGCGAAAAAGGAGCCAGCCCTCTTGTCACCTGAAGAGGCAATTAACGGAGGTGTTAAAACGGATATTTTTTTTTGCACTTTGACTCCATGGCCCTAGGGTCTCGACTGCAAACGGCACAAATATATATCTCTCGATGAGAGATGCATACTTCCGCCGTTTGCTGTATTCGGCAATATCCGCCGCGGCTCCAATTCTTGACGCTGTTTCCCTGATATAAGACGAGGCTAACGTATCAACGCATGTTGCGTCCCACATTAGGGCCCGTCCCCGTTCCCAAGGAATCAGAAATATAAAAATGAAGTTGCTAAAAATATTTATTTTACATAATAAAGTTGTTTAAACCTTACAAAAGTGCCTAAAGACTTCAAATGAAACACATTGGAAATAAATATATCTTTACGAGCTTTTTATATTCCATCCCGCAGCCGGCGCAGAGTGTGCTGTAAAAGCACAATACAAAACCAATAAAAAGCTCCCATGAATGTTTATCTCGACTCTGCATCGGCCCGTAACTCGGCTATCAAACGTATTTTCGTTTCTTAAGTAGGCGTATCAATAATAAAATTCTTCAATCAGGTTTTCTATTACTTTAGTGTCGATGCATTTTAAATATTTTGTTAAAATATTTTTAAATCTTTGCACATAAAAAACAAACTCTCCTGCCCAATCTATCTGTATTTTTGTTGTCTCTGTATAATGTACTAATAACTCGGTAACTTCTTACCGAGATGTCGTAAAATGCGACTAAGGTAAACCGACCCGTAGAATAGACAACCCTGATTTCTTACTGAGGTGTCGTTTTTTTTTATTATAAAAGAGGGTGGTCCATTCTACTCAACCGGATACCACACAATGGGTCCAATTTACCTTAGTTGCCTTTTACGACACCTCAGTAAGAAACAGGGTGGTCCATTCTACTCAACCAGATAACACACGGTAGGTCAACTTACCTTAGTCGCCTTTTACGACACCTTAGTAAAAAAGGGTGGTCTTTTCTACTAAGACGGATTCCAAACAGCTTTGTAATAAAACTTCGGTATTCTCATAATATAAATGTAAAGGGAAAACCTGTCTATAAAAAATATATTGAGCCAATCAGAGATTATCTTAGAAAAATTAAAAAAAAAACAAATGAAACCTTATAGCGGTTGGCCTTCGTTTTGGTGAGCGCAGGTCAAGGTTATAAGATTCGTCACAACTAAGGGCGTTTGGTTTTTTTCTTTGTATCTGAATGAAATGTAGTATATCAAATTTAAATTCAAAATATTCTTTATTCAAATAAACCTGTAAACAAGGCTTTTGAATCGTCAACTCTACTGCTGGTTCGGAAAGCTGTTCCTACCGAGAAGAGCCAGCAAGAAACTCGGCGGTTTATCTTTGGCGCAGTGGGTAGTTACCCTGTCTTTAGCTCCGCGGGTCGCGGGTTGTATTCCCGCCGAGGGCCAACATTTTCTAAAAATGAATTTGTTGGTGGAGTCTGGGTGTATATTTATTTGTATTTAAGTATGTATTTAAAAAATATATAAGTATATATTCGCCAGTTGTCTGTCTACCATAACACAAGTATTAAGTTATTTACTATATTTAATTTATCCAAATAATATAAAATAATATATTTTGTATAAAAATAAAATGAGGCTTACACTCTATTGTAGGTCGTAGGTAATACAAACCGAAGCTTAATTATAACTAAAATCTTTATTTTAATTATTTAAAACTTTATTGCACTTACACATTAAAATATACAAAATTACAAAAGAACTTAATCTTCAATACTATAATATTTTTTTTTAAGATGTGTACTTTAAAGTGCTTTTTTGAACTTAAAGGCAGATTTCGAAATGAAATTTCGCACAATTAAACCTTACATACCAGTGTAACATATGGGTTAAAAATATCCCAGTTTTCTTTCGGTACCAGGGAAATATACATAACATTACTGACGGTATTTAAACGGTTAATTTGACGCGAACAACGTCGCATGTATTACTAGTTATGTTGACGATTCAAAATTCCACTCTAAGTGGGATCGGCACAACATATTATAAATATGTAGTCACATGATTTAGCTATGTATTTTGAGACCGGCCTGCCTGACATCAACTCACCTTAGTTGTATTTTAAAAGAGGGTGGACTATTCTACTAACGGGATACCACACAGCGGTCAACTTACCTTCGTCGCCTTTCACGACACCTCAGTAATAAATGAGGGAAGTCAATTCTACTCAACCCGATACCGCAAGAGTAAATATGTTTAATTTATAAACATTATTAAAAAGAAAAGAGGTACTTTTTAATTATAAAAAACGTTATTGCAAGAGTAATTAAAAAATTATATACCATTTTTGTATAACTTAAAGCGTCTGTAACAGTTATCTGGAATTACTTTGACCCGGACTGTTAAATACCCGTTAAATATAGGGTTTAATTAACGAGTAAACTGAAATATTATTTCAATCGAACGAGAGAGGGATTTAATCAATTCAATAGCACAATGGACTCAATTCTCCTGTTTGAAAGACAAAGAAGCTTTGGCGGCAAATTGCGGAACTACAAATATATAAAGGGATACTTACAAAAGTTATTTCAACGCCGTGTGGTATCCGGCTGAATAGAATAGTACCACCCTCATTTCTTACCGAGGTGTCGTAAAAGGCGACTAAGGTAAGTCGACCCGCCGTGTGGTATCCGGCTGAATAGAATAGTACCACCCTCATGTCTTACCGAGGTGTCGTAAAAGGCGACTAAGGTAAGTCGACCCGCCGTGTGGTATCCGGCTGAGTAGAATAGACCAACCTCATTTCTTACCGAGGTGTCGTAAAAGGCGACTAAGGTAAGTTGACCCACCGAATGGTATCCGGTTGAGTAAAATAGACCACCCTCTTTCTTACCGAGGAGTCGTAAAATACGACTAAGGTATGTTGACGTCAGGCAGGCGGCCGGTCGTAAAATACGTAGCCAAATCATATGACAATATGTTTGTAACATGTTGTGCCGACCCCACTTAGAGTGGGATAAGGGCAGGAGGATGATGACTTACAAAAGTTATTTCACTAGCTTCTTCTTGCGACTTTTTTTCCCTTTCCTCTGATATGTTAGGTCAGAGACTTTACTTGCTGTTTTGTATTATTTACAATTTTATATGTGTTATATAGGCTTGGTAAGCTGTGGTAGCCCAGCGGTAACACCGTGCGCCTCTTTCGAGGATGTCTAGGGTTCAAACCCCGGGCAGGCACCAATGAGTTTTCTAGTAAAACTTATGTGTCTAATTGATAATTGCAATTTATCACACGTTTTTCGGTAAAGGTAAATATCGTGAGGAATCCTGTATATCTGTAGAGAATTCTGGGGATATGTGTAACCTACCCATCCGCATTGGAGCAGCGTTGTAGGTCTTAGCTTCAATCCTTCTCTCCAAAAAAAACGGAGAGGCCTATGCCCAGCAGTGGGATAGTAACAGGCCGTTACTTACTACTACTACTTATATAGGCTTATTCTAATACATTTGGAGACTTAGTGCCTGATTCACAAGTTACTGATAAAGTGTCGGATATTTAACCGACAAATAAACTAAGTAGCAGATAAATGTCTCTAAAAAGAGACTCTAAAAAGTTAAAATTAAAAAAAAACGCAGTCATTTTAAAATAGGTATTTGCAATCCAGCGGATAAACAAAATAAAAATCACATGATCTACCTGTTAACTTATTAGGGACTTTAAGTGCTGAATAAGCCTATCAGGAACCTGAGAAACTCAAAATTCCAAGATATGCGTCAGATATGTTCCGAATAAGCTAACTGACAGTTTATTGGTACACTTGTGAAACAGGCCCTTAGCTAATTTTACATTGTACCCTATAAATTAACAATTTTCCTAGTTTTATTATAACTATTTAAAAATTTATCTACATTTATTTACACTTGACTTAGCTATTAATAATAAATATAATAAATAAATATATGGGACACTTACACACACGGTCGTCCATCCTCAAAGTGAGTAACTTAATATTTGTGTTATGGGTGACAGACAACTGGTGAATATATACTTATATATTTTTTCGACCCGCGGAACTGAAGGCAGGGTCGCTACCCACTGCTCCAACGGGCCAGTCAAAATATTGAGTGAGTTAATAATTGAGCTTCGGCTTGCGACTTAATCTGCGTAGATTTATATGTGCCTTTTTTATCTCAGGAAAGACCTTTATGTCTCAACAACGCTCGACGAGGTCGAGAGGGAGGTATGTCAGGCTCTCACCGACTAAAAACCAGACAGTGATCCACCACGCTGCTGGTGGCAGAGTCAGGGTACCGTTGTACACATTGCCCCCCCCCCCATCCCCGCCAGCAGCAACTCTGTACCCTAATACCTCTACCTAGTACTGTGTACATCATCTACCTAATACCTAATACTATCTACCTAATACTTTGTACATCAATAATTATTATGGATTAAGGTTAAGGTAATTTATATTAAGGTTATAAGACTCTATTTGCATAATATTATAACATTGTAATGAGGAAGTGTTAATTCAAATTATTATTTATTGATGTCATTTCAACCGACCTTCGCTGATCGTGAAGCGTGATCCGTCCAAATGGCTTATGACAACAGTGCAAAGATCGTGATAAATTAATTTTATACTTGTTATGTTTGCTTATTTATTTATGAACTCATCATCATCCTTCCCTTATCCCACTTTAAGTGGGGTCAGCGCAACATGTTATACACATGTTGTCATATGATTTGGCTATGTATTTTACGACCGGTCGCATGCCTCACGTAAACTTACCTCAGTCGTATTTTACGACACCTCGGTAAGAAAGGGGATAATCTATTCTACTCAGCCGGATAAGACACGGTGGGTCAATTTACCTCAGTCGCCTTTTATTACACCTCGGTAAAACGGATTTTTAGCAAAACGAGGATGTTAAAAAGGACATTATTAGTATTTGCTCACCTTATCAGGTCGGACGCATTCCGAGCAACAAATTCAAGTTTTTGATGGGAAAAACTACTTCTTCCATGTACGATGTATGTCATTTAATCGATGACATACATCATTGGCTGATAGAATGTTCCCGATTTAATTCGGCTAGGATTTCTATGTTAAATTCAGTGAGCTTGATCAAATTGCAAGTTGCAAGTTGGAACAAATTGCAAGTTGCTTGAAAAAAAGCAACTTGATTCGGAGGAAGCATGCAATTTGTTCAAACTCTTCTTGATAAGCTACTTAGAATACTTTGATTAGCCAAGTTTTAGGGTATAATAGGGCTGACATACACATGTAAGCTAAAAGGATTTTTAATTCCAAGCATTTTATCATTTAAATAATCTTCAATTATGTAATACGTAATTTATAGAATTAGGCGTTACTTTGCGGAGATCCATAAAACAATGAGTAATGAAAATATTTTTTTGCTTTAATCCGCGACGTAATAAAATATATATAATGCTAAATGTAGAGTGTACTATTCGTTTTCATATCTGTCTATCTACCCGTTTTCAAAATTGCAAAGCATATGCGATTTTGATGTGGATTCTATTTCCTGATGATGCGTCGGTTACGGGGCGAAACGATTGTTGATATTGTGGTGGTGAACGTGTGCAGTGCTTGTGCATTATTGTGTTATGTTGGTATTGTCAAATTCTGCATAAATCAGGAATGATAACTAATACAACATTCTATATTTAGCATTGCATATATTTGATAAAGGATTACAGTAAAACAATATTTTCATTACTTTTTATGTAATATGGTTTACATATAAGCATATTTCTTACACTTTATTCAAACATTTGTGTAGATAAGTATACAAATGTCTCAATGTGAGGTAAATTAAAGGAATGCATGTTGAACGTGACAAAACTTATTTTCGTAATGTATTGACATATTTTGTTAAGAAATAAGATTTTTTTTTCGAATTTACCGTCTGATTTTAGGCCTAACGGGTTATACAGAGTCACCGAGCGTATAAGCATCGTCGAGGTTGCAAAATGCGTAGAGTAGAGCGCAGAAGCAGAAGCAATATACAACATAATTGAAGGTAGTTTAAAACTGAATTTAATATCAATTAAGTTACTGCTCCATTTCTGTTAAAACTAATGTGTCTAATTAATAATGGCGTATTATCACACGCTTTTCGTGAAGGAAAACATCGTGAGGAAACCTGCATATCTCTAGAGTAATCTGGGGATATGTGTAACCTACCAATCCGCATTGGAGCAGCGTGGTAGGTCTTAACTCTAACCTTTCTCTCCATAAACGAAGAGCGGAGCTCTATTCCCAGCAGTGGGATAGTCGTTATTAACCCACTGCTACTTTACTTACTTTAGCCGTTACTTTACTTTACTTTTTTAACATAATAAATAAATATAAATATATGGGACACTTACACACACGGTCGTCCGTCCCCACAGTAAGTAACTTAATGTTAACTTATGTTTAACTTATGTTATGGGTGACAGACAACTGGTGAATATATACTTATATAATTTTTAAATACATACTTAAATACAAATATACACCCAGACTCCAAGGCCAATAAATTTATTTATAAAAAATGTTGGCCCTCGACAGGAATCGAACGCGCGACACGCGGAGCTGAAGGCATGGTCACCTATTGCGCCAACAGACCAGTCAAACTTTACCTTTTTTAAGTCACGGGTTTCTTTTATATAAAATCGATATATATTCCCATTCTAAATTCGCCGGCAGACGGTCAAATTTTATTTAGATAGATGGAAATAGATTGCGCAAATCTAGATTTATTATCAAACTTGCGTCAAAGCTTTGTAGATGATCACTATCTAAATATTGTGCTGATTCTGTAATGTTAGAATAGTACGAAATGCAGAAAATTTAAACGTGTTTAAAATAGACATATATACATATACTAGCGGCCTACCCGCACGGGTATTAAATATATATCCCATGTCAGTCAGTGTAAAAAAAATGATTAAAATCGATCCAGTAGTTTTGATTTATTCATTACTGCCCGTGGCCCGCACGCGTTAAATTTGGAGAAAAACAATTTCCTCTCCCTATACCAACCTACCTATATCAACCCTATACCTCCGTATTGAATGTTATTATACGTCCAAACCTTCCTCTGGAATCACTCTATCTATTAAAAAAACCGCATCAAAATCTGTTGCGTAGTTTTAAAGTTTTATGCGTACATAGGGATATATGGACAAAGAATGCAACTTTGTTTTATAATATGTAGTGAAGATAAGTTTATTGCATGATAATCTGTAACTGATAACCGGCTGTTATGTTTTCGCGGCTAATTTGCTGAGGAAATAGTGATAATATCACATACAATTAGTCAAATCAAAATAATCTACAAAATTAATGAATGAATCGCCAAGGATCAATTATTTAATGAAACTACAACGGGTTTGGAATGTTTTGCTCTTACCGAGAAGAACCAGAAAGTAACTCGGCGGTCAATTTTTTAAACATTTTTAGTTTTATATTATTTAAACCGCAGTCTTCTATAAAGCTGAAAGGAATTTTAAATACAGCCATCTTTAGAATCCAATTTGTGTAATATGCTTTACGTATAAGTATATATCTTAAACTTAATGTAAACCTTTCTGTAGATTGATCTAGTATGGATAGCGGAATTTTCCTTATACACCGAAGCAGATGCTTACATGATCATTCTCCTGCCTTTATCTCAATCTAAGTGGGGTCGGAAAAACATGTTGTCACAAGATTTGGCTTCGTATTTTACGACCGGTTACCTTACTGACGTCAACTTACCTTATTCGCCTTTTACGATATCTCAGTAGGAAAGATGGTGGTCTATTCTACTCAGAAGGATACTATACGGCGGGTCGACTTACCTTAGTCGCCTTTTACAACACCTCGATAAAAAATGAGATTGGTCCATTCTACTCGACCGGATACCAGACGGTAGTTCAACCTACCTTAGTCACCTTTTACGACACCTCGTTACTAAATGAGGGTGGTCTATTCTACTCAGCCGGATACCACACGGTACTCCAACTTACCTTAATCGCCTTATACGACACCTCAGTAAGAAAAAGAGTGGTCTATTCTACTTAGCCGGATACCACACGTCTTAAGAAGTGGAAGCTTATCCGAGTTAAAATATAGTATTCCTATCCTTCCTAACTTTCATTGTTTAAGGAAATAGAAATAATATACAGTATTCAATTGAGTTGAGGCGAACATAGTCGCGAGTATAGCTTGTATGTACAATAAAGTCTCCACGTAGCCAAAGCCAGCATCCCGGCCATACTATCACCGATCCCAAACCTCTGTAATGTAATTAAGTCGAACCAAGTTTATTTACGGGCCACAAACTGATATTTATTTAGCCAGGGGGCCCGTTAATTTGTCACCGAGTAACATATGGATTTTGTAACTTCAGTGGAACATCGATTACTTTTGGTTCAAAGTAACATTATCTTAGAAACTATTAGTGTACTAGAAAGGCACTTGTTTACAAGTTTATTTGAATAAAGTATGATACAAAAATTAACATCAAAGTTCATTTCAGATACTTATTTAGCTTTGTCATTACATCAGTTTAAAAACACTTTTAAAAAGAGGCTGATACAGAAAGCCTACTATACTATTGAGGATTACTAAGATGATAAGAATGTGTAGATATAGCTCGCTTAGACCCTGTAAAAGACAGCAATGACTAAATGTAACTAGTAATAAGAATTATATGTTTAAAAGAGCAACCGTTGAGTTTCTTGCTGGCTCTTCTCGGTAGAAACAGCTTTCCGAACCAACAGTAGAGTTGACGATTAAAAAACACTTGTTTACAAGTTTATTTGAATAAAGTATATTTTGAATTTGAATTTGAATAGTTTGTACATTCAAAATAAGTTTAACACTTTTTGAATTTAAAGTATCGTAAGTGGTTCATATTTAATGTATAGAAATCGGTTACACTCACGTCTTATTTTAACGGCTAAGTCCTACTTGTTTTTTTTATCGGGTTCCCGACGCGATATCGAGCTAATGAATAAGCCCCGGGATTGTCTGGAAACTAGTCGGGCTCACCCGATAAATATAGCCGATTTCTATTTATTAATTTTAACAAAAACAAATTTTTTCATAAAACTTTTGAACAAAAATAATTATGATAATGTTGTGGCTATTTTTATTATTTTATTCAAATACGCTGTTTTGATTTTATCTATGTAAATTAAAATAGAACTCAAAACAAAATTTTAACAGCGTTATACACCATAAAATTTCAATTCGCTTCACTCTATACCGTAAACAATTCGCGATATCGTCACGGTATTAGCTACGAACAAACCTGATATAATCCACGTTATTTACACTGTTGTACAAGTAACTGAAAATAAATAATAAATAAATATATGGGACACTTACACACGCGGTCGTCCGTCCCCGAAGTAAATAACTTAATACTTGTTTAATGCGTGTCGACGACTGGTAAATATATATAATACATAAATAATTTTAGATGCGCCGTTTGGTATCCGGGTGAATAGAATAGTACCACCCTCATTTCTTACTGATAGTGTCGTAAAAGGCGACTAAGGTAAGTCGACCCGCCGTGTGGTATCCGGCTGAGTACAATTGATCAAACTCATTTCTTACCGAGGTGTCGTAAAATACGACTAAGGTAAGTTGACGCCAGGCAGGCGGCCGGTCGTAAAAACGCAGCCAAATCATGTGACAGCATGTTTATAACATGTTGTGCCGACCCCACTTAGAGTGGGATAAGAGCATGAGGATGATGACATAAATAATTTTTGATAATGAATGATTAATAAATAAGCTTAATACTTGTGTAGTGTGTTATTGATGGTGTTTTGCGATACGTAAACTAATACGTATAAGATATGAGAACGGATTTTGGTTCTTAGCATTACATAGATATTCTTAACGAAAACTTTATAGCAAAATAATTCGACCATTACAAAAGTAATAATAAAATTATTTTGCTATAATCCGCAATGAAGTAAAATAGAAAATATATATAATGCTAAATGTAGAGTGGACAATCGGTTATCATACCTGATACATGCAGGATTCGTAAAAACACATGCACAAACCTCCACCACCGCCACCACAATACACAAGCACTATATACGTTCACTATCACAAACTCAACAATCGTTTCGCCCCGCAACCGAAGTTTCATCAGGAGATAGACTCCACGACCAAAATCGCAAAGCATCGCATCGCCGATTGTCCACTCTACATTTAGCATTATATATATTTTCTATTTTACTTTGCGGATTATAGCAACATAATTTTATTATTACTTTTGTATTATGGAACTCCACAAAGTAACGCCTAATTCTATAACTTAATTTTTGAACCATGATAACGCAAAGTAACTTCTTCCTTCTGCTAAATTAACTTATTATGTAAATTAAAAATGTGTAAAAGATTGTTTAAAAACAGGTTTTTTATATTACAGAAATACATCTAAAAATGTTAATAGAAACACTAAACATTAATAAGACTAATGTATATTTAATGTAGCTGTAAACCTGACTGCAATATTAACCTTATTAGTATGACTCGGTATAAAAACAAATTATGTGACGGCGCGTAATGTTAATGTGCTTAACTTGTTTATTACTGGCAAGTGCAATAGTAATTAGTAAATAACAAAACAAGTAAACAATGATTTTAAAAAAATCAATTTAATTTCCCTACTGTTAATCCAATTTTTTTTTTTCCGGGGCCCCTCGAAAGCCCCCCTCCGCTTACCGGTGCATCGGTAGCACCAGACCGCCTCGGGGACCTGTAAGCCAGGCGTCCGATATACCCCGTTCGGAACGTCCGAAGGTCCCCTGACAGGGCAGCAGTCGATGGGCTTAGGCAAGTCGCTACCACTTGGACTCACCATCAGCAGATTGGATCCAGAACCGCTCCGCCGTCTCCCTCCGCAGAGCAGAAGGAGGCCATCGCTGCCCGCGATTGCTCCCTGCCCACCGATGATTTATGATACGGTGGACAAGGAGAGACCGCGCCCCAAGTAGGGACCCCAGCGTCTTGGTAATTTTTTACAGAGGTTTTCTTCCTCGCAACCCGAAGGTCCCCGTTCCCATTGCTGGGCTTACGGGTTTTGCCGACGGTGGCCTAAGACCATGTCCAGCCAGACTTAAAGTAAACCCAACTGAACCCGTCGCTCATTAGAGACTCCACCCTTAACCTCCCCGGAGTCCCCAGCCCGTCCAGATTGCCCTCTGCTAATCAGAGGGACAACTGGATTGGCCACCCTACAGTGGTCCGTTCGCCAAGACTAAGCTTGCCCAGGATGCGCCACGAGGAGGCCGACCACTTTGACACCCCACTGTTAATCCAATGAGTCAATCCTGACAGCAGCATCAGGTCATGCTTATCATAAACATGCATTTTCATCGGGACTGGGCCAGTATATTAAATTTTAATTAAATAGGACCCCGGGAAATGGGGGAAATTTAACTTGCAAGATTCCACCTTCACATACATTGCAAGTTAAATAAAAGCTTTCAATAATTGTGTCAGAACACAAAAAAGTATTAAACAATTGGAATAAAAGATTAAGCTTTTAATAATATTTTAAACTCCTTTTTAAAAAGCTAAAACCTTTTAGGTTTTAAAATTATCACAGTGCGGGTCAACGTTCCTTTTACGACACCTCGGTAAGAAATAAGTATGGTACTATTCTATTAAGCCGGATACCACACAGCGGGTCGACTTACCTTAGTCGCCTTTTACGACACCTCGGTAATAAATGAGGGTGGTACTATTCTATTCAGCCGGATACCACACGGCGTTCTTTACTGAGTCCTGTTACGCAAAATTTATAGTATGCAAAATTATATAATCAGTTTCGCCTTATTAACAGATTAGGTTTTTTTAATATATATTTTATCTAAATAGCTGTAGATTTATAAAATAAACTAAGCTATATCCAACCCAGTGAACTCTATTAGCTCCGATGAACTCTACGCGGTCGATGCTGATTTTTATCCGTAATTGGGTTAACGTGGGTGGAAAATTGTTTGCATTTACGTGACTCTACATAAGCCTTACAAAGCTCAAACGTCTGTCGCACCGGTAAAACATGGCGGATTATTAATTTATTATTCACTAGTATTACCCGCGACTTCGTTCGCGTCCTTTAGTTTAAAATATAGTACATAGTTACTTATAATTATCTAAAAGTAATGAGAATATTATTTTGCTATAATCCGCACTATTGTGTACTATTCATTCTCATACCTGATACATGCAGATTTCGTAAGAACTCATACTCTCATTTCGTAAGACACAACAATACACAGGCACTGCACACATTCACCACCTAAATCTCAGCAATTGTTTCGTCCCGTAACCGAAGCATCGTCAGGAGATAGACTCCACGACAAAATCGCAAAGCTGGCTTTGCGGATTATAGCAAAATAATATTCTCATTACTTTTGTATTATGGACCTCCGCAAAGTAACATCTAATTCTATATATTATTATAATTATCTACTATATTTTTCATTATGAAATTTGGCACAATTATTCCTTTTACACCGGGGTAAACTATAGGCTATAAAAATCCTGTTAATTCTACAGGCTAATAAGTTAGCACTGAAAATCAAACCAATCAAATCAAAATAACCTTTATTCAAATAAGCTCTTTCAGGCACTTTTGAATCGTCAAGGATCAATATGATAAATGAAGCTACAATTGGTTCGGAATGTTGCTCTTACAGAAAGAAACTCGGCGTTCAATCTTTTAAACATTTTCAATTTTACATTATTAAACCGCAGTCCTGTATGAAACTGAAAGTATTTTCCATCTGTTATGAACCTATTACGCGAAAACAGTCCACGCAAACGAAAGTACAGGTACAGGTTAGTAGTTATATAAATTAGACCCATAATGAGTCTGATGTATAAAAAGGTTAGAGAGGTTAAATATTTTTCAACAGGATATCCTAAGAAAAAGGTCTCACAGATTGGTTAAAGAGATGGTAAACAAAGCACGTAGTGATAACATCTGGCATCTATATGCGATAAGTTCTATAAACTAATTGTAAACTTACATAAATCACTTTATATCAAGAACAAATGTTACTCGAAAACGTGATACTATTAATCTTTTGGTATAAACCCTTTATTGTTAGCACTTAGGTGACAGGGCCTTGATCCGAAATTTTTTTAGAAGATATTCCAGAATAAGATGAAAAATGTTAAATAAAGTTACAAAATAAATGGGAAGTTTGGGCTCGATCCGGGGTATCTGCCCTTTGTCCGCCCGTTATCCACTAAGCTATTACAATCTTCACAATCATCATCCTCCTGCCCTTATCCCACTCTAAGTGGGATCGGCACAACATGTTATAAACATGCAGTCACATGATTTGGCTGTGTTTTTAAGACCGGTCGCCTGCCTGACGTCAACTTACCTCTGTCGTATTTTGCGACACCTCGGTAAGAAATGAGGGTGGTACTATTCTATTCAGCCGGATACGGATACCACACGGCGTCTATTACAATCTTCACAAATAACAGCTAAAACATCATTTGCGTTTTATTCTATACTAGCGGCCTGCCCTTGCTTCGCACGGGTATAAAATATATATCCCATGTCAGTCAGTGTAAAAAAAATGATTAAAATCGATCCAGTAATTTTGATTTATTCATTACTGCCCGTGGCCGGCAAGCGTTAAATTTAGAGAAAAACAATTTCCTCTCCCTATACCAAGACGATTTCCTGCTATCTTTGGAATATCTAAATTCATATAGTACATTTTTACTTATTTACTTTTACATTTTACCTATGTATTTTATTTTTACAATTAATTACAGAATGTCTTTAAACAAACTCTAAAAGATTCGAAGTGCTATAGGGTGAAGCGCGGCGTCCTCACGGCATTTTAAATCTGTAATATCTCCGAAAATGTTCACTTAAATTGCATGCTGTAAACGGCCATATTGATCTATATTAAATCAACAATTTATTTAAGGTACTCAATTGGATAAGGATTAATGCTGTATTTTATAAAAATTGCTTTGAACATAAGGCATCATTTTTCGTAAAAAGTAAATGACAAAAAATGCTATTGTGGGTTATCCATAAGAGATAGATATATACCATCGCGGACTTTTCTGTAGACCTTTTTAAGGTGTACAACTACTTAGTACATCATTTTGATAAATCTCGTAGGGTTTAGCCTGCGTTTGCAATGTAAGCCGAAAAAAATGTAATTATTTACAGAAACCTCAAAAATTACAGTATTTCTCTACTTCGTATTGAATGTTATTATACGTACAAACCTTCCTCTGGAATCACTCTATCTATTAAAAAAAACCGCATCAAAATCGGTTGCGTAGTTTTAAAGTTTTATGCGTACATACGGAAATATGGACTTTGTTTTATAATATGTAGTGATTTTAGCATTTTTAGCACCTGAAAACATTTTAGACATTTTAGGTTAGATCGATTTTTCTCCCATAAAACCACCTACATGCTGAATTTCATGAAAATTATTGGAGCCGTTTCCGGGATTCAGAAAAAATCTTGTTATGTTATGCTGTCAAATGTAATGCTGTGATAGCCTAATAGTTAAAGGGTGGACCAAAAAAGTTCTAAACCTGGGTTCGAATCACACATGTCACCGGCGCTTTTTGCATTGCTTTTTTTATTGTATTTTTGATATATTTAAAAAAAACGAACAAAGCTCGGCCACCCAGGTGCTTAATACCTTTAAATTAGCAAATCTTGCATATATTATGTTTATAATCAGTATAGGCTACAATGATTTTCATGAAATTAAGTACGTTGGGAGTTTCTACTTACTTAATTGACGATTAAGTAAATAGAAAATTTATAAGTAAGTAGCGGCCTATTACAATCCCACTGCTGAGAATAGGCCTCTTCTCTCCGTTTTTGGAGAGAAGGATTGGAGCTAAGACCTACCACGCAGCTCCAATGCGTATTGGTAGGTTACACATATCCCCAGAATTCTCTAGAGATATGCAGGTTTCCTCACGATGTTTTCCTTTACCGAAAAGCTTGTGATAAATTGCAATTATCAGTTAGACACATAAGTTTTAACAGAAAAACACATTGGTGTCTGCCCGCGTTTGAACCCGTGACCTCCTCGAAAGAGTCGCACGGTGTTACCGCTGGGCTTACAACAGCTTCAAGAAAATATATATACAGAAAATATATACATAATGCTAAATGTAGAGTGCACTATCCGCTTTCATACCCAATATGTGCAGGATTTGTAATCACACGAGTATATCTAATACTGTTTCAGTAATATGATTTCCGGTAAACTTGACACGTAAAATGTTCATTTAACTGCCATGGTATTCGGTAACGTGTAATTTAATTTGCAAGTGTGAATATGTATGCAGTTACTATGGCAACGAGAGCCGTTTGCAAATATATCAGACATCCGGTCATGTTCATTGCGAAATTTAAGCCAAGTACTGGTTTGTCACAACGCCGTGTGGTATCCGGCTGCGTAGAATAGTACCATCCTCATTTCTTACCGAGGTGTCGTAAAAGCGACTAAGGTAAGTCGACCCGCCGTGTGGTATCCGGCTGAGTAGATTAGACCACACCCATTTGTTACCGAGGTGTCGTAAAAATAGACTAAGGTAAGATGACCCGCCGTGTGGTATCACATGGAGTAAAATAGACCACCCTCATTTCTTACCGAGCTGTCGTAAAAGGCGACTAAGTTAAGTCGACCTACCCTGTGGTATTCGGCTGAGTAGAATAGTACCACCCTCATTTCTTACCGAGGTTTAGTAAAAAGCGACTAAAGTAATTTGACCCACCGTGTCGTATCCGGCTGTGTAGAACAGTACCACCCTCATTGCTTACCGTGGTGTCGTCAAAGGCAACTAAGTTAAGTTGACCCACCGTTTGGTATCCGGCTAAGTAGAATAGACCAACCACATTTCTTACTGAGGTTTCGTAAAAGACGACTAAGGTACGTAGCCAAATCATGTGACCACATGTTTGTAACTTGTTGTGCCGACCCGACTTAGAGTGGGATAAGGGCAGGAGGGTGACGAACTGGGTTTGTCACAAACAATGTTATTTGTCTTTTTTAGATAAATATCATGACTTGTCTTGTCTGTCTTGCCTTAACTGATTCGATAAGTTGTATGTTACCAATCACGTGTTGAAAAAGTTGTAAAATTTTAATTTTTCTTGGTTAAATGGCAAAATGAATGGTGGAGGTTAAACTTATTACTATATAACTCTACTTGTTAGGGTAATACGTCGCTTTGCGATTTTGTCGTGGGTATCTTCTGACGACGGTTCGGTTACTTTGAAACGATTTTTAGATAGTAGTTGTGAATGTGTGTAGTGCTTGTGTAGTGTAGCTTCCTATGCCCACGCATTCCTATCATCTATGTAATCCTCAATAGTATAGTAGGCTTTCTGAATTCTTTTTAACAGTGTTTTTAAACTGCTGTAATGGCAAAGCTAAAATTGCTTGCGGAATTTTTTTATAGAATCTTATACCCAAACCCACAAACGACTTAAGCACTTTTAAGCAAGGAGCAACAGAAAAATCACTGGCTTTTATATCAAACAGTTTTTGTTCTACCGTTCAGTATGACTAATCATTGATATTAGACTGATAATTTTTAATCAATCAGTGAATAGTTCAAGTAATGTTGTGTCGAATAAGTCGTGTGTGTGAGATGAAACGATTGGCGATCGCTTCTCAGTTGGGGTCGTTGACTTATCAATTATTAAGGACCTTTCACATCAAGAATTCTATGTTTCTTATTTAACAGGATGGCATTTATTTTCATAATCAGTAGAAGTAGGAGTCAAAGGAAAAAAAATTATAACAAAAATGACAATAATCGATGATTTTATATCATGGTATGGTTTACTTAAACTTAAACCAAGAAAAAATATAGTAAATAAGGCCCAGTATCACTGGCCCTTATTTACGATTTTGTGGGATTCGAACCGGTGCTATCGCTACCATTAAGCTATCACAACACTACGTTTGACAGCTAAAAACTTAATTTACTTTCTAATCAACATTTTAGCATTTTTTCAGTGCCTGAAAACAGGGATAGAATTTATTTTTTTAATGAAACCTAGCTAGATCGATATATCTACCCCAAAACCCCCTACATGTTGAATTTCATGAAAATCGTTGAAGTGTCCGAGATTCGGAAATATATTTACCAGTTGTCTGTCACCCATAACACAAGTATTAAGTTTCTTATTTTGGGAACAGATTACCATCTGTGTAATTGTCCCATATATTTATATTTATTAAAATTCAAATTCAAAATATTTTTTATCAAGTAAACAAGTATTTATGAATTATCAACTTCTAATTCGATCTATAGAATTATATTGCTGGAAATAAGTCTCTTCAACATTTTCCCAAGTTACATCAAAGGGTAACGCTTGGATTCAGCGGCTACCTATTAATTTCACTTAGCAGTAGGTAATCTGTGTTAATTCAGTCTAGTTCAATTTTGTATAATTGTCTCGTATAATTAATTAAATTAGTTAATTTTGTTATTATGTTAATGTAATATAAACATTATCTTGCTACCTTTATTCCACTCCAAGTGAGGTCGGCACAACATGTTAAAAACATGTTGTCACATGATTTGGCTACGTAATTTACGACCGGCCGCCTGCCTAATATCAACTTACCTTAGTCCTATTTTACGACATCTCGGTAAAAAATGAGGGTGGTACTATTCTATTTAGCCGTATACCACACGGCGTATGCTGATGTAATATAATATTATGTTAAATGCAAAAAACTTTTTTATTATATACTAGTGGCCCTCTCCGGCTTCGCACGGGTATAAAATATATAGCCTATGTCACTCAGTAAAAAAATGATTAAAAGCTATTCAGCAGTTTTATTTTATTCATTACTGCCCGTGGCCCACACGCGTCAAATTTGGAGTAAAACAATTCCGCTGGGATGCCAACGTGGTCGGCCTCCTCGTGGCGCACCCTGGGCAAGCTTAGTCTTGGCGAACGGACCACTGTGGGGTGGCCAATCCAGTTGTCCTTCTGATTAGCAGAGGGCAATCTGGACAGGCCGGGGACTCCGGGGTGGCTGGGGTGGGGTTCCTAATGAGCGATGGGTCCGGTTGGGCTTACTCTAAGTCTAGCTGGACATGGTTACGGCCACCGTCGGCGAAACCCGGAAGCACAGCAATGGGAACGGGGACCTTCGGGTTGCGAGGAAGAAACCCTCTATAAAAAATTACCCGGTGGGGGCGGGAACGCCCACCAAGGCGTTGTGGCCCCTACTTGGGGCGCGGTCTCTCCCTGTTGACCGTGACATAACAAACACGGTGGACAGGGAGCGACCGTGGGCAGCTATGGCCTCGCTTTGTTCTGCGGAGGGGGGTGAAGGGAGGCGGCGGAGCGGTTCCACGAACTGTTGTTCTGGATCCAATCTGCTGCTGGTGAGTCCAGGTGTTAGTGACTCGCCCAAGCCCATCGTCTGCCACCCTAACTGGGGACCTTCGGGTGTTCCGAACGGGGTATATCGGACGCCTGGCTTACAGGTCCCCGAGGCGGTCGGTGCATCTGGTGCTACCGATGCACCGGTTAGCGGAGGGGGGCTTCTCTTTCAAGGGGGCCCCTACCCGAAGAAGGTGTTTGTTCTCTGGGATCAGAGCTGTTGGCGGGATGGGGGCAATATGTACAATGATACCCTGTCCTTGCCATCGGCAGCGTGGTGGAGCACACAGGTCGTTTTAGTCGGTGCGAGTCCGACATAACTGCCGCCTGTTCCCGTCGGGCGGCGGTACCCATAAGGAGCTTTTTTCTGTATAAAAAAAAACAATTCCCCTTTCCCTATACCATGAAGATTCCCTGCTATCTTTGGAATATCTAAATTCATAAACTACATTTTTACTTATTTACTTTTACATTTTCCCTGAGTATTTTATTTTTACAATTAATTACAGAATGTCTTTATATACCATATTCACAGCTTTTTTGTCATAAAGAAAGAATCTTCATTACACAATACAAACATGTTTTCTTTAGAGGTTACTCTTGATAAACCGACATATTTATTTATTTATTTATTTATACAGTAATCCTACAGCGTTACAAAAATTTTTTACTTAAATACTATCGGTCTTATTCATAAAAACAGCTTATAGAAGGTTTTAGAGACGTTTTAGTTAAAATGCTCTATAAGCTTATAAGACGTTCCATAAAATTGTTTATTCATAAACCTTCTATAACTGATCTATAACTAAAATGCGGTTATAAATCCGAATGTTGCCATTGTAAGGAATACTGGCTTCCGATTGGCCGATCACACCGAATTCGCCACAGATAATATGCGTCTACATACCGAATAAGTATAACCATAGACATTATTTCGGATTAAAAAATATTTTATTGTCTACGTCACGGGGTCGCCTTTCACATAGGGATGTAACTTGGAGTAGAAAAATTGATTAATAAATAATCAGTTTTCCCCTTTAATTTAATACATTCGTATCAAAATAATCGATTTTTTCTGAATATTTGAAAAGTTGTCTTTTTTAATATTAATAATTAATAAGAATAAAGGCTAATTAAAGTGGACAACTACCAATAAAAAATAACAGATGCACTGTTTATGAAATTCAATTAAAATGTCTACATTTGGCTAAATTGTTTCGATCCATTAATGCAAATCTTATCTAAAAAAATTAAAAAAAAGACTTAAATAAGAAGATATAATAATATATAATTAAAAGAATCGTTCTTTTTTAAATTGATTTATAAGAAAAAAAACGATTATTAAAAATCGATCATTTTACTGAAATTATCGATTAATGTAAAAAATCGAATTTTTCACATCCCTGATAAAACAAACGCCAACTGACACACTTCAATTTCAATCCGTAAATACGTCAAATGTTGTTTTCGTAATAATCAGCTGTAGAAAGTCGGCCATCTTTTACCTTATAGCACTGTTATAGTAGGGTCCTGGGCTCTATAAAGTTATAGTAGACTTGTAGAATGGTTTAGTGCTAAAATGCGTTTATGAATAACACTTTTTGTAAAACGTACTATAACGAGTCTATAAACATGTTATAACTTTTATGAATAAGACCGTATGTATATAATAAAATAAGGCCAGGAGTGGATTACACAGTGACTATCGGTTATATTAAATTATTGACGTTTAACAAAGATAGGTAGATGATTTAGGATCTAAAATATAATGTTTGATTAAAAAGTGTTTATAAGTAGTAGTGTTATGTGTGTGTGCGTATGTGTGTGCGTGTGTGTGTGTATGTGTGTGCGTGTGTGCGTGTGTGTGTGTGTGTGTGTGTGTGTGTGTGTGTGTGTGTGTGTGTGTGTGTGTGTGTGTGTGCGTGTGTGTGTGTGTGAGTGTGAGTGTGAGTGTAACTGCCATTATTTTTGCTTCCGGTTAATTTTAATTATTTCTTTTTTTAATTTACGTTTAGTCATATGAAAAAGGTCTAATTCTGAGTAACTTTTATTATAAGTTTGAGCTATGCGCGGTATAATAGAATTTCTGGCATAATTCGTTTTTAAATTAGGCACATTCAATAATGGTGTATGTCGGGTTCTGTAGGAAGGAGTTCGGAAAAATATTTCCGTTAAAAGATTAGGGCAATCAATTTTACCACTTAAGATTGCTTGCAGTAGTATCATGTCGCTTTGTTTTCGACGATTTTCTAGCAAGTCTATTTGATAATAACTGTACGCGTCTTGGTAAGTATCAAAAACTCTATAATCTTTAAATGATAAGTATTTAACAAATTTCTTTTGAATTGACTCAAGTTTTTCAATGTAGACTAGATAAAAAGGCGACCAAATGTTACTTGCATATTCAAGTACACTTCGCACAAACGCATAATACAAGATCTTTATGCAGTCAATGTTATTAAAAGTTCTAGTAACACGCTTGATAAAGCCTAGCTGTTTATAGGCTTTGTTCATGACTTCTTCAATATGGTCGCTCATAGTCAATTTGTCATCTAAATTAATAACAAGATCTCTTACAGATTTTTGCTGAGGTATTTGGACCCCCTCGATAAAATAATCATGTTTAACTGGATTTACCTTCCTTGTTATGATCAAGTGATGGCATTTTTTAACATTCACAGTTATTCTATTCTCTCTGTAGAATAATGCTAAAGAATCTAAATCTTGTTGTAATTTTTTGGCATCATCGGTACTTTTGATTTTTAAAAATATTTTTTTGTCATCTGCAAACATCAGAAATTTAGAGTGCTTAAAACATTTACCAATATCATATAGATAAGCATTATACAAAAGTGGCCCCAATATGGATCCTTGAGGTACACCAGACTGATTAGTTCTAAAGTCGCTGCGTGCACTGCCAATTACAACCGCTTGCATTCGATTCAAAATATAAGAACTGAACCACCTTAGCAAATTTCCACGTATCCCCAGTAAATTTAGTTTTTGAAGAAGGATGACGTGATCTACACGATCAAAGGCTTTCTCAAAGTCAGTGTAGATCACGTCAACCTGATATCTCTGATCCATACTTTTTAAAACATAACCGGTAAAAACTGCCAAGTTTGTGACTGTGGAGCGATTTTTTATGAAGCCATGTTGCTCGTTGGGAATTGATTTAAAGATAACTGGGCTTACATATTTGTAAACGACTCTTTCAAATACTTTACTTAATGTGTTTAAAATAGATATAGGGCGGTAATTATTAATTTGAGTTTTAGATCCGGTCTTATGGACCGGTACTATCAATGCCTCTTTCCATATAGTAGGGAAAGTACCAAATTTATTAATAGAAAGATTGAATATAATTGAGAGTGGTTTTGCTAGATGTATATAACAATTTTTGAAAAATATTGGTGGAATACTATCACTTCCAGGTCCTTTGCTAGTATTAAGATTCTTAAGCAATTCCAGTATATCTTTTTTCTCTACATGAAGTTTTGAAATAATATCGTCATAACCCGAAGTAGAAACAGATGTGGTGTTATATGAGTTTGCTGGCTTCATAAATACACTATCAAAGTATTCACTAAATGCATTGCTTGCTGATATTTCATCATTATATGTTTTGTCTCCTAGAGAAAAGTTTTTAGGGTAATTACCTTTACCACCGCGCAGGGATTTCATAAAAGAGAATAATTGTTTTGGATGCGCAGATATATATTTTTGCATGCGTTGAGTGTAATCGCTGTAACATTTTTTTTGACATTGCTTTTGCCTAGATCTGAGAATAGCAAATTCATCATAATCCCGGGGATTTTTATATAATTTCCACTGGGTATGTTTTGCAAGTTTTTCTTTAATGATTCTCTTGAGGGCGCTACTATACCATACAGGAAAGATCGACTTGTCATTTAGTTTTAACGGGACAAATTCTTTTATTGCTTTACGCAAAATTTCGTAGAAAGTATCCAGAATTTCATCAATACTATCAGCTGATAGCTTTTTATACCAATCAATGCTTGACAAATATTCATTGATTTTCGAATAATCCCCTTTGTGAAAATTCGGTCTAGTTGTAACTTTAGGACGAGAATAACAAATAACCAAGTCGGCCAGATCGAATTCTAAAGAGGGGTGATATAAGTCTTCTGATACAAGGAAATTTTGACTACGATTAATTTCAATATTCATGTTAGCAAAAATCAAGTCTTAAGTGCTGTTTTTAATATTTTTAATTTTGTTATATTGTATAAGACCTGATAAGTTGCACAAGTTTATAAAATCAGTAACGTTATTTTGCAGCTCAAGTGAACCGTGTTTTTGTAGTACGGGACCAGACAATGTCCATTTTATATTCGGTAAATTAAAGTCTCCCGCTATAATAATGTAATCGTTAGGACATTCTAGAACAATTTTTGCAAGACATGTGGTTATAGATCTTATACGTTGCGGCAGAAGATTATCCGGTGGTACATAAAAGAGACCAATATGTAGATTTCGATGTTCATTAGCTTTTATTGATTGTGCTGGAACTGTTGCCCATAAAGATTCTACTTCAGAACACTTCCACTCAGGTCGATGCTGTATGTGGAGAGTCTTAGATGCACACAACAAAACTCCACCGCCTAGGCGTTTTAATGAATTGTCTTGGTTTCTATCACATCTTAATACCTCATACCGTTGGTCGCAAATTTCACCATTATAGATTCCATCTGTTAGCCAAGACTCAGTAATAAAAATAAAATCATAATTATGGTTTTGAATGTTTTGCCGAAATTCTTCAGTTTTTGTTCGTAAGCCACGAACATTTTGATAAAATATCTCAATCGGTTTTATTATTATTTAAGTAATGAAGGTTTATCATAAACACAATTACTGCAAATATAATAAAAATAGGGACGTGGTAAGTTTATTGATAGCTTTAATCGATAGACAAATTGATATTTGACCGGGCCAAAATACTGGATGGTTATTAATTTAACCAGTTCTGTATAGCTTCGATATTTAGTGAGTCTGTTTTGTGTGTGTATAATTTGTGATTGGTGATGAATGACATGTAAAATAAAATCTAAATTAAGAATAACAAAATATATATAAGATAGCAAGGCAAATAAATCTAAATTTCTAAAATTTACAGCAGTCATAAGTGAAGCTAACATAACACCATTAACTATTTTATTTTGGACAAATCTTTTTCGTGTTGAATGTTTAAAGCTGGTGATTCCTCGTTTTTTCGTAAAAAAATATTACAGTTTCGCACCCAAACAAATTTATAGGCTTTTGCTTTTGCTAAGGTTCTGGTATGGTTAAACAACATTTTATTTCCCGAAGTGAGATGTTCGTTGACGAAAAAGCGTTCCTCTGTACCTCCAAGTCCTACACAAGTTGTTGTCACACCTTTTTGCCTCTTTAAGCCTGATAATATTTCGTCTTTAGTCCTTCTGTCTCTTAATTTGGCAACAATTGATTTAGGACGTCCAGGAATATTTTTTTGAGGTTGCACGCGATGCGCAAATTCAATTTGACTTTGGGTAAGGTCAACTCCTGCAAATTTGGCTATTTTAATCATTAAATCAACTGGAGATTCATTTTTGATCTGTGGAAGTCCCACAACCTCGAGGTTGATTAGTCTTGCATACTGTTGTTGCTTACCAATTTGCATGTGGAAATCCATGATCTGGGCTTCGGAACCGAGAATGCAATCCTCTAGCTTAGTAAAATTCTTCCTTAAGTTTTCATTTTCAGTCTGCAGTTGGCTATATGAAGACTGTAATTGTAGAACTTCGGCTGTCAAAGATGTTATTTCATTCCTTATATCGGCAAAAATAGTTGTCTTAAGATCTTCTATGATTTCTTCTCGTACTAGTCGAAGTTTTGCGTCTAACAATACCTCAAAATGACCCATGAGTTCAGTATACTTAGGAGCACAGCTAGGACTATCGCTATCCATAGGATTCACACGCGCATTTTTAGTTTGTGTTTGCTGCTCTACTGTTAATAGTGTGCTACAGCTATCTCCTTTTCGTTGAGCAACTGTACAAACTTGACATTTCTATTGAGTCCGAGAAGAGGATTCCTCATTATAATTGACGCATTCCGAGTGGTAATGCCGTCGACAGATGACACATTTTATCCGCCTTTGTGTTACACTAATATTTCCCTTACACAATTCACAATTACCAGCCATCTCTTTTATTTAAGGAGATAATTAACTTTACACTTGTTAAACGTCAACTTATATATTATCTTATTATATATAGTCGGCCATGTGAAAAAAAAACCCGTTCAATCGCAGCTAAATTCAAAGTGCTATAAGACAAAGCGCGCAATTGCTATACCCTGCATTTTAAATCTGTAATATCTTCGAAAATGTTCATTTAAATTACAAATGAAGAAGAAAATGTAAAAAAAATACTGCTGTGGGTCCATAAGAGATAGACATAGTATTATAATAAGCAACGATATTTCTCCTTTATTCTTATTCAATAAATAAAAAACAGTTTTCCCAGAGTCAACCCATTTACTCTTTCGCAACAACTCAATGAATGACACACAAAAATATGACAGCCACAATGCTTTTTCATATTAATCGCCAACTCTATGAAGGAGGTTGTATTAAAAACATGTTGTAACAGTATGTATACCATCGCGGAGTTTTCTGTAGACCTTTTCAAGGTGTACAAATACTTAGTACATTATTTTGACAAATTTTGTGGGGTTCGGCCTGCATTTGCAATGTAAACGGAAAATAAATGTAATTATTTACATCACATTGGAAACCTCAAAAATGATAGTATTTCTTTACTCTATATTGAATGTTTATAATAAAAGTTTATAATATGTTAAATTATAATTATAAACCTTTCTCTTCAATCACTCTATCTATTAAAAAACCGCATCAAAATCTGTTGCGTAATTTTAAAGATTTAAGCATACAAAGGGATATAGGGACATAGGAACAGACAGAGAAAGCGACTTTGTTCTATACTATTTAGTGACGTTTAGCTTTTATAACTAACGACGATATTTCTCCTTTATTCTTATGCAATAATAAAAATCAATTTTCCCAAAGTCAACTCATTTACTCTTTCTCAAAAACTACTCAATGACACATATGACAGCCATAATGCTTTTTCATATTAATGACTAACTCTGAAGGAGGTTGTATTAAAACATGTTGTAACAGTCGACCATCCTGACAACATTTGCGACCCCGCAAATCTCATAAGCTGACTTCTGGGAATGAATCTACCACCAATTCGGAATGCTGATTGTACTGAGAAGAATCGGCAAGAAACTCAATACTTGCTCTTTTAATCTGTAAAAGAAAAATCATTTCGCACCTTAAGCTCACCCTCAATCACTGTCAAGGCATAATACAGCTCAATAAGTGGCAACAAACTCAGCAGATACACACGTAAACAGACTCGCAAATGATAATGCTCAAAGAACAATCACCACATCTAGGCAGAGTCTAGCTGACAGTCGTTGCAGATGGCCACAGTCTAGAAAACAATCGATACAACTGGAACAAATCCAGAGAATAATCGTCATTCTAGCGTCATTCATATTAATGACCAACTCTATGAAGGAGGTTGTATTAAAAACATGTTGTAACACTATTATTTTGATAATTGTCAAATATTTTACCATACTTCACCAAAGAAAAAATACGTTTAGCTGTCATCTATGTTTTGTATTCCACTGACATTTGCGTTTTGTTATTCAATGTCATAGTCGTTCTTGTAATATCACGATTTATAGTGACTTGCCGGGATAAAATAAATGCGGTCGAACGGGATAAAAGGTATTCTATGTCCGTTTTCTGGTTCTAAGCAACCTCTACACCAATTTTCGGCCGAATTGGTTAATCAGTTCTTGAGTTATAAATAGTGTAACTTAGACCAACTTTCTTTTATATATATAGATTTTAGTTAGTAAAATTGTAGCTTTATTAATCATCTTAATACTTGATGATTTGCAATTTGAAGGGCTTGAAATAAAGAATATTTTGATTTGATTTGATAAAACTTGTGTTGTATCTAAAATAAAATGTAATAATTGTAAACGGTCCCTTAAACTTTGTTTTTTGTCATATTGGAGGTCAAAGGCGTCTCTTAACTGTAAGTTACACTCGTCGTTGTCTTTTATACCATCAGACCCACTCTTAGGTGTGGCAGGAGCAAAAAATAAAAGGAACTATTTTTAAGAACTATAATTTGAAAAGAGCAAGCGCTAAATTTTTTGGTGGGATTATTCAGAACCAATAGCGATGATTCAAAAGCACTTGTTTACTTCGACAAAATAGTAATTAAGTTTAAATGAATTCCGCTATATATTCGGCTGAGTAGGATAGACCGCCCTCTTTCTTACCTAGGTGTGGTAAAAGACGACTAAGGTAAGTCGACCCGTCGTGTGGTATCCGTCTGAGTAGAATAGACCACCCTCATTTCTTATAGAGACGTCTTATCCAACTCTAAGTGGGGTCGGCAAAACATGTTATAAACAAGTTGTTTCGTAATTCACCCTCATTTCTTACCGAGTTGTCGTTAAAGACGACTAAAGTAAGTTAACGTCAGACAGGTTGCTGGTAGTAAAATACGTACCAAATCATGTGACAACATATTTATAATATGTCATGCCGACCCCACCTAGAGTGGGATAAGGATGAAATTTAAATAAAATAAAGACAACATTCTATACGTGTAAATTAATACAAAAAATGTATAACGTTAGTAGTATAATATGATGTATATTGTTAAAAAAACCTTTTTATGACCGTCATGTTTACGGCAAACCGATAATAGATATTTTTCTTTTGTGCTCTATGCTCATTGATTTGTAAAAAATGGCAACACCCACACGGTCCAAAATGTTGGTCTTTTTATAATTTATTGACGCGTTATATATTATGGGTACGGAAATGTCTAGTTATTTGCTCGGTAGTATCCGGCTGAGTAGAATAGAACAC
The DNA here is from genome assembly GCA_947086495.1 of Morpho achilles. Classification (NCBI taxonomy): domain Eukaryota; kingdom Metazoa; phylum Arthropoda; class Insecta; order Lepidoptera; family Nymphalidae; genus Morpho; species Morpho achilles. The sequence continues at coordinate 17,924,939 of CAMTZB010000024.1, read as the reverse complement.
CCTAATTTCTTACCGATTTGTCGTAAAAGGCTGCTTGGGTAAGTACCGTGTGGTATCCGGCTGAGTAGAGTAGACTACCTTCTATCTTACCGAAATGTCGTAAAATGTGACTAAGGTAAGGTGACCCAACGCGTGGTATTTGGCTCAGTAGAATAGACCGCCCTCATTTCTTACCGATGAGTTGTAAAAGGTGGCTAAGATAAGTGCCATATGGTATCCGGCTAAGTAAGGTAGACCACCCTCATTTCTTACCGAACTGTCGTAAAAGGTAACTAAGATAAATTGACTTAAGGCAAGCGGCGGTCATAAAATACGTAGCCAAATCATGTGATCACATGTTTGTAACATGTTGTGCCGACCCCACCTAGAGTGGGATAAGGACAGGAGAATGATGATGGAAATACCTAGTTATAATAAAACCTTATATCATAATCGTTTTTCGATAATGTTGATCTATTTCTGGCGGCAAAGTTCGATCGTCTAAAACGGAAGTGTCCAGTTGTCATTGTATCCGCCAGACTAATTTACTGCGGACTAGACAGGCTATTACTAGCAAATGTCGCGTTTTTACCGCAAAATGTCAAAATAACGCGAGAATGATTTGCGACTCGCGACTGTGAAATGTCACGTGAACGTGTAAATGATGTGCGAATAGCGACTGTAGCTACTCGTAAACGTTACGGGAATTTCTAGTTTAAACGTGTTACACGAGTTCGGAGATAAAATACATGGTGGGGGTTTAATCAATTAGTTAGAGCTATACGTGGCATTTATAATTTAAAACCGCGTGATTCCCTGCGAGAGAAGTTTAAGGAAACAGGTATTCTTACATTTGCTTCACAGTATATTTTAAGCAATTTAATTTATGTACATAAAAATATAAAGAATTATAAAACGATAGGTGATGTGTACAATAGACAAAGCAGGAACCGACGTAAGCTTGCGGCTCCTGCTTTGCGCCTTGCAAAAGTGCGTAACTCGTTTGTGGGTTTTGGTATAAGATTCTATAATAAAATTCCGCAATCAATTTCATCACTGCCATTACAGCAGTTTAAAAACACTGTTAAAAAGAGGCTGATACAGAAAGCCTACTATACTCTTTAAGATTATTTAGAAGATAAGAATGTGTGGATATAGCTCTCTTTGAACCTGTACAAGACAGTAACAACTTAATGTAAATAATATTAAGAATTATATTTTTAAAAGAGCAACCGCCGAGTTTCTTGCTGGCTCTTCTCGGTAGGAACAGCTTTCCGAACCAGCAGTAGAGTTGACGATTCAAAAGCACTTGTTTACAAGTTTATTTGAATAAAGAATATTTTGAATTTGAATTTGAATTAGTATATGCTTGCTTAAGTTATGCATCGCTTTGTGATTTTTTTGTAAAGTCTATCTCCTAATTATGCTTCGAGACGATTATTGAGTTTGTGATAATGAACGTGTGTAGTTCTTGTGTATTGTAGTGGTGGTAGTGATGGTTTGTGCATGTTTTTACGAATCCTGCATGTATCTTTAAAAATACATCCTTTAAAGGTATTTTTACGTATATTTTTCTTAGTCTTTGTACATGAAACAGAAATCGAATATACTAACGCACTTTATAGAATTAGGCGTTACTTTGCGGAGATCCATAATACAAAAGTAATAATAAAATTATTTTGCTATAATCCGCGATGAAATAAAATAGAAAATATATATAATGCTAAATGTAGAGTGAAAAATCGGCGATGCGATGCTTTGCGATTTTGGTCGTCGAGTCTATCTCCTGATGATGCTTCGGTTCGGCGGCTATAATCCGCGAAGAAGATTCTTCGCGGATTATAGCAAAATAATTTTATTATTACTTTTATACTAACGAACATAAAAATAATGACCTATTCAAAGTTTTACTATTTCTAACGAACATTTTTCTTTTCAGGTAAGCTACTCTTGCCCGAAATAACATACAACACGTAAGTATTTTTAGAGCCGTCATAGTGAACTAAGGAAAGTTTGAAAAATTTATAGAATAAGGCGTTACTTTGTGGAGTTCCATAATACAAAAGTAATGAAAATTTTAAAATGAGCACCGGCAGAAGATAGACTCCTGGACAATATCGTGGAATGCTTTGGTTACGGGGCGAAACAATTGTTGAGTTTGTTTTGTGAATATGTGCAATGCTTGTGTATTGTATTGTTATTGTGTAGTGCATGAGTATATACAAATCCTGCATCAGGTGTTTGAACCGATACTCAATGTTTAACATTAATTTTCTTTTATCCACCAGCTAAACACGCACTGCACACATACACTAAGATAATTTATCTTAGCAAGTCGTTGTTGCAAATCCGTTTTCCCATGTTAAGACTTTAAACGGGATTATTTATATAGTCTAACATATTCTCAGCTTAAATCTGCTGTTGTAGGAATTTGGTTGGGAAGAATTGATTAAAATACGCTTTTTTGGAGGAAAACTTAGGAAAATTCTTCTTCTTTTCAATCTTTCATCTTTTCTCTAATCTTTAGAAAATTCTTGCGATATGTTATAGCATAAAAATTCGCATTAGAGAAGGTCGGTGGGCCTACTCTGATCTAATGTGGGCAGCGTGGTTGAGTAGAATAGACCACACTCATTTCTTACCGAGGTGTGGTAAAACGCGACTAAGGTAATTCAACCCGCCGTGTGGTATACGGCTGAGTAGGATAGACCACCCTCATACCTTACCGAGGTGTCGTAAAAGACGATTAAGATAACTCAAGCCACCGTGTGGTATCCAATTACGTAGAATAGACCACCCTCATTTCATACCAAGGTGTCGTAAATGGCGACTAAGATAAGTTAAGATCAGGCAGGCGGCCGATCGTAAAATTACCTAGCCAAATCATGTGACAATATGTTTAATACACGTACCGAACCCACTTAGAGTGGGATAAGGGCAGGAGAATGTAGACAATGTTTATGTTAAAAAAACAACAAAAAATTACATTAATTTCACGCAAGTTTACTTTTTATTTTCGCAGAACTCATTTGCGACACAAAGTCGTCTCGGAAATGTTACGCCAGTATAAGATTACGCTAAATATTCTCTCTTTGAGACATTTTGATTCATAAAAAGGCCGAAAGTAATTGCGTATATTCCACTTTTATATTTTTAGTACCTTGCTGTAAAAAAGAGGGCTAGAATAGATAAAAAAAATAAAAAAAATATAAATATATGAGACACTTACACACACGGTCGTCCGTCCCCAAAGTAAGTAACTTAATACTTGTGCTATGGGTGACAGACAACTGGTGAATACTACTTATATAGTTTTGAATACATCAATACAAATATACACCCAAACTCGAAGACCAACAAATTCATTTATAGAAAATGTTTGCCCTCGGCGGCAATAGAACCCGCGACCCGTGGAGCTGAAGGCAGGGTCACTACCCACTGCTCCAATGGGCCAGTCATGTATGTATGGATAGTCATGGATGTATTCTAAAACTTTACAAAACATACATACAATTATTTCCTCTTAATAATATTAATATAGAAAAACGCCGTGTGGTATCCGGCTGAATAGAATAGTACCACCCTCATTTCTTACCGAGGTGTCGTAAAAGGCGACTAAGGTAAGTCGACCCGCCGTGTGGTATCCGGCTGAGTAGAATAGACCGACCTCCTTTCTTACCGAGGTGTCGTAAAAGGCGACTAAGGTAAGTTAACCCACCGTGTGGTATCCGGTTTAGTAAAATAGACCACCCTCTTTCTTAACGAGGTGTCGTAAAATACGACTGAGGTAAGTTGACGTCAGGCAGGCGGCCGGTCGTAAAAACGCAGCCAAATCATGTGACAGCATGTTTAGAACATGTTGTGCCGACCTCAGTTAGAGTGGGATAAGGGCAGGAAGATGATGAATATTAATATAGAAAATGTAATGCCAAATGTGCGAACCACAATTTCCTCTTACACAAACCGGATTACCCGAGTATACCACAATCCACCACCTAAACACGCACTGCACACATTCACTAAGATAATTTATCTTAGCAAGTCGTTGTTGCAAATCCGTTTTCCCATTTTAGTAACTTGCTGTAAAAAAGAGGGATAGAATAATAATAAAAATATATGGAACACTTACACACACGGTCGTCCGTCCCCAAAGTAAGTAACTTAATACTTGTGTAATGGTAGACAGGCAACTGGTGAATATATACTTATATATTTAACTAAACTGTTAATTCAACAAACTTATATATTTAATAAGAATATAATAATTCTTTATTTTCCTCACCATAAGCTTAGGTACTATACAATATGTAAAAGTTTAAACAAAAAAAAATTTTATATATAAAAAATACACTAAATACATTAACTAGTTTAAATAATACATTTTTTGTTAATTATTAATAATATTACATTATTGGCTTATTCGATGTATCTGGCGGCCACCACACTAGGAACACCAGTATCGTGGTGGCCAACTCAGGATTACCTATAATGCATTAGCGGACTAATTATATCCTCCTGCCCTTATCCCACTCTAATTGTGGTCGGCACAACATGTTATAAACATGCTGTAACATGATTTGGCTGCGTTTTTACGATCGGCCGCCTGCCTGACGTCAACTTACCTTAGTCGTATTTTACGGCACCTCGGTAAGATGGAGGGTGGTCTATTCTACTAAACCGGATACCACACGGTGGGTCGACTTACCTTAGTCGCCTTTTACGACACCTCGGTAAGAAATGAGGGTTGTACTATTCTACTTAGCCGGATACCACACGGCTAAATGCATTAGCGGACTAAGTTAGGATTAATTAGATTTTAGTTGCTAGTTGGCGTACACATTGTTTTTTTAAGATTTTTTTTTTATTTGAACATAGACATACACATATACATTAAATATGTCTATACATAATTATTTATATTATAATATTATTACACAGTATATATTATATATAAATAAAAAAAAAAAAATTATTTATAGGTACATAAAATAGATATATTCTATCCCTCTTTTTTACAGCAAGGTATAGAATAGATTTATCTATCTGTATCTATTCTATATATATCTATACATATAATAAAATCGTTGAGATGAAAAATCTCTGTGTGGTTGTTTCCGTTAATCTTAGAAACCGCTGATCCTATTTGGACGCTGTTTTCACTAATATGTAGTAAAAAACCTCACCTAACATATAGATTACGTTTTATGTCAATCGGTGAGCAAATAAAAAAGAAGTATCAATTTTATATTGAACAGTCGTATACTTACATTTTACACTACTTAGACCCTCTTTTTAGAGGATTTCCTTTAAAGACATCGAAATGGCCTATTTTAATGAAATATTAGATAATCTTTAAAATGCTAGCGGTTGATACTTTAAAGTTTGATGGTGGTTCTGATCATTTTTTTATAACTATAATTTATATATATATATATATATTATTATTATTATTAGCCTTTATTTCTGAAGCATAGTATTTTTTTTTTACATAGTATTTTTTTTTTTTTTAAACTTTTACAAAAAAAAAATCAAATTTTATTCTTCAGGTTGTCCCCTGACATAGGCCTCTTCCATAGATTTCCAGGTTATTCTATTGCCAGCCATCTGTTTCCACCTGTGACCTGCAACCCCCTTTATGTCATCCTCCCATCTTAAGTAAGGTCTACCCCTTTTTCTTGTATATCCTCGTGGGTACCACTCTACTATGTCTCTATTCCATTTTGACAATACATCTCTGATCATGTGGCCAGCCCATCTCCATTTCTGTTGCATTATCACACTAATTACATTTGAAGTATTTATTTTCTTTTTAACATTAAAAATTTTAATTTTATCACTTAGTTTTATTTTTAAAATATTTCTCTTCATATTATTTTGACATACTTCTAATTTTTTAAGCTTGTTTTTGGATATAGACCAAGTTTGACAACCATAAGTTAAGATGGGAATTATGCAAGTATTTATTAATTTGGCTTTATCTTGTAGAGCTATTTCTCTTTCTTTCATTACAGATTTAAGTGACCAATACCTTTGCCATGCTTTATTTATCCTTTTTTTAATTTCTTTCTCCATTTGTTCATTATTTGATAGTGTTTGACCTAGATACTCATATTCCTCGACATATTCAATTATGTTATTGTTGATTACTATGTTATCTTTTTGGTCATTCGTCATTACTTTTGTTTTTGAAGTATTAATGTTCAATCCAAGTTCAGAACTTTTATCAACTAGTTCTTTCAGCATAATTTGCATTGTTTGGGAATCCCCTGCAAGTAAAGTTAGGTCGTCAGCAAACCTTAAATGATTTAAATGTGTACCATTGATATTTAGACCATAATTTTCCCAATTAATTTTTCTAAACATGTATTCCAGAGTTGCTGTAAATAGCTGGGGTGATAATGGATCCCCTTGACGTACTCCTTTTTTTAAACTAAACTCTTCTCCTGTCCTTTCTAACTTTAACTTTGCAGTGGCATTTAAATATATGTTTCTTATGAGACTAATATATTTTTGGGGTATACCATGTGCTCTCAAAGCTTTCCATATCTCTCTATGTTTTAATGAATCAAATGCCTTGTTGTAATCAACAAAGGCAATGTAATACTTCAGCCCATATTCCCTATACTTTTCTAGTACTTGTTTTAACACAAATATGTGATCTATAGTTGTGTGCTTTTTGCGAAATCCAGCCTGTTCTCTTGGTTGGTTTTCATCTAATATATTTAATAAACGCCTCAGTATTAATTTTGAAAATATTTTATATAGGTTAGACATCAAGCTAATTGGTCTATAGTTGTTAATCTGGCTCTTGTCTCCTTTCTTATGTAGCAGAGTAATAGTTGTTTTAGTCCATTGTATTGGAATGATTTCTTTTTCTAAAATATCATTGTACAAATTTGTTATGGGATCCAGAATAACATCTAATGTTCCTTTCAACAATTCGTTTGTGATTTTGTCTTCACCTGGGGTTTTATTATTTCTAAGGTCTTTTATAGCATTTTCCACTTCAAACTTCAAAAATTTAGGTATATTTTCGGTATATTCCTGTTGATATTCTTCAACATTCTCTTCTCTGTCTATATCATCATATAATTCTCGATAGAAATCTGTGGCTACATCCATAATTTTTTCTCTTTTTGTTATAGTGTTATTCTTCTTATCTTTTATTTGTGGCATCCATGGTCTAACGATTAAATTCTTAAGTGGCTTTTTTATTCCCCCTGTCTTATCTAGATAGTATTTAATTTTTTCTAATCTACTTGTATGTTTATATTTTCTGATACTTATTTTAATTTTCTTGCTAATTTCTTTTATCTTTGATTTGTGTTCTTTCTTTTGTATCAGTTTTTCACGCTGCTTCAAGAGATCTCTAGCTTCTTGCCCTAGCTTATCCTTGGATTTTGAGTTACCAGCCAATTTGTTTGCGAAGCTTTGGAGTTCTTTCTCAAGATGGTCATATTTTATTTGAATACCTTGTATATCTTTCATATGTTGCAGCGATATATTTAATTTATTCAATAATGGTTCTGGAATTGGAAGTGTTATTTGGTTCACATTATTAACAAAATTTTTCCTTGACTTCTTTAGTTGATGACTCAAAATTTCACCACGAACCAATCTATGGTCTGAGTTAAAGTTCATGTTGCTTATTACATTTATATCTTGAAATTGTAGTGGCTTATTTGTTATTATAAAGTCTCTTTCATCTTTTATTCCTAGGGGTGAGATGTATGTCCATTTTTTGTTGAATTTCTTTTTGTAGAATGTATTAACAATATATAGTTGGTGTTCGATTGCAAAATCAATCAATCTATCTGCATTATTATTTCTTTTTAATCCAGTAGTGTATTTCCCATATACTTTTTCCCCAGTGTTTGTTTGAGGTCCCAAAATGCTGTTAAAGTCCCCCATCATGATTATATTCTTATATGATTTATCCATTGCTTCATTTAGGGTTCGATAAAATACATCTTTCTCAGCTTCTGAAGCAACCTCAGTGGGAGCATAAGCTTGTATTATTGTCCACTTTTCTTTACAATTGTTTAGGTTTAAGTTCATCATTGCTACTCTATCAGATAATCCAATGAAATCTTCTATCATCCTTTTAAGATATTTTTTGACCATAAAGCCAACCCCATATAGTCCCTGTATCTCTCCTTTATAGTATAAAATAAAATTTTTGTTTTCCTCTATCTGATCACCCAATCTTCGTACTTCACTTAAACCTAAAACATCCCACTTTATATTCTGTAGTGCATATTCAAGTTCTATCAAGGATTCTTCTGTCCTTAGTGTTCTGACGTTATATGTTGCGATGAATATATTACATGGCTTTACTTTACGATTCTTATTATATATCTCTGGAAGGTGGTGGTCTAATTCCCCGCGGGGACCAGCCGAATTGGGGAATATGCTTTTAATTTTTACAGTTTTTCGACTATTTTTTATAAATTTTTCCGGTTTTCCGATGTCCACTAATTGCTAGTTTAAGTATGTATTTTTCTCTGACATTGAGTATGCTCTTGCTCTCATGTAAGCGAAAGCATCAGCTCTTTGTAGTTTATTTGGCGCTTTTGTTTCACTTTCATTTTCCGTTTGCAATTCAGTGGATACTGGTGATTTTGTTGGAGATCTTTTCCGTTTGTCATTTTCTTTGTTCTCTCTAATTATTATTTTGTCATGTTTAATATATGCAAAATGCCCTTTCTTTCTTTCGTTTTGCATTTCCATTACTAGCGCCTTGCGTTTTTCTAAAATATCTTTCGGAAGGTCTTCCATGATAAATATATTTTTTGGCAGCTTCCTTTTGTTCTTTAGTATATTTATTTTTTTATGATAGTTTGCTAGCGTTATTAAAATTGGTCTGATTCTTGTTCCTTCTTGTTTACGACCTATACGGTAATGATTAACAATTTCGCTTTTTTGTAATTTTATATTTGTGGTATTTATTTTTTCCAGTAAATTTATCAAAAGTTCTTCAGCGCTCTCTTCTTTTTCTTCTAATCCATATATTATCAGGTTGTTTCTTTTCGTGTGCATTTCCAAATTTTTTACTTTATTTCTGAGGGTTTCCACTTCCCTCTGGAGTACTTTATTTTCCTCAAATAATGGTTGTAATTTTTCTTCAAATTTAAGTGTCAAGTCTTGTTTTATAGCCTCCGTTATTGCTTCAGTTTGTTTACTAAGTTCTTCCTTCATTTTATTGAAAAAAATATTCATTTGATCTGTCAATATTTCACTCATGATGCAATAACAAAATGCGTTGTCTATGGTCGTTTAGAAAAATTATGTTGGCAGTATTGACAGTTATTATGACGTTTATCGTTATCTATATTGACATTCTGCTATACACTGTCCATTATATTAACCATCTTTTGACAGATTGACGATTTACATATTTAGTGATGTCCTAAAGATTCTCGTATGCGATACCATTCCGATTATAGTACCTACTATCATTAATCGAATTACGTACCTAAGTAATTCGATTAATGATAACCTACGTAAACTAATAACAGATATAGAAATCAACATTTTGATTTAATATTGCCTTAGTTTTTTGAAAATAAATGTTAATCCGTGTGTATTTATTATAATCATAAAAAATATATTATACATCAACTGGCAACATCAACAGACCTTCCGCTCGGCCGCCATTTTGACGTGATCTGTCACTCTCAACGAAACGCCCGTGATAGTCACACGCATTTACGTTCGCTGAGTGTTCTCTCGCATCTGTTACACCTTGAGTTAAGTAGCTTTATTCCTCGGAAAAACTTTTGTGAAACTTATATTAATTGATCGTGAAAATGCCGAAAGGACGTGTGTTGAAAGCACAATCGAGACAGTTAGTGTTAAAACTTCATGAGTATTTTGAGCAAGAAAATCAAAATGGCGGACCTCTTATACCTATCACGCAAGTCCGAAACCGTGTTGCAGCCGCGTTGGGGATCAGTCTATCAACTGTGACTAAAATCACTACTGATGCCTACGGCAGGAGCGGCTTGGAGCAAAACAAACCATCTACACCAAAAAGAAAGCGCCGGGCTCATAAGGTGACAGCTGTTGATGACTTTGACGCTGACGCTATTCGTCGTCATGTATATGATTACTACTTGAGAAAAGAAATTCCAACTTTGAGAAAACTTATTGTTTCTTTGAAAAGAAGTGGTCTATTTCATGGTGAAAAATCTTCTTTGGTCAAAGTTTTGAACACAATTGGCTTTTCATATAAAAAGTTAAATAAAAGAAAATTATTAATGGAACGCACAGATATAGCTATAGCACGTTGTGATTTTTTAAGAGAGGCAAAGAAAATACAAGATTGGGCAAATATTGTTTTCACGGATGAAACATGGCTCAACGCTAACCACACACTATCTCGTTTCTGGACTGATGATACTGCTGATTCCACTTCCTCAGTACCAATGGGAAAAGGTGAGCGCCTAATCATTTGCCATGCAGGTACAGCAAAAGGATTTGTACAAGACGTACCTCGAAGAGATGAATGCAAATGTGTATGAAGAGTGGTTCAAAAAAATGCTCATTTCATTGGAAGAACCATCAATAATTTTTATTGATAATGCGCCCTACCACTCCCGTCAAATTGACAAAATGCCAACACAGGCTAATAAAAAGCATGAAATAATTAATTGGCTTCGGGACAATGGAGAAAATGTGGACGACTCAATGTTAAAAGTTGAATTAATAAAAATATTAAAAACCAAAAAGAGAGCAAAACGCTATGTAATCAATGAAAAGGCAGCAGAATATGGCCATACTGTTCTTCGGATTCTTCCATACCACTGCCAGTACAACGCAATAGAACTTATATGGGCACATGTAAAAGGGCATGCTGCGAGATGCAATACAAGCCCCCCATTCACAGCGAATAAAATGTTGCAATTGCTAAAAAATGCTTGCACCCACGTAACGGCCGAGAACTGGGCAAGTGTGGTGGAAAGAACTAAAAGAGTAATATTCTCTGATTGGGAACGTGATATTGCGTTTGATAATATATTATCTACACAAGAGCTAATAATAACTGCTACTGAAGACTCCTCATCGGAGGAGTCTAGTGTTGATTATCATTGCGACGACTCGTGCTAATAAAATAAATTAAAATATCCTGATTGTTTTATTTGTATTCATGTATTAACTAAGAAGAAAGTAAAACTTTATATAATGTTATTAAATGTCTTTTAATACTCGTAACATCGATTTCTACCGATTATTTTTAATCTGTGGCATAATCGTAGTAACCATTATGTGTGACATCACTAAGTGGGCGGTACCCATCCATAAAGTACAAATATTATTTGTATGATATTTGTACGTAAGCAATACAAAACTTAATGAGCGTGAGCTGTCAAAAGACTGATAATATGATGGACGCAGTATAATACTTGTAAACGTAATATTACTTATTTTGATCACTGTTTTTGATAGTATTTATAATATTATGACGTTTGCAAATATATATATATATATATGTATATATATATATATGTATTTTTTTTATTGTTAAATTAGGAAATTATTAGTAGGTAATTCTAATTCATGTTTGATACTTGCGTACCTTTTTCTTTAATATAAATTGTCTCACTTCGTAGGTTAGCTGGCAGAGATCTCTGTCATAGGGATAAGTTGACCTTTGTATACTTTTTTTACCAATAATGTTTTTTTCCAACATTTTTTATGGTATATAAATAAATAATATATCTCTAACTTAAACACAGCGAAGCGGGCTGGATATACTAGTTTTAACTAAATATTGTTACGGCGTAGTATTCGGAAGCTTTCAAAGTATTTACGCTATGGATATAATAAACCTTAGCCTTCAACTTGCAAGCGTTGACCGCAGCCTTGAAACGCGCGTGCCATATTTTGTTTTCTTTATTAAGTTTACCAGCAGTTAATTACTTACATTCTTATAATAATACATAATAAATTAATGCTAATTAGTAAGTAAGTAGCAGCCTGTTACTATCCCACTGCTGAGAATAGGCCTCTTCTCTCCGTTTTTGGAGAGAAGGATTGGAACTAAGACCTACCACGCCGCTCCATTGGGGATTGGTAGGTTACACATATCTCCAGAATTCGCTAGAGATATGCAGGTTTCCTCACGACGTTTTTTTCACCGAAAAGCGTGTGATAAATTACAATTATCAATCAATTAGACACGTAAGTTTTAACAGAAAACTCATTGGTGTCTGCCCGGGTTTGATCCCGTGACTTCCTAAAAAGAGTCACACGGTGTTACCGGTGTTATCACAGCTTTGCTAATGCTAATGCTAATTACTTAACTATATTAAGGTAAACACAACATGCAATGAACTTTTTTTTTAGACAAAATATAATATATTAGAGCTGCCGATTGATTTTTATTTGACCTGAACTAAGATGCTTTTTGAAAATAAGTATGATTTTTTATAAAGCACCGGCGTTTTCTAGCGTGTTTATTTATTTATTCTTGTTATATGTTATTTTTATTTTATTCAGTTACCATAATAACATTATTTCTGAGTATGACAATTATTATCTTTATTTTTTTTATATTTTATATAATTTATAGAATTAGGCGTTACTTTGCGGAGATCCATAATACAAAAGTAATAATAAAATTATTTTGCTATAATCCGCGAAAAAGTAAAATAGAAAATATATATAATGCTAAATGTAAGTGGACAATCGGTTATCATACCTGATACATGCAGGATTCGTAATCACGACCAAAATCGCAGAGTCTATCTCCTAATGATGCTTCGGTTGCGGGGCGAAACGATTGTTGAGTTTGTGATAGTGAACGTATATAGTGCTTGTGTTTTGTGGTGGCGGTGGTGGAGGTTTGTGCATGTGTTTTTACGAATCCTGCATTTATCAGGTATGATAACCGATTGTCCACTTACATTTAGCATTATATATATTTTCTATTTTACTTCTTGGCGGATTATAGCAAAATAATTGTATTATTACTTTTGTTTTAATATTTTATACTTATATTTTTTGACATATAGGATAATTTATAGTTTAAAAAACGGTTGCCTGTAAAGTCGGTTTTACGGGCAAAGATTTAACGTGACAACGTCTTTTTATTAGTAGAATATTTATTGATATGAATATTATTAAATTGCACAATAGGAAAAATTTTGACATCTGTATTTCCAGAAAGAACTAACAAAAAAACAATGCTGAATACGCCTTTAAATGATAATTATAATGGTACTAGAATTAATATAAGAATTTATTGTTAATGTATCTAATAAAAAAAAAAAATATATGTAGGCACCCTACTATTTTATACATATATTTATATATACACACATACACATATATTAATAAACATATATATTTATTATATAACATTTATCTCACAAGTATACTAATATTTTTCTGTTGTTTGTACATATGTAAGAATGTTGTTTTTTGGTATAAAATAATAAATAGATAATAAATAATACTTTGGGGTCGGACGACCGTGTGTGTAAAAAAAAAAATACTTATTTTATATAAATGTACATAATCAAAACTTATTATATATTATATTTTACACATAGCACACGACAATTTAATTTATTTTTTTGTAATTTTGATTTCAAACAAATCCTTATTCAAATAAACTTGAAGACAAGTGCTTTTGAATCGTCAACTCTACTGTTGGTTCGGAAAGCTGTACCTAGAAGAGACAGCAAGAAACTCGGCGGTTGCTCTTTTAAAAATATAATTCTTATTACTAGTTACATCTAGTCATTACTGTCTTTTACATAAAACTGTAATGTTGATTTTGAGAAAATTGATCACATATAAACAGACAGTTTGGGGACTTTGTTTATAATATTGCTATACATATAAATATTGTATTCGATCTAAAAATACTGGAGACTGCTGATGACAAAGCTATTCGGTACAGTATACTGTTAGTTTTGCGAAATGGTGAACCATTTTGCGTGCACTAAACAAAATACAGCAGTAATAAAAACTGCATGTTGTATAAATACTATTGCTGGAACAATTGTTTGCATTAATCACTCAACGTCCGATCCCTCGTTTGTAAAAACTACGGATTTGACGCGGTCTGATGGCCACAACTTTTATGGGCTACTTTTTTTACATACAATTGTTTATTTGATTGATTTGATTACATATACGTATTTGTAACACTAGTTATTAGATTTTCATCATTTTTCCTGCCTTTATACCACTCTAAGTGGGGTCGGCTCTTTAATATTTAAATGAGGTAATCTTGTATGTATATATATACATATTTTCGGAATCTCGGAAACGGTTCCAACGATTTTCCTGAAATTCAGCGTGTTTTGGAGGAGAAAAATCAATCTGTAAAAGTTTTATTTAGAAAAATATCGTTTTATCCCTGTTTTCGGGCTCTAAAATTTATTTGAAATTAACGTTGCTTACAATCACAATTTATCGCTGTCAAACGTTAAGTCATGGTAGTTTATTTGGGGAACGGGCGGTCTAGAGCTAGAAAATACCTAGGATTGAGCCCCACCTGCCTTATTATTTTTTGGCTACGAAGTTAACTTAATGCCCCAAAAACAGATAAAACGATTTTTTTTAATAAAACCTTGCTAGAAGGATTTTTTAAAACTTTCTACATGCTGTACTGTTGTGCTGTGCTGTACATAATACAAATGTAATAATAAAATGATTTTGCTATAATCCGCGATGAAGTAAAATAGAAAATATATATAATGCTTAATGCAGAGTGGACAATCAGTTTTCATACTAGATACATGCAGGATTCGTAAAAACACATGCACAAACCTCCACCACAATACACAAGCACTATATACGTTCACTATCACAAACTCAACAATCGTTTCTCCCCGCAACCGAAGCATCATCAGGAGATACACTCCACCTATAAGATGGATTGTCCACTCTACATACAGCATTATATATATTTTCTATTTTACGTCTTCGCGGATTATAGCAAAATAATTTTATTATTACTTTTGAAGAAAGTTTAAGTTGATTTTCTATTCTGTATTCCATGGAGGATCTTCAGAAGAGGCTTTCACAATATTGTATTAACGTGGAGATAAATAATCTTTAATAATATAAGAGATAATAACGCGAGATGAGTTCTCGGCAGCAGCCTTGAATTCAAAACTTAAATGGACCACGAACATATAAAGTCCCGCGGGAAATATGGGATGTGCTTGCGCCGTCCGGAAAGTTAATTAACTCGTGTGAAAACAATAAAACTTTATTATAATTCCCATAGCATTGCGTCTTATGGGATACTGTTATGAGGTAAATTTGAAATAATCTTAAAAAATGTTTTATTACAAATAAAAGACTTTTGTTTCAATAATATTGACTTAAATTAACAAATTTTTTTGAATCAACTCTACTGCTGTTGTCTTTCATTTAAGGCTTTTATGATCTTATGCCGAGTGGTATCCGGCTGTGTAGAATAGACCATCATCATTCCTTAAAGAGGTGTCGTAAAAGGCAACTAAGGTAAGTTGACCGGCCATGTGGTATCCGGCTGTGTACAATAGACCACCCTCATTTCTTACCGAATTGTCGTAAAAGACGCCTAAGGTAAGTTGACCCACCGAGTGGTATCAAGCTAAGTAGAATAGACCACCCACATTTCTTACAGAGTTGCCGTAAAAGACGACTAAGGTATGTTGACCCACCTTGTGGTATCCGGCTGAATAGAATAGATCACCCTCATTTCTTACCTAGGTTCCGTAAAAGGCTACTAAGGTAAGTTGACCCACCGTGTGGTATCCGGCTAAGTAGAATATACCACCCTCTTACATACAAAAGTATCGTAAAATACGACTATGGTAAGTTGACATCCAGCAGACGGCCGTGAAATACTTAGTCAAATCATGTGACAACACATGATTTGACTAAGTATTTCACGACATGACATGTTCTGCCAATGTCATTTGAGAGGGATAAGGGCAGGGAAAGGATGATGAGGTCTTCTCATGAAATATAAACATAGCAAAATAACAATTAAAAAAAAATATTTATTTTTATCACAATCAGGCCATCACTACTTCTAACCGCAAAACTAATTTAGTACTTACCGTTTTAATAAAGCCTGGAAAATTCCAAATTAATTTTTAATTGAGTTACTGCGAGGTTCTCATTTACTTGACGTTACTATTTCTTTATCAATTAACTAGTTACATGTGACGTTTAGCAATGTTATAAACCTATTAGGTAATTCTAATTCAATTTCAAAATAATCTTTATTCAAGTAAACTTGTAATACTAATTTGATTTTAAAATAATCTTTGTTCAAACTTATAATTGCTTTAAATTGCCAACATTACAAGTGCTGTAATAGTTAATTGTATAAAATAATGTTACTATACGCGTTTAAAAAAAAATATGATTTACCATAATTCGCCGATTATTAGTCGTATTTTACGACACCTCGGTAAAGAGGGTGGTCTATTCTACTAAACCGGATACCACACGGTGGGTCAACTTACCTTAGTCGCCTTTTAGTACACCTCGATAAGAAATGAGGGTGGTCTATACTACTCAGCCAGATACCACACGGTGGGTCAACTTACCTTAGTCGTATTTTACGACACCTCGGTAAGAAGGAGGGTGGTCTATTCTACTAAACCGGATACCACACGGTGGGTCAATTTACCTTAGTCGTATTTTACGACACTTCGGTAAGAAGAAGGGTGGTCTATTCTACTAAACCTGATACCACACGGTGGGTCAACTTACCTTAGTCGTATTTTACGACACCTCGGTAAGAAGGAGGGTGGTCTATTCCCCTAAACCGGATACCACACGGTGGGTCAACTTACCTTAGTCGTATTTTACGACACCTCGGTAAGAAGGAGGGTGGTCTATTCTACTAAACCGGATACCACACGGTAGGTCAACTTACCTTAGTCGTATTTTACGACACCTCGGTAAGAAGGAGGGTGGTCTATTCTACTAAACCGTATACCACACGGTGGCTCAACTTACTTTAGTCGTATTTTACGACACCTCGGTAAGAAATGAGGTTGGTCTATTCTACTCAGCCAGATAACACACGGCGGGTTGACTTACCTTAGTCACCTTTTACGACACCACGGTAAGAAATGAGGGTGGGCTATTCTACTCAGCCGGATACCACACGGCTATTGAATCGTCAACTCTACTCGTACTCTAATAGTTTCTGAGATAATGTTACTTCGAACCAAAAGTAATCGATGTTCGACTGAAGTTACAAAACCCATATGTTACTCGGTGACAAATTAACGGGCCCCCTGGCTAAATAAATATCAGTTTGTGGCCCGTAAATAAACTTGGTTCGACTTAATTACATTACAGAGGTTTGGGATCGGTGATAGTGTGGCCGGGATGCTGGCTTTGGCTACGTGGGGACATTATTGTACATACAAGCTATACTCGCGACTATGTTCGGCTAAACTCAATTGAATAGGGTATGTTATTTCCAATTCCTTAAAGCTGTGGTAGCCCAGCGGTAACACCGTGCGCCTCTTTCGTGGAGGTCTAGGGTTCAAACCCCGGGCAGGCACCAATGAGTTTTCTAGAAAAACTTATGTGTCTAATTGATAATTGCAATTTATCACACGGTTTCCGTGTGATATTAAAACATCGTGAGAAAACCTGCATATCTCTTGCAAATTCTGGGGATATGTGTAACTTACCAATCCGCATTGGAGCAGCGTGGTAGGTCTTAGCTCCAATCCTCTTAAAAAAAAACGGAGAGAAGAGGCCTATGCCCAGCAGTGGGATAGTAACAGGCTCATTACTAAGGAAAAAATGAAAGCTCCTATCTCATATGATAGCTTGGTATATAAATGTAACGGAAGGAAAAGGAGAGCAAAAGTTTTAGCAAAGAAAAGTGAAGATAGCTATGGCGATGTGTGATGATGGGCGGAGAGGTGCGGTACGGTGCGGAGAGGAGAGTAGTGGCGCCATTATTCAAATTCAAAATTATCTTTCTTCAAATAAACTTGTAAACAAGTACTTTTGAATCGTCAATTCTACTGCTGGTTTGGAAAGCTGTTCTACCGAGAAGAGGCAGTAAGACTGCGGTTGCTTTTTTCAACATAATACTTATAACTTGTAACATTAAGTCATTACTATCTTGTGCAGGGTCGGATATCCACGCATTCTTATCGTCCAAATAATCCTCAACATGTTGTCGCCAATTACTTCCACTGTTTATTTTATAGCAACAAATTCATGAAACAAGAGTATCGCGCCCTTTTTATTGAAATGGTTGCAACACTGTGCCGTTGTTGTTTCCGGTGAAGTCTTCCTATTGATAAAACGTTTCGGTGACAGTCAGTCTTTGTTCGTCATTCAAGAGAAGTGCATCTCGGAACGGGAATTGTGGTATTTCTATTATATCGTGTTATTGTATATAGTGTGCACTAACAAACAGTATAGTAGGCTTTTTGTATCAGCCTTTCGTTAATAGTGTGCTTAAACTGCTGTAATGGCAAAGCTAAATTTAGTTAGTTAAATTCCACTAAACTAAAATTCGCAGATTAGTGGAATTGGCCGTGGAATTATTTTGTAAAGAGCAACCGCTGAGTTTCTGCTAGCTAGCTACAGAGAGAGTGCTAGCTTTTTCTAGGTAGGAACACCTTTCCAAACCAGCAGTAGCATTGACAATTGACTCAGCACTCAAAAGCACTTGTTTACAAGTTTACTTGAATAAAGCAAATTTTGAACTTGTATAACTTTTTTTGACATGACGCTTTAAACATGCATCGCTTCCTAATGCTTTGTATTTTGTCTCACTAATTGACCATACGTGTCGCTCATTTAAGATTTATAAATTTGTATCATAAATAACGATTAAAAAGAGGTGAATTACGCATCGCACAACAAGATATGATCTCACGATGTAGGCAATTAGTTTAAATTGATTTACACTCGTCGAGATCAATTATGAACAGTGAGTGCGCATCAGTTTGACTAACGAAGTAAGCAATGTTAGTTACATAATATCTTTAATATTTAAATGAATTAATACGCCATGTGGTAATCGGCTGAATAGAATAGTACCACCCTCATGTCTTACCGAGGTGTCGTAAAAGGTGACTAAGGTAAGTTGACACGCCGTGTGGTATCCGGCTGAGTAGAATAGACCAACCTCATTTCTTACCGAGGTGTCGTAAAACGCGACTAAGGTAAGTCGACCCACCGTGTGGTATCCGGTTGAGTAAAATAGACCACCCTCTTTCTTACCGAGGAGTCGTAAAATACAACTAAGGTAACTTGACGTCATACAGACGGCCGGTCGTAAATACATAGCCAAATCATATGACAACATGTTTGTAACATGCAAGCAGCATGAAAGCTGTTTCTACCGAGAAGTGCCAGCAAGAAACTCGGCGGGTGCTCTTTTATAAATATAATTCTTTATACTAGTTACATTTAGTCATAACTGTCTTGTACAGGGTCGAAGAGTAGCTATGTCCACGCGTTCTTATCATCTAAGTAATCCTCAATAGTTATTAGGTTATCTATTGGCTTATTTTTAATTTTTGTTAAACTTCTGTTATGGCAAATCTTAAATTGATTGCGGAAAACATGTCCAGAAGATATTTCTAGCCTACAACTAATCAAGGCCCCTTACCACTTTGTATAATGGACGTAAATTGACACTAGGTTTTAGAGTTTTAGAGGTTGAAATTTTACATATTAGTCCAATGCATGTTTATGATAAGCATGACCTGATGATGCCAGGATTGGCTCCAGACGTGGGATCTCCTCAACGATCAACAGTAGGTACACCTTTTAACTTGACTTGCCTCTATTTAATTTGACTGTACAAATGTCTCTCAAATCCACAGACCCAGTATGTAATAATATTATACCTGATAATTAAATACTAAAACACTGGAAATAGTTTGTAACCTACCGTCCGCAGCGCTTGTGTAATACAGCTAGCGCAAATAAAACTAAATCTACACACAATTGGATTTCCCGATCCAGAGAATCGCCAACTGTTCCGGCAAATTGACAATATTTATTCTCATTCCGTATTCACTAGCAGGGCACAACAATTTGTGAGCTGAATGCAAACAATCCTACCTATAACAGTATTTTGTCTAATTTTCCACACGGCTTATGAAGATGAAATTATACTGTATTGTATAATGTACTGTATACTGTAATATTGTATTGTTAGAAATTAAGTCTAAATTCAATTTAAAATGAATAGTAAAAAACACATGTGCGTAAAAAATTATGTGCGTATAAAAAAGTAAATAGGTATGAATAATAAAAACATAAACGTATGGGAATGATGCCGGGCACCGTACTGTGCACCGACAACTTCCACTACAAATTCCAACGACAGAATGATTCTACCACCAGTTCGGAACACTAATCCACTTAAGAAGAACTGGCAGGAAACTCAGTGGTCGCTCCCATCACGAAGAGCAATTATTTGAATTTAGATTCTAATAACACGAGATACAAAAGAGGTCTCCCAAACACGTCTACCTCCTACGAATGTCACACGCCAAAGAAAGAGAATAACTTTTTTTTTTTTCGAACACTAACTAAGGCTGTTAGCCGTGAAGGCTTTGACAGCGTCACCGAGAGAGTGGGCGAGCGCGGAAGCATCGCCGGGGCTTGAGGTGCTGGGAGAGCGGGTCTCGAGAGAGGCCCGCAACATCCTGGGAGCGTCGCCTTAAGGGTGCCTCCTGTGAGGCCGGACCTCGGCTTAAAACGACGCGTTGTGGAGGACTGTATCGGACTTGTAGAGAGAATAACATTAGCCGTCGGCTTATATAGGCTGTCACAGCTAAGAAATCTGGATTCGTAACAGTAGTGTGTTCTGTACTGTATAATGTAATGTTTACCCTATATATTGTACTGTTTACTGTTAGAAAAATTAATACTAACTTAATTTTGTTAGTCTGTCCCGGATATAATTTGGGCAGATGGCTATCCAACCCGCGTGACATCCGCCAGAGAATAGTAAGACGACGAAACATCAATTAGACAGAGACTGGCCCCATCTTTTTCAATTTGGCAACGGGCTAGATATATCTTGTAAGCGGGCTATTGTGATAGTGGTCACGAACTGACTGGAGCGCCGGCGTTTTCTTTCCCGAGTACTGCAGTCATTTTCTTCGTCTAATCTGAACCACACAATCCATATAAGATCTCTTACACACTACAGTGATTTTTACACACCGTACAAATTCTATTTTATTATTTTTGTAGAATGATATCACTATCAACTTATACACTTTGGCAGAGGACATTTTTATACATTAAGTCTTTTCAAAAATTAATAATAGATATTTTGTTACAAACCAGACTAAGGCCTGAGACAGAAAACAGTTGTTCGTTAGTTATTAATATTCTCGGTTGTCTTTTTACCTCAAAAATAAGGGACGTGTCATTAGCAATTATTAGTATATCAGTAAAATTCTAAAGCATACAAGGCAAATTGTTAACATAACTAAGAAACAAAAACGGACCTAGAATTGATCCCTTTGGAAACCACATTTTCAAGATAGATTCTGTTAGATAGTGACATATAAAGTATTCAAAATATTGTAAAATATATATATTTAATAGAATGAATAAAATTATTTAGTAACAGTAATAGCTATGAAGCATAATAAATAGGATTAATTTAATAATTTAATAGTCAGATACGGAAATAGTCAAATGTCGATAGTTGCTTTGCAAGTCAGTAAGAGCGGAAACACTGTGCATAAAAGTAACAATGTTTTAAATAAGTGGGTCAAGCCTATTCGAGGCAGTCTGGTGTGAACATTCAACGGCAATACAGTGAGTGAAGATAAGTACAAACCGTTTCTATTGTAAAGCATCGTCATCATTAAAGGAAACTTAAAATAAATACGCAAGTAATAAATTATTGGTATTTTCAAGCTAATTATCATAATTATTAAAATTAAATAAAAGTTGAAGTACGAAGTTGTTGTATTCAATAACTTATTATGCTAGTATTCCTTATATACAATCATTTATATACATTCTTTAATCTTATCTTATAACTATTAAATGGTTATAATATGAACTTATGTTTATTTAACAATTCATCGAAGAGCACATTGTTTATGTCAATATTTTAAATTACATTAAAAAAAATATGATTCTAAACTCTTGCGCCTGATTTGTCACTCCATAATAAATAGCTTCCTTAGTATAGTATAGTATCAATGCAATCGAAAGCCTTCGAAAGATCGCAAAATAAATACATCATAAGATTTATTCCACGTTTCCATTATGTTTAAGTAGCACAATTTATATTTATGCTTACAATATACATTTTTTTATTAAATTAACTAAACCTGAATTCCTGGAATGAATTACCCTGGCACAATTTTCTGGAAAGAGATACCTTAACTATCGCCTTACATTTTCCCGTACGCCAAATTTATATCGCGCATCAAATTTAATATTTATGAACTCTGCGTCCAGGGACGCACTCTATCTTGTATTTCGGCCTGCGGAGTAACTCGAATCTATAACGTGAACTCAGATATAACTTACATATATAAAAACTTATTTCTTTCGTAATGACCACATCTAAGAAAAATATAGGGATTAGATTTTTACCTTTTAAACTATCATAGTGTAAGGAAAATTCTCTGTTTTGTAAACAATTAAATAAATAAAATAAACGACGGGTAACATTTACTTTTGATGAAAGAAAGAAAGAAAGAAAGAAAAAGAAAAATAATTTTATTTGCAACAACACACTACACAAGTATAATAACACACATAATATATTAAAACTAAAAAAAAAAATCTACTTAACAAAATCTAACTTGCATAGTGTGATGCCCCAAATTGGAGTCACCTCTCAGCTTTTGTCGGTCGTGATCAATCACTACCGACGCTGATTTTCAGAGGTCACCAACTGCTATCATCGTACGTCAGCGACTAAATGCGTGCCCCCGTTCCGTCATCGTCCCCGTCATTTCACACATCCTCTTAAATATACATGCACCCTTATTACATATGACCAGACTAACATAATAATAAAAAACAAACAAAATAATAAAACAATGCATAAATAAAACATTACATAAATGAAAGAAGAGAATATGGTAGTTCAATTCATAATGACCAATGTATTGACTTCATTGATCATTATGAATTGATTTGTTGATTTAATAAATACACTTTATATTTTAACTTAAACAATCGTACTGTTTGTAACATACGTAACGGCGGTGGAAGATTGTTCCATGATTTTGTAGCCGCATAACGAAAACTTCCCTCAAAAGCTGCAGATCTATGAGGCTGCGTTAGCAGTAAATATGAGGATGCTCGAGTGTTAAACCTGATGTTAACATCTGCTGACCACAATAACTTATCGTACAAATAAGGTGGAGTTTTGTATTTAACCACTCCAAATACCAATGTAGCAAAATGCAACTTTCGACGATAGTCCATTTTTAGCATTTTCGCCTTATTTAAATAGTAGGTAACATGGGCTCGGGGTGGAATATTGTAGATATACCGAGCACCTGCATTTTGTAC
Source organism: Morpho achilles (assembly GCA_947086495.1). Taxonomy (NCBI): domain Eukaryota; kingdom Metazoa; phylum Arthropoda; class Insecta; order Lepidoptera; family Nymphalidae; genus Morpho; species Morpho achilles. Next base: position 17,901,446 of record CAMTZB010000024.1, on the reverse strand, counting down.
TCTTTGTATGAGATTTTTCGATTTCATGAGCAATCTAGGTCCAATCACAGTATCCATGTAATTAAATTTGGATAAAATTAAGGAATCGCATAACCTGATGCGCAGTTGGGTGCTTAAAAATTCTCGAAATCGATACAGCACTTTTAATCTGTAAAAACAGTTTCGCGCCGTGGTAATTACATGATTTTCAAATCGCAATCGCTCATCCATGAGAAGGCCCAAATTTCGGGCTTCCATAACCATATCAACTTGCACTCCTAGGTTATAACTAGAAATTTTAGCAATCTGATTTTTGGTACCAAATAGCATAAATTTCGTTTTAATAGGATTGAGTACTAGAGTGTTTAAGTCCGCCCATTCCGCGATACGATTTAAATCTTCATTTAAATGTCTTATAGCTAGGTTAGTATCTTCAGGCTTAAAAGAAATGTAAATTTGAATGTCGTCTGCGTATATTTGGTGTTTACAGTGAACAATTTTTTTAACTACGTCAGCACTATACATCGCGAAAATTAACGGAGCCAGTATCGCTCCTTGGGGAACTCCTCTCGTTACCTCACAGCAATCAGAATTACATTTTAAGCCATCGTCTTTCAGTGTTTGAACTATTGGCTTACGCGATCCCAGATAACTAGAAAACCATTGAATTGTCTTAAAGCCAATTCCATAATATATAAGTTTCGCAAGAAGTAACTGTCTGTTTAAAGAGTCAAATGCTCTTGAAAAATCGAGTAAAACTAAGAGAGTTCCTTGTCCTAGATCCTGGGCTTTTATTATATTATCTACGACATCGGCTAAAGCCGTCGCAGTACTACGCTGTTTCCTAAAACCCGATTGTGTATCGGGAAGTATGTCATTCCTCTCTAGATATTCTGTCATTTGCGTATGTACAATTCTTTCTAATACTTTTGAAAGACATGGTAATATACTTACCGGTCGAAGATCTTTATAATCAGCTACTATATTATTTTTGGGAATGGGTTTAACTAATGCCACCTGCCATATAGAAGGGTATTGACTGGTTATTATAGACCTATTTATTATACCTGTTATAGGCTCTAAGGAATGGGATATACACATGGATAGCATGTCAAGTGATATACCATCAATGCCTGTTGCATTCGAGTGTAGCCTTAGTGTCTTAAGCACTGCCATTTCATTCGTAGGCATTATGTCAAATATTGATTCATTAAACCTATTTACCTCATAGAACTGCACGGTATCAAGTGACACGTACGAATTACCGGGAACATTTAAGAAATGTTTGTTAATTGTAACAGGATTGTTGAGATGTTGTGGGATATTATTATTATTAGTTTTTTTTATATTTAAGTTACGTTTAAGATTACTCCATAACAAACGCGTATCGTTAATGTTATTTGTTATATGTGTGTTGAAATATGCACGTTTTTCACTGTAAATAGTTATCGCAACACTCTTTTTTAAATCTTTATAATAGTTGATGTCATTTTCAGACCTCGTTAACCGTGCTTTCCTGTGAGCCTGGTCTCTACACTTCATCATTAATTTTACATTAAATGTTAACCATGGATAATTACTACTCTTGATATTAATAAACTTAATTACTTAATCCAACCTGCATACTTCTAACATACTAATATTATCAATACGAAATTCTGAATAGTATAGACCACCCTCATTTTTTAACGAGGTGTTGTAAAAGGCGACTTAGGTAAGTTGATCCACCGTGTGATATGTTGCTGATAAGAATAGACCACCCTTATTTCTTACCGAAGTGTTGTAAACGGCTTAAATTAGACATAAATAAGTTGATCCACCGTGTTGTATCCGTCTTTACCACTTTCATTTCTTACTTACTCTCATTACTTACTTCGAGGTGTCGTAAAATACGACTAAGCTAAGTTGGCAGGCGGTCGGTCGTAAAATACGTAGTCAAACTATGTGAAATGATTATATCATGTTGTGCTGACAAAATGAAAAATCACGAATTTTTTTCCCGAATAGAAATTTTTAACATAAAAGTAGCTATCGTGAGTTAATTACAAGATATTTTTTAATGAATTTCACCTTTTATTTAGCGCACGCAAGGAAAGCTTTAAATTTTGCCGTTTTCGCAATATTTTTTAATGCTCCTCTCCTATTCATCTTAGCGTGATGTTATATTAGCCTATTGCCTTCCTCGATTAATGGACTATCTTGCATACAAAGAAATTTTCAAATCGGTCCAGTAGGTATTGATATAAACGCGTTCAAACAATCAAACAAACAAACTCTTCAGATTTATATATTAAGTAAACTAAGTAGCGGCCTGTTATTGTGCCACTGCTGATAATAGGCTTCTTCTCTCCGTATTTGGAGAGAAGGTTTGGAGCTAAGACTTAACACGCTGCTCCAATGCGGATTGGTAGGTTACACATATCTCCAGACTTCTCTAGAGATATGCCGGTTTCCTCACTATATTTTGCTTCACCGAAAAGCGTGTGATAAATTACAATTATCAATTAGAGTATACACATAAGTTTTAACAGACAAACTTATTTGTGTCTGCCCGAGTTTGACCTCCTCGAAAGAGTCGCACGCTGTTACCGCTGGGCTACCACAGCTTGCTTTAGCTTTATATGTTAGTAGATATAGTAAGATATCTAATATCTTCAGTACATCCCTGTACTATGTAATTTCATCCAACGCTCATTCCTTAAAGCCGGAACGAATGAATAAGATACGAGATTTGTAGATCCTTGAATTGCAGGCTATTGTGTGCATTGTTAAACGACAGCCGGAGCTAAATAAACGTTCCTTTTGTGAGGGATTTGTATACATACGGACCTGTTTAAGTTATTTAAACTAGAGATAATACCGAGGTTGTTCTACTGGAACCGAGATTTTAAAGATTTTATTTTATTAAACAGTTAATCAAGTGTCAACTCTTGGCAAGCTTAGTCTTGGCGAACGGATCATTGCAAGGTGGCCGATCAAGTTTTCCCTCTGATTAGCAAAGGGAAATCTGGATGGGCCGAGGACTCCGGGGAGGATAAGGGTGGAGTCTCTAATGAGCGACGGGTTCAGTTGGGCTTACTTTAAGTATGACTGGGGTTTCGGCCACCGTCGGTTAAGCCCGAAAGCCCAGCAATGGCAATGGGAACGGGGACCTTCGGGTTGTGGGGAAGAAAACTTCTATAAAAATTACCCGGTGGGGGTGAAAACGCCGACCACGTCGTAGGAGTCCCTATTTGGGGCGCGGTCTCTCCCTGTCGACCGATATAACCGGTGGACAAGGAACGATCGCGGGTATCGGTGGCCTCCCTCTATTCTGTGGAGGGGGGCGGTGGGGCGGTTTCGGAAACTTTTGTTCTGGATCTAATCTGCTACTGGCGAGTCCAGGTGGTAGTGACTTGCCTAAGCCCATCGTCTGCCGCACTGTCAGGGCACCTTTGGACGTTCCGAACGGGTTATATCGGACATCTGGCTTAGAGGTCCCCGAAGTGGACGGTGCATCTGGTGTTCCCGATGCACCGGTTAGCGGAAGGGGTCTTCTTTTTCGAAGGGTCCCTACCCGGAGGAGGTAATTTCTGGGATCAGAGCTGTCGGTGGGGATGGGGGCAATGTATACAACGATACCCTGTTCTTGTTATCGACAGCGTGGTGGAGCACACAGGTCTTTTTAGTCGATGCGAGTCCGACATAACCGCCACCTGTCTCCGTCGGGCGGCGGTACCCATAGGGGGAATTTTTTGGAAAAATAAAGTTAACTCACCGTACCAAGATACCAAGGTATCGTAAAGAATCGTTGACATCAGGCAGGCGGCCGGTCTCAAAATACGTAGCCAAATCATGAGACAACAGGTTTATAACATGTCGTGTCCCACTTTGAATGGGATAAGGTTAGGAGAATAATGATGAGGGTTACCAAGCAGTAATAGGTATAATAGCTATCATGGATACAGTCTTATAGGACGTTGTAAAGTGGTCATAACTTCTCATCGTACAATAAAAGCGAGGCAGTAAAGGTTGAATCAGGACAACCATAAATTCCCTAATCCTAACAATGCTACTATAAACCCAACTCAAACTAGGGTCGTCTAAACTAAATAAAATCTACACTAATATATAAAGCTGAAGTGTCTGTTTGTTTTTATCAACGCGCTAAACTCAGAAACTACTGGATCGATTTGAAAATTCTTTCTGTAAATGTAAGATAGTCCATTTATCGAGGAAGGTTATTGACTAACATTACGTTAAAATGATTACGAGAGGAGCAGCATAAAAATATTATTGCGAAAACGGCAAAATTTAAAGCTTTCCTTGCGTGCGCTGAGTAAACGGTGAAAGTTATTCAAAAATCATGTATTACGAAATTGTTTCCCAAGTTCTAAATAAAATAAAAAAATAACCCACTTTAACCATTTTTATGGTAATCAAAATACTATATTACGGTTTCAATCTATCCCCGCGGGCAGAGTCGCTGGCGATTATTAGTGTGTAATATTTGAGCCAGTTTTAGCTTTTCAAAATTACCATTACTATTCAAATTAATTATATAATATGTCCAGTGAATAAGCCGTAATAAGTGTAACAGACAGACAGAAAAACGAATTTCTCATTAGTATGGATATTTATAAGAGAAAAACATTGAAAGTAATTTTTCCGAGGAAAGTAAAAAACTTTATATATTAAAATTTAAATGAAGAAATTCCAAAGTTGTTAAAGTAATAAATCTCAGATGGTGTTGCTAGAATATAAATGGGAAAAATATTACTTTAGAACACACGACCGATGGCTTATGGCTAATCTTAGTATCCCTGAAAATAAAATAGGAGTTCTATTTTAGCCTTGAAATATAATACAAGTACCAAACGGAACTTCGAGTTTATTTAAATGTTTAAATACCCTAAGTAATGTTTATTTTAATTTTTATTAATATTTAAATACCGCCGGCCGCTAGTCTGACGTCAACTTACATTAATCGCCTTTTACGCTACCTCGGTAAAAAATGAGGGTGGTCTATTCTACTGAGCAGGATTCTACACGGTGGGTCGACTTGCCTCAGTCGCCATTTACGACACTTCTGCATGCAATGAGGGTGGTCTATTCTACTCAGCCGGATACCACACGGCGGGTCGACTTGCCTCACTTGCCTACCTTTTACGACACTTCAGTGAGAAATGTGGGTGGTCTATTCTACTCAGCCGGATACTAAACGGCAGATCACCTTACCTTAGTCGCCGTTTATGACTCCTTGGTAAGAACTGAGGATGGTCTATTCTACTCAGGCGGTTACCAGATATTTTAATATTAAATAAATATTTTTATTATTAATAAAGAAGGCGCATGAGGGAAAACATCATAAGTTAATTTGCATATATCAAATTCAAATTCAAATTCGAAATATTCTTTATTCAAATAAACTTGTAACCAAGTGCTTTTGAATCGTCAACTCTACTGCTGGTTCGGAAAGCTGTTCCTACCGAGAAGAGCCAGCAAGAAACTCGGCGGTTGCTCTTTTTAAAAAATACAATTCTTAATGCTAGTACATTTAATGTTTCTATCTTGTACAGGGTCGAACAATATTTATATCCACGCATTTTTATCGTCTAAATAATCCTCAACAATAAAGTAGGCTTTCTGTATCAGCCTCTCCTTAATTATCTTACTGTATATTGGATAACCTGTAGTAAAATAACCTGCTAATCGCATTTGAACAGCATAGTTGTTTTACGACCCGTCTCTTAAAGTCGGGAGGCCTTTAGCTATCAGTGAGCTTTCCTTAAGCCATTTGCCCTATGGTTATTATTAACTATCGGTTATTAACTACACTCGTTAACGATTGTATGATCACCGTGATATTAATCAGGCTATGTTTATATCTGACCTGGTTTTCAATCGATTTTGAATATGTAGGAAATAGAACACCTAATGTGACTTAGTTAAACCTTACTGAGGATCGGATATACATATTTCTAGATTTTTTTCTAAAATATGCAGGTTTCCTCACGATGTTTTGGTTTACAAGTAACAGGTAATATATACAAATGCAATATTAATTATTATGAATTATTTAGAAGATAAGAATGTGTGGATATAGCTCTCTTTGAACCTGTACAAGACAGTAACGACTTAATGTCAATAGAATTAAGAATTATATTTTTAAAAGAGCAACCGCCGAGTTTCTTGCTCGCTCTTCTCGGTAGGAACAGCTTTCCGAACCAGCGTAGAGTTGACGATTCAAAAGCACTTGTTTACAAGTTTATTCGAATAAAGAATATTTTGAATTTGAATTTGAATATGATTTATAGAAGCAGGCTTTACTTTGCATAATTGCTTTAATTTCATAGCACAGAAGTTACAATGAAATTATATTGCTGTAATCCAATTGTAATAATTTGTTAAGAGAATATATGTGTCGGTGTCGTAAAAGCCGACTAAGGTAAGTTGACCCACCGTGTGGTATGCGGTTTAATAGAATAGACCAACCTATTTCTTAACAAGGTGTCGTAAAATACGACTGAGGTAAGTTGATATCAGGCAGGCGGCCAGTCGTATAAACGCAGCCAAATCATGTGACAGCATGTTTAAAACATGTTGTGCCGACCCCTTTGAGTGGGATAAGGGCAGGAAGATGATGATGTTAAGAGAATATATATGGTATACTTAGTGTATGAAGCAGGCAACAATCACATACCTTATACATGCAGGACAAGATCCTGATTATGCTTCGGTTTCGGGGCTAAACGATCGTAGGGATTGTGGTAGGTGTGTGTAATGCTTGTGTGGAGTTTTGGTGTTGGCGGCGTTTTGTGATACGTGTGGTGACTTGTCCTGCATGTATAAGGTATGCGATTATTGTCTGCTTCATACACTTAATAGCATTACATATATTCACATACCAAACGCGGCTTACCTGGTTACCTGGGTGACCGAACCTTGCTTGGTATTTATTATTTTGAAATAATTAAACAAATAAATAAGAAAGTAGGCGCCGATGATATGTGGGATTCAAACCCGGGCTGTGAACATTTTCGGTCCGCGCGTTACCCATCGGCTATCGCAACATGACAGCTAAAAAATCCTTTGCTTACAAGATACTACATTTAAAAAAAATTAATGCCCAAATCAGGGATAAATGATTTTTTTTTAAATAAAATCTAGCTACATCGATTTTTCCCCCCAAAACACTCGACATGCTTATTTTCAGGAAAATTGTTAGAGCCGTTTCTGAGATTCCGAAAACATATACATACATACAAACATACATACATACAAGATTACTGACTATAACCATTTCCAGAATAAAACAACTACCCAAATTTAATTTCAGATATCCAAAAAAATATTTTATTCACATCCTAAATGATTCCTTATAAAAAACTCGTTCGAAAGGAATTAATGATGGTAATTTATCCAAAGCGCTTTTCTGTTGTGAAATAAACAAAGCGTCAAAACAAAAGTAGGGTTCACACAACATCGAATTTGATAGCCAGCGACTCGCTGGCGACTGGCAAATTGGCATGTGGTAAAAGGCAACTAAGGTAAGTTGACCCACCGTATGGTATCTGGTTAATTAGAATAGACCACTCTCTTTCTTATTGAGGTGTCGTAAAATACGATTAAGGTAAGTTGATGTCAGGCAGGCAGGCAGTCGTAAAGTACATAGCCAAATCATGTTACAACATGTTTATAACATGTTGTGCCGACCCCACTTAAAGTGGGATAGGGGTAGGAATATGATGATAATGTCAATATTAACAGCGACTTTAGTTCGCTCCATTTGCTGTAATTCTATAAAGCTGCCGGTCGCCAGCGATGTCGCTGCCATGTGAACTTGGTATATATGTCAAAAGTTAAAATGGCGGATTTCCTAATTATTCATATGAATTTGTAGTGAAATTTATTAAAATTACAGATATTTATGAATGAATAAATGCTTTATTTACTACTACAATACACGAATACAATAGTAAAGTTACATTACATTCATGTAAAAATATTTTATGGCTGGTAAGGTTTGTGGCTGAGGCCTGGTATTCTGTCCGTAATAAAATTAAAATAATATATTACAATATATGTAAAAATTTTAAAACTGTAAAGCATACAATATATAAGTAAGTATATAACCGTTAAGTATATAGAATATATATAAAAATACAAAATATACACCGTTTGGTATCCGGCTGAATAGAATAGTACCACCCTCATTTCTTACCGTAAAAAGCGACTAAGGTAAGAGGTATGTTGAAGTCAGACAGGTGGCCGGTCGTAAAACACGTAGTCAAATCATGTGAAAACATGTTTATAACATGTTGTGCCGACCCCGCTTAGAGCGAGATAAAGACAGGAAGAAAAAGTAAAAATATATTATATATAATGTATTTACCCGCATCGTGGTTCATTAAAAGCAAAGTTGCCTTTCCAAAGACATTACAAATAACGAAGTGTTAACGCACACTATATACAATAACGCGATATAATAGGAATACCACAATTCCCGTTCGGAGATGCACCATTTCCAGTTCGACCATTTCAATAAAAAGGGGGCCGATACTCTTGTTTCATGACTGTGTTGCTATAAAATACAAAGCGGAAGTCAATGGCGACAACAGAAGCACACTAGAATAGGAAAATTTCACCGAAAAGTCGCAGAGGTCCATTCACATCCACTATGAATCCATCCAAATGGACAATGAATCATCATCCTCCTGCCCTTATCCCACTCTAAGTGGGGTCGGCACAACATGTTATAAACATGCTGTCACATGATTTGGCTGCGTTTTTACGACCGGCCGCCTGCCTGACGTCAACTTACCTCAGTCGTATTTTACGACACCTCGGTAAGAAAGAGGGTGGTCTATTCTACTAAACCGGATAACATACGGTGGGTCAACTTACCTTAGTCGCCTTTTACGACACCTCGGAAAGAAATGAGGATGGTACTATTCTATTCAGCCGGATACTACACGGCGTCGACAATGAATGATCGCTTTAATGTGGACACAAGAGCTAAAAGTCGCTGGCGATTCGACGGCGATCAAAGTCGGTGCGTGAGAACCAGGCATTATCTCGTTTAGATTAAGGATGTTTTCGCAACAGCTTTGCGTTAATCTCGGCTAACCCACAGATATGAATGTTAAACCTTTTCTAAGTTATTCATGAAATTATAAACGTTTACTAAAGCCTATTAATTCTTGTCAGACTTGTTCGTGATGACTGCGTGCCTTGGGTAATAGTAGGGCTTTGCAGATAACCAGATATCTATTTAAATTATGCAAATTTGAGTAATTAGGCCTTTAATTCCACTGTAAATGCTTCTGTTGTGGAAACTGGCACGATACTCAGTGGTTGCTCTTATAACGAATAGTAATCAATTGAGATTTAAATAGCACGGAACATTTAATGTTAGTAAATCCACATTCAAAAAATAGGGATCCGTTAAAAATGTAATGAGGTGTAAAAAATTAGTCATAAAAATCTGTCATCGCATGCGCTGCGGAAGCTTTTATTTTTATTTTTTTGATGATATATGTAACAAAAAAGCTGTGGTAGCCCAGCGGTAACACCATGCGCCTCTTTCGAGGAGGTCTAGGGAACAAACCCCAGGCTGGCACCAATGAGTTTTCTAGTAAAACTTATGTGTCTAATTGATAATTGCAATTTATCACACGCTTTTCGGTGAAGGAAAACATCGTGAGGAAACCTGCAAATCTCTAGAGAATTACGGGGATATGTGTAACCTACCAATCCGCATTGGAGCAGCGTGGTAGGTCTTAGCTCCAATCCTTCTCGCCAAAAAAAACGGAGAGAAGAGGCCTATGCCCAGCAGTGGGATAGTAACAAGCCGTTACTTACTTACTATATGTAACAAAAATAAATCTAAAGACCTACTTAGTAGACTTTCCACTGCCATGAGATCGGTATGTACGCGGGTGAAACCGCGGGATATTACTAGTTTAACTAAAACAGGATCATAACACCTGGGTGTTGAAACGTTCTAGACGCGTTACCGTCTAATAACCGTTGGAGTCAAGTTTTATAACAAGACTGGCTTCGCTATGGCAAGCTGAGCCTATTTACAACATTCAGAACTGACCTCCACCCCCTTTCCATTGGTCATGTGATTGCCGTGCTACCAGTATTCGCGGTATAAAAACTAAAGAGGTAATATTTGACTATTGCTGTCCCTGACAAATTTATTTAAAACTATATAAGGTAAAGACACAAGTACATACAGTACGTAACAATTAGCGTTTTGTTTGGTGTAGCAAATAAAAAAGATTAAATTTTAAATATTAAACAATGGGCTACAGTTTTGAGGTTTTGGGCAGTTGTTCATAGATGGCAACAAGTAATTACTAATTTATTTTTTATTAGCTACAACAAACAAAACGCTTATTATTTAAAATTTCATACAAAACGGTCAACTACTAGCGCAGGGTCAATTAGTTGTGCCTTTACCTTACTCTGTGTCTGTCGCCCATTACACAAGTATTAGAGCTGGAAGACCGTATGTAATCATTCCATATATTTTTATTTATATTGCTAATTTTTTCTTTTTTTTTCATTTTTTTAGCCGTGTGGTATTCGGCTGAGTAGAATAGTACCACCCTCATTTCTTACCGAGGTGTCGTAAAAGGCAACTAAGGTAAGTCGACCCGCCGTGTGGTATCCGGCTGGGTAGAATAGACCACCCACATTTCTTACCGAGGTGTCGTAAAAGGCGACTAAGGTAAGTCAACCCGCCGTGTGGTATCCGGCGGAGTAGAATAGTACCACCCTCATTTCTTACCGAGGTGTCGTAAAATACCATAGTCGTACTATGGTAAGTTGATGTCAGGTAGGCGGCCGGTCGTAAAATACGTAGCCAAATCATGTGACAACATGTTTATAACATGTTGTGCCGACCCCACTTAGAGTAGGATAAGGTCAGGAAGATGATGATATGGTGAATACTAGTTGTCTATCATCCCATTACACGAGTATTAATTAGGTAATTCGCCTTAGGTATGGAGAATCGCGTTAAACGTCTGATATAAAATTTATTTTATAATATGCTTTCTTTTCGTTCTCCTAACATTTGTTATGTCAAAATTTAAAACGTACAGTGAAATTCCCTAAACGCCGGCGGCCATTAATTTCTTTTTACCCGCCATTTTATTAAGCGTAATCCACGTTTAATTTTCCGGTTTCTTTCTGACTTTAAAAACAATCTACTGGGACCAAAATAATAGTAGTTTGACCGTTTATAAATTTTTAGGTGATTTATATTTTAAAACTTTCTGGCGATTCGATCGCTATAATCTTAAACTTAAGCCTAAGCTTTTTTTAAGCTCTGTTCAAATAATTAGTGCCTGGTTGACTGAGATTTGCTCAGTAATTTTTTGCAAAAAAAAACTTAAAAAAGAAAAAAAATAATTGGGTAGGTTGGACTCGATCCTAGGTATTTTCATTTCTAGACCACCCGTTCCCCGAATAAGCTACAAAGACTTGACAGTTTTCGGCAAAAATTGTGTTTTATATATTCAATGTAAATTTATGTATTTTTTGTGATGCCCAAAAACAGGAACAATACGATTTTTTTTTTTGAAAAAAAAACCTAGCTAGATCGATTTTTTTCCCTCAAAACCTCCTGCATGCTGAATTTCAGGAAATTAAAATATTAAAGATAACAACGAAATTTTTCTTTTACACTCATTCAATAAGGTATCGGGCTCAGTAGAATAGACCACTCTCATTTCTTACCGAATTGGGGTCGGAACCGAAATGGAGTAAGCACAACACGTTATAAACGTGACGTCACATGATTTGGCTACTAATAGCAGCCTGCCTGACGACAACTAATCTTAGTCGTATTTTACGATACCTCGATAAGAAATGAGGGTGGTCTATGCTATTAAACCAAATATTACGGGTCGACTTACCTTAATCACCTTTTATGACACCTCGGTAAGAAATTGGACTATTTTATTAAGCCGTATACCACACGGCGGGTCAACGTACCTTAATCGCCTATTACGACACCTCGGTAAGAAATGAGGATGGTCTATACTCCGGATACCACACAGCATATTTTCTAGAATTTCTATATGCGACTTAAAATTGTAATTTTTAGGAAACTCAGTACATGTATGTAATATAACTAACAATAAACAGTTTTATTACAATTAATAAACTCTACGTTTGTAGAAACTTATATATTACCAAAAAATGTTATACGTTTTTCGCTTCATGCATATTTCGCTTTCTAAACTTGTCGTGATTCCGGAGTGCTAATTTAATTATAACTTTGCTGTTGCATGGATTTAAATTATTTCATAATTCCGTTACTTTGTGTCCTAACAACTTGTTTTAATTAAATTGTTAAATTTGTTACTAAAATTTTTAATAAGGCTACAAGATGTAGATTTATTTATGGTCTCAGTATTCGCTTCAGCAAAAAAATTCCGCAATTCATACTAGACCAGTTTACAGAAAGGTTTAAATTAAGTATTAGAGATGTAATTCTACCTACAGCATATTACAAAATTGAAGATTGTTCAGCTTCATACAGGACTGCGGTTTAAAATTGTAAAATTTAAATTGCTTAAAAGATTGACCGCTGAGTTTGGTGATACTTCTCGGTAAGAGCAACATTCCGAACCAGTTGTAGCTTCATTAATCATATTGATCCTTGATGATTCAAAAGTGCTTGAGAGCTTTTTTGAATAAAGATTATTTTGATTTTGATTTAGAAACATATTGGTGTGACTTGTACTCGTAGTTTAGAGAAGAAATGAGTGTAACAATTCGAGTTAAAAATGCTTTTAAAAAGCTTTTAACAACATGTCATGTCCTTTTTGCTAACCATCGAGGACTTCCCTCATTTAGAGCTAATCCTGGCAGCATCAAGTCATGCTTATTATAAACATGCTTGACATCAACTTACCTTAGTCGTATTTTGCGACACCTCGGTAAGAAAAAGGTGGTCTATTCTACTTAACAGGAGACCACACGGTGGGTCAATTTACCTTAGTCGCCTTTTACGACACCTCGGTATAAAATGGGGGTGGTACTATTCTATTCAGCCGGATACCACACGGCGTTTATACATATATTAGTATATATAATAAATTTATATTATTTTTGAATTTAAACTATCGTGAGTGGAATTCATAATTAATGTATAGAAACCGGCTACTAGTCGGGCTCATCCGATAAAATAACACGTGAGTATAGCCGGTTTCTATACATTAATTTATATTATTTTTAAAGTAATTGCTCTTTCAAATCGTTATTTGTATTATTTTAAACAGGGTATACGAAATACAAGACAATTTCAGAATTGTATGAATTTTTCAATACTCGGAATACGAAATATTTCGCTGGCGAGCGTAAATAATTCAACACGATACTCCAGTCTCTATATTGATGCGGTGACCGTGTTTGCGAATCATGACACAGGACGAGAATGAACGTCATTTATTTTAGAATTAGAATTTGAAATTTGAATTTAGAATTAGAACATTGTATTATAATTTAGAATTAGAAATTAAAATTACAATTTAGAATTAAACAGCAGAGTTTACAATTTAGAATTTATTTAATATTTTTTTATTATTTATACAATTATTAAGCTGTGTTAGCCCAGCGGTGAGACCTTGCAATTATTTGGAGGGATCACGGGTTCAAACCCGGGCAAGCACCAATGAGTGTTTCTGTTATATACCTATATTGTATTTATATTGTTATATTTATATATTTATATTTATCACACGTTTTTCGGTGATAAATACGTGAGGAATCCATATCTCTAGAGAATTCTGGACACATTAGTAACCTACCAATCCGCATTGGAGCAGCGTGGTAGGTCTTAGCTCCAATCCTTCTCACCTAAAACGGAAAGAGGAGGCTTATACTCAGCAGTGAGATAGTAAAAGTCTATTACTTTTTATAGAATTAAGCGTTACTTTGCGAAGGTCTATCATACAAAAGTTATTATAAAATTGTTTTGCTATAATCCGCGATCAATTAAACTGAAAATACATATATAATAATGTTATAAATGTAATATATAATGATAAATTATAAATGTAGAGTGGCAATCCGTTTTCATACCTGATACATGCAGGATTCGTAAAAGCATATGCACAACCACAATACACAAGCACAACACACGTTCACTATCACAAACTCAATAATTACAAAGCTTTGCGATTTGGAGGTGGAATCTATCTCCTAATGATGCTTCGGTTGCGGAGATAAAGGATTGTTGATTTTGTGACGTTCACACGTGTGTAGTGCTACTATCGAGACAGTCTAGTAAAAACAGTGACGCGTGGTGACATTACACGGCCATACCTCTCGATTTTCGGCGGTTTTTCTACTAAACGAGGAATTCGATCCCCCCTCGGACGCGGGATATATAAAGTCCCTGTGGTTACATATTTTAAGTTTAAATACCCTTTCACAGGTAGAAGGTTAAGTTTTCCTTTAGTACCTAAATTAGTGCATAGTTCAAATATCACATGATTATGTAACAAATGTTTAATTAATATAATATAAAATAAAATAAAAATAAATACGCCGTGTGGTATCCGGCTGAATAGAATAGTACCACCCTCTTTTCTTACCGAGGTGTCGTAAAAGGCGACTAAGGTAAGTCGACCCGCCGTTTGGTATCCGGCTGAGTAGAATAGACCAACCTCATTTCTTACCGAGGTGTCGTAAAAGGCGACTAAGGTAAGTTGACCCACCGTGTGGTATCCGGTTTAGTAGAATAGACCACCCTCATTATTACCAAGGTGTCGTAAAATACGACAGAGGTAAGTTGACGTCAGGCAGGCGGCCGGTTGTAAAAACGCAGCCAAATCATGTAACAGCGTGTTTATAACATGTTGTGCCGACCCCACTTAGAGTGGGATAAGGGCAGGAGGATGATGAAAATAAAATAAAAATAAATAAAAATCTATATTTATTAAAAAATAAAGTCCTGAAAAGCTGTCTGTCTAACTTCCCCCTGCCCTTATCCCACTCTAAATGGGGTCGGTACAACAAGTTGTCACATGATCTGGCTGCGTTTTTACGACCGGCCGCCTGCCCACGTCGACTTACCTTGGTCGTAATTTACAACACCTCGGTAAGAAAGAGGGTGGTCTTTTCTACTCAACCGGATACTACACGGTGGGTCGACGTACCTTAGTCGCCTTTTACGACACCTCGGTAAGAAATGAGGGCGGTACTATTCTATTCAACCGGATTCCACACGATTTTTTTTTTCATTTGTGGCAATTGCAAAGTAACAATTGATTATAATTGTGGCTGGAAAAATCTAATTTTGTTGTTCAAATTCCTTAATTTTTTAGGCACTCTACACACTTTGTTTAAATTCAAATTCAAATTCAAAATATTCTTTATTCAAATAAACTTGTAAACAAGTGCTTTTGAATCGTCAACTCTACTGCTGGTTCGGAAAGCTGTTCCTACCGAGAAGAGCCAGCAAGAAACTCGGCGGTTGCTCTTTTAAAAATATAATTCTTAATACTATTTACATTAAGTCGATACTGTCTTGTACAGGTTCAAAGAGAGCTATATCCACACATTCTTGTCTTCCAAATAATCTTCAAGAGTATAGTAGGCTTTCTGTATCAGCCTCTTTTTAACAGTGTTTTTAAACTGATGTAATGGCAAAGCTGAAATTGATTGCGGAATTTTATTATAGAATCTTATACCAAAACCCACAAACGAATTACGTACTTTTGCAAGGCGCAAAGCAGGAGCCGCAAGCTTATGTCGGTTCCTGCTTTGTCTATTGTATACATCACCTATCGTTTTATAATTCTTTATATTTTTATGTACATAAATAAGATTGCTTAAAATATACTGTGAAGCAAATGTAAGAATACCTGTTTCCTTAAACTTCTCTCGCAGGGAATCACGCGGTCTTAAATTATAAATGCCACGTATAGCTCTTTTTTGTAAAACAAAAATTTTTTCACTATCCGCGCATTTACCCCATAGCAATATTCCATAAGACATAATGCTATGGAAGTAGGCAAAATAAACAAGTTTTGCTGTTTCGACGTCTGTGAATTGTCTTATCTTTCGAACAGCGTAGGCCGCTGAACTCAGTTTCCCTGCAAGAGTTGTTACGTGTGTGCTCCATTGGAGTTTTGTATCCAGGGATACTCCCAAAAATACAGTTGAATTTTCTGTTTTTAGTGGTACATTATTTAAAGAGAGTCTATTTGCTGTTTTTGCAGCATTAGGTAATGCAAATTCAATATATTTAGTTTTATTCGAGTTCAGTACCAAATTATTTAGCCTGAACCAATGAGCTACTTGCGATAAACCCCTGTTTACTTCGTCAATATTATCGTCATTTCTATTTACTTTAAAAATTAATGATGTGTCATCCGCAAACAGTACAATATCGCAAATATTATGAATAAAATATGGTAAATCATTTATATAAACTAAAAACAGAAATGGACCAAGGATTGATCCTTGAGGCACACCCATAACTAAGGCCGTTCCGGATGACTGCACATCATTAATGCACACTCTTTGAATCCGGCTGTGAAGGTACGATGCAACGAGACGAAGTGCATTGTCTTTAATGCCATAATAGCCAAGCTTTAACAATAAAATTTCGTGTTGAACGCAATCAAATGCTTTGGATAAGTCACAAAATACCCCTATGGCATTTTGTGAGTTCTCCCACGCATCAAAGACATGCTTCAACAACCTGACACCCGCATCCGTTGTTGACCGACCCTTAGTAAACCCATACTGCTCTGGATGAAGTAAATTATGTAAATT
Organism: Morpho achilles; assembly: GCA_947086495.1. NCBI lineage: Eukaryota > Metazoa > Arthropoda > Insecta > Lepidoptera > Nymphalidae > Morpho > Morpho achilles. The sequence continues at coordinate 17,884,679 of CAMTZB010000024.1, read as the reverse complement.
AAAATGCTGGAGCAGCTGCTTTAGAATTATTTTCTCAAAAATCTTGCTTAGAGTTGGCAAGACCGAAATGGGTCTATAGTTCTGAGGGTCGCTCTTATCGCCGGACTTAAAAAGGGAGATCAATTTACTATGTTTCATTAAATTGGGAAATATTCCTGTATCTACAGATTTGTTAAAGATCTTGGCCATAATCGGGGCGATAATATCAATAATATTATTAATTAATTTTACGGACATTCCCCATAGATCAGTTGTTTTTTTAATACTTAATGTTTTAAAAATTTTGACGATATCGTATGGGGAAATGTGTTGAAATTTAAAATTAACACTGCACTCCGTGACGCTGTCCTTTAAAACATTAAAAGCTTCCATTGGGGATGAGTTTATTGAGCTAGTGGTAGAAATGGGTATATTTTGAAAGAAATGCTCAAATGCACTAGCTACTCCTGTATCAGAATTAATAAGTTCATTCCCAATTTTAAGCTCTATGGCAGAATTATGCATTTTACGTCTACCTGTTTCATCTCCAATAACATTCCAGGTTGTTTTTATTTTATTTTTAGAATTAATTATTTTACTTTTAATATGAAGAGATTTGGCCTGTGTGCAGACACTTCTAAACGTTTTTGAATATTTTTTTACATATTCTAGAAAAGTGGGGGACTGATTATATGGTTTTTCTGCATACAGATCAAATAACTTGTTTCTACTCTTATAAATGCCATTAGTGGCCCATTCGCTAAACCTAAGATTTTTTATCACTTTCTTTTCTATAATATTAAAAGTCTTATTAAACTCACAACCAATCATTCCAAAGAGGGCATCAAAAAGTTCATCTGAGCTACCGCGACTTTTGTCGAATTGTAATATCATTGATGATATTTTTGATTGAAATCGTTTTATTTTATGAGAAGTGATCGGCCTGCACTTGATATAATGATTTGTTTCATGCACATAGTTAGGGACAGATATAATTTGCCCACTATGGTCAGACCTTAAGCGACTTATTATAGATTTTTCTAAGATATTACACTTGTAGTTAGTAAAAATATTATCAATACCGGTAGCCGAAGTTGCAGTTATCCTGGTAGGTTCGTTAAATACATTGATCATATCAAAACATTGAAATAAATTAAGTAACCTACAACGATTACAGGTATCCACTAAGATGTCAACATTAAAGTCTCCACATATTACAACTTGTTTTGAAGATTTAGAGATCTTCTTAAGAACTTCCTCCATGACGCTCTCAAATAATATATAATCACTGGAGGGTGGGCGGTACACAGAAACTATAATATAGCGCTCCAACTCCACACAAGACAGCTCAATGGTACGTTCAACAGAAAGACCGACAATATCATTTCGTTCTTTACAATAAACTTTGGAATGAGTTAATATTAAAGATCCCCCACGCTGGACGGTCTTCCTCAAGAACGCACTGGACACTTTATAATTTTTAATATTTAATAGGAAATTAGAACTGTTTAACCAATGCTCAGTTATGCATAAAATATCAATACTAAATTTATTCATAAACAGTTCAATTTCAAATTCCTTGCCAGATAGACCTTGCAGATTCTGGTGTACAATATTCAAGTTACAAGGTCTATCTATTGTCTTATTATCTAGTTTAAAGTAACATTTTCTGTACCTAAAATGTTACTTGATATACTATTAGTACTACTACTAGTACACATGTCAATATATGAATAATTAGTACTTAATGTACAGTTTGTATATGAGTCAATAGACTTAGTTACATCACATGTAACTGTATCATTTAAATTATATGCTAGCAGTGAAGCTAGACTCCGATAACATTTTTTAGACAGATACATAGTATCTCTAGTCAACTTAAACTTTAGTTGTTACATTTAGTTTAGGCACTCTACACAGTATTTATTATACTGATTGGTTCAGTTTAGGCATTGTACGCACTATTTCTAAATTAAGTCTTTTCTTTTGGTTTAGGAACTCTACACACTTTGTTTAACTTTAGTTGTTACATTTAGTTTAGGCACTCTACACAGTTTTGATTATACTGTTTCGTTTCATTTAGGCAATCTACCCACTGTTTCTAAATTACCTAAGTCTTTATTTTTGGTTTAGGAACTCTACACACTTTGTCTAAATTAAGCCGTTTTATTTGTTTTAGGCACTCTGCAGTCGACGTGGTCGCGGAGGCGAACAGAGACCATGACATCAGCAAAAGATGGCAGCAAGCGGACAACGATAGGTATTTTTACGTATAAACATACGTTAAAGAGATACGCCGTGTGGTATCCAGCTGAATAGAATAGTACCACCCTCATTTCTTACCGAGGTGTCGTAAAAGGCGACTAAGGTAAGACGACCCGCCGTGTGGTGTCCGGCTGAGTAGAATAGACCACCCTCATTTCTTACCGAGGTGTCGTAAAATACGACTAAGGTAAGTTGACGTCAGGCAGGCGGCCGGTCGTAAAATACGTTGCCAAATCATATGACAACATGTTTGTAACATGCTGTGCCGATCCCACTTAGAGTGGGATAAGGGCAGGAGGATGATGAAACATAAATACTAAAAAAATCACAAATTTGATATAGATATAGATATATAAAAAATATGTAAAAGATTATATGTTTTATATTCGCGGTATTTGCGAAACTGATGGCTAGTAAAGTGTTAATGTACATCTTAGGGATACATTACTGGTTATATATATGACGGAGAGCACTCATAAAAGGAAAGTGCAAGTTTAGCACGTCCTTTAAAACATGGGCTGTTACGAGCGTATTACATTCAAAAGTTAAATAACTCTAATCTACGTGTTATTCTCTGCTCGTGTATTGACAAAAGCTCAAAATTCTGACTTGTCCCACAAGTTGCTGCAGATTAAAGTTATGGTTAAAATATGAAATAGTCAACCTCGTTAAATACGGCATTCTTATAATGTATTAGTTTCGGGAACATTACCACGGTAATTTGTTTTGATTCGCCTATATTTCGACCCAGTTGCATGGATCGTGGTCACTCAGCTTGAAGTAACGCCTACCTGCAGTTCCGTCGTGGCCACAATCCATGCAACTGGGTCGAAATATTTGCGAATCAAAACAAACTAATAATTTATAATTATGTCTTCAAACCACGAATATTCAAGTATAAAAATTGTACGGCATTCTGAATAACTTGTAATATTCAAAAGTCACATGATTTGGCTGCGTTTTCACGACCGGCCGCCTGCCTGACGTCAACTTACCTCAGTCGTATTTTACGACACCTCGGTAAGAAAGAGGGTGGTCTATTTTACTAAACCGGATACCACACGGTGGGTCAACTTACCTTAGTCGCCTTTTACGACACCTCGGTAAGAAAGGAGGTTGGTCTATTCTACACAGCCGGATACCACACGGCGGGTCGACTTACCTTAGTCGCCTTTTACGACATCTCGGTAAGAAATGAGGTTGCTCTATTCTACACAGCCGGATACCACACGGCAGGTCGACTTACCTTAGTCGCCTTTTACGACATCTCGGTAAGAAATGAGGTTGCTCTATTCTACACAGCCGGATACCACACGGCGGGTCGACTTACCTTAGTCGCCTTTTACGACATCTCGGTAAGAAATGAGGTTGTTCTATTCTACACAGCCGGATACCACACGGCGTTAGTATATCATTCTTTATTTATATAAATATTTATTGTTATATCTTTAATATTTTAATTAGATAATCATAATTTAATTCACCATGTAGAGGATTTTGTGGGGGGAAAACGATCTAGGTAGGTTTTTGAAAAGAATGTCGTTTTGTCCCTGTTTTCGAGTACTGAAAAAATTATAAATTTAGAATTGAAAGCAATGGATTGTTTAGTTGTCAAATGTAATGACAACTATCTCTGTACAAAAATGACAACTAACTCTGTACAAAAGTGTTACAAAGTATAACTATATATTATAAAATAAGCCAATTTAGGATTACACTTTTAATGTATTAAATCTTATCACTTTTTTTTTTTATTGTATTAATTTAATGTATTAATGTATTAAATCTTATCACTTTTTTTTTTAATGTATTAATGTATTAAATCTTATCACTTTATTTTTTTAATGTATTAATTTAATGTATTAATGTATTAAATCTTATCATTTTATTAACTACTAGTGGCCCGCTCCGGCTTCGCACGGGTATAAAATATATAGCCTATGTCACTCAGTAAAAAAAATGATAAAATCTATCCAACAGTTTTGTTTTATTCATTACCGTGGCCCACACGCGTCAAATTTGGAGTAAAACAATTCCCCTGGGGTGCCAAAGTGGTCGGCCTCCTCGTGGCGCACCCTGGGCAAGCTTAGTCTTGGCGAACGGACCACTGTGGGATGGCCAATCCAGTTGTCCTTCTGATTAGCAGAGGGCAATCTGGACAGGCTGGGGACTCCGGGGGGGCTGGGGTGTTGTTCCTAATGAGCGACGGGTCCGGTTGGGCTAACTCTGAGTCTACCTGGACATGGTTACGGCCACCGTCGGCGAAACCCGGAAGCACAGCAATGGGAACGGGGACCTTCGGGTTGCGAGGAAGAAAACTTCTATAAAAAATTACCCGGTGGGGGCGGAAACGCCCACCAAGGCGTTGTGGCCCCTACTTGGGGCGCGGTCTCTCCCTGTTGACCGTGACATAACAGACACGGTGGGCAGGGAGCGACCGTGGGCAGCGATGGCCTCCCTTTGTTCTGCGGAGGGGGGTGAAGGGAGGTGGCGGAGCGGTTCCACGAACTGTTGTTCTGGATCCAATCTGCTGCTGGTGAGTTCAGGTGTTAGTGACTCGCCCAAGCCCATCGTCTGTCGCCCTAACTGGGGACCTTCGGGTGTTCCGAACGGGGTATATCGGACGCCTGGCTTACAGGTCCCCGAGGCGGTCGGTGCATCTGGTGCTACCGATGCACCGGTTAGCGGAGGGGGGCTTCTCTTTCGAGGGGCCCCTACCCGAAGAAGGTGTTTGTTCTCTGGGATCAGAGCTGTTAGCGGGATGTGGGCAATATGTGCAATGATACCCTGTCCTTGCCATTGGCAGCGTGGTGGAGCACACAGGTCGTTTTAGTCGGTGCGAGTCCGACATAACTGCCGCCTGTCCCCGTCGGGCGGCGGTACCCATAAGCTTTTTCTGTATAAAAAAAAAAACAATTCCCCTTTCCCTATACTATGAAGATTCCCTGCTATCTTTGGAATATCTAAATTCATACACTACATTTTTACTTATTTACTTTTACATTTTCCCTGAGTATTTTATTTTTACAATTAATTACAGAATTTCTTTATATACAACATTCACAGCTTTTTTGTCATAAAGAAAGAATCTTCATTACACAATACAAACATGTTTTCTTTAGAGGTTACTCTTGATAAAGCGACATATAGTTGGCCATGTGAAAAAAAACCCGTCCAATCGCAGCTAAATTCGAGGTGCTATAAGACAAAGCGCGCAATCGCTATACCCTGCATTTTAATTCTGTAATATCTTCGAAAATGTTCATTTAAATTACAAATGAAGAAGAAAATGTAAAGAAATGCTATTGTGGGTCCATAAAAGATACGACATAATATGTATACCATCGCGTAGTTTTTTGTAGACCTTTTCAAGGTGTACAAATACTTAGTACATTATTTTGACAAATATTGTAGGGTTCGGCCTGCGTTTGCAATGTAAACGGAAAATAAATGTAATTATTTACGACATCACATTGGAAACCTCAAAAATGATAGTATTTCTTTACTCCATATAGAATGTTTATAATAAAAGTTTATAATATGTTAGATGATACATATAAACCTTTCTCTTCAATCACTCTATCTTTTAAAAAACCGCATCAAAATCTGTTGCGTAGTTTTAAAGATTTAAGCTTACAAAGGGATATAGGGACATAGGAATAGACAGAGAAAGCGACTTTGTTTTATACTATTTAGTGGCGTTTAGCTATTATAACTAACGACGATATTTCTCCTTTATTCTTATGCAATAATAAAAATCAATTGTTACAACATGTTTTTAATACTCCTTCATAGAGTTGGCGATTGATATGAAAAAGCATTGTGGCTGTCATATTTTTATGTGTCATTCATTGAGTTGTTGCGAAAGAGTAAATGTGTTGACTCTGGGAAAACTGCTTTTTATTTATTGAATAAGAATAAAGGAGAAATATCGTCTTTTTTTATATTCAGAAGTGGATGTAACCTAAACTCACAAATAGAGTGGACAAAAGGAATATCTGGAAATTTAAAGAGTTTAAAGAAAAGACAAATGACGATCAATATTGAGACAACACAGAGAGTGCAAATTTCGTATAATTTGAGAGATAGTTGCGATATGCGATACTATGGAATAAAAAAATGGAGTTTTTATTGGAGAGATTAATGATGGTAATTGGTATTCGGTTAATTAATTCTGAGAGATCAACGTGACGATGTGCTATGTGAGGCCTTAGACGCGCCCGTGGCTTTTGTTCGATGGAACTGTCAGCTAGAATGAGGATTGTTCTCTGGATCTTTCCAGTTGCAACGATTGTTTTCTAGACTGTGGGCATCTGCAACGACTGTCAGCTAGGCTCTGCCTAGAAGTGGTGATTGTTCTTTGAGCGTTATCATTTGCGAGTCTGTTTACGTGTGTATCTGCTGAGTTGGTTGCCACTAATTGAGCTGTGTTATGCCATGACAGTGATTGAGGGTGAGCTTGAGGTGCGAAATGCTTATGGTGCGAAAAGCTTAAGGAGTTGAGTTGAGCTTAAAGAGTTGAGCATAAAGCGTGAGCTTAGAGTTGAGCATAAAGCGTGAGCGTAGTCCTGTCATGTCATGGCATGTGCGGTTTTCTTTTACAGATTAAAAGAGCAAGTACTGAGTTTCTTGCCGATTCTTCTCAGTACAATCAGCATTCCGAATCGGTGGTAGATTCATTCCCAGAAGTCAGCTTATGAGATTTGCGGGGTCGCAAATGTTGTCAGGATGGTCGACTGTTACAACATGTTTTTAATACGACCTCCTTCATAGAGTTGGCGATTGATATGAAAAAGCATTGTGGCTGTCATATTTTTATGTGTCATTCATTGAGTTGTTGCGAAAGAGTAAATGGGTTGACTCTGGGAAAACTGCTTTTTATTTATTGAATAAGAATAAAGGAGAAATATCGTCTTTTTTTATACAATTTTCCCAAAGTCAACTCATTTACTCTTTCTCAAAAACTACTCAATGACACATATGACAGCCACAATGCTTTTTCATATTAATGACTAACTCTGAAGGAGGTTGTATTAAAAACATGTTGTAACAGTCGACCATCCTGACAACATTTGCGACCCCGCAAATCTCATAAGCTGACTTCTGGGAATGAATCTACCACTGATTCGAAATGCTGATTGTACTGAGAAGAATCGGCAAGAAACTCAATACTTGCTCTTTTAATCTGTAAAAGAAAAATCATTTCGCACCTTAAGCTCACCCTCAATCACTGTCATGGCATAACACAGCTCAATAAGTGGCAACCAACTCAGCAGATACACACGTAAACAGACTCGCAAATGATAACGCTCAAAGAACAATCACCACATCTAGGCAGAGTCTAGCTGACAGTCGTTGCAGATGGCCATAGTCTAGAAAACAATCGTTACAACTGGAACAAATCCAGAGAATAATCGTCATTCTAGCTGACAGTTCTATCGAACAATAGTCACGGGCGCGTCTATGGCCTCACATAGCACATCGTCACGTTGGTCTTACAGAGTTAATAAACCGAATACCAATTACCATCATAATATCATCATAATAATCTCTCCAATAAAAACTCCATTTTTTATTCCATAGCATCGCATATCGCAACTATCTCTCAAATTATACGAAATTTGCACTCTCCGTGATGTCTCAAGATATTGATCGTCATTTGTCTTTTCTTTAAACTCTTTAAATTTCCAGATATTCCTTTTGTCCGCTCTATTTGTGAGTTTGGGTTACATCCTCTTCTGAATATAATAAACGACGATATTTCTCCTTTGTACTTATTATATTATTATACTTATTCAATAAATAAAAACAGTTTTCCCAGAGTCAACCCATTTACTCTTTCTCAACAACTTAATGACACATATGACAGCCACAATGCTTTTTCATATTAATGACCAACTCTATGAAGGAGGTTGTATTAAAAACATTTTGTAACACTATTATTTTGATAATTGTCAAATATTTTACCACACTTCACCAAAGAAAAATTACGTTTAGCTGTCATCTATGTTTTGTATTCCACTGACATTTGCGTTTTGTTATTCAATGTCATAGCCGTTCTTGTAAAACCACGATTTATAGTGACTTGACGGGATAAAATAAATGTGGTCGAACGGGATAAAAAGTATCCTATGTCCGTCTCCTGGTTCTAAGCAACCTCTACACCAATTTTCGGCCGAATTGGTTCATCCGTTCTTGAGTTATAAATAGTGTAACTTAGACCAACTTTCTTTTATATATATAGATTACAATAGTAACACATAAATACAACATTAACACAAATTAAAGCACACAAAAAATTAAAGAGCTCAGATCTGCTAAATTGTGTATGTGGATGTGTGTGTGTCTGTCTTTTATTATTTTTACTACCCTCATTTCTTACCGAGGTGTCGTAAAAGGGGACAAAGGTAAGTTGACATCAGTCGGGTAGCTGGTCGAGAAATACATAGCAAAATCATGTGACATGTGCTTAGCGTGGGATAAGTACCGGATAATGATGACGATGATACAGAAAGCCTACTATACTATTGAAGATTATTTAGAAGATAAGAATGTGTGGATATAGCTCTCTTTGAACCTGTACAAGACAGTAACGACTGAATGTAAATAGTATTAAGAATAATGTGTTTAAAAGAGCAACCGCCGAGTTTCTTGCTGGCTCTTCTCGGTAGGAACAGCTTTCCTAACCAGCGGTAGAGTTGACGATTCAAAAGCACTTGTCTACAAGTTGATTTGAATAAAGAATATTTTGAATTTGAATTTGAATTTCATGAGTTTTATTTTTTTAAAAACTAACGACCTAATGCTTCAATCACTTTAAACGTCCCTTTCCCTAGGTTATCGGCGTATGCTACAGATCGGTCGTCGCTGCTCCGATCGCATGCAGCCAAGTCGGCCGAGTGCAGCGGGCTGTCTTCCCCAAAAGCCCGCAGGATACCCAGGGAGTCCCGCCGGGTGTCCCTCGCCCAGGCTTCTGGTTACGTGCAGCTCAACCAGTACAGGTTGCTGGAACCGATTGGACAGGTAACTATTTAGTATTACTTAGCTACGAGATCATTTCGTCCATAATACCTCAGTGCCTGAAGATTAAAGTCTTCGAACAGTGCGTATTGCCAGTAATGACGGTAACGTAGTGACGACTTCTGTAAATAAAAGATTTTTGATTTGATTTGGTTTTAAAACGTGACGCCGTGTGGTATCCGGCTGAATAGAATAGTACCAACCTCATTTCTTACCGAGGTGTCGTAAAAGGCGACTAATGTAAGTCGATCCGCCGTGTGATATCCGGCTGAGTATATTAGACCGACCTCATTTCTTACCAAGGTGTTGTAAAAGGCGACTAAGGTCAGTCGACCCGCCGTGTGGTATCCGGCTGAGTAGAATAGACCGACCTCATTTCTTACCGAGGTGTCGTAAAAGGCGACTAAGGTAAGTCGACCCGCCGTGTAGTATCCGGCTAAGTAGAATAGACCAAACTCATTTCTTACCGAGGTGTCCTAAAAGGCGACTAAGGTACGTTGACCCACCGTGTGGCATCCGGTTGAGTAAAATAGACCACCCTCCTTCTTACCGAGGGGTCGTAAAATACGACTAAGGTAAGTTGACGTCAGGCAGGCGGCCGGTCGTAAAATACGTAGCCAAATCATATGACAACATGTTTGTAATATGTTGTGCCGACCCCACTTAGAGTGGGATAAGGGCAGGAGAATGTATGTATGATGAGTGAAATTGTAGCGAATTCAGTGTTAAATCCGTTTCCGCTTTACAGGGTTCCTACGGGATCGTCAAGTTGGCCTACAGTGAAGAAGACGATACACATTATGTAAGTTGTCATTAATATACTGTTTTAATATAAATAAATTTTAATCATCATCCTCCTGCCGTTATCCCACTCTAAGTGGGGTCGGCACAACATGTTACAAACATGCTGTCACATGATTTGGCCACGTATTTTACGACCGGCCGCCTGCCTGACGTCAACATACCTTAGTCGTATTTTACGACTCCTCGGTAAGAAAGAGGGTGGTCTATTTTACTCAACCGGATACCACACGGTGGGTCAACTTACCTTAGTCGCCTTTTACGACACCTCGGTAAGAAATGAGGGTGGTCTATTCTACTCAGCCGGATACCACACGGCGGGTCGACTTACCTTAGTCGCCTTTTACGACACCTCGGTAAGAAATGAGGGTGGTACTATTCTATTCAGCCGGATACCACACGGCAAATATAAATAAATTTTAATATTAGGTGTTATTTTGCGGAGATCCGTAATATAAAAGTAATAATAAAATTATTTTGCTAGAATTTAATTTTTTTATTTACAACAACAATACACAAGTTATATATTAAATTACTTACACGCTAGGACTATATAATAATAATAATAAATAATAAATAAATATATGCTAATAAATAAATATAAGCTGTGATGGCCTAGCGGTGCGACCGTGTGAATCTCTAGAGACGATCATGGGTTCAAACCCGGGCAGACACCAATGAGTTTTTCTATTAAAGCTTATGTGTCTAATTGATAATTGCAATTTATCACATGCTTTTCGGACGGAAAACATCGTGAGGAAACCTGCATATCTCTAGAGAATCCTAGGGATATGTGTAACCTACCAACCCGCATTGGAGCAGCGTGGTAGGTCTTAGCTCCAACCCTTCTCTCCAAAAATGGAGAGTGGAGGCCTATGCCCAGCAGTGGGATAGTAACAGGCTGTTACTTACTTACTTTTTACTTTAAATAAATATATGGGAAACTTACACACGGTCGTCCGTCCCCAAAGTAAGTAAGTTAATACTTGTGTTATGGATGACAGACAACTGGTGAATATATACTTATATATTTTTTAAATACATACTTAAATACAAATATACACCCAGGCTCAAAGACCAACAAATTAATTTATATAAAATGTTGGCCCTCGGAAATCGAACCCTAATATAAAAGGGAATATAAATCATGCCCACGTGAATCTAATATATAAACTTTGTACCTATTTTTAAGAGAATTACGCGGACGAAAAGTATGGAATTTAAACAATTTTACAAATATCTTCTACCTACGCATGGGTAATATTTCATCATTTATGTAATGTTACACCATCATCCTCCTGCCCTTATCCCACTCTAAGTGGGGTCGGCACAACATGTTATAAGCATGTTGTCACATGATTTGGCTGCGTTTTTACGACCGGCCGCCTGCCTGACGTCAACTTACCATAGTCGTATTTTACTACACCTCGGTAAGAAAAAGGGTGGTCTATTCTACTAAACCGGATGCCACACGGTGGGTCAACTTACCTTAGTCGCCTTTTACGACACCTCGGTAAGAAAGAGGGTGGTCTATTCTACTAAACTGGATGCCACACGGTGGGTCAACTTACCTTAGTTGCCTTTTACGACACCTCGGTAAGAAATGAGGTTGGACTATTCTACACAGCCGGATACCACACGGCTACATTTATGTAATGTTACAATGGGTATTTTAAGATATCTTTTAAAGAAGTGTAAAAGAGGAATATTTCCGCCATATATTATACTATTATAACTCAAAGGGATTCAGCAGCGTTATAAACCGCCTGCATTACGTCAACTCGTATTTTACTCCACCTCGCTAAGAAAGAGGGTGGTCTATTCTACTCAACCGGATACCACACGGCGGCTCAACTTACCTTAGTCGCTTTTTATCACACCTCGGTAAGAAGTACTATATTTTGTTTAATTAAAGTTTAACAGAAGCTTTGCAAATTATACATTAAAACTTTTCTCATAAATTAATCTATCTATTTTTGAAAATGATTTCCAGCTTAATAGTTTTTGGCTTTTTTGCGAACATACAAACAGACAACAAGTGGGAGACTTTGTTTTATACTAGAAATACTTGAAATGATGTAGTTAATAATAAAGATTGGGCCATAAAATTCAAATAACCTCGAAGGTAGTATGTAAATTAGGGGAAAGTTCACGCGACAGATCGTTATCATCTCAGCTTATACAAGATCGTGTTGGTAATTAATTTGTTATGCAAGACCCAGTAATGGTTTCATATCGCGTAAATCAGCCAAACTATGGCCTAAGAGCTTAAGCCGACACGCGATACCTTTAATCCGATCCAAGCTAACTTAAACCCTTTCTGTTATGTATATTGACGTAATTGTAAAATTAATCATAATTTTATTTTGCTAGTACCTGGTAATTTTATACAAAAAAAAAAAAAAAGAAACAATAATAGGGTAAGTGAGGCTCGATCCTAGGTATTTTCAATTCTCGCGAACACCCGTTCTCCGAATAAGCTACGCCGACTTGACAACTTACGGAAATAGTATTTAATAGTCAATGTAAACTTTAATATATTTTTAATGCCCAAAAACAGGGATAAAACGATTTTTTTTAAATTAAAACCTGGCTAGATCTCCCCCAATAGCTCTTAAATGCTAAATTTCAGGTAAATCGTTGGAGCCGTTTCCGAAATTCCAAAATATATAGATATATACATACAAGATTAGCTATTTAAATATTAAAGATAAAGCCGTGTGGTATCCGGCTAAGTAGAATAAAACTCCCAAATGTCTTACTAAGGTAAGGCTACTAAACTAAAGACCAGACGCAAGGTAAACGGCTGAATTAAAGAGCAACCGCAGAGTTTCTTGCTGGCTCTTCTCGGTAGGAACAGCTTTCCGAACCAGCAGTAGAGTTGACGATTCAAAAGTACTTGTTTACAAGTTTACTTGAATAAAAAATATTTTGAATTTGAAAAGAATAGGCCTCTTTCTCGCCGAAGTGACGTAAAAACACGATTTAGGTAAGTTGACCCGCCGTGTTGTATCTGACCGATTAGAATAAACCACTTTCTTATCAAGGTGTCGTAAAATACAACTAAGGTAAGTTGAAGTCAGGCAGGGGGCCGCTCGTAAAAATTCAGCCAAATCGTCTAACTATATGTTTAAAGCATGTTGTGACGACCCCACTTAGAGTGGGATAAGGGCTGAAGAATAATGATGGTATTAATTAAGTGAAAGTGTGTTTATAAGCCTTTCATGAAAGAACAGATCAACTCTTAGATGTTAGATAATTTTTTGGACAAAATATAGAAAGTATTATAATAGAGTAGTAGTAAGTAGCGGCCTGTTACTATCCCACTGCTGAGAATAGGCCTATTCTCTCCGTTTTTGGAGAGAACGTCTGGAGCTAAGACCTACCACGCTGCTCCAATGCGGATTGGTAGGTTATACATATCTCCAGAATTCTCTAGAGATATGCAGGTTTCCTCACGATGTTTTTCTTGACCGAAAAGCGTGTGTTTAATTGCATTTATTAATTATAATTTTTATGCCGTGTGGTATCCGGCTTGATAGAATAGTACCACCCTCTTTTCTTACCGAGGTGTCGTAAAAGGCGACTAAGGTAAATTGACCCACCGTGTGGTATCCGGTTTAGTAAAATAGACCACCCTCTTTCTTACCGAGGTGTCGTAAAATACGACAGAGGTAAGTTGACGTCAGGCAGGCGGCCGGTCGTAAAAACGCAGCCAAATCATATGACAGCATGTTTATAACATGTTGTGCTGACCCCACGATAAGGGCAGGAAGATGATGACTTTTGTCTAAAAGCTAATAAAATATTGATTCCAATAGTTCACGCTATGATGATTATCGCAATTTGTAGTTGTATTTGGGCTCGTGTTTGTAATTAATTTGTTGTTACACAAGCTAATAGGCAATTGTATCCCGACACGCATAGAGCGTTTAGCTTTGTTGTAGATATTGGAGTCCAATTTGGTTTAACCGAAAATATTGGCGTCCTAAAAGCGTTATATGACCCCGATAATCAAATAACGATCGCATAAATTACTGCTATTTCTAATGGTAATACTAGACCAGTCTGTAGAAAAATTTGAAATTAATAAATACATAAATAAATAAATAATACATGGTTAAACCTAAAGCATACGCCGTGTGGTATCCGGCTAAATAGAATAGTACCACCCTCATTTCTTACCGAGGTGTCGTAAAAGGCGACTAAGGTAAGTCGACCTGCCGTGTGGTATCCGGCTGCATAGAATAGTACCACCCTCATTTCTTACCGAGGTGTCGTAAAAGGCGACTAAGGTAAGACGACCCGCCGTGTGGTATCCGGCTGCATAGAATAGTACCACCCTCATTTCTTACCGAGGTGTCGTAAAAGGCGACTAAGGTAAGTTGACCCACCGTGTGGTATCCGGTTGAGTAAAATAGACCACCGTCTTTCTTACCGAGGTGTCGTAAAATACGACTTAGGTAAGTTGACGTCAGACAGGCGGCCGGTCGTAAAAACGCAGCCAAATCATGTGACAGCATGTTTATAACATGTTGTGCCGACCCCATTTAGAGTGGGATAAGGGCAGGAGGATGATGGTTAAACCTAAAGCATAATAATTTATATATTTAAGTAATTAGGCGTTACTTTGCGGAGGTCCATAATACAAAAGTAATGAGAATATTATTTTGCTATAATCCGCGATAAAAGAAAATATATGTAATGCTAAATGTACAGTGTACTATTCGTTGTCATACCTGATACATGCAGTATTTGTAAGAACTCATGCACTACCCGACACTGATATCACAACAATACACAAGCCATGCACACATTCACCACCACAATTTCAACAATTGTTTCGCAATAACCCGTAACCGAAGCATCTTTAGGAGATAGACTCCACCACAAAATCGCAAAGCACACAATCTTGATCACACAAACACTGATCCTTGACGATTCAAAAGTACTCTTTCAAGCACTTTTGAATAAAGATTAGTGTGATTTGATTTGATTTGAGAATTTAAAGTCGAAATATTCTTTATTCAAATAAACTTGCAATCAAGTCATCATCATCTTCCTGCCCTTATCCCACTCAAGTGGGGTCGGCACAACATATAAACATGCTGTCACATGATTTGGCTGCGTTTTTACAACCGGCCGCCTGCCTGACGTCAACTTACCTCAGTCGTATTTTACGACATCTCGGTAAGAAAGAGTGTGGTCTATTCTACTAAACCGGATACCACACGGCGGGTCGTCTTACCTTAGTCGCCTTTTACGACACCTCGGTAAGAAATGAGGGTGGTACTATTCTATTCAGCCGGATACCACACGGCGGAAACTTGCAATCAACTGTTAAACTTATAAGACAAGTCAACTCTACTGCTGGTTTGGAAAACTGTTCGATTTGATGAAAGAAACTCGGTGGTTGCCGATTTTAGAACAATATATATTCATATATTTTTTTATCTTAATTCAATTATCATCATTCATTTTCCTGCTCTTATCCCATTCTAAATGGGGTCGGCACAACATGTTATAAACATGTTGTTCATGATTTGGCTACCTATTTTACGACCGGCCACCTGTCTGACTTCAACTTAACTTTGTCGCCAATTACGACACCTCAGTAAGAAATGAGGGTGGTCTATTCTACTTAGCCACATGGCATAAAACGTCCAGATATACTATGTCTATACTAATATAATAAAGAGGAAAAATTTGTATGTATGTTTTCAACCAAAAACTACTGGATCGATTTCAATAATTCTTTCACCATTGAAAAGCTGCATCTTTACTGAGCTATAGGCTATATTACATTAATAAAATAGGGATCAGTAATAAAAATGTGATGTGTAATAAAAAAGAGCTGTGATGGCCTAGCGGTGCGACCGTGTGAATCTCTAGAGACGATCATGGGTTCAAACCCGGGCAGACACCAATGAGTTTTTCTATTAAAACTTATGTGTCTAATTGATAATTGCAATTTATCACACGCTTTTCGGTGAAGGAAAACATCGTGAGGAAACCTGCATATCTCTAGAGAATCCTAGGGATATGTGTAACCTACCAACCCGCACTGGAGCAGCGTGGTAGGTCTTAGCTCCAACCCTTCTCTCCAAAAATGGAGAGTGGAGGCCTATGCCCAGCAGTGGGATAATAACAGGCTGTTACTTACTTACTTTTAATAAAAATGTAATAAAGAGTAAAAAATTAGTCATAAAAATCTGTCATCGCATGCGCTGCAGAAACTATTGATGATTTGAACATTTATTGAACATTTAACAAAAATAAATAAATAGTCCGACTTAGTAGGCTTTGCACTGCCATGAGATCGGTATGTACGCGGGTGAAACCGCGGGATAATACTAGTGTTAAATAATTTAGTTCTTAAGCTGTCCATTTTCCATCAGGCAATGAAAATCCTGTCGAAACGTAAGCTGATGAGGCGAGCGGGGCTCTTCGGGAGAGCACCTCCTCGGAGACCAGGTCCTGGACCTCCTCCTGACCCATTGCAGAGGGTCTACCGAGAGATAGCAGTCCTTAAGAAGCTTGACCATCCGAACGTTGTGAAACTTGTTGAGGTAAATTGAAACCTACCAAATGAATAAATTTT
Organism: Morpho achilles; assembly: GCA_947086495.1. Taxonomy (NCBI): domain Eukaryota; kingdom Metazoa; phylum Arthropoda; class Insecta; order Lepidoptera; family Nymphalidae; genus Morpho; species Morpho achilles. Next base: position 17,868,013 of record CAMTZB010000024.1, on the reverse strand, counting down.
TGCGATATCTCTATCTGATTTATTTTAAAAACGAACATCTCAAAGGGTTTAAGTAGAATGTTCAATAAAAACTGTCAGGTTCATTGACTTTTAAGAAAATTGTCGCCATATTTCAACCACAGTTGAAATGTTGGCAGTAATGAGTAAATGTAATTAGTGTAAAGAATTATATTTTGAACAAAGCAACCGCCGAGTTTCATGCTGGCTCTTCGCGGTAGGAACAGCTTGCCGAACCAGCAGTAGAGTTGACGATTCAAAAGCACTTGTTTACAAGTTTACTTGAATAAAGAATATTTTGAATTTTAAATTGAATTTACACGAAACATATTATACACTTGAACCTCCCTTGTGAACTTCTTTATTTATTAGCCTAAACAACATCAAAATCCGTTCAACTTATTTCATCATCAACGGATAGAAGATGTATGGTGTTTATACTAAATATTGATTTAAGCTTTAAATCGTTTTGTATAATTTAAGCTTTGAATAAATTGTATCCCTCTTTAAGCTAAATTTGCTCACATAGGAATTTGAAATTTGGCTATATTAAAGTTCATGTAAGAGTACAGAAACACGCCGTGTGGCTGAATAGAATAGATCACCCACATTCCTTACCGAAGTGTCGTAGAAGGAGACTAAGGTAAGTCGACCTACAGTGTGGTATCAGGCTGAATAGAATACATCACTCTCATTTCTTACCGAGGTATCGTAAAGGAGACTAAGGTAATTCGACCCGCCGTGTAGTATCCGGCTGAGTAAAATAGACCACCCTCATTTCTTACAGAGGTGTCGTAAGAGGCTATTAAGGTATTTAGACCTACCGTGTGATATCCAGTTGAGTTGGATATACTACCCCCATTTCTTACAGAGGTGTCGTAAAAGGTGACTCTGTAGTAAGTTGACGTCAGTAAATAACTAAAATGTTTAAAACATGTTGTGCCGACCCCACTTAGATTGGAATAAGGGCAGGAGAATGATGAATGATCTTGAAATAAATTGTTTCAAATAAAATAAAATAAAAGCCTTTTACGTTAGACCCTTCAATTTCAAACACGTAAAATTAAACAAATTAAATAAAACAATCCCTTGTAAACGCTCTAGAACTTTCCAAAACTTCTGATAGACTATGCTCCGCTACACCACAAAGCTGTTTTCTGTCGGTTTATTCAAATTCGACAAAAGGTATTAATTGTTCTTTGAGCGTGTTTTTACAAGATGCCCTAAAACAATTCCAGCTACGTTAATGTTAATTTGTAACGCATGACAAATTTTCAATTACGACGCAGTATATTTTTACCCGGCAAGACTCACGCCATATTTTTTTTTCCAATTGACTGTATGCTGTTAGCCCTAATGGCTTTGACAGCGTCACCGGGAGAGATGGGCGAGCGCAGAAGCATCGTCGAGCTTGCGAAATGCGGATAGTAGAGCGCAGAAGCTCTACTAGCGTCTTAGGACGACGTGTTGACTCACGCCACAAGAGATATGCTTATACGTAAAGCAAATTTGTAAATTATTTGGATGATAAAAAAGCTTGGATTTAAAAATCCTTTCAATTTCATACATGACTATTAGCGTGCTATTAGCCCATTAGTCGAATATGTCTTAGACATACGACTTTTCTCATCTTAACAGTCTGCAAAAGTTCCCGGTTATGATGGGCGCGTCGCAGAACTTCCACATTCGAGATTTTCTGGGTCCAGCTTAAACATGCGCCTATTATATTCTATTTATATTATATTATATTTAATATGACTTGCTAAAACACGTTTTGTTTCCAGGTATTAGATGATCCAGCAGAGGACCAGCTATACCTCGTATTCCAGCTGTTGGAAGGAGGGCCGGTGATAGAGATACCGACGGAAAATCCTCTCAGCGAAGAGACATCGAGAAAGTACTTTAGGGACGTCGTGCTTGGTGTCGAATATTGTGAGTAATCTTATAACTAAACCAGAAGCAATAATATTTTGCTATAATACACATTTGTTAAATAATCTGTGAAAGGCTTAGTGTAGAAAGCACAAAATCGTAAGGCTTTTAGAGCCTATATCCTATGCCGAGTGAGTATCCTGGTGAGTAGACCACCCTCTTTCTTACCGAGATGTCGTACGATTAGTTGACGTAACGCAGGCGGTAGCCAAATCATGTGACAACATGTTTAGAACATCAACCGACCCCACTTTGAGTTATATAAGGTTAGGAGGATGATGACCTTATCTTCCACAAAAACATTCCACAAAACCTAGTTATAATATATATTACATTATATTTTTTTCTATGTTTCTGTTAGTGATAACTGTAAGCATTATATTATCGCACTGCTGGGCATAGACCTCCTCTCTTCTCTTTTGGAAAGAAGAATTTGAGCTAAGCCCTACCACGCTGGGGATTAGTGGGTTGCACATATCCCTATCACATAGAGCCTGTGTCCTGATATTTCGGATACGAGGCAAAATTCTTGATATCGTCCTAACGAATGGTGCATTGCTTATATGGTGTAGTTTTTAGTTATCATTGTTTTTTATTAAGAGTATCTATCCAGTTCCTTACTGGTCCATCTTTGTAGGACCAATCTTAGGAATCAACTTCGCCTATAATATATAAAGATTCAAAAATACTAGACAAAGTTTATTTTAATAAAGAATATATTTAATTTATAATACAAGGTAAATTTACCTTCATTATTCGGTAATTTTATGACCACAATGCGATGGTTAGTTATTTATTACTGTGACATCAATTCTTAATCCGGATGACAAGCTATGGTCCAATATCATCCATCTGACATAAGCTCTCCTTTCACGCGGCCGGACTTTGTTATTTGTCATCGCTTGTTTCAATTGCACAATTTGTGGTACTGCTAAACCCCTTTGGTGTTTTAATCATTAACTACTTTTGTTTATGTTCATAATAGAAAAAAGATTTGATGTCTGAATGGTGATCGCTTTTGTGAAAGCGGATTAGCCATAAATTGCCCATTTATATTATTAGGATGTATTTTATACCTATCTCATTTTTGAAAATCACAATATATAAATAGCCTGAGCAATCCAGAAACTTACCTAAATATTTAGACGTAGCTCATGTTAACATTAGGAAGTTAACATATGGAATATTGACTCGACAATAATTGTTCCGATTGTTGTATCGGTAAATGGTCCACTAGCGAAGAGCCTCGACCAACATCTCAAGAGGATCTCGCTTAGTTGCTGGATCAAGTGTAGAATACAGAAGGCAGTATTATATGACATAGCACGTATTGTGAGGAGGTTCCTCACTCTGTATTCCTAATTTTCGAGAGCTTGGGGTCCTTTCTCCGATCCCCACGGATCCTGATTTCCTTATTCATTTTTAATGTTTAAAAATACATTAAAATTTGTAAATAAATAAATGAGTGAGATAATTTCTGTACTGACAAAACATCATCATCTTCCTGCCCTTATCCCACTCCCCCACTAAGTGGGGTCGGCACAACATTTTTACGCTAGGTATTTTACTACCGGCCGCCTGCCTGACATTAACTTACCTTAGTCGCGTCGTGTGTGTGTGTAGGCCGAAGCCGCTCTGATCCCAGAGTCACCTCCTCCGGGTAGGGACCTCTCAAAAGAGAAGCACCCCTCCGCTAACCGATGCATCGGGAGCACCAAATGCATCGACCGCCTCGGGGACCTGTAAGCCAGGCGTCCGATATACTCCCTTCGGGATTACCCAATTATATCTTTTTTTTATTTTGTGAAAAATTACAAAGCAAGGCTCAGTCAACTAGGTAGAGAGAGATAGAGAGAGAACATTCATAGAGAGAGAAAATTCTGAAGAAAAAGCGTGGTGATGATTGTGATTGTGATGGTGTATCTATCTTTCTATCTTGGGTGATTAGACAAATTAGTATACGAGTTTTATCATTCCTCTCATTATTTATCGTGACTCTTACAGGCCCTGCCTATGGCTTCATTTGGCCTTCTTTAGCATAATGGTCATTTAAGCTGTGGTAGCCCAGCGGTAAAACCGTGCGACTCTTTAGAAGAGGTCACGGGTTCGGTTCAAACCCGCGCAGACATCATTGAGTTATTCTGTTAAAACTTACGTGTCTAATTTATAATCGCTATTTACCATATGCTTTTCGGTGAAGGAAAACATCATGAGGAAACCTGCATATCTCTAGCGAATTCTGGAGATATGTGTAACCTACCAATCCGCATTGGAGCCGCGTGGTAGGTCTTAGCTCCAATCCTTCTCTCCAAAAACGGAGAGAAGAGGCCTATTACCAGCAGTGGGATAGTAACATACTTACTTAGCATAATGACTTTATGAATATTATAACTTTATTACTTTTGAGCTCTAATATTGTTTTTTGGCAGTACATTTCCAACGAATCGCCCACCGTGACATCAAACCGGCCAATCTGCTAATGGGCGATGGTCGCGTCCAAGTGGCTGACCTGGGTGCTTGCGGGGAACTTGCCGGAGCTGGTCGTTTATCTGGCGCTGTTGGGACACCGGCTTTCAGGGCTCCGGAAGCTGTGGCGACAACGGACAAGTACATCGGAGAGGTATGAATGTACCTGATTGACCGAGCCTTGCGCGGTATTGTTTTTAAAAGGTATAAAAAGAAATGATGTTTTTTATTCAAGTAAACTTGTAAACGAGTGCTTTTGAATCGTCAACTCTACTGCTGGTTCGGAAAGCTGTTCCTACCGAGAAGAGCCAGCAAAAATCTCGGCGGTTGCTCTTTTTAAATAATACTTATAACTAGTTAATGTATAGAACCGGCTATACTCACGTGTTATTCTATCGGGTTAGCCCGACTAGTTTCGAACCCATCTGGGGCACTTATTCACGAGCTCTTTACACGACGTTATCGCGGCAGGAACTGCGTCCCGCAGCTCGCTGGGCTCGACTCGTAGGTGGCGGGGGTGCGGGGGGACACGGCAGCGGCGGTGGCCGCGCCTCTTCCAAATGTTCCCTGTCGCTCTGGTCTTCGTCATCGCATGCATGGATGAAGTGCACGCGACGCTTACGGTGTCGGGTTCAAAGCGGTCTTTATATGAACCGGTAGTGTCAAAAATCGGTTTCCACGCCGGAGGTAGTGTCCATCCACCGTCTCCGTTAAAATTGAAATTGGGTACCCGAATTTTAACAGAGACGGTAGAGATCTTGTATGTATGTATATATACACCAGAGTAGATTTTACCCGCAACTTCGTTCGCGTAGTCAGTGGTGTCACGTAATAATTTGATAATAGATGGTGCTTTTCAATGTCATCCTATTCCTGTAGAATTAACAGGATTTCTATAGCCTTTGTATTACCTCGGTGTATAAGGAATAATTGTGCGAAATTTCATCGATTGTGGTTCAGCGGATTCGCCGTTATAGACCGACTGACAGATTAACAAGATTAACTCATTTTAATATTAAAGATTCGGAAATAGTCAAATAACATTTATATCGTTGTTTAATATCGGAATACATAAAAAAATTGTTGTTCCTTTTTTTCTTTTCCATTTAATGGCAAAATTGAAGCTAAATTACATTATATAATTTATTATATGATGTAATTTCGAGGAAATTATTAGCTTAGCTGCCGAAGCATAATTTTCCAAGAAACTAGCAGCCTTTAGGATCAATTTTCTGATTAAAATCACATAATCATAGCCTACTTGACCTACATTTCGTCAATTACTTTCCTTTAGTATATTACGTCGTGTGGTATCCGGGTGAGTAGAATAGTACCACACTCATTTCTTACCGAGGTGTCGTAAAATACGACTAAGGTAAGTTGACGTCAGGCAGGCGGCAGGTCGTAAAAACGCAGCCAAATCATGTTACAAGATGTTTATAACATGTTGTGCCGACCCCACTGAGAGCTTGGTTTGGAAAGCTGTTCCTACCGGGAAAAGCCAGCAAGTAACTCGTTAGTTAATCAATACAATATTTACAATTGTTACATTTCGTAATTGCTACGTAAAACGTGAAAATCCTATCAGCTTCAATCAAGACTGCGGTTGAATAATGTAATTTGAAAATGTTTAAAAGATTGACCGCCGAATTTCTTTCTGGTTCTTCTCGGTAAGAGCAACATTCCGAACCAGTTTTAGCTTTAAAAAGCTAATTGATCCTTGACGATTCAAAAGTGCTTGAAAGAGATTTTTTGAATAAAGATTATTTTGATTTGATGTAATGATAATGATGACATCATCCTCCTGCCCTTATCGCTCTCTAAGTGGGGTCGGCACAACATGTTATAAACATGTTGTTACAATGTTTGGCTGCGTTTTTACGACCGGCCGCCTGCCTGACGTCAACGTCCCTTAGTCGTATTTTATGACACTTTGGTAAGAAAGAGGATGGTCTATTCTATTAAACTGGATACCATAGAGTGGGCCAACTTACCTTAGTCGCCTTTTACGACACCTCTGTAAGAAATGAGGGTGGTACTATTCTATTGAGCCGGATACCACACGGCGTAATAATAATAATGTAAAAAGACGGTAATGTATTGTTTGTTTATGCATGACCATGTACACTTGTTTTTACGACGAAGGATTGAAATATCATATAACACAAGGTGGGTAATGTGTTTGCTCAAAAAGTTGACAGTAAAGTGCTCAGTTAACGAGCTATGTCGGCTTGGGCGTCAAAGTTTGCTTAGTTGAGTTTAAACTGATGTGACATAATATTGTCATCATTATAAAACTCCTTCTTATCCCACTCTAAGTGGAGTCGGCACAACATGTTATAAACATGTTTTGGCTAGTTATTTTACAACCGCCCGCCTGTTGGAATCAACTTACCTTAGTTCGACACCTCGGTAAATAATGAAGATGGTCTGTTTTATTCAGTCGAATACCACACGGCGGGCCAATTTACCTTAGTCGCCTTTTATGACAACTCAGTAGGAAATAAGCTGTGATAGCCCAGCGGTGTGACCGTGCGACTCTTCGAGAGGTTCACGAGTTCAAACCCCGGGCAGACACCAATGAGTTTTTCTATTAAAACTTATGTGTCTAATTGATAACTGCAATTTATCACACGCTTTTCGATGAAGGAAAACATCGTGAGGAAACTTGCATACTAGAGACATCTAGGGATATGTGTAACCTAATCCACATTGTAGCAACGTGGTAGGTCTTAGCTCAAATCCTCCTAAAAAATGGAGAGAAAAGGAATTAACAAAAACTAGGCAATAAATTTAGATAAGTATTAACTTCTTTGTCAACCGATGGTTGTCCACTGCTGGACATAGGTCTCTTCATGGGAACCCCACACTATTTTGTGCCGCTTGGACCCAGCGGCTCCCCACGACCTTTTTGAAGTCGTCAGTCCATCTCGTGGGGGGTCTACCGACACTGCGTTTTCCGGTCCGGGGTCGCCATTCCAACACCTTAAGATCCCAACGCCTATAGGTTCTTCGCACTATGTTCCCCGAACATCGCCAATTCAGCTTCGCGACACGCTGACTCTAGTTCTTCGACGGATCTCCTCTTTACTAATTTGATCACGTAGAGATACTTCCAGCATAGCTTGTACGTAAGTAAGTGTACTGTAGTAAGTACTAACATATGACATGAGTTTTCTATTCCCTAGTAAGAATTCTGGGGATATGTGTTACTTACCAATCCTCATTGGAGCAACGTGGTGGATCTCAACTACAACCCTTCTAATGAACGGAGAGAGAAGTAACGGGCCGTGATTATACTTTTTTACACATTTGTCCCACAGGCTGCCGATATATGGTCGTTAGGAGTGACACTTTATGCCATGGTGACGGGAAGAGTGCCGTGGATAGGGGCGACATCTACAGACCTCCAGAAGAGGATTCTGTCAGAACCTCTCACGTTTCCACCGCGACCGCAGCTGTCTAGAAACCTGAAAAGATTCCTGACCAGGATGCTGGATAAAGATCCTGTGACGAGAGCTACAATGAAGGAAATTAAGGTAGTACTTATTTTATATTCATACAAATTTTTGTTCAGTATCTTCCTGCCCTTATCCCATTCATCATCACAACTCATCGGCACAACATGGTATAAACATGTCACATAATTTGGCTACGCATTTTAAGTCTATTTTACGACACCTCGGTGAGAAATGAGGGTGGTTTATTCTGGCCGGATACCACACGGGGTTAATTTAATATTATTTAATAAAAGGGCAGGGGAATGAGGTACAAAAATTAAATAACTTAAAACAGACTGAGACTTTTGTGTCTTTATTGTTATTATTTTAAGTCATTTCCAAATAATAGAGGCAATATTTCATAATATTACATTCATAAAGGCCGGCCTCTAAAATTCAAATAGGGCTTATGAAATCGTTTCCAGAATGTTCAACGTTGTTATTCATAAAGGAAAATTTTAGAATTAATATTCAAAAAACGTTATTATTTACCGTCCAAAAACGTTATTATTTACCGTTCGAATATTAAAGGTAATTTGGACTATGAAATTTCAATCTTTCACGGTTGGTTTAAGAAATAAATATACAAAGGATTAAATTTATGAGAAAATTAGACACTTTAACATCTTATCATTATTACTTATTCACTATGAAGTTAATAGAATTAGGTGTTATTTTACGGAGATCCATTATAGAAATGTTTTCCTACTGCTTGAGTCAAAACACTACTTACTTACTTACTTACTATTATAACATTTAAATGCTAAGTAGTAGTAGTAAGTAGTACGGCCTGTTACTATCCCACTGGGCATAAGCCTCCTCTCCGTTTTTAGAGAGAAGGGTTGGAGCTAAGACCTACCACGCTGCTCCAATGCGGATTGGTAGGTTACACATATCCCCAGATTACTCTAGAGATATACAGGTTTCCTCGCGATGTTTTCCTTTACTGAAAAGCATGTGATAAATTGCAGTTATCAATAAGACATAAGTTTTATTGAAAAACTCATTGATGCCTGCCAGGGTCTGAACTCGTGATCCTCGAAAGAGTCGCACGGTCACACCGCTGGGCTATGACAGCTTCTTTTCCTTCGTTTAAATGATAACTCAAATCAAAATCTACACTTAATTATAAACTCTTGTCTCCTCCTACCAAAAAACTCAAAAATACCTTTTGTCATTTTCCTTTATCGACATGTATTCCAAGTATATTTAAGCAAACGATTAGTGACAAACGTTAGGTGTTTACACAAGGCTCAGAAGGTCAATGGATTCCACTAATTCTATTTACCTCAAGTAAATAGTATAAGATCGGGTTAAAGCCAAATGTTCACCATATTTGTAGCTAAAAAAAAATAGGATAAAAATTCCGCGATTTATCTCGGATTATAGAAAAATAATTTTATTATTACTTATGTTTATAACAAGTTAGGCCGATTTAGAATGGGATAAGGATGTTCACCGTCTTCCAGGCGCATTCATGAAGAGGGCCACCAACAACAGATTTAATTTGGTCGGTCCACCGCATAGGCGATCGACCGCGAGGTCTGGTACCCTCGACCCTGCCTCGGACTAGAAGGCGTTCTATGGACTCTTCTTTTCCACGCGAGATGTGGCCAAAGTATTTTAAAATACGTGCTCGGACTGCTTGATGCAGAGCTCTTCGAGTATCGATATACTGGACCTGATTTCAGTCCAAGATACTCGAAGCATCCTTTGCCAGCACCACATCTCCAGAGCGTCTATCTCCTTCTTTTCTGTTTCACGTAATGTTCAAGTTTCAGCAGCGTATAAAAAGATTGGGAATACCAGTGAACGTACCAGTCTAATTTTTGTGGGTTTTGTCACTTCCGGCTTCTTCATATTCTTATTTATTTGTCCATAGAACTCCTTGCCATTGCCATACGTCTTTTGATTTCAATGATGCAGCTTCCTTTGTTAGTGATCAACGAACCCAGATATATATAAGATTGGACCACCACATTTTGCTGTATGTAAAATTTCCGGCGAGTTGTTTTTAGGTCGATCTACAATCAGCACTTTGGTCTTCTTTTGATTGATTGTTACCCCAAAGTCTAGGCTCGCATGCTTCTATGAAGTAGCTCATCCATGCGCTCCACACTGGTCGCGAATAAGATGATGTCATTTGCGTATCGTAGTTTTGTAATTCGGTGACCACCGATGCCAACTCCGTCAGTCCAATTTTCCAGAGTGACGCGCATAAGAAGTTCACTATAAACGTTGATGATACTCCTAATCCTAAAATTCCTGCGGAGTCCATCTTAGCAAATTTCATATAAAATATTCCTTGATAAGATGATAAATTAAAACTTGTTAAATAAATACAATCCGGTAAAAACTATTATTACCTTTACAGGAGCACGAATGGCTGACTCTCGGGGGTAAGGAGCCGTTACCCTCTGAGGAGGAGAACTGCCGCCTGGTGGAAGTAACAGAGGAAGACATGCAACGAGTTGTCACCTCAATACCTAACCTCTCAACACTAATACTCATCAAGACAATGCTTAAAAAACATAGTTTTCAGGTAAATCTTTACACAGACATCTTTACAAGCAAATGTATCATAATCACTCAGTAAAGTGAGACAACAGTCCACGCGAATGAAGTTGCGCCATCCCAAAGATATTATACTACTGTAATCTTCGGGTAACCCCCATTAAACGATGGTATTCGTTCATTCTTATATCAATTTACCTAGCTTTTACCCTAGGGTGGTAGTGGACGTATCCCATAGCGGAAGCCGCCACCCTTGACCTGGATGGGTTTGGCTGAGGGGGGCGTTTCTCACCAGAAAGCCACTTAAAATAGCCCTAGTGACTCACGAACCGGAAAAAATAAGCTTTTACCCACAACTTCATTCGCGTCAACTGTTGTCGCATGATAGGTTGACAATATATGGCGCTTTGCAATATCATTAATCCTGTAGAATTAACAGGATTGCTATAACTTATATGTTTTACCGGTGTACAAGGAATTGTGGCAAAGTTCATCAATATTGATTCAGTGGATTGGCTGTAAAAGAGTAACAAAGATACATCCATACTCACAAATATTCGCAGTATTTCTTTCAAATTAAATTTTATGGTGCAATTATTTCAGAATCCGTTCTTACGCAGTCGCGAGGGTAGTGCGAAACGCGAATCGAGCGACGCAGGAGAACCAGTAGGTGCAGTGGAAGGCGAAAAGGATGAAGTTGCCAGAACAGACCGGCCAGCACGCAGAGCGAATCTAGCACGTTCTGGACGATCACTGTCAGCTCCTGGCAATTATCTCACAGACAAGTTAGTCGGTATACTCCTACGATATATGACCTAAAAAAGATCGCTAGCTGTAGAGATCTCGTAAAGAGACCTATGTAAATTAGTAAACGTCCATCAGTTAAAGAAAAAGAAGATTTGCAAAGTTTTTGCATGTACGAGTATGTTACATGAAGGTTTTGTACCGTAGTTGTAATTTTTATTTAATAATGGCAAAGCCGTCGCACCTTTAGCCGTCTGATTAACACTTCCTCTCTCCTAATATTTCGGCGCGCGTTATGTGTGATTTTGCTATAAAGTTAGGAAGACTTAACTCACAAATGACGTCAAAAAAGGCACGGGGAGCTGCTACATTCAGGCAACTCAAGATCTTGCGACGGAAGGTCTTTGAAGAAACCTATATCCAACAGTGGACGTCTATTGGTTGAAGAGAAGGAGGAATTTTTTGCAGTCACATTTCTCTGCTTTAATATATTTCTTTGAGTAACTGTACTTCTGAGAAGAAGTTCTAGAGGCCTATATTCTCCTTATCAATGCTTGTTTTGGTTGAATGCAATATTTCAAACAGTTTTAATTCCTGCAGGCAACAGTCATTCGACACAGCTCTCGAATCTGTACAAGAGTCTAAGGAGCGAGAGGTGAAAGCGAGTGGAACAGAACAAAGCACCCAAAGCACAAAAGAAACCGAAGACAGCTGCAAAACAAAAGGAAACCAAGAGGAGAGTAAAGAAACCAAGCAGAATGGAGAACGAAAAGAGAACAAAGGAAGGTGATGCCGAGCTCCCGCGCACCGCGCCTCACCTTAGGGCCAAGGGAACTCTGTATACTCTTCTAGTATTGGGAAGATGTCAATAGGCCCAGAAAAATCTAACTGACCAGCAAATTATGATCCTTCTTTAACCCTTATTACAATTTAATAGATAAAAAAATTCACATTCTTTATGTATGGTCTTATAAAACAAAATTTTCTATCTGTCTTTGCTTTGGATACTAAAGATTTTCATCAATTATATCTATTTGGTAGACCATTAATTATTTAGCAGTCAAGTTCAAAACTAACCACAATGACACGAGTCAATTCTTTTCCTACATACATATCTATTAAATTAAAAAAGAACTCCAACTACTCCACCGCCTGATATGTAATGTGGTCTATGCGATTTTAGTGTAATTAGAAAGGCATCTGCTGCTAAGGATTTTCAAAAATGAATTAAAAGTTCCTTTACGTAAATGAATAAATTAATATAATACAGGCGCTTAATAAATTATTAATTGAAAGCAAGATGTATGGTAAAATGTCCAAACATCTACATTCATCCGGAGCAAAATTATTCAGCAAAAAAAACAATACATTCTAAGCGCCAGATATATGACACGTAACTATGTCTATGTTAAAGAGCAATCATATGCTAAAGAAATATATAAAGTAGTTCAAATACAAAAAAAAACATGTAGGCAATTATTTGTCTATTTTCGGAAAAATAAAACTTTATGGTACGCCGATTTAAAATGGCTGCGTTCTCGAGTCGGCAAAACAGATCTTATAATGTGCGTGTTTGACTCAAATGGTGTGGACATCATTTAAAATTTTGTGAGCGTTTATGGGGCCATCAATTATTTTTAAATTAAAATATAATGTACAAGTAAATGTCTTGTATTATATAATTTTAATATATCATTTAATATTATTAATAATTTCATATTCTTTAATTTAATATTTACGAGCACCACGTATAGACGTGTATAGATATAATTTTAAAATTATGAATTTATTTCCATGGTCGATACCATAGATACATATACAGGATATGTAGTACCACATGTAGTACTATAGTGTACCACGTTCTATAATCATATTTATTCTCAATGGAATAAAATTTTATAACTTTTAAAGATAAAATCTTTGTAATCACCAATCAATCAAGAAGTAGTTACTTGTATCTTTGATATTGCACATAGCTTTCGCCAATCTGAACTACCCACATAAAATTTGATTTATATCTAATTTTAGATAATAAAAACTAGAAACTACTATTAGATCTAGAAATTTAGGAGTTTGAGGAATATAGTAATCCACTTTATTATTTATCCAGATAGAGTTATAGTGATCTATGATTATAAATCGCCAACATAAATAACATAATATTTTACTGCCTTTTGTTATCACACAGTCGTCCTCAAACGGATTGTTATAGCAGCAAAACCTAGAGAATAATTTTTATGGTCATTTTTATCATAGCCGCGTTTCTTTTTTTTTGTTTACAGACACTGTTGTGATATATTTTTATTAGCTATATATACATATAGCTTATCGTTTTCTCGAAACAACAATTTTTATATTTTAATAAATAACCGCATTACTTTTTTATACAATTAATAGATAATTTAAATTGATTCAGTAACCATATAACAAAATATATAAAAAACTTTCTTAAAATAACTCTTTCAACGTAAGTTGACTTACGTTGAAAGAGTTATTTTGCAAGTTATTTTTACAACGTGATAAAAAACTTTAATGGCAGATTGACGTGAATTTGACAAATTGACAAAAACTATATATACAATATAGAGAAGAATATGTATGAATATAGAATGTTTTTATATTCTCAAAATTCATATATTACAAAACATATTCTCTATGGACTGAGTTATAGATTAAAAAGAAATATTACATGTATTTATTCCAATACTCAACAACAACAAAAAAACAAAAAATTAAAAGGTCTCGTATGTAAAACATTTTTTTTTATTGGGCACAAATTATAAACGTTACTTAACTAACAATGACTTAAATGCACACACATAAGTAGGTAATATTTTTAATAATTATGGTAACACTTAAGTACATTTTTAATGAAAGCTTTAAAAATTAACATAAAAAGCGTAATGCACTTTATGAATCGCTTAAAACTTTCAACAAACAATTTATATATAAGTCAATTTATCAGGTACATTTAAATATTACTAAAATTTAGGTATTAAGAAATTATATGTAGCGCGTTCTAAGACTGACAACAATGTATGAATTTTGCGGTTTTTTTTTTTATTTTTTCGATATTTTATTACCAGTAACCAAATATTTTATACCATATTTTTATATGCGTCTTTTCAATAGTTCCAACCCGGTATAATTTTTTTCCTTTTTTTGTACATAGCATCACTGGACAATGATCGATAGACAATGTAATTTATTAGAAATTACCTCACCACCTAATTAATTAGGTGTGAAAATTTACCTCTATCATATTAAAATATGCAATCAGTAATTTTATTATAATTCCCTTAACATAACATTTTCATTGAAAAGTCATAATAATTGATTAAGTGTTTACTAAATCTAGTGCTACTTAAAAATTTACAACCAATTACACTCATCCTCCTGTCCTTATCCCACTCTAAGTGGGGTCGGCACAACATGTTATAAGCATGCTGTAACATGATTTGGCTGCGTTTTTACGACAAGCCGCCTGCCTGACGTCAACTTACCTAAGTCGTTTTTACGACACCTCAGTAAGAAGGAGGGTGGTCTATTCTACTAAACCGGATACCACACGGTGGGTCAACTTACCTTAGTCGCCTTTTACGACACCTCGGTAAGAAATGAGGGTGGTCTATTCTACTCAGCCAGATATTACAACAAATTACACTAGAAAATATAAAAAATTACACGGAGGTTTAAATGCCTAAATCTTACAAACACAATTATCAAGACTTAAATTTTAAATAACAAAATATGCATAGGGTAAAATACAACGCAGTTGTTAAGATTTACCACCTAAAGGTAAAACTTATCACTAAGTAACTTTTGCAAATTTTTATTTGTAAAATAATATTTTACCCATAGCAGTCTTTGTGATAACATCAGTTAAAATGATTTAAGTTAATAAATTAATTTTATTTATCTACTTTAAATAGATTTTATTATAGTTGTGGTTGTGGCTTCGGTTGCGTGGAAATCAGTGTATGTAATTGGAAATTTGAACATAAAATTTGATACTGTAAGTGAACTATTAGAGATAGAGACTTGCTGTTGCGGACTTTTTTGTAGTATTTCTGTAGATCTACAATTCTCTAGTGCATTATTTTAGTGTATCGAAGCACACACAATTTTCTTTAACTCTTCAACACAATTTTTATAAAACCGAAATCCAATAAAAAGACATCACATACAGACGGACAGCTTTTGGGGACTTTGTTCTATAATTAGTATAGATATACATAGATAGTTATGAATGTAGAGTCCTAAAATACATATAATGTTGTCAGCCTTAAAATAAGTACCACGTAATAATGAAATGATATTTTCTATAGAGATATCGTATAGATAGATTGTGATTTAACTAAATCTTAATACAAATTTCTATTTTGAAACGTCTATCTAGTCTATTACTGTACATAACTCTTTGACCTTTTTCACATTTTGATATATCCATATCAGGCGTGAATAACTTAACAAGTCCAAAACGCCAACTTTTAAGGCAACCATAAATAGGTTCAACGCTTAATACGTTCAAAAGAGTTATTTAATTATTCACAAGTTAATATGAGTGCTATAAAAGTAGTATCGACGTCGTTGAAACATTCACCATATAAATTAGGCAATCCTAATGTTTAATATGACTAAAAATATAAAACATAAGACGACTTATCAACATATTCACGACTGCTACGGATTTATTATGGTACGCACTTAATGTTAACTTTTTATTAATAATAGGAATTCATAAATATCGTAAGTCGTAGATTTTCGTTATATATGAAATTCGAAATTCAATTTTAATTATACTTCGTACTTACTAATACTTTGTCGTAATTAATTATAAAAATAAAATACTTCGATTAATGAAATTATTTTTATATAATTATTAATATACTTCAAATGCTCAAAAGCACAGTTCTATTCATAAATTAATGTAAATAGTTTTAATAATTAGTACCGTAATATTATTATAAATTGGAAATGTGAATATGGTGTTGAGGAAGGCATTTTTGAATAATTTTCACAATTAAAATAGGTGTTAGCGAATATAAACGAAATTTTTAGCAGCAAAACATTTTATTTAATTATTTGTAAACAATTTACCAATCACATCGTAATGTTAATGATCCGATTATTTTAAAATTTTAAAAATATACCCACGTTTTGAAAATTAGTTAGTTCCTGAAAGTTACATCGAAAGTGGCACTGCCCAAATTTTATCACGCAATGAAAAACCAATCCTATGAATCTTAAGAGTTAAATTTTAGGTATGGGTGGATAAAATTGAATCAATTATAAAATTAAGAATTCGCGGTATTTTTTAAAACAAAAATAATGTTGCTTTCCTCTCAATGTTTTCATTCATCGTACAAATTGTTTTAAATTGCAAATATCGATTAGTTATAAGCGTACTAGTGTTATAATAACGTGGAATGGTACCACGATTTTTATCATTCAGTATGTATTTGTACCAGACGTGAATAACTTAACAAGTCAAAAATGCACACTTTTCTGGGCAGCATTAATAGGTTTACGTTTAAGAGACTTATTTAAATATTCACAAGTTTATATGTGCGGTATAAAAAAAATATCGATTACACTTAAATATTTATCGTATAAATCAGACAATCCTAATGCCTGTTATGATTAAACATGTGAAAGGATGTAAGTCGACTTATCAATATATTCAGGTCTGGTACTGATATAACTTCAATAGCTTCTTATAAAAATGTAAAGCAGGCTTTAAACAGTACTATAATACGACATACATTTTATTTTATCCACCGATACTTGAATATACATTTACACCTAAAACATTTGAATAAAATAAAACTCGAATCTCAGTAGATATTAGTATTTTAATATACTTTTAATTTAACGGGTAGTTGTGTAAATATTGACGGGTTTTTTCATTAAATTTACATAATTAGAATTTATGTAATTTTTACAATAAAATACGCGTGAGAGCATTTTCAAAATTTGCTCTTTTATATAAGAAAATTTAATGGAGAGATAATATGCTAGTACGAAAAGTTTATTTATTTGGAAGTTAACAAGTAAGGAAGTGAAATATTAAACAGCATATAAAATAGAGCGAGAAATACTGGCTGTGATTATATTTTGATATTTCATTTTTATAGTAACTCCCCGTATCTTCGTAAGTCCAGCTCTATATTGTGTTTCTGGTTTATAAAGGATTCTTTGGTATAAATAAAATTTTGCGATAACACCACATTTAGTAAAACATTTTATTGTGAAAGTAAAAGTAAAGTAACGGCCTGTAAGTATCTCACAGCTGGGAATAGCCTCCTCTCTCCGATTTTGGAGAGAAGGATTAGAGCTATGACTAACCACGCGGCTCCAATTGGTGGGTTACACATATCCCTAATATTCTCTAAATATATCCAGATTTCTTCACCGAAAACCGATAAATTGCAATTATCAATTAGATACATAAGTTTTAGCAGTAACAATTCATTAACAGTTTAAAAATAGCTATTTAAAGGAGGTTGATACAGAAAGCCCGCAATACCGTTGAGGATTAAATAAGTGAGAAGATTGCGTTGATATAGCTACTTTTTTACCTTATACAAGATAGCAATAACAAAATGCAATTAGTTATAAGAATTATATTTTGAAAAGACCAACCGCCGTGTTTCTTGCTGGCTCAGCAAGGTAGGAACAGCTATCCGAACCAGCAGTAGAGTTGACGTTTCTAAAGCACTTGTTTACAAGTTTTTTGAATAAATATTTCGAATTTGAATTCAAATATAAATTTCTGGCTTTTTCGTACTGGCATGTTCTGAATCTTCATGAAATATAAAATGACCAATTTACGTCGATATTTTAAAACGTAGACGTCTGCGTGGAATTAAAGTTTACCTAATTTAATCTTAAATATAACTTCACTCGATAGAATCTTTTTTCACATTTTAGTCAAATTTCCTGCCAGCTTTCCCTTGAGCTAGAACTATAACAGGGTGTTTCTAACAAAGAAATATAAAGTAATACATCGAACTACGTGATATTGTCATCTTGCACAAATGAATTTTTTTTTTTTTTTTATGAGATAAGGCTAGCGCCTGGCTACGATCTCGCCTGATGGAAAGCGAAAGATGTAGCCTAAGGTGGGCTGCGCTTGCCAGTGTAGTGCCTATTCACTCTTTTTTTAAAGTTTTTCAAATCGTACGAATCCGGAAAGATATATGAAGGAAGGATTAGGCATTAATTTACAGAAATGCTTAATACAAAAGTAGTAATTACATTATTTTACTATTTTTAATTCATAATAATCGAATGTATATGTAATTCACTTAGCATATATTTAGCATTAAATATATTGTCATTTATTGCGAATTCTTATATTACATTATTAAAACACGAGTAAACTGAGATCATTTAATCAATTTTGTGTTTGAGATATAAGATATAACGAGAGATATAATAAAATGATGCTCTATTTTTATTTTTCTCTTCACAGTGTAGAAATAATGATATCGGGTCAATTAAAAAAATAATATGCAAGTTTCTTACATAGGAAATCAATAAAAAACCGTCTTTATAAAGCCACTATACAAGCTGCACAAGATTGTATAGAAAAAACAAATAGAAGCGAAAAAAAAACAAGCTATTGCAAAGCATATAAAAATATCATAATCACTTAAATAGTCAATATTTTTTTACTAAAAAAGACGATAGTTTTATTTAATGAAAAGATTAACTGAAACTTTTTGCAAAACTCACGTAGATCGACGCATTACTTCCCATTCTTTTCAAAATGAGTCCAGCTTAGTATTTAGGATATTATGTAATTTCGCGTTTTAACTTTAGCAAGCGAATGGTCCAAATATATAAATTGCCTTTACATGTTGTGATAGGTGACTAGATATAAACGCTTTTATTATATTATTATATAAAAATCTGATAGGTATTAAAAATTATCGCTCCTCTCGAGATTTAATCTAACTCAATTTCAATATTGAATACAAGTCAAAAACCACATAATAAACCTCTAAATGACGTGTGTTTGACTGTCATCTAGTTTGCAAATTGTACCTAATACATATATGCGCAACATTTCAGACTTAGTACATAGAAAACCAGCTGTAAAGTTTATCAATTTTAGTAATTAAATTTTCATGTTATTCTGCGTAGGTATATTTTATTAAGACACCATCTGTACGAACTAAAATAATTGCATGTTAACCTACTGTAATTAGGATGATTAATTATTTAAAAATTGTTTTTGTCATCATCCTCCTGCCCTTATCCCACTCTAAGTGATGTCGGTACAACATGTCATCAACATGTTGTCACTAGATTTCGCTACGTATTTCGTCAACTGCCTGCCTGACCTCTGTAAGACAGAGGAGACTATTCTACTCAGCCGGATACCACATGGCTTTTTATAAAAATTGTTTTGATAAACTTATAACAATAGTGGCTAGAAGCGTTTAATTTTTAAATTTAGTTTTTTAGTTAAATTTAGCATTTAATTATTTTAGAAGTACCGAATTTTACGAATAATATGTTCAGGTAAATCTTAACACTTAAATGCACAAATTGTTCTATTTTACCTGCACAAATCCAGTGACAAATATAGCTACAGGTAACAAATATATTTTACTTTTTGAGAACATAATGTACATGTATTATGACGCATTTCAGCAATATTACAAGATGTCTAATTATGAAATATACCGTCACAGATGACATTAAAGCATACACTCAATATTAGTGTGTAAGTTTGTTTGTTTTGATTTTGTATTTTAAATCGAAGCCAATAAATATATTTCAATCTAAATGTGTCTTTTATTGCAATACCAAGGGGGAAAAGGGTCATGTCTAGTCTTGCTCAACCTGCGTACTATGCTCTGATATTCTTTATCCTGCCCTTTTGTTCCTCCTCTTTCCTCCTTCCATCCTTCCTCTAACAGTTTTTGATTCCTACATTTAACATTAAATAGTTTCTTACCATGGACAGCCAAGCGTACGAACAAATCTATCCTGGACCATCTGCACATACGACTCTGCTAACTACCATCTGCTACTAAAGGATCCTTGGTTACTTTGGTCAGATCGCGCGTCGGCAACCTGACAGCCTCAACAAGTTGGTTGTTGTAGGTAAGGTCGAGGAAAAAGACCTCGCTGACGATCACCTACCCGTTAGTGTGACCAAATATCCACCCTCACTGGTCTGTCCATTGCAACGCCGTGTGGTATCCGGCTGAATAGTACCACCCTCATTTCTTACCGAGGTGTCGTAAAAAGCGACAAAGGTAAGTCGACCCGCCGTGTGGTATCCGGCTGAGTAGAATATACCAACCTCATTTCTTACCGAGGTGTCGTAAAAGGCGACTAAGGTAAGTTGACCCACCGTGTAGTATCCGGTTGAGTGAAATAGACCATCCTCTTCTTACCGAGGAGTCGTAAAAACGACTAAGGTAAGTTGGTGTCAGGCAGGCGGCTGGTCGTAAAATACTTAGCCAAATCATATGACAACATGTTTGTAACAAGTTGTGCTGACCCTACTTAGAGTGGGATAAGGGCAGGAGGATGATGTCTGGTCTGACTATTGCAAAATCCCTTATGAGATAGAATGCCGGACTCGATGGAAAAAATTGAAAAAATCAAAAAGGACTTTTAGGGACACAACCTTCAGCAATAAAGATAACGACCGAGAAGAAGTGTTTCTTAACGAATGATATCGAAATAATGGAATTCCGTTTAAGTAAACGCCTACGTTTAAGCTGTGATGGCCCAGCGGTGCGACCGTGTGAATCTCTAGAGACGATCACGGGCTCGAACCCGGGCAGACACCAATGAGTTTTTCTCTTAAAACTTATGTGTCTAATTGATAATTGCAATTTATCACACGCTTTTCGGTGAAGGAAAACATCGTGAGGAAACATATCTCTAGAGAATTCTGGAGGTATGTGTAACCTACCAATCCGCATTGGAGCAGCGTGGTAGGTCTTAGCTCCAATCCTTCTCTCCCAAAAACGGAGAGAAGAGGCCTATTCTCAGCAGTGGGATAGTAACAGGCCGTTACTTTAAACGCCTACATCTATAAATTATTAAGTAATGTAACTAATTAATAAATATTTAGTTATTTTGCCATAACTGCGTAAATCTGTGTTACCCTTTATTTTATACTGAGATTGTATTCAAATGGACAGCAAATTTTAATATACATATCGTGAATATTACGCTCCAGAAGTGTTCAGTACATATAATTATGCTCTATGGAAGCAATGAACATCAATCATTTTGACACAAAGAGATAATTTGAATAGGCCGAGGGAATTAAAATAAAATGCGTAGAATGTATTTGCATACGCCTGACGCTTGGGAAATGAAAATTATAACGAAAATAAACGGAAAACCTTGGGATAACCAAAATAGATTATTTTAAAAGTACATAAGTTAGAAACTTATCTATTTACAAAATTTACAAGTTTCTTACATAGGAAATTATTTAAAAAAAAGCCACTATACAAGCTGCACAAGATTGTATAGAAACAAGAAATAAAAGCGAATATTAATTATAGAGAATATTATAATTGTCTTATGGAATATTGCTATGGGGTAAATGCGCGGATAGTGAAAAAATCTTTGTTTTACAAAAAAGAGCTATACGTGGCATTTATGATTTAAGACCGCGTGATTCCCTGCGAGAGAAGTTTAAGGAAACAGGTATTCTTAAATTTGCTTCACAGTATATTTTAAGCAATTTAATTTATGTACATAAAAATATAAAGAATTATAAAACGATAGGTGATGTATACAATAGACAAAGCAGGAACCGACATAAGCTTGCGGCTCCTGTTTTGCGCCTTGCAAACGTACGTAATTCGTTTGTGGGTTTTGGTATAAGATTCTATAATAAAATTCTGCAATCAATTTCAGCTTTGCCATTACAGCAGCTTAAAAACACTGTTAAGAAGAAGAAGATAAGAATGTGTGGCTCTCTTTGAGCCTGTACAAGACAGTAACGACATAATGTAAATAGTATTAAGAATTATATTTTTAAAAGAGCAACCGCCGAGTTTCTTGCTGGCTCTTCTCGGTAGGAACAGCTTTCCGAACCAGCAGTAGAGTTGACGATTCAAAAGCACTTGTTTACAAGTTTATTTGAATAAAGAATATTTTGAAAAAAAAAAATAATAAAAAGATCCAGCGATTGAAAATGGATTTAAAAGTATCATAATCACTTAAATAGTTAATATTTTTTACTTCAAAAGACGATAGTTTTGTTTCAATGAAAAGATTAACTGAAACTTTTACGAAATTCACGTAGATCAAAGCATTACTTCGCATTCTTTTCAAACTGATTCCAGCTTAGTATTTAGGATATTATATAATTTCGCCTTTTTAACTTTGGCAAGCGAATGGTTCATATATATAAATTGCCTTGGAATAACCAAAATATTTTAAAATGTACATAAGTTAGAAGCTTTTTTATCTGATGGATATCCAGCATTCTTTCTAAGGGCATAATGACGAAACCGATTAACTTATCCGATAGATAAGTTGTTAAGTTATTGTTTACACAACATATCGCACGCTTAGCATTATAATGACCTTATTTTAAAAAGTTCTTTTGTGGCAAATTGAATTAAAGCGTAACGTAGCGCTGCTGAGAATAGGCCTCTTCTCTCCGTTTTTGGAGCTAAGACCACGCTGCTCCAATGCGAATTTGTAGATTACATACTCACATGTCCCGAATTCTCTAGAGATATGCAGGTTTCCTCATGTTTAAAACGTATTAGTTTCGGGTAACATACCACGGTAATTTGTTTTGATTCGCCGATATTTCGACCCAGTTGCATGGATCGTGGTCACGACGGAACTGCAGGTAGGCGGTACTTCAAGCTGAGACGTTAGGGGCAGTATCTAACTACCCGCCGTCTCGTTCTTTTTATCGGTGCGTCACGAATTGTTCGGCATACTACACTCACAACGTCACTTTTAAATTTTGAATTTTGGCGCCGTTTCTGAGTTTTACACAGTTCTACTACTGGATTCCACGTGTTCGCTAATCTGAAACCGTCTTCGCGATTGAAATTTTTATATTTCTTAATTTCAATGGCTTCGCGAACTATCCTCGGTATGTAGTGGCGATCAGTGGAAAGAACTTTCGGGCTGTGAAGTTCTATCCAGTGATTTGTTCCGGCTTGTGTAACATGTTGGGCGATCGCAGATTTTAAAATGTCGTTGTTTTTGACTGCTTTTATGTGTTCTGTGACACGGGTGGCTATGGATCTCTTTGTTTGCCCGATGTAGGAGCTTCCACAGCTGCAGTCAACCTTGTAGACACCAGGACACTGATACGGCAAGCGATCCTATATGATATATATGATGCGGTCTCCAAAGGATCGCTTGCCGTATCAGTGTCCTGGTGTCTACAAGGTTGACTGCAGCTGTGGAAGCTCCTACATCGGGCAAACAAAGAGATCCATAGCCACCCGTGTCACAGAACACATAAAAGCAGTCAAAAACAACGACATTTTAAAATCTGCGATCGCCCAACATGTTACACAAGCCGGAACAAATCACTGGATAGAACTTCACAGCCCGAAAGTTCTTTCCACTGATCGCCACTACATACCGAGGATAGTTCGCGAAGCCATTGAAATTAAGAAATATAAAAATTTCAATCGCGAAGACGGTTTCAGATTAGCGAACACGTGGAATCCAGTAGTAGAACTGTGTAAAACTCAGAAACGGCGCCAAAATTCAAAATTTAAAAGTGACGTTGTGAGTGTAGTATGCCGAACAATTCGTGACGCACCGATAAAAAGAACGAGACGGCGGGTAGTTAGATACTGCCCCCTAACGTCTCAGCTTGAAGTACCGCCTACCTGCAGTTCCGTCGTGACCACGATCCATGCAACTGGGTCGAAATATCGGCGAATCAAAACAAATTACCGTGGTATGTTACCCGAAACTAATACGTTTTAATTATGTCTTCAAACCACGAATATTCAAGTATAAAATCATTTCCTCATGTTGTTTTCCTTCACCGAAAAGCGTGTGATAAATTATCAATTAGACAAGTTTTAACTGAAAAACTCATTGCTGTCTGTCCGGGTTTGAACCGGTGACCTCCTCGAAAGAGTCACATGGTGTTACCACTTGGATCCCACAGCTTCCACCACCACAGTTTATGGGTACCTCTAGACAAAAATCCTAGTCTTACATTTATGAAAGTTTAAAATTACTATCAAAAATATGCTTTTAGGTAAGGAAGACAGAAAGCCTTTTATATTGATGACTATTTTAATGACAGAAATAAATGAATATATTATAAATATTAGAAATACAAAACTCATGAAAATATGATTTTGCTATAACCCACGATAAAAATTATAAAAATCTTATCGGTGTTTATAGCAAAATCATATTATTATTACTTTTATATAATGAACCACCGCAAAGTAACAATATAGGATAGATAAGATGTACAAATTTTTAAGAAATCAATGCAAATACTGCCCATGTCTTCGACCTCCATTCAGATTTCGTCTGCCAGCCACATCCAAGATCCCGGGTGTTATTGGCGATCTTAATCCGTAATATGTTCTTTCACCAAAGCGTAATTGATGAGCCCCGATCAGTGCAAAATTATTATATCCTGTATATCCTTTGGGCAACAGACCGACATAACCAATATGATCAGGTTCTAGACGTATATTTTGTAAGAACTGATTATAAAAATAATTTAAACGACCGTGATTCCTACCATACTCTTGTCTGTAAGCATCGTTAAACTGCATAGAATATCGCAATAAATCATCCCTTAGGTTGTAACCTTCGTTTTGTAAATTATATAATCTGGCAACATTTTGTAACCAATCTAAATTTCTTCCGTATTCAACTCTATTAGCTTTATACGAGTCTACCTCTGTATTTCGTTGTATATCCTGAGGGTTACGATATCCATAAATATTGCTATACTGTAAGCCATTCAATGCATTTTTGACAGTATATTCGCCTGCGTGTTTGCCCAAGAATAATTTATTGTCAGCTCTGGAAAATTTCATTCCATTATTTCTATCACCATACGATAGACCAGCTAATTTCCTTAATATATCATCATTGCTGAGATATTGGTCTTCGTCCGCGCCATACCTACTGTTTGTGTCGTGGTGTAAAGGATTTAGAAATTTTTCAAGTGTAGATGAATCTGCGTTCTTCTGATCTGCACTCTTAGTTTCCGAACTTACTGTTAGAATCAAATTAAATAGAACCTGAAAGTGTAAAGTCTAAAATTAATATGTTAAATTCAACCGATCACTGAAATATATAAATCGTAATTTCGGTAAAGAATCAGTACATACGCATTTTTTATTTATTAAATAAACAAAAAAAATATTATTAGGTATTTCACAATAAGTTAAACATTTGTAATTAAAATCAAGTTCAATGCTTTGTGAGATAAACTATTATCAATTTAAAAACGAACTTATGTCGTGTCCAAGTATATTTAAAAAAAGAAACGTCATCCAGTTACATATTATTCGTCTATGTTCTTATATCTATTAACATCTCATATTTATGGTTCTTTTAATTTTTATACGTTATTTAAATAAGCTAGCTCGATAGAAAAAAAATCCAAACTAATTGAAAACCTCCAATTTTAATATCTAAAACAAAAACCGAACGTCTTGAATTTAACTATTGCCAACCAAAACATCTTATACCTACTTAATTAGATTTTGAATGCTTTTTTAATAATATATTAAAGTTCTTACCAAAACGAATAAATTCATATTTGATGTATTAGACTAACTAAATATAACATTCAACTGGTTAAAGATAACTGCGTTTTAGCGTAAATAATATCGTAATTGGGATACCGTGTCGATAAACGTCGGATATTAAATTATTAAACTTATTTACATATATTTTACCTTTTAATTAGAGTATTTTTGTGTTGAAATTTTTCAATTTTGTTGCTTATTGAACATTCTTGCTTAAATGCATTAGTTTTTTTTTTTATAATAAAAAAAGACGCTTTACAGATAATTCCTGATTATTATGTGCTAGTAATAATTATATGAAGAAAAACTAATGAGAATATTATTTTGTTATAATACGCGATAAAAGAAAATATATGTAATGAACTATTCGTTCTCATACCTGATACATGCAGAATTTGTAAAAACTCATTGTATTATGGACCTCCGCAAAGTAACGCCTAATTCAAAAAATTATAATTACATGGTAAAAGACTACAAAAGTTGACGCCAGGCAAGTGGTCGGTCGTACAATACGGAGGCTTATCATGTGTTTATAATATTGTGCCGACCCCACTTAGAGTGGGATAAGGGCAGGAAGATAATGATATCAATGACCTTGAACTACTTTATAAATATTGGCTAAACAACAATAAACAAGGTTGCCAGGATACCTCTTATACGCTAAAGCGTGTTAAGAACCCGTATACCACTTATAAATCATACTTTTATTATCCTGTTATTCAGACTTGTTTCGTATAATATTATATCAGAATACTATGCATATAAAAAAATGAACTCAAAATCCTCTAAACTACACCCATGCATAGAACTGTGGTAGCCCAGCGGTAACACCGTGCGACTGTTTCGAGAAAGTCACGGGTTCAAACCCTGGCAGACACCAATGAGTTTGTCTGTTAAAACTTATGTGTCTAATTGATAATTGCAATTTATCACGCGCTTTTCGGTGAAGGTAAACATCGTGAGGAAACCTGCATATCTCTAGAGAATTCTGGATATATGTGTAACCTACCAATCCGCATTGGAGCAGCGTGGTAGGTCTTAGCTCCAATCCTTCTCTCCAAAACGGAGAGAAGAGGCCTATTCTCAGCAGTGGGATAGCAACAGGCCGCTACTAACACCCATGCATAAAACCTAGAATAAAAACAAAATGCCACAGTAAATATTAAAAAGAGTTTAATCTTGTATGTATATATATAAATATATTTTCTGAATCTCGGAAACGGCTCCAACAATTTTTCCTGAAATTAAGCATGTTGGGGGTTTGGTGGAGAAAAATCGGTCTAGCTAGGTTTTATTAAAAAAATTATTAAAATGTAGAATTGAAACTAAAGGATTTTTTTTAAGTTGTCAAATGTAATGTTACAATAGCCGTTTTGTAACGGACCGAAAATGTTCAAAACCCGGGTTCGAATCACACATGTCTTCGGTGCCTTTTATTTTTTTTTTTTTTTTAACTTTATTTTTGTTTTTATTTTTTAATTTAATTTTTTATTTTTACATAAATTACCGAGCTCGGTCACCCAGATACTAATTATATAACAGCGATATTTTTCTTCTACCCGCGGTGTGGTATCCGACTGAGTAGAATAGACCACCTCACTTCTTACAGAGGTGTCGTAAACGGCGACTAAGGTAAGTTGACCCGCCGTGTGATATCCGGTTGTACTCAACCGGATGGGAGGCTAAGAAAGTGTGGTCTATTCTACTGAATAGACCACCCTTTCTTACCGAGGTGTCATAAAATGCGATTCAGGTAAGTTGACGTCAGACAGGCGACCGGTCGTAAAATACGTAGCCAAATCATGTGACATGTTTATAACATGTTGCAGCTGGTATGTCTTACTGCTTCATAGATTGAACTAATAGTAACTGCGTTTTATCCAAGTTTCAGGATGTGTAATCTCCCAATCCGCATTGGAACAAAATGGTAGGTCTTAGCTCCAACACTTATGTTACAGCATGTTTTTAGTACAACCTTCTTCATAGAAATCATCATCATCATTATGAAAAAGGATAAATTATGAATAAGGTCATTAATATGAAAAAGCTTTGTGGCTGTCATATTGTTATTGAGTTTTTGAGAAAGAGTAAATGGGTTGACTCTGGGAAAACTGCTTTTTATGTATTGTTACTAAACTACTTGAATTAATAAAAGAAGTATTCTAAATCAGTTTTTTCTTTTTCATAAAAAATGCTAAAATGAAATTTTAAAAAACTCATTCGCTATCCGCGGGCTAGCTGCTAATGACAGCGGCTGTCACATCTCCCACGTCAAAATGGCGCGAAAGGCTGTGGCAAGATGTGACGTCATAGCTTGCTTGCAGTAGCGACACAGCTGCGTTGTTACATTATTGACTAAGAATAAAGGAGAAATATCTTGGCTTTATTATACTCATTTCCAATAATAGAGAGGCCTATGCCCAGCAGTGAGATAGCAACAGGCCATTACATTTATAGAACAAAAGGTACTAAACAAGAATAAAAGCCCTCTGCATATAATAAAAAAAAAATTGGTTTGTAAGAAAGTTTAATTATCATAGTTTCGAAAGGTCTCCAGTGATTAACAAAAACTAAACAATAAATTTAGATAAGTACTAACATATGACTTTACGCTATGCTAGGTATAGTCTAGGAATAATTAAATAAATTTCCATTTAATATAAATACACTAGATGTGAAAATTACCCAAGTAATGTACTTAAAGTATCTAACAGTTGTCATGCATACACCGTGCGCCAGGATCTAGTGTGGAGGTCGACACGCTATGTCCAGCATAAATAAAGGCTCGTGAATCATTCACACACACACCCACGCCCTCGTCCCAGACACTCCAGACCCTGGGACAGGGCAAGTAGCTACCAGGAATGTGAGTGTCCCTGAGTTGGACTGTCTGGGGGTGGCCGGCGAAACAACATCTGCATCACTAATAACAAAAAATTTATTGAACGAGGGTGCAGCCTAGCCGCTCTTGAACAGGAGTATCGCCACTTGGCCCAGGTAGAAGTAGATGAAGTGGCGCGTCTCGTGCGTCACGTACGAGCCGAAGTTGCGGCCCACGATGCAGTGCCACGTCGGGTTATACTTCTTGTCAAACTCCTTCTTGATGAACGCAGCTATGTCCTGGAAAATGTAGTCGGTGGTTCGGTAACAACAATGGTTTAATGGATATTATATATATCAAATTATAAAGTATCCAACTCGCAGACTTTTATTTAGAACTTTTAGAGGGGATCAATTTTGTAATACGTGAATTTTGAATAACTATTACAGTTTACTCAGTACATGCAAGGAAAGTTTCAAATTTTGCCATATTCCTACTTTTTTTATTACTGCTCCTCTCCTATTCATCTTAGCATGATGTTATATAGCCTATAGATTTCTTTAATAAATGTACCATGTAACACTGAAAGAATTTTTCAAATAGGTCCAGTATTCGTGAAATTAGCATGTTCAAACAAACTCTTCAGCTTTATATATTAGTATAGACTAGCAGCCTGCCCCTGCTTCGCACGGGTATAAAATATATATCCCATGTCAGTCAGTGTAAAAAAAATGATTAAAATCGATCCAGTAGTTTTGATTTATTCATTACTGCCCGTGGCCTGCACACGTTAAATTTGGAGAAAAACAATTTCCTTTCCCTATACCAAGAAGATTTCCTGCTATCTTTGGAATATCTAAATTCATATAGTACATTTTTACTTATTTACTTTTACATTTTCCCTATGTATTTTATTTTTACAATTAATTACAGAATGTGTTTAAACAAACTCTTGAAAGACGGACATAGCTGCTAAAGTCGAAGTGCTATAGGGCGAAGCGCGGCGTCCTCACGGAGTTTTAAATCTGTAATATCTCCAAAAATGTTCACTTAAATTACATGCTGTAAACGGCCATATTCATCTATCTTAAATCAACTATTTATTTAAGGTACTTAATTCGATAAGGATTAATGCTGTATTGTATAAAAATTGCTTCAAAAATATGGCATTATTTTTCGTAAAAAGTAAATGACAAAAAATGCTATAGTGGTTTATCCATAAGAGATAGACATATACTATCACAGACTTTTCTGTAGACCTTTTCAAGATGTACAAATACTTAGTACATTATTTTGATAAATCTCATAGGGTTTAGCCTGCGTTTGCAATGTAAGCGGAAAAAAATTTAATTATTTACAGAAACCTCAAAAATTACAGTATTTCTCTACACCATATTGAATGTTATTATACGTACAAACCGTCCTCTGGAATCACTCTTATCTATTAAAAAAAATCGCATTAAAATCTGTTGCGTACTTTTAAAGTTTTATGTGTACATAGGGATATAGCGACTTTGTTTTATAATATGTAGTGATAATCAAAATAACCCTTTTAAATTTAAAGACAATTTTATACACAATATAAGATGCAATTTAAAATTAAAACAATTTTTGTTTTAATGTAATTATAACAAAATTATTTGTTGTATCTCTCAATTGTTATATTTTAATATGAAAGTTGGTATCACCTATATATAAAATACTACTTATTTTAAGTCATTCAATGCATAATTTTAATGTTGAGTGTGTATTTTGGTGATCTATATATAAATAATTTCACCTTTTCAATGTTGAATTTCTCGAGTGCCTGTGTTGCACAGTCAACAGCGTCCTGCTGCATCTCCTCACTCATGTCAGCATTCTTGATTACCGCTTTACGGTCGCACATCTTGTCGGCTGTATAGCTGAAAGCAAAACAAATATTCTACACCTTTGACATGTCAACGAAAATAGGCTAAGTACAACTCATCAACACAACCGTCCACGATATAACACTTTACGACGTAGCAGTTAGATATATTTCCGCATAGCGCGGGCCATCCACTTGTCGCGCGCCAAATGAGTCGAGTATGGACACTGGACGTGAAAACACGCGTTATAATCAACACTGCAATAAGGTTATCGCATGACCCCCGTTAGATTTTCACATGCGTGAAAACACTCCATTGATTGTTTATGTTCAATAGCGACCGCTATAAATAACTCACCAAAGGTCAGGCGCGAACCTATCTCCCGCGCGCCCTTTATGAATTTCCCATATTTTCCCCATGTAAATTTTCACCCTTCTACCGCAGTTTATGTATAACAAAGGAAAAAAATTGAATTAAAAATACCTAGCTAGATTTACTGCTTGTGAAGATGTTTTCGTAGTTATTTTAACTCTAGCACTCGCAGTTATACCAGTCATCAATAAAAATTACAGAAGCCTTAGCGAAGCTCTTCAAATACACCCAGCAAAGATAATGATTATGCAGTACTATGAGGGTTATCACCATAGAAACATATTAAATCAATAATACCACTTTGGTACATATTATAACGAATGTTAGCAAAATGTGATCGAGCGCCGACTTTGTTTCACTAATATTTTAATGCTAACAGAACAAAAATTCGTAAAAATACAATTAAACATTAAAAGACTCTTAAATCTCATTCAAGCACACAACAATTATTAAATTACTCACTTTTATTTCAGACTAAGACGAAATTTTCACGTAATGATTTTGATACCGGAGATTCTTTGCCTACTTTCTAGACGATTCTTACAAAGGCTTCTTACTGCGTATTGTTTCGTTTTGCGCTAGAGGGCGTTCTAATTTTAAAATAGTTCTAAAATAGAATTTTTCAAATTATATATTTATTCTGTATTAACTGGCCACTTATTTACACACATGCTTATATAAACTTCGTAAATCCTACATTATATAATATAATATTAATTAAAGCGCAATGAAAATAATTATAAAATAAATTCATCAATAAATGCCAAATTTAATTTAATTTGTTATATAATTATGGTTTATGAGGAAACTATGTTTACACAACGTTATTTATCATATCTTTATATAGTAAATTTGAGATCATTTTAAACTAATGTGTTTACTCTATCAGCGTGTATCCGAACGTAGAACGCTCTTTTTAAGAAATCTACGTGCTTCGGTTGCGATCGCCATCTTTAAATTTGTCAAAAAACGCCGACCACCTGAAGAAGCTTGTGTACCTGAATTATAGCCGTAATTTACTAAATTCATAATATTCTCTAATATTAATTTTAAAAACAAAACAATGTCCGGCGGTAGTGGTGGTAGCAGAAATGAATGCAGGATATACGTTGGTAATCTGCCCCCTGATATAAGGACAAAGGACATCCAAGACCTGTTCTACAAATTCGGCAAAGTTACATTCGTTGATTTGAAAAACAGAAAAGGACCACCATTTGCTTTCGTTGAATTTGAAGACCCACGGTGAGTGTTTTATTTTACTATTTTCGCTTTAGCCGCCATTCCTAAATTAATATCTTAATTGGGGCAATTATTGTTGATAAGCGCGCCGTTTTTTTTTTGTTGCGTGGTTCAAATTATCTTGTTCCTTTATGTGGCGTGTTATATATAAGTGTGCGTGGTAATTAATTCTACATTATTGATATCTTTTTTTGTATAGCATAATTATCATGCGTAACTGTCTATAGGTGTGTATATCAATGTTTAATTTAAACTACTGAATGCATAATAATACATTATAATTAAAGGTTCTGTATTAAGAACAATACATCTAATTTACATTATTTGCATTGTTATCAGAATTTGGTATACAGCTTGAATGATATAAATAAAGCACATCAAATATGGACAAAAGCAAACAGTATTTTAATGGTATAATGACTTGAGCAGCAAGAAGCAAATATTCTCAAGGCGAATAAGAGATAATATGAGATATAACATAAGCCCATACTTTTTACTTTTCTTAATTTAATTTTCTACAATTACAATTTAATACAATTTAATTAGACATTGAACTGGGCACAGAATCTAGTTGTATATTCCTAATTACACTTCACAATGATTGTAAATCTGATATAAACATATATATCATATATGTATATACAAATATACATGTACATTATTCAATATGCAATAATTGCCATTCTACGTACAGTATCTGCAAATAGACTGATTTGGTTAAGAAATTGGTTGAACATGAGTTATCTGAGATTTAGTAAGTAAAAGTAAGTTGCGGTCTGTTACTATCCCACTGCTGAAAATAGGCCTCTTCTCTCTGTTTTTCAGTGAGAAGGTTTGGAGCTAAAACATACCGTGCTGCCCCAGTGCAGATTGGTAGGTTACACATATCTCCAGAATTCTCTATAGATACGCAGGTTGGCTCACAATGTTTTCCCTTACCGAAAAGTGTGTGATAAATTGCAATTATCAATTAGACACAAGTTTTAACAGAAAAACTGCCCGGGTTTGAACCTGTGACCTCTTCGAAAGAGTCACATAGTGTTACTGCTGGGCTACCACAGCTACACACACACACACAACTTCACACACATAGTCTATCAATTGAACCAATTGATAAAACCAAAAACCAAACCAAAATTCCACCCATTTCCCCATGTTGGGACAAGGGTTTCACTGCTGTCCTGACAGTGTCACCTGCTCTAATTTACCTGTAGCTCTTACGAAACCTGATAATATCCCTGAAGGGGATATTTGTCAGATCCTCAACTTCAATTTCATCCTTACCTATTATCTTCCATCTTACCAGCGAGTACAAAGGGCAATCAGCCATAAGGTGAAGGCGTTTCTTTCTCTCCACACTCTGGGCATGCAGCATCTTCTGTTATTCTCATTATTGAAAGGTGTCTGTTTAACAGGCAGTGCCCAGTAATTAGACAAATAAGTTTTAACAGAGAAACTCATCGGTGTCTGTTCGGGTTAGAACCTGTGACCTGCTTAAAAGATTTGCATGGTGTTACCGCTGGGCTACTACAGCTTCACACACACCGCTTCGCTGGGCATCTGAGATTTATAATCTATCAATTGAAGTACAACAGTAATTGTCATTATCATCTTCCTGCCCTTATCCCACTCTAAGTGGGGTCGGCACAACATGTTATAAACACGCTTTCACATGATTTGGTTGCGTTTTTACGACCGGCCGCCTGATATCAACTTACCTCTGTCGTATTTTACGACACGTCGGTAAGAAATGGGGTTGGTTTATTCTACTAAACCGGATACCACACGGCAGGTCGACTTACCTTAGTCGCCTTTTACGACACCTCGGTAAGAAATGGGGTGCTCTATTCTACTCAGCCAGATACCACACGGCGGGTCGCCTTACCTTAGATGCTTTTACAACACCTCGGTAAGAAACAGAGTGGTCTATTCTACTAAACCGGATACATCATGGTAGGTCGACTTACCTTAGTCGCCTTTTACGACAACCTCTGTAAGAAATGAGGGTGGTACTATTCTATTCAGCCGGATACCACACGGCGGGTCGATATACCTTAGTCGCCTTTTACGGCACCTCGGTAGGTAATGAAGGTGGTACTATTCTATTCAGCCGGATACCACACAGCGTTGGTAGGACAATGCGGATTGGTAGATTACACATATCCCCAGAATTCTCTAGAGATATGCAGGTTTCCTCACGATGTTTTCTTTCATGCATGGATGCGATAAATTGCAATTATGAATTAGACACATAATTAACAGTAATTGTCATATTAACGATTTATATTCTTTGTTTATAGGGATGCAGATGACGCCGTGCGCGCTCGCGATGGCTATGACTACGATGGCTACAGGCTTCGGGTCGAGTTTCCTAGGGGAGGGGGTGGGGGAGCCCGCGGGGGACGCTCGCAGGGTGACAGGTTCGGACCTCGGCCCACTGTCAGAGGACCCCCAGCAAGGAGATCAGAGTATCGCGTTCTAGTCACTGGACTGCCACCGTCTGGATCATGGCAGGCGAGTCTCACTTCTGCTATTGTTATGTTCACACTCTATGTGGACCATGGTTGTCTGAAATAAAGATTTATTATTATTATTTCACCGTGTGGTATCCGGCTGAATAGAATAACACTCATTTCTTACTGATGTGTCGTAAAAGTCGACTAAGGTAAGTCGACCCGCCGTGTGGTATCCGGCTTTTTTTTTCCGATTTTAAGTGGGTCGCTGTTGTATTTTTATTCGGCCCACTGCTGAGAAACACCTAATTTGGCCAAACTCATCCAGGTCAAGGGTGGTGGCTTCCGCGATTGGATACGTCCACCGCCACCCTGCCTGTTCGCTTAAAGTGGTATCCGGCTGAGTAGAATAGACCAACCTCATTTCTTGCTGAAGTGTCGTAAGAGGCGACTAAGGTAAGTCGACCCGCCGTATGGTAACCGGCTGAGTAGAATAGTACCACCCTCATTTCTTACCTAGATGTCGTAAAAGGCGACTAAGGTAACTTGACGTCAGGCAGGCGGCTGGTAGTAAAAACGCAGCCAAATCTTGTGACAGATTGTTTATAACACCGCCGACCTCACTTAGAGTGGGATAAGGGCAGGATGCTGATGATGTAGTATGTGCATACTATGTAAAGCATTTTTAACCTAACAAATATTTCTTCACTGAACATACTATATTTATTTTAAAATTATGTACAATTATTCAGTTTTGTCTTCTTGCTGCCTTTATTCCACACTAACTGGGGTCAGCACAACATGTTATAAACATGTTGTCACATGTTTGGCTACGTATATTACGATCGGCCTTCTGCG
The DNA here is from genome assembly GCA_947086495.1 of Morpho achilles. Lineage (NCBI taxonomy): Eukaryota > Metazoa > Arthropoda > Insecta > Lepidoptera > Nymphalidae > Morpho > Morpho achilles. The sequence goes on along the minus strand of CAMTZB010000024.1, from coordinate 17,832,505 downwards.
TGACACAAGTTATATTAGTCGTATTTTAAAAAGAGAGTAGTCTATTCTACTTAATTGGATATCATACGGTGGGTCAACTTACCTTAGTCGTATTTTACGATATCTCGGTAAGAAAGAGGGTGGTCTATTTTACTTAACTGGATACCACACAGGTGAACTTACCTAAGTCGCTTTTTACGACACCTCGGTAAGAAATTAGGGCCTTCCCTAATTTCTGTACCCTAATTCCCTAGAATTAGGGTACAGTTTGTATTTCCAAAATGCCCGATGATGAGAACTTATACTGGAGGGGTGCGGAGTAAGATGGACATGTGCGCTTTGCCGCCTCTACGTATGAATATATGCGTAGCGTATTGTCTGTCTTATTTCGCGGGTGCCCGATGAATAAAAGATTATGAGATCTGAGGGCTTGATACTAATATTATAAACACGAAAATCTATTACTTAACTGCTAGAAGTTTGGTACAATTAAATCTTACTTAAACATTAATTAAATCAGGTTTATTGAAATACAGAATACCTTAGTTTTATCATTGAATAAATAATGATTATGATTGTCTAACATTCAGATATATAAATAATATTAAAAATAAAAAATTACAGTATTGACAGTAACAATTTTTACATCTTGCATGATATGTTGTTGAGGACTTTAAGCTTAATAAAGCCTGTTTCAGAAGTCCTCACTCTTCCGTGACACCTGAGCTACATAATTAAGAATATTTTAATATATAATAAATAAATAAATATGTATAAATATATACATAGTGATCTCTAATCAATTTGACCTCACACTTTTAACCATAAACAAAAGAGTTTGTCTATGTCTTAAATGTGTGTAATGATTTTGTTTCGTTGATTTAATGAAGTTTAGCATGAATAATAATTTTATAATTAATAATTATCATTTTTCTTTTCATAAAAAGGGGTAAAAAAATATTTATTTAACATATTATTGTATAAAGCCACAAAAACAACTTCGCTGTTATGCTACTGAACGTCAATGCCAGCAAGTACTGCCCATAAAGGGCACAAGCTAGCAAGAATATAAAAATTAAATATTAGTGATAATAAAAGTATAAAAAGGAATATATCAATATTTATTACTATAAAACAAACGGCACAAAAGGATATCATTATTATAGTCTTGAGACTGATCTTATATAGAAAAAGGGAAATAAAAAGCATTGTTGTATAATTTACTACATATTTGATTCAATGAGACCTAAATGTTCATAAATATTCCAGGACCTGAAGGACCACATGCGCGAGGCCGGTGATGTGTGCTTCGCAGACACCTTCAAGGACGGCACTGGGGTGGTGGAGTTTCTGCGCCACGAGGACATGAAGTATGCTGTCAAGAAGCTTGATGACTCGCGCTTCAGAAGCCACGAGGTATTGCTTCTTACTTAAGTAATGATTAGTTTTGAAGTGATTTATTTGTTGTACATACTAATTAGTTCTCAATGTAAGTAAAAAAGTAAAGTAAAAGCTTGTTACTATCCCACTGCTGGGCATAAGCCTCTTCACTTCTTTTTTGAGCAGAAGGATTGGAGCTATGAATTATTTAAGCCTCTGGAACTGAAGGTAGGGTCAGTGATAGCCTAGCAGTGGCACCATGCATCTCTTTTGATAGTGTCATGGATTCAAATCCTGCACTCTAAACAATGAGTTTTTCTGTTAAAACTTAAATCGCCCCATTCTAAGTATAAAGTAACAATTCCTATGTTTATATATGAGACATGTAACTTTATTATCCTTAAATATATTTGTACATTTATACAAAGTGTATAATTGTACACCATAATGAATAAATTTAAATAGAAAACACCAATAAAAAAAACCTTGAATTTAATTGAATTCACAAGAATTTGTGGTGAAGGAAATCACCATGAGTAAAACATTATATTTCTATTTAATTCTGGGGTCATGTGCAACCTACCATTTGCATTGGAGCTGCATTATAGATCTAAACTACAATCCTTTTCTATAAAAACAGAGAGAGGAGGGACATCTATTGTAACTAAGTACTTCCCCATATTATTGGATTCTATTCTGTTCCAGGGTGAAGTATCGTATATCCGTGTGAAGGAGGACTACGGGAGCGGCGGCGGTGGCGGTGGGGGTGGTGCAGGCGGCGACAGAGACAGGTGAGTGGGGCTTTGATGATAAATTTTCTGTCTCTCACTGGCGTTAATTAACAATAGTTAAACACATTTTTTCATACTAATGTCCGCCATATTTGTTTATTAAATAGGACATCTAGGAAAAAACGGACTATATACATTTTAATCGAATTTTAACATAAAGCGCATCTTTTATTATTTATTGGTAGTTGTCCACTATAATTAGCCTTTATTCTAATTATTTATTAATATTAAAAAAGGCATCTTTTAAAATAGTAAAAAAATGAGTATTTTGATATGAATATATTATTATTTATCGATTTTTTAAAATCGATTTATAAATTTTTCTCACTTCTAAATAAATCGATTTTTGACAATCGATTAAAGTGAATAAAAAAATCGATTATTAATAACTGATTTCTTTAAACTACTTGAAAATATTTTCTGTTCCATTAATAATTATTTAGAATAGAGAATAGAGAGTAAAGTTGATTGTAATGTACTTTTATCATTATTCTCCTAACCTTATACCTAAGTGCGATCGGCGGAACATTCTTTAAACATGCTATATGATTTGACTAGGTATTTTAGGACCAGCCGCCGGCCTGATGTCAACTTACCTTAGTCGCTTCCCTGAAAAACGTGATAAATTTTAATTATCAATTAAAGATATAAGTTTTATCAGAAAAACTCATTGGTGCCTGCCCCGTGTTTAAACACGTGACCCTTGGAAAGTTCGCATGGTGTCATCGCTGGGCTATCACAGCTTAAAATGACAAACTTTGAATCATATCTGTCTGTTCAAAATTGAGATAGCAAAATTAAAGTACTTGGTAATATACATACAAGTGTAACTAATATAAAGCGTGTAGTAGTGTGTGTAAAATGTTTATTCATTTAATTTATTTGTATAAATTACATATATTTCTATTATTTTTCTCTACTTTATACATTTTTTAATATAACATTGTGCTAAAAATTGTTTAAAAAAATCTAGTGTTTGTTGCTTTAGACCCATAGGTCTCCTTAACACTAATGAGTTATGCAGGCGCTATTCTGTTTTATTACAATTTGCCACAAACAAGTTTTTTGACTTAGGTCACATTAATACTAAGCTATATACACAACAAAAAAAGGAATAACCAACAAATTGTAAACAATAATTTTAATTATTTTTCCACTTTTATATATGTGTGATAATTTAGCTGATTTTAAGATAAAAGTGGATAAAGCACTGACTACTGTTTAATTTATTTCATTTTATTTTTTTTTTTTATTTATGAAAACTTTATTGTTAACAATGCAAATTAAGATAATGTTTTGTTAAAACTAAATATAAACAAAGGGCGGCCTTATCACTTAAAGTGATCTCTTCCAGGCAACCATAACATTAAGGAACTTAAAACAAAAAAAAAATATTTTTCCATGGAATCCTTTGTTAATATTTTTTGTATGTATGAAATAGTGTATTTTTAGGCAATAGTTTAAGTTTTAGTTACATAATTGTTAATAATAGTTTTACATTCTGTCTACATTTCTGTCTGTTAGTTTATCGTACGTAGTAGTCTATAAAAGCATGCTGTGTCTACCTATAAGTGAAATTATATGTAATTAGCAAATAAGACCAAGTACCTATGGTTTAACATACATGTAATTTTGTTGGTAGGCCATAATTAAATAAATAATAATAATAATATAAATGTGTGGTGTGTTATATGTCCAGGTCCCGTTCGTACTCGCCGCGCTCGCCGTCGTTCGGCCGCCGGCGCGGCTCGCCGACGTACTCGCCCGTGCGCCGCTCGTACTCGCGCTCGCGCTCGCGCTCCCGGAACAACTACTGAGCGGTACAGGTGCGTGACGGTGACCACCTCACTACCACACCACCACACTACACAGACACACACACAACTCCACACAGGCTACATACTGCTATACTGACCACCGAAAATATAGGTGTCCAAAAAGCGTCCTATATGACCCTGAGAAGTTTGCCAGCGTGGGCTCAGTGCTCCCCATACATTGTGCTACACCTGAACAGGTACTTGTAAACAAGACACAATATTTTTTTCACACGGTTGTCCATCCCCAAAGTAAGTAACTTTTCCATAGAGACCTCGACTTCACCACCATTGCGCATCAATTTAAGCGCTTTCAGAAGTCTTACTTTGAGAAAGCCGAGGTTCACCGGAACCCACTTATAACAGTGGCTTCCACTTACATCCCTGTTAGGTCGGTTCACCGAAAATATAAGCGTCCTTTATGACACTGACGATCAAATAACGATCGCAAACACAGAAACACGTAGTACACACACGCAGCGTCTTCGCCGGCGAAGACGAGGTCCCAGATTTCTGATATCGGTTGGTCGTGGCTTCTTGCCACCCTTCCGTCGTCGTATTGACTAATCAAAGTCATACCACCAGCCCTCCACTACTTACTTTAGTTGCCCTTTGGACACCTTGGTAAGGAATGGGGGTGGTCTATTCTTCTTAGCTGTATATCACACGACGCGTTAACTAACCTTAGTCGCCCTTTCGACACCTCGGTAAAAATGAGGGGGTCTATTCTACATAGCCGGATACTATTTAAACAGATATACTTGTATACACAGTATATTATATACATATACTATTCAATACATGGTATATTCCTAAATTCAGATAATGGTTTATTGTATTAACTACAAACAGACATTTGGATTTTATATATATCAAGAACTCTTTGGCCTCTACAAAATTTTAAGTAAAATTTGGAAAAAAAAATTCTTAAAACTTAACATCAATAATAATGCATATTAGAAATAACATATTTTACATTTAGCATGTAAAGGATCGTCAATAAATTTTTAATCTAATCTAATATAGTAAAGTTTAATTGTGTTACTATTTTATATGGAATTTTCATTAATATTTACTTCCACAGTTTTTAATGGATTAGGCAAGTATAACATTATACAGATGGCTTCAAAGGATCTGCAATTAAATACAAAGGATTATTCAAGAATTTCTGAATACACCATAAACTATAGAGTAATTGACATAACACTTTGAATCTTAGTTTAAAAACAATACTTTAGAAATCCAGTCAATTCACACCAAAATATTGTTGTAAGCACAAATTGACTATAAGCATATCTATATCATATCCTAAAATTACATATATTGTCTATGAATTTTATTTTTTGATAAACAAAGCGATAATTTTAAAATATACAGACATTTTGATTGGATGATTTTGGTTTGTGCATGTATAAAATGATTTGTTCTTAGTTTTTTGAATGAAAAATGTTCAAACAATAATTTTGCTACATTATGTGGTACTGCTATATTTAGAAAACATAATTGATTTAAAAGATAAAAGAAAAAAAAATAATAGTCATTGTTTTAGGTGGGAATATTAACAGTTTCGTCATTGAGAATAAAAATTCACTGTCAAAAGTAACTGCTATTTAGTGGCGGCTGCCATTTTGGATTTGATAACAAATACACAATATTGTTTTGTTATGGATGTATGTACCAAAGTTGAAATCAACTTCAAGTTCTCAGATTAGAAATGTATACAACAAAAACCTCTAAAGTCAGTTCAAAGTTCATTAATTCCATAAATTCAATAGGTCATACAGTAGAAAAGGATCAAAAAGTATATAAAAGAAATTCAATTGAGTTAAATATAGAATAGGTGATTTAAAAAAAAAATATAGATTAAAAATGAAATAGGTACATGAAAGGAAAAAGAAATGAAATTTCCTTAAAAGCTTTTTTAAAGCATTTCTAACTTATTTAAATGACATATTAAAACAAAAGTAATGAGAAAATTATTTTGCTATAATCTGCGATAAAAGAAAATATATGTAATGCTAAATGAAGAGTGTCTGCATGTATCAGGTATGAGAACGAATAGTTCGTTCTCATACCTGATACATGCAGAATTTGTAAGAACTCATGCACGCACACATTTACCACCACAATCGTGTTTCGCCCCGTAACCGAAGCATCGTCAGGAGATAGACTCCACGACAAAATCGAAACAATTGTTGAGATTGTGGTGGTGAATGTGTGCAGTGCTTGTGTATTGTTGTGTTATCGGTGCCGGGTAGTGCATGAGTGCTTACAAATTCTGCATGTATCAGGTATGAGAACGAATAGTACAATAGAGCATTTAGCATTACATATATTTTTTTTATCGCGGATTTGTATTATGGACCTCCGCAAAGTAACGCCTAATTCTATAAATTACACATTGAAAATAAAATACTGCATTCTTGGAACCATTCCAGATGGTCATTGCCTAGTTGTCTTTTTTTTAAACTATGTTGTTAAATATACAGAGTGGTACCGACGATACAACATTAAATAAATTCACTGCTCACTTGGAAGTATTACATTACTTTGGTATAATTCAATGTATTATAATATATTCTAACAAACTAAATACGTTTAAATTGCGAAACACGCTCATTCATTAGGGTTCACTCACCTTGTAGTGCGCGCGTACGGCGCTCGGTGTAGATATGACGATCGCCGCGAAGATCAAACGGAGCGGTGACCGCAAGGCCAAGGTCAAGGTCATTTTTACATTTTTGTATTTCCAATGATTCTTAGTCAGTATACTCGTATTTATCAAATGATAAAAGGCATTGGGTCCTACACCCACTAATTTAGTGGATGTAAAATTATAAATTACATAGTCGTACGATCACATAGTATTGTTTACTATTTTTAATCAATAAAACTAAATAAAATGTTAAACGACACTATGTTGGACTTACGGTTCTTTACTTTTCACCTACAGATTTATAAATACAGAGTATAATATTGTTTAAGTAAAAAGTAAAAGTAAGTAACTGCCTGTTACTATCCCACTGTTGAGAATAGGCCTCTTCTCTCCGTTTTGGGAGAGAAGGATTGGAGCTAAGACCTACCACGCTGCTCCAATGCGGATTGGTAGGTTACACATACCTCCAGAATTCTCTAGAGATATGCAGGTTTCCTCACGATGTTTTCCTTCACCGAATAGCGTGTGATAAATTGCAATTATTAATTAGACACATAAGTTTTTAAGAGAAAATCTCATTGGTGTCTGCCCGGGTTCGAACCCGTGATCGTCTCTAGAGATTCACACGGTCGCACCGCTGGGCCATCACAGCTTTAATATTGTTTATAGGGTTTATTTTCGTATGGCATGCTGCCATCGGTCATTGATCCATATACATCATGAAGTTTAATTACAAAATGAAAAATAATATCCTGTGGCTAAAGTACTTTATTGAATTAACTGAATTTTATGTAGGCTGCTAAAGTGCGTAGCTATCTAGGATTAAAATTAATGTCGTATCTTCAGTACCACTCTGTATAAATTACACATTAAAAATAAAATACTGCATTCTTGGAACAATTCCAATATTTATTACCTATTTGTCTTTTTTTTAAAACTATGTTGTTAAATATTTAGTTATGTAAATGGGACTGAAAGGAGGATGTTTTCAACAGCGCTAGCGCGTAGCGGGTGGGGCTCCAGCGGCGGCGCGGCGCTCCGGCGGCTACAGTAGACTAAGGCACTTTGTATTGACACCCACCACACCACAATACGCTCGTGTCGTGGAATCTTTGACAATGTTATTTTAATAATTCCTAAACGCGAAACTGGCATGTTGAAATAAATAAATATATGGGACACTTACACGGTCGTCTGTCCCCAAAGTAACTTAATACTTGTGGACAGACAACTGGTGAATATATACTTATATATTATTTTAATATACACTTAAATACAAATATACACCCAGACTCGACCAACATATTCATTTATAGAAAATGCTCACTTAAATCCTATATGACACTTAATTATTATTATTATTATTTAATTATATCCTACAGTGATTTGCATAATTGCATAAATTGCGCCACCAATAGGTCCTGGGTTTGATTTTTACTTTGAGTCATTTTTTTTAAATTTCTCATATTTTCCAATTATGTCCTAAATATAACTTATTTAATGAAATTATAGTAATAACATATAAAGTAATATGAAACGTTATTAACATTCAAATTGTGACATTGACGATCATTTTTATCGTTTGGTTTATGTAATTTTTAGTAATTTCAAGGAAGCAAAGGCCAAATTAAATTTAAAAAAAACTCATTTAGTTCCATACTAGCTCGTAATGTTGCCTACATTGAATAACATTCTTACATATATAAATACCTGGTTGACTGAGACTTTCTCGATAATTTTTTAGGGAATAAAAAAAGAACCAAAAAAAAAGAAAAAAATTATTGTGTAGGTGTGGCTGTATATTAGGTATTTTCATTTCTCTAGACCGCCCATTCCCCGAATAAGCTACTGGCTTGACAATTTACGGTAAAAATAGTGTTTTATATTCAATGCTATTTTAAGTAATTTTTAATGCCTGAAAACGATGATAAAATGATTTATTATATAAATAAAACCTAGCTAGATCAATTTTTCTCCCCCGAAATTCCCTACATGCTGAGTTTCACGAAAATCATTGGAGCCGTAAATACAAGATTAACTCATTTAAATATTAAAGATTGTCAAAGGCTTCATGACATAGATTCAGTTTATTAAATTAAACATCGTGGGTTTTTTAATTTTATTTGTGCGTTACTCTTCGTGCTGAAGGCGATTTTGGGCAAAATGGGATATTGGGATACATATGTATGAATTTTTTAAAAGACTAAGTTACATGAATCAATATTGAGTATAAACAAAAAGTTCTAGGTTAAGTTGACTAATTGCTTTATGCAATTTATTTTATTCACTTTTGATTGAAAACTGTCTATGTGTTCTGCGAACTTGGGGAAAGTGGGAGAAAGGTTAGATGAAGTAGGTACATAGTGTTTCGTGACTTGTCACTAAATAAAATATTATTAAAGTTAGGAAATTAGGTATCGTGAAGTATAGTTGTCTTATGTCGTCTTTAAATTCTATTTGGAAGAGCAAGGAGGGGCTAAAGTCAATATATTTTCATGTTCTCTATCAGAGGTTCCCAATTTTTTTTCTCACAGACTAAAAATTTTGCTGGTTCTATAGCAGCTCGCAGCTACTGTATTCTCAAAAATTACAAGAAATTACATTACGAATTATGACGCCAACGTAGATCCCGAAAAAATGAAAATATGTTGAATATTTTCATCTTCTATTATATATCAGGTTACCAAACTTGTCTCTCAGTCCACTCTCAAAATGTGGGTTTTACAGCACCCACTATATTCTCAAAACTCGACTAAAAATTAGATTACGATCCCGTCAAGTTTTTCAAGACCCTTGGAACTCCACCTTAAAGACTTTTAGAACCAAGGTTCTATTTAATAACGAACGGAAAGAATAAAGTAAATACCTCAGTACTTCTTGAAATTGCCTTGGGTCAGGGCATAAGTATTGAACAAGGGGAGAGTAAAATAAATACCTCAATATTTCTTGGAACTGCCTTGGGTCGTTTGATAAGTATTATAGATCAGGGGGAGAGTAAAGTAATATTTCTTGAAATTGCCTTGGTTTGGGGGGATAAGTATTGAACAGAGGGTTATTAAAATAAATACCTAAATATTTCTTTAAATTGCCTTTGGTTTGGGGATAAGTATTAAACAGGGGGTTAGTAAAATAAATACCTATATATTTCTTGAAATTGGCTTGAGTTGGGGATGATTATTGAACAAGGGGACAATATAAATGCCACAATATTTCTTTAAATTCCCTTGGGTTAGGAGATCAGTATTGAACAGAGGAAGAGTAAAGTAAATACCTCAATATTTCTTGAAATTCACTAGAATTAGGGTTTTGGAAATATAGAATATCCTAAATAATAAAGCACATAGATAATTTCCATCTAAAGTGAATTACGTACGTGACGGTTTTCGCCACCAGAACGGAGGGTACCAACCCCTAAAAATTGTAGTATATTAAGCAGTTTGGATGTTTATAATTAAAAGCCTTTTCTTTTGTTTCATCCACTGTGGATTTGGCTCGATGGATGTGCTTGGCTGGGAGGCAGAGTGAGGGACGCACATAGGACATTCGGGATCGGGAAACATTAGGATAGGACTGCCGGGATACTAGGCTCAGGGTGCACTCGGGGAGAGCCGGGACTACCGGGATCATGCTGTAACTTTGACATTTAAAACTTTCGGAACTTCGGACTTTATCGCTCGCTCGCTCCCGGGACAAGGACCGGATGCACGGACCGTACGGACCCTGGGTATGATTTTGATAACATTTTTGCCAAATACAGTAGCACCTCGATCGGAGCCGTAGGATAACTGTCTAAATATGTTAGTTATCGACCAGTTAAGGGTGCAACTTAGGGGGGAGGATTCGACATTTTTTTATTCAACTTTCAGATAGGGTAGTTTCCATACTTTTCGTTGAGAGATTTTTAGGGATAATAAATAATACTTTAGATGTATTCTACGGGAAAGGTCAAGATTTCGTTTTTTTTTCGAACAATTCATACTTTCTAATATTTAACTATAGCCAACGATACTCAAGTGTAATTTAAACAATTAATTTTATATAGGTTTGTTGTATTAAGTGAAATTTTGGATTTGAATTAGTAAGTAGTTTATATAGAGGTTTTTTTACGTAAAGTTTGAAGTTATCGAGGTTCTACTGTAAAATATTTTTGAGTGCACGCTCCGTACGGAAAGAATTAATTGTTTGATTTTTTGACATACCCTTGACTCACACTTTATTTGCTTCTCGATGTTCTGCGTTTCCTTCATTACGTAGAGCAGAGGCGAGCGGCGAGCTTTGCTCATAGAGCCCACACCTAACCGATCGATGTCATTATGTAATTAGCATGCTTGAGAGCTTACCATCCCGTATTCAGTGGAATGCCCGAGTGGCCGCAGGGACGTATGGTATGCTGGATGGAGACGGGTCGCGCTATACTGCCTGGGGTCTATTTTCAAACTCAAAATATTCTGTATTATAGTAAACTTATACACTTGTACAAAAGTGCTTTTGAATCGTCAACTCTACGGGTTCGGAAAGAATTCGGCGGTTTTCTATTTTCGGTTTCGGATTTACTTTACTAATTAACGGTCGGAAATATAGTCCTTTTAGGCCGGATATGTGTCACGTGGTCTTCGACAAATCAATATACAATATTCTTTATTCAAGTAAGCTTATAACTATTTTAAACAGTATTTTCTTCATTTATATTAACGATTTCGATTCATTAATCTTTTTATTAACTTTAATCTTTATTCAAGACCTTGCAAGCATTTTTTAATCGTCAAGAATCAATTGGATTTAATGAAGGGAACACTGGTTCGGAATGTTGCTCCTACCGTAAAAAAATTGCGGTTAATAGCTTAACATTAATAAAAAGCTTAACATTTTCAATTTATATTAATAAACTGCAGTCTTGGTGTAAAGCTGAAATGGTTTTCAAATCCAACCATAGAGTTCTGAATACCTACTCCAGAAAAATTAAAAATTGATCTTATCTATACTCAATTCGTGATGTAATAATCGTTAAGTTGGGCTTATAGAAATTAAATTATTTTAATTGAAAGGTTTTTTAAAATGGTAATATTTGAATAGATACATTTTATTTTAACTTATTTTGCAAAGGATTTTTTTTTATTTTATTTTAAAGGAGCACGAAAAATTATTATACAATTTCATCTTATGACTCAGGCACTATAGCGGGATCCGACATCTCTAATGTGGACTATTGTCTTTTCTGAAGAGTATTAGGTTTGTAAGGAATAAAATGTACAACAGGCAACAAGGAATTCGGATATATTTGTATGATGTTAGATTGTATAAAATTTTAACATGACTCGAGGCGATCGTGTTTGAACCTAAGTAGTTATTGTGTGAATGTAATTTAGGTACTGGATCTGCATTCCAAAGACCGACACGTTTTGATGGATTTAATAAATATCCTTGGAAAATATGGTTTTTTATTTTTATATAACTCACATCGCGTTACCCTTAATTTCTGCAAAATGTACTTTATATGACTCACAATTGCTTAAACTAAATCTTCCTGCCCTTATCCCGCTCTAAGTAGGGTCAGCAGAACATGTGACATGATTTGGCTGCGTATTTTACGACTAGCCGCCTGCCTGACGTCAACTTACCTAAGTCGTATTTTAGGACACCTAGATAAGAAAAAGGGTGGTCTATACTCAACCGGATACCACACGGTGGGCTACTTACCTTAGTCGCCTTTTACATCGGTAAGAAATGACGGTCGTCTATTCTACTCAGCTGGATACCATATGGCGGGTCGACTTACCTTAGTCTCCTTTTACATCTGTAAAAAATGAGGGTGGTATATTCTGCTGAACCGGTTGCCACACAGTGGCTCAACTTACCTTAGTCTCCTTTTATACTTCGGCCAACATTTTCTTTAAAATGAATTTGTCGGTCTTTTAGCCTGGGTGTATATTTGTATTTATGTATTTAAAAATATATATGTATATTATAAAAGAACGACGATATTTCTGCTTTATTCTTATTCAATAAATAAAAAGCAGTTTTCCCAGAGTCAACCCATTTACTCTTTTCGCTACAACTCAATGAATGACACATAAAAATATGACAGCCACAATGCTTTTTCATATTAATCGCCAACTCTATGAAGGAGGTTGTATTAAAAACATGTAACAGTCGACCATCCTGACAACATTTGCGACCCCGCAAATCTCATAAGCTGACTTCTGAGAATGAATCTACCACCGATTCGGAATGCTGATTGTACTGAGAAGAATCGGCAAGAAACTCAGTACTTGCTCTTTTCATCTGTAAAAGAAAACCGCACATGCCATGACATGACAGGACTACGCTCACGCTTTGTGCTCAACTCTAAGCTCACGCTTTATGCTCAACTCTTTAAGCTCAACTTCTCAACTCCTTAAGCTTTTCGCACCTCAAGCTCACCCTCAATCACTGTCATGGCATAACACAGCTCAATTAGTGGCAACCAACTCAGCAGATACACACGTAAACAGACTCGCAAATGATAACGCTCAAAGAACAATCACCACTTCCAGGCAGAGCCTAGCTGACAGTCGTTACAGATGTCCACAGTCTAGACAACAATCGTCACAACTGGAAAGATCCAGAGAACAATCGTCATTCTAGCTGACAGTTCCATCGAACAAAAGTCACGGGCGCGTCTAAGGCCTCACATAGCACATCGTCACGTTGATCTCACAGAATTAATTAACCGAATACCAATTACCATCAATAATCTCTGAAATAAAAACTCTCATTTTTTATTCCATAGCATCGCATATGGCAGCTATCTCTCATATTAACGAAATTCGCACTCCCCGTGTTGTCTCAAGATATTGATCGTCATTTGTCTTTTCTTTAAACTCTTTAAATTTCCAGATATTCCTTTTGTCCACTCTATTTGTGAGTTTAGGTTACATCCACTTCTGAATATAAAAGAACGACGATATTTCTCCTTTATTCTTATTCAATAAATAAAAAGCAGTTTTCCCAGAGTCAACCCATTTACTCTTTTCGCTACAACTCAATGAATGACACATAAAAATATGACAGCCACAATGCTTTTTCATATTAATCGCCAACTCTATGAAGGAGGTTGTATTAAAAACATGTTGTAACAATATATTCACCAGTTGTCTGTCACCCATAACACAAGTATTAAGTTACTTACTTTGGGGACGGACGACCGTGTGTGTAAGTGTCCCATATATTTAAAAAAAACATATATTTAAAAAATACCTCAGTAAGAAATGAGGGTGGTATATTCTACTCTGCCGGATACCACACTCCATAATTCCTTAAACCTCATTCTTGTATAATTTGTTTATATTATTCTGCAAAATGTCCTCCACCTTGACAACACTGATTATTAGTTTTTTTTAACGGCCTAGAATCGAGTCCTTTAAGGCCTAAGCCGATTGGCAACACTGACATTCTCCTAAACCACAGACTAATATCCAACAATACAACTGCTTGTACAACTGTGTATTTCGAATAAACGTGATTGAACTATTTTTATTTATTTATTTAGTAAGATCTAGTAGTAGAACTATCTCTTGGACTGGTTGCCATTCGTTCAATTATTAATTTAAATAGCTCAACGGCTGAAATATTCATCAGAGATATTCATTCTGATTAATGATCTTAGATCAAGCCGAAAGTAAGGTGTTTAATAAAAGACCAGAGCCCAACAGTCATTACATTTATTTTTATAACATTATCTAATATTTACAAAAATAATTTGGTAGCGTTCCTTAATGTCCATTATATCTTAAACCCCGAATGTATAGAGCACACGCCAAATGTCAGATTTTCGTAGGTGACCTGCCTGAAGCCGGCGCTTTCTATCATTGACTTGAATTTCTCCTGAAACAAATAGTTTTACAAAGCCAGTTAAGGTAAAATAAATTGAAGTCGTTTTAAAAATTCAGATATATTATATAAAGTTAAAGTCATTAGATATTATGAATTATCGATTAAGGATATCTAATATGTGCCAATCCGTGGCGGCTAAATAATTAAAAAATTGAATATTTTTATTTCTTTAGTGTACATACATATTGTTAGAAAACAGAAAAGATACCGCATGTACAAAAACAGACTTATGCCTAAAGTTAATCTTCCAGCCAACCTTTGAGTGGCAGAAGGAAACAGACAAAAAGTTTAATGCGGGTAATATAGAAAGAAAGAACAATAACAAAATCCTTTGTTACATGAATAAATATTCTTTGTCTAGATGAATAAATATTCTGCCTAGATGAATAAATATTGTTTGTCTGGATGAATAAATATTCTTTGTCTAGATGAATAAATATTCCTTGTCTAGATGAATAAATATTCTTTGTCTAGGCGAAAAAATATTCTTTGTCGAGATGAATAAATATTCTTTGTCGAGATGAATAAATATTCCTTGTCTAGATGAATAAATATTCTTTGTCTAGACGAAAAAATATTCTTTGTCTAGATGAATAAATATTCATCTAGATACATAAATTGTTTCGTACCCGTATAGATAGTGTAGAATAAACCCGAGATAACACAAAAGATAAAATAAAATTATGCAATAAAGATTGATAAGATTAATAGTAAATTTAACGATTCAATTCATTTTTTAATTTTCTTCAATAAATAGATGAATAAAGATGCTACTAATATATATTTATTTGAAACAAATATTTTCTAGTCTTTGACTTGAATGCTGATAGGGAAGGAGATTTGCGGAGAGTAGCAGGTCGCAGTAGTCTCGGGAACAATGTAAAGGTTTACCTGATCGGGAAACTGCCGAATGCTCTCTACCAGGTACTTGTAGGGTTTCCACTGGCCGGCCACTAGTTGTCCCATCACCGGGATCACTTGGAACGAGTACTGGTCGTACATCCTGGAACAAAGTATTTTGGGATCTCGAAAGTCAGGCTTTACCGTATGTCCTCGGTTTATTTTGTGGTAGCCTGTTTTGGATTTTTGTATAAAATCCTACTAAGTAGCAGTTAGATTTCACCGCTCGACTAGATCTCGTAATTTTCAACCACAGTTCGCAGCTTTTTACTAAGTTTCGATTCGATTATATTTCCCGGCTGTCAATTATAGTTTCCACCTATTATTTTATCAACTATATATCGCAAGGCTTTCGACTATATCTTGCAACTTCCGACTATATTATGAGGCTTTCGACTAAGTCTGGCGGCTTTCGCTTGCATCTTGCGGCTTTCCACTAGATCTTTCCGCAAATGAAATTAGATATCTTTGCTCTTAATTAGATCTCTCCGCTCTAAACTAGATCTCTCCGCTCTAAACTTAATCTCACATATCTAAATTAGATCTCTTTGGTCTAAATTAGATCTCTCCGCTCTATACTAAATCTCACGGCTCTAAATTAGATATCTCCGCTTCTAAACAAGATCTCTCCGCTCTAAACTATTTATGGAATGGTCGAAATGTATCGCTGAGCCAAACAATTACTCGACCGTGTAACCCACCACCTACCACTGCATGGTGGTGTTGGGCAGCTGACTGAACTCCAGGCACAGGAACCGCCCGCCCGGCTGCAGCACGCGGTACGCCTCCTCTAGAACCTACAAAATAATTATTTTAATAGGCCGTGTGGTATCCGGCTGAATACAATAGTACCACCATCATTTCTTACCGAGGTGTCGGAAAAGACGACTAAGGTAAGTTGATCCACCGTGTGGTATCCGGTTTAGTAGAATAGACCACTCTCTTTCTTACCGAGGTGTCGTAAAAGGCGACTAAGGTAAGTTGACCCACCGTGTGGTATCCGGCTGAGTAGAATAGAACACCCTCATTTTTTACCGAGGTGTCGTAAAATACGACTAAGGTAAGTTGACGTCAGGCAGGCGGCCGGTCGTAAAAACGCAGCCAAATCATGTGACAGCATGTTTTATAACATAGTGTGCCGACCCCACTGAGAGTGGGATGAGGTGAGATGGGGTCGGCATTTTATATACTTATATAAAAGAGTATTTTTATCCTTTTTTATTATATGATTATATCTTCTATTAATATGGATTTAATAAATTAGATTGACAATTAATATGGACATGCATCTAATTCAAGTACCTTATCGATATGCGTGCAGTTCCTGATACCAAAGGCGATGGTATACGCGTCGTAGCTATCTTCGGGAAGAGGAAGTCCCTCAGCGTCCGCGGACAACCAGTCGATATCGATTGACGGGTCCCTTGCATACCCTTGTCTTAGACATATAACATCACATTATAGAATAGAATAGAAAAAACTTTATACACCCCTTGTCACTGAGGAATTTTCAGAAAAGCTACTAGTTCCATCTTCACAGCTCAACTCAACTTTTTGCATCCTATCATTTATTTATTTAAAAAGGTTTACTTACTATAAAATATGAACTACATACATTGAAGCATTTACAATTTCTTAATTACTAGAATTTCTTTATAAATGTAATAGTTAATTAAAAGTAAACAATTTAAAAAAAAAAAAAAAAAAAAAAAAAAAACCAATATAAATCTTATATCTAATTGTGAAAAATATGTAGAAAAATACAAATAAAACTGTGCTCCCTATAAGTCACTCAGATCTCCAAGATTTTAATATTTTTTTCCTAAATTCATTTAAAGTGTCTGAGTAAATGTTAACTATAGTACTATGTTTATTAAGAGTCTTACAAAGTCTAGGTACAGGTGAGTTTACGCCATCATACAGATAAATCGAAAACCATCTCAAAGTATGACCAAAACCGTAGAAGGATATGTTCGATATTAACAGAGAAATATTAATAGTCTAATTTACGTACATTAAACAAACTGACAGCGTTATGTATTACATAGTGATCAGTGTTGCCAACTTAGTGGCTTTTCCACTAAAACTGGTGAGTTTCTTCCTATTTAGTGGCGAAATATTGCTTTTAGTGGATTTTTTTTGGTGGTTTTGTTAACTATTTTAATAGTTATAAAGATTCACGACCATTTTTAGATGATCTATATATATACATGGACGTTTTCCTTTTTTTAATATAATTGGTATAAGATTCTATAATAAAATTTCGCAATCAATTTCAGCACTGCCATTACAGCAGTTTAAAAACACTTAAAAAGAGGCTGATACAGAAAGCCTACTATACTCTTGAAGATTATTTAGAAGATAAGAATGTGTGGATATAGCCTCTCTTTGAACCTGTACAAGACAGTAACGACTTAATGTAAATAATATTAAGAATTATATTTTTAAAAGAGCAACCGCCGAGTTTCTTGCTGGCTCTTCTCGGTAGGAACAGCTTTCTGAACCAGCAGTAGAGTTGACGATTCAAAAGAACTTGTTTACAAGTTTATTTGAATAAAGAATATTTTGATTTTAATTTAATATTCAGATGTAGATTACTGTTGATGAGTAGGCATAACTGATTGGTAAAAAATGAGTTTACATTTCTCTACACGAAGGGATTCCCACCTAATATTTTTCACTGATATATAATTGTACTTTATCCACGGGGATTTCTCACATTATATTTTTTCTGATACTTATACTTAGAAGTTAGAAGCGTTTACCGTTTAGTGAAGCTTATGTTCTCACAATTTGTGATTTGCTATCGGAATTTATTCACACATTACTATGCTAAAACCATACTGAACGCAACAGTTTCGGGATTCTTGGCTCGTAGTTATCGAAAGTACAACGGGTCGAGTAGCGAAATGTTAATGTTGTGGTATTAATTTGTTAATTATTTAATACTAGCGGCCTGCTCCTGCTTCGCACGGGTACACAAGATATATAGCCCACTTCACTCAGTGAAAAAAAATTATTAAAATTGATCCTGTAATTTTGATTTATCCATTACTACCCGTGGCCTGCAAGCGTTAAATTTTGAGAAAAACAATTCCCCTCTCCCTATACCAAGAAGATTTCCTGCTATATCTTATATCTATATTCATATACTACATATTTACTTTTGACATATTTGCCTATGTATTTTATTTTTACAATTAATTACAGAATGTCTTTATATATAACATTCACAGCTTTCTTGTCATTAGACAATACAAACATGTTTTCTTTAGAGGTTACTCTTGAAAGAGCGACATATAGCTGCTAAATTCGAAGTGCTATAGGGCGAAGCGCGGCCTCTTCGCGGCATTTTTAATCTGTAATATCTCCGAAAATGTACACTTTAATTACATGCTGTAAACGGCCATATTGATCTATATTAAATCAAAAATGTATTTGAGGTACTTAATTGGATAAGGATTAATGCTGTATTGTATAAATATGGCTTCGAAAAGGCATTATTTTTTGTAAAAAGTAAACGACAAAAAATGCTATTGTGGGTTATCCATAAGAGATAATTATTTACGACATCACATTAGAAATCTCAAAAATTACAGTATTTCTCTACTCTACTTGAATGAATGTTATTATACATATAAACCTTCCTCTTGAATCACTCTATCTATTAAAACAAACCGCATCAAAATCTGTTGCGTAGTTTTAAAGATTTAAGCATACATAGGGATATATGGACACCTTGTTTTATACTATGTAGTGAAGTAATTCTGTTTTAGTGGTTTTCTGGTGGTTTTAAAAGTTGCATCTGGTAGGAAGCTAATTTCTGTTGGCAACACTGGTAGTGACGCGAATTAATTATAATAATAATGAGTTTCACCTTTCAGCTCTCACTTTGCCAACATCCAACATGTGTTGATTGATGTCACACACTGTGACTTTACTTTGCTTGTCTGTCTGCTTTAGACCCTTACTCCTCAGGTAATTTATATATCTGAAGGTTATATCACCTGAAATACAATTTATAGAATCAGATGATACTTTTCAGAGTTATGTAAGCTGTGGTAGCCCAGCGGTAACACCGTGCGACTCTTTCGAGAAGGTCACGGGTTCAAACCCGGGCAGACACCAATGAGTTTTTGTTTAAACTTATGTGTCTAATTGATAATTGCAATTTATCACACGCTTTTCGGTGAAGGAAAACATCGTGAGGAAACCTGCATATCTATTCTATATACCTGCAATTCTAGAGTTATGTGTAACCTACCAATCTGAGTTAGAACAGGGTGTTAGGTCTTAGGTCCAATACCTTCTCTCCAAAATGGAGAGAGGAGGCCTATTCCCAGCAATGGGATTCATTCAAACTCATTGAACATTTATTTACAAAAAATATTGAAGCATACCCTGACTTATTGCAACATGCCCAGAGTGTGGAGATCAAGAAGAGACCTTATGGCTGAGTGCCCTATGTACTCGCTGGTAAGATGGGAGATACTAGGTAAGGATGAAATTGAAGTTGAGGACCTAACAAATATCCCCTTCAAGGATATTATCAGGTTTCTAAAAGCAACAGGTAGGTTGAAGCAGGTGATATGGTTGGGACAGCAGTAAAACCCGTGTCCTAACATGGGGAAATAGGTGGAATAGTCCAGAATAGGAGCTGACCACCCGTCCTGCAACGACGGGCGTCCCCGCAATTAGATAGATAGATAGATAGATAGATATCTTGACTTAGGACAAGAAATAAACACTGTTACCTGTCCCACCAGCCATGTCTAGTAGTTTTGTACCAGGGGTTGGAGCTAATCGCATCATAAAAATATCCTTCCAGATCCTGTGTACACCAAATGACATCACATCATTCATTATGTCGTATTTATCTGCCACCATTTCAAATACATCATGCACTGCAATAAAAGAACTAATATTTCAGTGTGAAATACTAGCACAGGATGACTTAATACATTTTTAGACAAACATCTTGAATGAACATCATATGTATGTACTATAAAGAAAATAAATTGTTAAACGTCCACTACTATACATCTCAAACTGCAAGAGAATTTTGTAATACTACTAATAAGCAAATATACACAATTCACAGATAAGTATATCGCACACTAAGTATTAAAGTAACTGAATTCAAAAAAGTTATTTTGTGGCATAATGCAATAAAGCATAGTTTAGAATGGAAAAAAACTTGAAAAAGTACGTAAGTCGTTTGTGGGTTTGGGTATATGATTCTATAATAAAATTCCACAGTCAATTTTAATTTTGCCATAACAGCAGTTTAAAAACACTATTAAGGAAAGGCTGATACTGAAAGCCTACTATACTGTTAAGGATTATTTAGATGATAAAAATGCGTGGATATAGATATTGTTCCATCCTGTACAAGATAGAAACGATTAAATGTAACTAGCATTAAGAATTGTATTTCTTTAAAAAGAACAACCGCCGAGTTTCTTGCTGGCTCTTCTCGGTAGGAACAGCTTTCCAAACCAGCAGTAGGGTTGAGGATTCAAAAACACTTGTTTATTTGAATAAAGAATATTTTAAATTTGAAACAAAAGAGCCAGATATACTCTATTCTACACTAAAAAACTAAAAGTCTATTTTACAAAGAGTTAGCGATGAGATGCCTAGTGCTATCTTAACATATTGGCTTTCTGTTCATCATAATAACAATAGGAAATAATTTTTAGGACACCTGGGAATAGTTTTTCAGCAGATAGCAATATAAGATATTTTATTTCCTTGTGTGTGATTTAACTTGCTTACATATTGGGGTTTTCAATGCCTTTCAATAAAAATATTATTATTATTATAGTCTAGTGCCAAATCTCATGAGTGTTAAAGAGACCCATAACTTGAAAGAGCAACACAACACTAGTTTTTGTAAATATTTTAAACTGTGATGTCAGACACCACTGAAATAAGAATTACAATGCTCAATTGAGAGCTCAAACTAATAGTTCTATACTATTCGGTCAGTTTAATACTAAGCGTGTAATATATAGCCTCATCAAAACAAGTAAATGTAACAGTTAGAATGTAATTCACATACAACTTACCCTTTTTTGTTTTTTCCCTCTCATCTATTATATCAAAACCGAAATGTGTTTTCTTTGTTTCATCTTCTTTGTGCGCTTGTGAACTAAAATTCTGGACACTGCATAGGCGTAGAGATGTCTTCGTTTTTTTACTCAGGGTAAAAAATATTCTTCTTAAGGCCATTTCAAATAGTCTTAAATATTAGTGGCAATGTTACTAAAGTTACCCACATTAAAATAGCCAGAATATTAATAGAAATAGACACCACGGATAAAGATAGATTTAGATCAGAATTAACTTAAACTTAAATCTTCAGAGCAAAAAAATAATTAATAAGTTAACCTTAAAATTTTACTCAAAAATTATTTATCTGTCAAATATACTTTGTCAAAGTCAATATTTATTTTTAAGATCACAGACAAAAGTCTATTTTTAACTGAGAGCTAATTTTTATGCAAATAAAAATTATTATTCCCTAAAATTATACCTACCCACAATTTTTTATTGCTAATTTTTATACAAAGAAAAAACAAGGATTGCTGAATGCCAATTTAAAATTTTACGAATCTCGTTACATTTCGTTACATCGTTACATTTCTAGACAGGATAATCCAATAAGAGATAAAATATGATATCATCTGATAAGGATTAAAGTGAATATGCAGTGCAAAACGATAAACAAACAACTATTTGGTTATAAAAATGTAGTACTAAAATAGATATTAGGAATAATGTCATTATACGAAAGTAAGTATAATATATTTCTTTAATTTTTAAGTTTAATAAAAAAGTAAGGGTTAAGATTAAAGCGTATATAGAATTTTGAGCCTAATGTAGTGTTAATCAGTCAGGTTAACGGTGTTATTTGCATTAAAAAAATAATCTATATTAATCAATTACTAATTATTCATTTAAAGACAAAACATTGAAGCTATTTTTTATTAATCCTGATTCAACAGGTCCCATTAAAAACATAAAACACGATGTTCCTCATGTAAAGCAAAGATTCAATTGGGATTGTGGAATAACATGTGTTATTATGCTGATGACTCATGAAGCCAGAAATGAAGTTTTGGAAAAATTTTCACAAATATGCCTTGAAGAGGGTTTCAGACAATCAACGTGGACTATAGACCTTTGTTATTTATTAAAAAGGTAGTTATTATTTGTGACCTACCTATTGGTAAGTTATAAGTGGGTATTAAAATATTAGGTATTTAAAAACACGGACGTCTTATGTACTTTCGAAAAATTTACTTTTAATATTTGATTTGTATTTCCATCTTTAACATAAATAATTTTTACTGCAAAAATAAGTAGGTGTTCAAAATTTTGTATTTGTTTCATTGTTCATAATCAATACTCATATTATACATCCGAAAGTCTGTCTGTTTTTTTGTCTTTTACGCTTATCTGTTTGGACAATATAGATGAGTATTTGCACAATTGGACTTTATATACTGGTCTAAAATTTATATAAAAAGATTCCCGTTCGACCTTAACAAATTTAATTGAGTGTATTTTAACACTTAAAATCAACATAATCAACTCGCGAAACAAGTATTGTTAATAATCACGAGGCGGGTATCACTTATAATATGTAAAAAATACTCTAAAATGTATAATTATATTGGATGATGTCTTCCAGGTATAACATTTTACATTGCATGTATACGGCGAGACAAGCAGCAAATACTAGAGTTCATAGTTCAGAGGTTAGTCATATATGTTTTTTTAATGATAAAGAATTGTTATAAATAATAACAAAACATGTGATTTATATTTTAGTCCTTTAGTTAGGCAGAAATCAATATTATGAATTTTGTGAATCTGTTTATTTTCTTTATTCTGGTAGCACCATTAGACCAAAATGGCGGGAATTCCCTATTCAAAGACTGGTGTTTTCTACTTTACATATTAAATTTGCAGTTCAACAAAAAATTATTCAACTTCATAAATAATTTTTATTGTCTTTGCATTTACCGTGTGTCGGATATTTCTCAAAATTGCTGTTACTTATCGATGACATGACATTCAAATATTTGATTCCAGCTTTATTTAAAAATGAACAAACAACGGCAAACAAACAGATTGTTTACCGTTATGAAACACGAAACAGCATAAGAGATAAAAGAAAATTGTGTATTTAGCTTGATACCAATACATGCTTACCTAACATTTCTTGTTTGAATGAAAATAAACCTTTATATTTCAGGAAACCGATCGTGTAAATAATCGATTTCGGAACGCTCCTTTCAATGGCATTACAGTAAAAGTCAATGCTCTCTCTACAAAACAACTGGCAACACATGTTATCACTACTGGCCCAGCAATCGTGCTGGTAGACGCTACTTTGCTATCTTGCGATTGGTGTAAGCACAACAAACTGAGTTCTGAATTTAGGTAAAGTCCGTATTTGAATGTGCCTTGGCGCCAAAAATAACTGTCTATCGGTTTTCTTAGTATCTGGTAATAGTATTCTGTATTATATTTGAATACTGGCAACTCTTTTCTTACGTAACGGTGACCCAAAAAATATCTGAAAACATCTTATTTTCAACCTGCAATTTCAATCCATTCTTGAAAATGCCTTATCAAACTTATGGCGAAAAACGAATATCGAAAAGTCAAAGAACAAGATGAACGAAATATTGTAGAGGAAATAGCAGAGAAAACACTCCGATTTTTCTACAGAAGGCTTAAGAGCTGAAAATGTACTACTTGTTAATACATATTAAGATATTTATTTTGGTGTTTCAAAATATATAATCATTATTCAATTATTTTACTAATTCATTTGTTATTACTGAACTTTTTTTGTTATTATAAATCTTTCCAGACGTATATTTGGCGGTGGTTACCGAGGGCATTTCATAACCATCGTGGGCTGGTCGGCTGGAAAGTTGTTATATCGTAACCCGGGACGGTCGAAACCTCTCTGCGCGACATCGCTAAAGCGACTAAATGCTGCACGACTAGCACCAGGCACAGACGGCGATGTTATACTTATTTATAATAATAAGAAATCTTGTCCTGAGCGAGTAAGTTAGATTGGGATCATGGTATCTGTCCGAGAATGACACAATGACTTTCTATGGAAATTAAGCGTAAACAAAAAACATTGACACTGCAGCACATCAATATAACCCGAAAGATTTGGCAAACTTATGGAAACGAAAGAAACATTAGCTTGCTAGCTAGATACTTTGGCACGCGATATTATTAAAGTAGCTTGAACTCAAATTATTTAGCAAAATTAAAAGTAACAGAGGCGCTGAGGCCACCGGGAAAAGCTGAAAAACTGTTGTCGCTATTTTGTCGTATTGTCTTGCAAACAGCCTGGCTTACAATATCCTAATGACCAATCTGCAGTTGTGAAAAAGGCACAAAACTTAAAGAATATAAGGTTATAAGCATGATTGATGTTTATGATTTTCGCGCTTTACAATGCAGGCTTTACAATAAATGAAGGAACTCCTGTATCTCCGGAGAACTTTGATATGTGTTTCGTACCAATCCGCAATAGCACCTTGCTAAGCTTTTCTCAAAAGGAGAGAGGAGGCTTTTTGCCAGCAGTAGAAGAGTTATAGTCCCATACTAGTATAATAGACTAAACAGGTACCTAGACGATCGGATGTCGATCTCACAAAGAAGGCAAAATCAGTTATAGTACTGCTGTAAATCCGATAATATTCTAATATTTCAGTCATTTCCTTATATTGAGTTATAGCTTACACTGTGTTCAAATAGTATCATTCTTTTTAACCTATTACACGCTAACCTAATAAACAAATTAGATGTTTAATAGGTTATAAACTTTAAATTCATTCTTAGTAGTAACTCCTATCCATAGGGCCCTTGGCCCTAGATGAAATGTAATTCTTCTTTATCCTGATTATTGCTAGATTTCTGCTTTTGTTTTCGGTCTTCCTGTATTATGTTCGCGCCAGTGCCTTTTACGTTCACTTTTGACACTGTTTAATAGATAATTCCCAGTTGTAATGCCTGTTACTGTTGCCACAATTTCTATGATTTGGGACATTGCTGTTCATTTTCTTTGTGTCGAATTATTTGAGGAACAGCTTTGATTGTATTAAGGATTAAAGATTTATATATATTATTAAGGATGCCTAACATAAGCTGTCTTTGAAAATAAATTATAAAATAAAATAGTGAACTATGCATTCAGTTTTAATTATCACCAAAATTATCTTCCATCTTAACATACTATTAATAATGAAAATTCGGCGAAAAAATAAACCAAATTCAAATGTAAATTATCATCCTCCTGCTCTTATCCCACTCTAAGTTGGGTCGGAACAACATCTTATAAACATGCTGTCACATAATTTGGCTGCGTTTTTACGACCGGCCACCTGCCGTATCGTATTTTACAACACCTCGGTAAGAAAGAGGGTGATCTATTTTACTAAACCGGATACCACACAGTGGGTCAACTTAACTTAGTCGCCTTTTACGACACCTCGGTAAGAAATGAGGTTGGTCAATTCTACCGGATACCACACGGCGTCAAATTCAAATAATAAATATTTAGATTAATAAAAGTAATAAATTTTCGTGTGAGGGTTTTGTATCATTATAGTTTTGAAAATATTACCGAAAAGAATAACATTACATTTCGTCATTTTTGTTTATTAGCTCTTATAATTAAATTTTAATTAAAATTCCATAAGTTAAAAAACAACGAATCAATGAAAGTCAAAAAATATATATTTCAATATGCTATCTTTTAATTTTAAATAGTTAACTGCAATATTTAAAATTATTAGTTAACATATTGAAATATATCTTTTTTCTTTCTTTGATTCGTTGTTTTTTAACTTATAGAATATTAATTTTATAAGTGTATTTCTATGAACTCTATTATAAAAACATTCAATACAAATATTAAAAAATAATTTTATTATTGTTTCCATTTTTTGGTTGTTCCATTTACCAAGATTCTCTCTCATGGCAGGAGTATTATCAAAAAAGAAAACTTGTCTATGATGCTAAAAGAACCTCCTTAGTCTGTTCACGTGACATATAAGGCTTGATCTACATTGGCGAAAGGTGAATAGACAAAATATTACATACTATTCAGATTTTTAGTCTCTAATTGATGTATTATCTTTTGTAATAATAGAATTCAATGTAGTCGGAATTATAACAAACATATATATATTTTTACGAACGAGTATCCGTTTTAAAATTTTGGATTGTATTATACAAATTCAATGGCCTCAATGGCAAGAGAAAAAAATAATTAACCCGAAATTTACAGTCTTAATTGCAATCTATTTTAAATTATATATTTTTTTTTACAAAACATGACGGCCTTTTCTCACATAATGCGATACGATTGAGCGTTTTTGGAAAGAAAAAGTTTACTAAAATAAATATTACAGTGTATAGTAAGCCCTTGCAACAAAATTCTGTTTGTCTGTGGATTCCAGAATTTCTGTCATTATGTGTATTAAATTATAAAGAATATATGTACTAAAAAGTAAATCCGTTCAATGTTTAGGGTTGTCAAATTATCATAGAGTATTTATTTAAAAGGGTAAGAGAGAGACAGATATGTAGCCTCATTAACCTTTTTCTGTCATTTTAGACTGGCTTCCTTCTCTAGTATAATAACTATGAGTGTTTAAACTCATTTAATACATTTTGAAGTTTATTATTCGGAATAATACATCGCATCCACACATTTTAAAGTAGGTAAGTGTTTAAAAAGTACTCCAGCGTTAGGACAGACTGCGATAGGACAGACTGCGTTAGGACAGACTGCGTTAGGTCTGTTTTCTTTCTTCTTTGATTAGGTACTGTAGTCTATTTATTTATTTATCATGTTCCTTTTTTTTAAAGTTACATCTTAATAAAACTTGTTATCGAACTATTTAAGCATATTATTATTAAGATTTCTCACATATTTCTACATAATAGTTTTTGCTTGTGTAAAAAAAATTAATATCTTAATTTATTGTTGTATATTACACCTATAATAGTCGTATGGTATCCGGCTGAGTAGAATAGACCACCCTCATTTCTTACCGAGGGGACTTAAAATGTGACTAAGGTAAGTAGTACCACCGTGTGGCATTCGGCTGAGTTGAATAGACAACCCTCATTTCTTACAGAAGTATCATACAAGGCGACTAAGGCAAGTTGACGTCAGGAAGACTGCCGGTCGTGAAATACGTAGCCAAATCATGTGACAACATGTTTATAATATATTGTGCCGACCCCACTTAGAGTCGGATATAGGCAGAAATTATTATTTAAATAAAATGGAATCTAACTATTACACGCACAACCCTATTTTTGTGTGCGTGTAAAAGGGGGGGTTAAAACTGCGTAATATTATTGACTTTTGTTATTTGTCATTTTGGTTGATTTTTGCTCCTTCATACGGAGGTAGTTTCTGAAGAATCGAGAATAGAAAAGTTTTAATATATTTTCTTATATATATACGTGTTATTTAGCCAATTTCATTAGTGCACTCATGGGTAACAAGCTACATAGAGTGCGAGTAAATACTACATAAGTGTAAATTGTGATTTATTGATAATTTTCCGAGGGGCGTTAAATTTTCAATTTATTTATATTTATAAATTATTTAACTATTCTTGTTGTTTATATGTGTTCATTTGTTAGGTAAGTACGTATATCCACAACAAAAATATGAAAATATAAATTATGATGCATAAAAATTTAAACCCATTTTCTTTGGGTTTTTTTTTTTGTGTGTACTATGTAGTGAGATTAAACAGATAAATAGATAATAATTATAAGAAAAATAGAAAACCAGTACTTAAGTGGACAAACATACACCTTATAATCTGAAAGGAAACATACGCTAAAAAGGACTACTTATTCAAAATTCATTCATTTGCATATAATTTGAAAATTCTATTTGCGATTTTTTTGTGAACGATTTTACGATAAAATATGATATAAATGATGACTCCAAGAATATTTTATTACAGTGTCCTCTGGGATTTTACCAAAAGTTTACATTAATAAAATTAATCTACATTTAGAATATTCTTTGGTTATTACGATTTTTCTATATCTGGGAAAATGTCAAGTGCCTACTGCCATTAACTTCTAGCTGTCTATGGTACAATAGAACAGTCCAGAATTGGTCTTATTAATTGACGTTATTATTGTATAGACTACAGTAAATTTCATGTGAAGATTATTTATTATGCAATTAAGTACTTATATTACGAAATTGATTTTCTTTTGTTAGTTTTAGAGACTTTTAATTATTGCGTTTCTGGAACAACATTACTGTTTATATCATTTTTTATTGTAATGGTGTAATGATTAGAGAGAGTTCTAATTTGGGTTCTTTCCCGAATTCTATAGTTTATGGCAATGGTAGGTACCTAGGTCCATTTTCTTCTCTTCGATGAGAAAGTAAACGGTTATTCAAACAATTTATAGAAAACGGATAATCTTACTCCACATTTAGCATTATATATATTTTCTATTTTACTTCATCGCGGATACTTCATCGCAAAATAATTTTATTGTTACTTTTGCGTTATTTAAATTATTTCTAACTATAAGACATTAATATCTTTTGGTAGGTACTGTTTGTTTTTCTTTTATACATAAAATTTACGATTTGGCCAATGAAAATGTCGGCCCTTAGCCATTTTTGTATAAAAAAATTGTTGATTCGACCATGGGTGTATTTTTTGTATTTAAAAACTATATTTACCACGCCGTGTAGTACCGGCTGAGTAGAATAGTACCACCCTCATTTCTTACCGAGGTGTCGTAAAAGGCGACTAAGGTAAGTCGACCCGCCGTGTGGAATCCGGCTGAGTAGAATAAACCAACCTCATTTCTTACCGAGGTGTCGTGAAATACGACTAGGCTAAGTTGATGTCCGGCAGGCGGCCGGTCGTGAAAACGCAGCCAAATCATGTGTCATGTTTATAACATGTTGTGCCGACCCCACATAGAGTGGAATAAGGGCATTAGGAAGATGATTTGTGTATATTTACCACTCTGTCACTCATTACTCAAGTATTAAGTACTTACATATATATTTTAAAAAAAACTTGTTTAGATATCGATTTTTATTTCCTTAGGAAAACTTAACCTTGGTATCTTGACATGCTTTGCCGACCCCACTTAGGGTCGGATAAGCGCATAATAAGGAGGTATTGATCGAACTAAAAAGTGGAAAATAACTAAAATATTAGTTTTATTGTAAACAGGGCGTTTAAAGCATATTTTTCCTACATATTATAATTAGGTACAGAGCATCAATGTCTTTTTTCACAATAAACGAAATAATGTTATTTTTTAAATTTATTTCGTAAGTTTTCTTTTAGGTTTGTTTGTTTAATTTGACAGCTAATAACGTAAGAGGTATTGCGATGATAAGAGTTATCACTAGTTTCAGTTCACACTTTATTACCGAAAGGCCGCTACACAAGTCATTGTGCTAACACTCGAGTGTTGTTTTTAATTTCGTTAAAGGTGAGTAATTAAGTTTTAATAATTAATAATAAATTAATATATGGGACACTTACACAGTCGTCCGTCCCCAAAGTAAGTAACTTAATACTTGTGTTATGGACAGACAACCGGTGAATATATACTTATATAATTTTTAAATACATACTTAAATATAAATATACACACAGGCTCAAAGACCAACAAATTCATTTTATAGAATATGTTGGCCCTCGGCGGGAATCGAACCCGTGACCCACGGTTCTGAAGGCAGGGTCACTAGCCACTGCGCCAACGGGCCAATCTAATAATTCTAATTTAAAGAAATAGACGTTACTTTGTATACTTGTATATTACAAAAGCATTGATAATATTTTTTAAAATCTTGCGATTTTGTTGCGTGAGTCTATTTTCTGATGCTTCAGTTATGGGGCGAAACGATTGTTGAGATTTGTGCTGTGTACTATGGTGGTTTTCAAAGGAAAAATGGTTTTTTTTATCCCGTATGTAATATTTCTCCAGCGGATTTTCTTGAAAGCATAACGGACATACAGATAAATTTTCGCGTTTAAATATTAGTATGGATTAATAAAACTCATGTATAGGCCAATAACAATAAAATATATTTATCATTTAATCACTTATAAGTAAGAATCTTTTTTTATTCATGTTTTTCGTAAGTAGTGATAATTTTAATATTCAAAGCACTAGTTATACAAAAAGCGATAATACGTTCTGGCATAACGGCGTTTTTGGAGAGGGGTTAAGCAAAGACCTACCACGCTGCTTCAATGCGGATTGGTAGATTACACATAACTCCAGAATTCTCTTGAGATATGCAGGTTTCCTCACGATGTTTTCTTTTATGCATGCATGTGATAAATTGCAATTATTAATTAAACACATAAGCTTTTATAGAATAACTCATTGGTGCTTGTCCAGACACTTAATAAGATCGAATTCGAACGAAGAGCTGTGATAGCCCAGCTGTAAGACCGTGCGACTCTCTAGAGACGATAATGAGTTCTAACCCTGGGCAGGCACCAATGAGTTTTTCTATTAAAAGCTTATGTGTCTAATTCATAGTTGTAATTTATCACATCCCTTTGCATTTGCATGAAGGAAAACATCGTGAGGAAACCTGCATATCTCTAGAGAATTCTGGGGATATGTGTAACCTACCAACGCCGTGTGGTATCCGGCTGAATAGAATAGTACCATCCTCTTTTCTTAGCGATGTGTCGTAAAAGGCGATTAAGGTAAGTCGACCCGCCGTGTGGTATTCGGCTGAGTCGAATGTACCACCCTCATTTCTTACCGAGGTGTCGTAAAAGGCGACTAAGGTAAGTTGACGTCAGGCAGGCAGCCGGTTGTAAAATGCGTAGCCAAATCACGTGACAACATGTTTATAACATGTTGTGCCGACCCCACTTAGAGTTGGGATAAGGGTAGGAAGATGGTGATGTGTAACCTGCCAATTCGCATTGGAGCAGCGTGGTAGGTCTTGGCTCCATTCCTCACCAAAATTGGAGAGAGGAGGGAGTAGTGGGATACTAACTGGCCGTTACTTTTTTATGCCAAAGGTATAATATTACGTACAGTCAGTATCTATATATAATCACACAGTATATATACACAGTATATATATATATATAATCAGTGGATACATTTATTCCGCACCACCCTGTATAGTAATTGCATGATATATTACTGTGACGTCACCAATTAAAAGCACGTGACAAAGTACTTCAATAATTTGACAGCGTGATATAAAACGATTATCCACTGAAATCCATACATAAACGTTATCTGATAAACTTTAGTAATTTATCTATAAATGTTTCATAAGACTGTTTTTAAATTGCTAATAATATCGATAGAGATTATATTTACAAACAAACGGAAACACATTTATTAGTATTTCTTTTGGTACAATCGGATCTTCCACAATCAATGCTTTGCTATTGCAGCAGTTTAAAAAACTGTTGAAGGGAGGCTGATACAGAAAAATGCTGTACTGTTGAGGATTACATAGATGATAAAAATGTGTGGATATGGCTATTGTTCGACCCTGTACATGATTGTTATGACTAAATGCAAGTAGATATAAGAATTATCGTTAAAAGAGCAATCGCCGTGTTTCTTTCTGGCTCTTCTCAGTAGGAACAGCTTGCCGAACCAGCAGTAGAGTCGACGATTCAAAAGCACTTGTTTACAAGTTTACTTGAATAAAGAATATTATGAAATTTTTGAATTTTACTAAAATACAGTCTTGGATTTACGCCTAGGATCTTAACGCCCGGGTCTAAGGGTGGCATAAACATGTTATAATCATGTTTTTGCACGATTTGGCTAGGAATTTTATGATCGGCGGTCTGCCTGACGTCAAATTAGCGTAGTCGTCTTTTACGACACAATGGTAAGAAATGAGTGCGGTATATTCCTCTCTGCCGGATGCACAGCGGGTCAACTTACCTTACTCGCCTTTTATGACATCTCGGTAAGAAATTCTCCTCCTAGCATCGTTCTCCTGATTACTAAGGAGGGTCGTGATCCCTAGTTTCGAGTGATGATCTTGTGAACAAGAAATGAGGACGGTAAAAAATGAGGGTGGTTAATTCGATACAGTCGAGAGCGAAAACTAGTTAAGTTAAAAATGTTCCACAAGGTGACAAAATGTTACGCAATAAACGTATCTAAAAATCGTGACGTGCCAAAGGCTATTCAATTTGCACTACAGTTTAAATCAACTTATTTGTGATATATGTTCAATACTACACGATTCAGCTATATTAAAATCAACTGTGTTACCCAGAAACAGTAAATGGCGAGTATTTATCTTTATCTTTAATATTTAAATGAGTTAATCTTGTATGTATATAAATTTACGGAATATCGGAAACGGCTCCAACGATTTTCCTGCATTCACGCAAATTCAGCATGCATTTGGGGGAGAAAAATCGAGACAGCTAGGTTGTATATAAAAACGTTTTTTCCCTGTTTTTGAGCATAAAAATTTTTAACATTCTTTTATATTAAATTTAAGTTTAATTCAAATTCAAATTCAAAATATTCTTTATTCAAATAAACTTGTAAACAAGTGCTTTTGAATCGTCAACTCTACTGCTGGTTCGGAAAGCTGTTACCGAGAAGAGCCAGCAAGAAACTCGGCGGTTGCTCTTTTAAAAATATAATTCTTGATACTATTTACATTATGTCGTTACTGTCTTGTACAGGTTCAAAGAGAGCTATATCCACACATTCTTATCTTCTAAATAATCTTCAAGAGTATAGTAGGCTTTCTGTATCAGCCTCTTTTTAACAGTGTTTTTAAACTGCTGTAATGGCAAAGCTGAAATTGATTGCGGAATTTTATTATAGAATCTTATACCAAAACCCACAAACGAATTACGTACTTTTGCAAGGCGCAAAGCAGGAGCCGCAAGCCTATGTCGGTTCCTGCTTTATCTATTGTATACATCACCTATCGTTTTATAATTCTTTATATTTTTATGTACATAAATTACACATTATACAATTTACAAAGTGTTTTATATTAAATTTAATATAAAACACTTTCTGCCGTAAGTAGTCAAATCAGCGTAGCTTATTAGAATTTAATAATCTTAAGCATTAAATATTTAAGAAAACTTATATAACTAAATTGATGACGATTAATCTAGACGCCTTATATAATTGTTGTTTTCTATATAATAGCCGCTTTTCCTACCACAATTGCAACAATCGTTTCGCTACGTAACAGAAATTAGCAGATTGTCTATCTTCTGTATCGCTAAAATCTGCTGTCTTTTTGTTTGTAGCACAATGTCGAACCGTACTGTGTTGAATGAGGACTACAAGGGTCTGGTGGAGGCCATGCAGATCCCAGCTGAGGTCCACGAAAGGGACGGGAAGAAGTTCGCTAGCGTGGGCTCAGTGCTCCCCATACACTGTGCTACACCTGAACAGGTACTTGTAAACAAGACACAGTTTTTTTCTTTTTATAGACACACACGGTTGTCCGTCTCCAAAGTAAGTAACTTTAGAACTTAAGAAAAAATAAACTTTTCTGTTCCTCGTAAGAATGCACGATATAGCACCTTCAAACCATTCGCCCTAAAAACTTGCAGAACTAATCTCGGCGCTCACAGTGTTCGAAATAGGATTTGTCGCGAGCATAATATGTTTTTACATGAACAAAAACTGACATTCTCGCAGTGAGTCTTCATAAATTTAAAACTATTTTGCATCAGCATAAAAACAACTAAGTGTTGCCTCCTGTAGTTCTTATTAGTTTATACATAATTAAGTTTTAATTGTTAACTTTAACTATAACTCCGCACTTGCACGACATTCAGGCATGCTGTTTGCCAGTAATTGGACGTGCACAATTTGTCTGTTTATATAATGTGATGTTTTATTGTATTAATAGTGTTATGTCTGTTGGCAAACTGTTTAATAAATAAATTAATAAACTTTTCCATAGAGACCTCGATCTCCCCACCATTGCGTATCAATTTAAGCGCTTTTCGAAGTCTTACTTTGAGAAAGCTCGCAACTTCGGCGATGCTTCTGCACTCGCCCGTCCCGCCCGGTGACGCTGTAAAAGCTGTTAGGGTTAGTGAATTCGAAAAAAAAAAGGTTCAAAAGGTGCCGATTTGAACCTTGTTTGACTCCGTGGATAGAGTCACAGTGTCACCGCTAGGCTATCACAGTTAACTGTATACATCGATGATATATTTTTATTTGTGTTTAGGTTGAGGAACTATCATTTACCACCCACCACTATTGCGACATGTTCACCGAAGAAATTCTGGCGCCCCTCGGAGAGCTGGCTTACGTTCGGGTGGATGAGAACTTAGCTGAAAAGGTGAACGATTTGGACTAATATAAATGCAAAACTAATTATAAAGTTATTTTGCTTGAATCCGCAATGAAATAAAATAGAAAATATACATAATGCTTAATGTAGAGTGGACTATTCGTTTTCATACCCGATACATGCAGGATTCGTAAAAACACATGCACAAACCACCACCGACACCACAATACACAAGCACTATATACGTTCACTATCACAAACTCAACAATCGTTTCGCCCCGCAACCGAAGCATCATCAGGAGATAGACTCCACGACAAAATCGCAAAGTTTTCCACGGCAAAATCACTTTGCGTAGGTTTGTTGCATGTGTAACAGACACATGCACGAACTTCCACCACCGCCACCACAATACACAAGTATTGTGTTATGGATCTTCTCAAAGTAACTACTTCTGAAAATTACTAGCATTCGCCAGCGGCTCCGCCCGCGTTGAAATAATAAAACCGTAATATAGTATTTTGATAAACTTTACTGTGAGTTAACCTTAAAAGCTAGACATATGCTGTCGCGGACTTTTAGTTAAAACTTTTAGAGGGGAACAATTTTATAATACATAATTTTTGAATATCTTTTACCGTTTACTTAGCGAACGCAAGGAAAGCTTGAAATTTTGCTGTTCTCATTATTTCTTTTATTGCTGTTCCTCTCCTATTCATGTTAGCGTGATGTTATATAGCCTTTCTCGATAAATGGACTATCTTACACTCAAATAATTTTTCAAATCGGTCCAGTAGTTCCTGAGATTATTTATGAGATTACATAACATCACGCTAAGATGAATAGGAGATGAACACCAAAAAAAAAATGTTACGAAAGCGGCAAAAATTAAAGCTTTCCTTAAGCTGAGTAAACGATAATAGTTATTCAAAAATTATGTATTATAAAATTGTTCCCTTCTAAAAGTTCTAAATAAAAGTCCGCGACGGCATATGTCAAGCTTTTAAGGTTAACTCACTTTATCCATTTTTGTTTATCAAAATACTATATTACGATTTTATTATTTCAACGCGGGTGTAGCCGCTGGCGATTGCTACATATAAACATTACCACTCACATAATTATATGCAAGACAAGTAAACTGTCACTTCGCAACAAAGTGACACTTTACAAAACTTGCATCAGACCCATCATGACCTATGCGAGCGTCGCGTTCGCGCACGTTCCGAAATCACGACTGTGTCCGTTGCAGACACTTCAAAATCGATTCATGCGTACAGCCACTGGCTGTCCGTGGTTCGTGCGCAACGTGAACCTCCATAGAGATCTCGACCTACCGACGATAGCCGATCTTTTCAGACGATTCTCGACGACTTACTTCGAGAAAGCGTCCATCCACCCAAACCCCCTTATAGTGGCCGCGTCCAACTATAAGGCGTTCAGGCACCCCAACAAGATTCACAGGCGCCCGAAGAGCGTCCTTAACGACCCCGACGATGCTATCACAGCATCCAACAAGATACACACATTACATTTACACAAACAGCGTCTTCGCCGGCGAAGACGAGGTCCCCAAAGCCATTAGGGCTAACAGCATTAGTCAAATTCGAAAAAAAAAAAACAATTATATCAACCACTTCAGTAGTGGGGCGTGTCATTTCAAATTAGACAATCTCTAACTGAAGATCTCTAAAGCTGTTTGTATTCCAGGTGTTCCTGAATAGAAGTAAGCGTCTCCTGCTGATATCTAGCGATGGTAAGCTCGCGCAATGGAGGTGCGCGCCGACCTTCGAGTCAGCTAACCGGTACATAGCAGGAGCGCCCATAGTGGACAAGGAGGGGGCGGTGGTGTCCGTGGTTACAGCTAGAAGGGGGAACAACTACGCCGTCTCCACTTTCGAAGTAAGAATAAGTCTTTTTTTATTCCCGTATAGTGAACAAATAAGAGGAAAACTGGATTAATAGCAATAATTAATAGAATTAGACGTTATTTTGCTGTAGTCCGCGATGTGGTAAAATAGAAAATATATATAATCCTAAATGTAGAGTGGACAATCCGTTTTCATACCTGATACATACAGGATTCGTAAAAATACATGCACAAACCTCCGTGGTGCAGGTTTGTGTATGTGTTTGCGTTGATAACGCCACCACAATACAAAAGCACTACACACTCACTATCACAAACTCAACAATCGTTTCGCCCCGCAACCGCAGCATGATCATGAGTTAGACCTCACGACAAAATGGCAAAGCTTTCCACGACAAAATCACTTTGCGTAGGTTTGTGCATGTGTAACAGACCTTTATCCAGCAGTGTGATATTAATTTATTTTCCATTTATTTCACAACAATATTTTACAAGTTAACTTTAATATTTTTAAGGTAAAATCAATGATAACGCGTATAATAAGCTCTAAAGACAGGAAGAAAAGAGAAAGAGTAAAAGAAGGTTGTGATGAAAGAAATATTTATGTATTTAACGAAAAATAAATAAACTGTTATTATTATTAAAAATAAATTTTTTGTTATTATTTTGCAAGGCACTTTAATTTTGCTTTACTACTTGCTTGCACTTTAGTTTGCTAATTTTGTCCGAACGACTATTAGGTAATTATTAGTTACATTTAAATTGTATTTACTAAACCTTAGGTTTAGGGTATTTTACTAACAACTGGACTGTCTGTGAAGTCTTAAATAAAGAACATTTATTATTATTTAATACACTTCTCATTTTCAGGGGGAAGGTGGTTACTTCGAGACCTCAAAGCCATGGGAAGTTATAGAGTTTGAAGAGGGAAAAATCTATTACGGAGACCAGAGCTTCAGCACTCGCGAGGAACTCCTCGAATACGTACAAAACCTTCCCCCAGTTGAGGTCAACCCGTCAGCACCCCCAAAACCAATTTTGCTTAAGGGCAAATCCCCGAGGGTTGTTCTGGTGTCGGAGAATGGAAGGCAACTGTCGCATCACTATTTATGCGGTGTTTTGTCTGATGTAGAGTATTTGTAATTTAGAAAGTATGCTAATTATCATATAAGGGGCCGTTCAAGTATTACGTAAGCAGATTTATTATAATTATTTACCCCCCATCCCCCTTGTCAGCAAAAGTGAGCAAAGCTTACCCCCTCCCCGCTTACGTAAACATTTGTCATTTCATATATTGTTTTTTTTTTTTAATATTATAATTATAAATATCTCGGTAACTTTTTTACAAAATAAAAAAGAACTTAAAAAAAATGAAATAAATAATTATTTAGTTGCGGATAGATCAAAAATCGATCGAGAAATTTAAATACTTAGTATTTACATTCTGAGACTGCCCATTCCCCGAATAAGCCACGCTGACTTGACATTTACCGGCAAAAATTCAATTCAATATAAATTTTAGTATTTTTTGATGCCCAAAAACAGGTATAAAACGATTTTTTTTAAATAAAACCTACCTAGGTCGATTTT
Source organism: Morpho achilles (assembly GCA_947086495.1). Classification (NCBI taxonomy): domain Eukaryota; kingdom Metazoa; phylum Arthropoda; class Insecta; order Lepidoptera; family Nymphalidae; genus Morpho; species Morpho achilles. Next base: position 17,794,304 of record CAMTZB010000024.1, on the reverse strand, counting down.
TCTCCCCTAAAACCACCCACATGCTGAATTTCAGGAAAATCATTGGAGCTGTTTTCGAGATTCCGAAAATATATATACATACAAGATTAACTCATTTAGATATTAAAGATTTGAAACACATATTAAATTCAAGTTAACAGTCTTCAGTCCATGAAACCCGAATCCATGATTGTAAGTTTTTAAAAAAGTTTCTTTTTAATCAAAGACAATATGAGGGTTGCCATTCATGTAAAAAAGTAAATAACTACCGATGACGTAATCACCTACCCCCCATGTCATCCAAAATAACAAAATCCCCCCCCGTCTCCCCATAGAGCTCAAGTAATACTTGAACTGTCCCTAATAATTGTATAATTTATTACTAAATATAATTATACAATCATACTACATCATCGTATAATGTATAAAAACCCCTGTGTCATTATTAGCTGCAATATTCTATGAGAGTTTTGTTAGAATTAAGTAATGTAATTAATTATAAAGACAAATTTTATATCAGAATATTTTTTGAATAGCATGATAAATATAATAATATTTTACATAATTATTAAATAAATACTGTTTACTGAAAAACTCAGACTAAAATCAAATATAATTCTTATAATAATTTGATATAATTATCTTTGCAATATTTAATATACAATGAATTTAGTATATTTATTAGAATTCTTCTATTTTGGACAATATCACTTACTGAGTGTGATTATATTTATAGAATTTATATATTATAATAATATTATAATATACTAATAACATAATTTCTGAGAATAATTTTTTAAACTTTACAGAATAAGAAAAGAGGGTTTACCTAAATAGAAATAAAATGCACACAAAAATCTATAATAAATTTATTTACAAACGTTTTAATACGTAAATTCTTAGTACATGTAATATTTTAATGTTTGTTAATGTAATTACATCATTATTTTAGGTCTTTAGGTATCTGAAAACAATATACATATATTTTTTATTGTAGCATTATATTCGTACAAATATTACAAAACTATTTAATAAAAATACAAAGAAAGTTTTTTTTTCTTAATATATCCCTGTATAGTATAATAATAGTAAAAATATACATCACAATGACTCCATTTATAATTTTTTCCGAAACTATTTATTATGAATCAATTATATTACTTAACTAAATACATTTCAAGTAATAAATAAATTTATTTATTTTGAAACTAAATTATAATCCTTAATAATATTACCCCAGCCCATTAGAAGTTAAAAAAATATTTTTTTTTGCTTTATCGCGGATTATAGCAAAATAATAATAATAATATACAGTTATATACTATACGTGTTCACACATTAAGACCTGTACTCTAATCCGTAATCACTATTGTTGGCACTACATACATTCACTACCACAATCTCAACAATAGTTTCTCTAGATAACCGTAGAATTATCCGGAGATAAACCGGAAAGCAATTGCTACTCCAGTATCCCCACCTTTTATTTTTATAGATTAAGCCGTGTGGTATCCAGCTGAGTAGAATAGACCACCGAGATCTTATCCGAGGTATAAAATACGACTAAGGTAAGTTGACGTTAAATACGTAGGGAAGTCATGTGACATGTTTATAACATTTTGTGCTCTTAACGAAATGTCGTAAAATACGACTAAAGGCAAGTTGACGTTAAATACGTAGGCAAATCGACTGGCCCGTTGGCGCTGTGGGTAGTGACCTTCAGCTCCGCGGGTCGCGTGTTCGATTCCCGCCGAGGACCAAAACTTGCTTTAAATGAATTTGTTGGTCTTCGAGTCTGGGTGTATATTTGTATTTAAGTATGTATTTAAATTTAAATTATATAAGTATACATTCACAAGTTGTCTGTCACCCATAACACAATTATTAAGTATAAGTATCATTTAATTCCAAAATTATAAAAAAAAAAATTAAATCGTGTGAAATGTTTATAACAAGTTGTGCTGACCCCACTTGTGGGGGGGGGAGTGGGATAAGGGCAGGAGGATGAGGATGATCTAGGTCTACGCCTCAATTTTTTTAATAATTTCACGTATCTATATATAATCGAACTAGCGTCCGTTCGGCTGCGGGTAACCGTGTCACGGGGCACGCGCCCGCACTGCGCACGTGGCGAGATATACACGTATAGCAGAATATGAATCTGGAAATATATCGCACGATTAGTATTAAACTGATCTTATTCACAATTAGGCTTGGGTGAAATAATAATTTTTACATTAGTATAGACTCTTCTATACATTAGTATAGACTAAGAAAGAATATTATTATAATATAAAAATTCTATAAATATAATCACACTCAGTAAAATACGATAATGTCCAAAAAATAGAAGAATTCTAATAAATATACTAAATACATTGTATATTCAATATTTCAAAGATAATTATATCAAATTATTATAAGATAGATAGATAGATATATTAGTATAAACTCTTCAGCTATATATTGATATATATTTTTATAGTATTATATAGTTTGTTAAAGTGTTTGAACGTGCTAATCTCAAGAACTACTGAACCGATTTGAAAAATTCTTTGAGTGTAAGATAGTCCATTTATCGAGGAAGGCTATAGGCTATATAACACACGATAAGATGAATAGAAGAGGAGCAGCGATAAAAAATAATATAAAAACAGCAAAATTTAAAGCTTTCCTTGCGTGCTGAATAAACGGTTATAGTTGTTCAAAAATAATGTATTATAAAATTAATACCCTAGTCAATACATATTATAAAATCGTATATTAATTATAAATAAAAGTCCACGATAGAGTTTGTTTGCTTTTATTTAATGTTAACCCACTTTAACCATTTTTATAAAAGACTATATTACGGTAGTAATCTTTCCACGCGGGCGGAGCCGCTAAAACCGTACGGAATAAAACCGTAATATAATATTTTTATAACCATAAACATGGTTAAAGTGGGTTAACCTTAGAAGCTAGACTTACGCTGTCGCGGACTTTAATTTGGGACTTTTAGATGTTATCAATTTTGTAATACATGATTTTTGAATAACTTTCACCGTTTACTTACAGCACGCAAGGAAAGCTTTAAATTTTGCCGTTTTTGTAATGTTTTTTATTGCTGTTCCTCTCCTATTCATCTTAGCGTGATGTTATATAGCCTATAGCCTTCTTCAATAAATGGACTATCTAACACTGAAATCATTTTTCAAATCAGTCCAGTAGTTCCTGAAATTAGCGTGTTATTTATTTAATGTACGTAAAACATACCCTGAGACCGGTAGCACAGTGGGCACCCTCCACCGCTGCAAGCATAGAGGACACAGGTTCACCCATCGAGTGGCGCGTTCATCTTTCTGTAATTCGTATATATCTTAAACGGAGATAGTGAAATAAACCGCCTTGTGGTATCCGGTTGAGTAGATATCATATTATAGAGAAAGCATATTAAAATGGTTTAATTGGTTCTAAGTGGTTCGGAAATCTGCACACCTGTGACAAAAGTCTCTGACTAAACATCTTGGAACAACTTGAGATCATTAAACATAACAATGGCACCCTCTTTAACAATCAGATAATTTTTTCTAGTTCAAGCTTGTTACACGTGTTCGCAGGCATAAACACGCAGGTATAATAAAATAAATGGTGGGTTTGAATCGATTAATATATAACTAAGCTTGTTTAGCTAATGCTTGGTTTTGAGATTTTGTCGTGAAGTCTGTCTCCTGATGATGCTTCAGTTGGGGGCGAAACGATTGCTGAGTTTGTGATAGTGAACGTATATAGTGCTTGTGTATTGTGTTGTGTGTATCCTGCATGTATGAAAACGAATAGTCCACTCTATATTGTTCCTATTTTACTTTATCGCGGATTATATCAAAAATAATTCTATTATTACTTTTGTAAATGTTAATGCTTTTGATACTAAAGGCATTGTTTGAATAATACTTGGACTTTTGGCTATGAATCCGAGCTACGGTTGAAAGGACGTCGATAGATGGTAGGTTTTTGGGGGGTTTATAATCACCTGTGGTGGTGGTGGTGGGGGCAGGGCTGCCAGAGCCAGCGGCGCTTTAGCATCCCACCAGCGCAGGAGTTGGACGGCGAAAGCACCATACTCCACTGCGTTACTGGCCACTCTCCAGACCATTGGGAATGTCACCACTGCCGCGCTATAAAAGAGCTTAAAGTAACGGCCTGTTACTATCCCACTGCTGGGCATAAAGCCTTTTTAAAGAAAAGGGTTAGAGCGGCGGTGGACGTATCCAATAGCGGTAGACGTCACCCCTGACCTGTAGCGATTTTGGCCACAAGTTCGGCGTTTCTCGCCAGTGGAGAAAAAGATCACAACAAGAATCCACTCAAAATAGGAAAAAAGGGTTGGAGCTAAGGCCTACAACGCTGCTCCAATGCTGATTTACCAATCAGCATTCATTCATTTCATCAAATTCAAATTATTCTTTATTCAAATAAACTTGTAAACAAGTGCTTTTGAATCGTCAACTCTACTGCTGGTTCGGAAATCTGTTCCTACCGAGAAGAGCCAGCAAGAAACTCGGTAGTTGCTCTTTTTAAAATATAATTCTAACCAGTTACATTTAGCCTACAATATAGTAGGCTTTCTGTATCAGCCTCTCTTTAAAAGACCTCTAGCATGATTATTCAAGGTACGAAGTTGGCAAGGTCAGTTAGTGCCATAGAACTTACCCAAACTGTCCATTCAAAATGCTCTTGAAGAAGTCCCCCCACGTGTTCTCGTCAGGTTCCTCTGGAGGAGCATTCCTCAAGGTCAGCCCTAAGAGGTATAGTGGCAGCGAAGGCGCTTCGCCCTTGCCAGTCAAGTACCGCGCTAAGACCAGCAGCTTGGCTGATTCCGTCACAAAGTATGCTATTGCGTACAACTTGACAGCAGCTTTCCGTGCTCTATCTGCATTTGACTAGAACAGAGGTTCATAAACCTTTTTTAGAAGCTTTTATTTAACTTGCAATGTATGTATGTGAAGGAATCTTGCAAGTTAAATCTTACCCATTTCCCGTTGTCCGAATGAGCTAAAATTTCACATAATGATCCAGCCCCGTGTGATGTTTATGATAAGCATGAATTGATGCTGCCATTGGCTCCAGACGAGGGAACTCCTCAACGGGTAACATAAGAAACTTGAAATTTTGTTAAAAGTTTTTTCTAAAAGCTGTTTTAACATGACTTGTTCTTAGTCCACTTTAAAATTTGGCAAATACACAGCTACATACTACCAAAAATCAACAAAAAACGTTATAAAAAGGTAACTCTTTGCGTTGCGAAGACTTCTATCCACGAATGAGTGATTTTTCGAAAATAAGTCGAAATGGTTTAATTTATTCATTATACGAGTATAAGATATGAGTCGATTGCGAATAGTTAGATTGGCCAATCAATTTTTTCTTTTTGTCAACTTAGGTTATTAACGCCGTGTGGAATCCGGCTGAATAGAATAGTACAACCCTCATTTCTTACCGAGGTGTCGTAAAAGGCGACTAAGGTAAGTCGATCCGCCGTGTGGTATCCGGCTAAGTAGAATAGACCAACCTCATTTCTTACCGAGGTGTCGTAAAATACGACTAAGGTAAGTTGACCCACCGTGTGGTATCCGGTTTAGTAGAATAGATACCCTCTTTCTTACCGAGGTGTCATAAAATACGACAAAAGTAAGTTGCCGTCAGGCAGGCGGCCGGTAGTAATATACGTAGCCAAATCATGTGACAACATGTTTATAACATGTTGTGCCGACCCCATTTAGAGTAGGATAAGGGCAGGAAGAAGAAGCCTATCAGTTGTCTTAGAGGAAGATCAGTGAAATCTCACCTTACTCAGTCTTCCATCCTCCAAGTCCTCCCTCCATGTATCCACTAACTTCTCCACCTTATCCCGAAGGTACGGCGCCAAGACCAGCAGAGCCAGCGATCCTTGCTCCAGCACTTGGGGCAGACGAGTTCCTGAACTGAACTCAGCGCTAGGCGATATCGGTACTCGAAACAGCCCGTAGAAGCATTCGGAAAACGATGCAGCTGGGAAATTACTTTACAAATCAATTCTCATACTCCTGTGTCCAATATCAGAAGTTGGATAGCATTTCTCTGATAAGCCGTATGGTATCCGGCGTATTAGAACTCTCATTTGTTACCGAAGTGTCGTAAAAGGAGATGATTATTTATTTATTAATTTCTTTTTATACATTTAGTTAGAAAAGAGAAAGTAAAAGTAAAAAAGGCGGACTTATCCCTAAAAGGGATCTCTTCCAGTCAACCATTGAGTAACAGAAGGAAAAGGACAAGAAGTGAAAAAAAGAGAATACGAATAATATAGAGAAAGAGAAAAAGTTTATATAAATTTAATTATTTAATCTATTTATGATTTTGGTAATAATTTATTTAGAATTATAGAATTAGGCGTTACTTAGCAGAGGTCCATAATACAAAAGTATTGAGAATATTATTTTGCTATATCCCGCGTAAAATAAAATATCTGGGTGACCGAGCTTTGCTCGGTAATTTTTTACAAAAAAAAAAAACTTAAAAAAAAGAAAAAAACTATTATTTAGTTGGGATCGATCCTTGGCACATTTCTCGAGGCTGTCCGCTAACCGAATAAGCTACGTCGACTTGACAGTTAATGGCGAAAATTCAATTCAATATAAATGTTAGTGTTTTTTAATGCCCAAAAATAGGGATAAAACAATATTTTTTTTACATAAAACCTAGCTAGATCAATTTTTCTCCCCCAAAACCTCCTACATGCTGAATTTCAGGAAAATCGTTGGAGCCGTTTCCGAGATTCGGAAAATATATATATATACAAGATTAACTCATTTAAATATTAAGATAGATGAAAAGATGCTACTAATATACAATCACTTAAGAAAAATATTTTCTAGTCTGTATCTTAAAGACCGAAAGGGAAATATTTGCGGATTGATACTGGTAAATCATTCCACAGCTTAACACCTTGAAAGCTAAATGATCTTAACCGGCCACATCCTACATCCGACCAGAAGTTGACGCTCTTTAAAATATATTGGGATTACCGCTGTGTGGTATCCGGCCGAGTAGAAAAGACCACCCTCATTTATTACCGAGGTGTCGTAAAAGGCGAGTAAGGTAAGTTGACCCAACGTGTGGTATATGGTTGAGTAGAATAGATCACGATCTTTCTTACTGAGGTGTCGTAAAATACGACTAAGGTAAGGTGACGTCAGGCAGGCGGCCGGTCGTAAAATACGTAGCCAAATCACATGACAACATATTTTTAACATCTTGTGCCGACCCCACTTAGAGTGGGATCTGGGCAGTAGGATGACAGGTATCAGGCAAGGTACTTAAAATTTAAAACCTATTATAAAACAGTCTCCAGAATCTGTCTGTATATGATCGATTTTCTTAAAATCTATGGAATAGACTTTTTGACAACATGTTATAACATGTTATGCTAACCTAATTACTTACCATAGTGTTTGAGATAATGGTACTGTAGACAACAGTCCAATATTAGGTACAGCTCGTCATACCATCGTTCGCACCACCCACATTTGTTGGGATATGCAGCTGAGAAATACTGAAAATACAATAATTTAGTTCTTCCCTACAATATTAAATGCAAAAGTTTTCAAAATAATAGACCAACTTGCCTCACCTCTTGAATTGTATAAAGTTGAGAAAAAAATACAAAAAAGTCTATACATTTTGGTAATTAAAGACCTGGGTTATCATAAACTTTGTTTTTCAGTTGTATACTACATATAATGCAAAAAAATCAACAGCCAAAGCTAATATCATTTATAATTAGCAAACAATTGAATATTATTTGTGTTACAAGATATTTCATTTTTGAAATAATATGTATAATTTTTAAATACATACAAAATATAAATATTATTAATATATAATTGAAGGTTATATCTGTATCAGACATGCTTGTGTATGTTGGTGTATGTATATTTATTATGTATGTATGTTGTACGTTCACTTTATTTTATCATTGAATTTAGATTTGATAATATGATTAAGGGCAGCAACTCAGAGTTTCGTCTTAGCCAACTTTAACTCAGAGGTTACAAGGTCGCTCTTTAATAAGGTTGAGGAAGATAAATACCATCCCACTATATTAATTGACATAACCGATATTATTATTCCCTCATTACCCAATAATGTCACTAGTAAATATTTATATAAGCATGCTGACTATGACTCAATTCGTGAAATACTTAAAAATTATGACTGGGATTCTCTGCTTCGTTTTACCTCTTTAAATAATGCAACGTCAACTTTTTATTATTTATTGCATGTTGTCATTGAAAATTTACACCGAAAGCATTCTTTCATAATAACAGTAGGTATCCTGTCTGGTACAATAAGGCACTTATTCACATAGCTAAAGCTAAAAATAAGGCTCACAGTGATTGGAAAAAACACAAAAATCCTATTGATTTACTACTATTTATCCAGAGAAATTTACAGTACTCATAAACATCATCTACTATCGAACTTGCTTTATGAACTACCAGATTCCTTAACATCATCAGCTTCATTAAAATCTTTGACGATTTAAAAGGGTAAATTTTAATAAAGATGATTTTGATTTAATTTAACAAATTGTAGGAGGACAAATAGGCTTATATGGCAATGTATATAATATAAAAAAAATCGATCAATAAAATGTAAAATAGTATATTTTCTTTACTATAAATTATCTCATTTCGTAGGTTAGCTGGAAGAGATCTCTGTCTTAAGAGTATATTGACACTTTGTACACTTTTTTTTATAAGTATTGTTTTACAAACATTTTTATGGTACATAAATAAATAAGTCATATAATATTCGTTTTAATGTCAGTACAAAAATGATTTGCGCCAATTTAACCTCAATATATTTTCGAAGTGGGAAATCTTACGGTTTATTAAAATTAACGAAGAATTACCTGTGCAAGTTTTCGCAGAGCTGGTTTAACTGTTGAACCGAGAGCTTCTTGCGCGGTAACTTGGAATACCGATGGAGTTCCTTGCAAGGTCCGCGTTAAATGAGCGGCATAAACAGCCATGATTGTATTAATCTATTATAGCGATATCTTTAATTATTCTCTAATTGTTATGTGTGAGCGGCTATAAGTTTTTCCTTTTTAATAACGATCTCACATAAATTTTAAACATGTTTACAAAATTTGTTCTTATCAGCTGTTCATGACCACAGACAACCACAGACTAAAATCTAATCATAGAGTCCATGGATTTTAGATGGCTTACAAAATCTATGGACTCTATATATATATATATATATATATATATATATATATATATATATATATATATAATCACCCTATCTGAAGAATAAAGTCTCATGTCTCATGTATAAGTATAGGAAATGTGACTTTATTGATCGGAGCGGGCGATATATTTTCTTCCTAACAACATAGAAAAGGAAAACACTTATTTTAGGTTTGAGTTTTAAGATTGACAGTTTTTTTTGCACACGCAAGGTTTTGAATTAGTTATTGATCGAACATTGTTGTCAGATAATATAAAAATTTTTCTTGTGTAGACTTTCACACAGAAAAAACTTTATTTCAGGGAAAAATGTAATAAATATGTTTTGTCCGTTACTTAATATGTATCGTTTTTACTAAATTATTAATACTATCCATTGAAATTCTCTCCGCATTCAAAAAAAGGTAATATGTCTATCTCAGTTGAAGGTAACTACTAATAATAAGGAAACTTATTGAGATCGTAGGCATTCATAGGAATAAAAGAAATGTGTATATTATTAAAATATTTTATTATTATCTATTTTTAGACTTTTATACAGTAAAGCGTCTCAATTTTGAATAAGGCAACACTTAATTACTATTCAGACGATATTATTACAAAAAGCACTCCTTCACTAGACAACATGATACCGACACGACATCATGCCGAAACCATATTTATATAAAAAAAAAATATTTAAAGTGATGTTAGTTTTTTAAAACTAAAGGCCTTAGTATAATTGGACGAAGTTAAATAAAAAGATTAAATCAATAAAATAGACTAATTTGAGTTCGTGTTTAAATGTCACGACTTAAATTATCTGTAAAGTATTAAAGTAAGTAATTGCATTACCAAACAAGAATTTTTACATGTATTTAAAATTAAGCACTCATGATTCATTTAATCACTTAAGATGATCGAGATGGCAACTTATAAAGACGCCAAAAAACTTAATTAATCATTATGGATAAAAACAAAATAATAATAATTAGATCTTATTTGAATGTCTTTTGTAATAGTTATGTTTACGATTTAGATCTTTTCGTTTAACTATGTCCGATTAAAGTGTTACACAAAAATATTAATGAGTAATTAAATAAATACAATTTATTAAATAACAATTGTATATTAGTCATTCCGTGTATTGTCTTTATTGCAAATCTAAAACTGTTCGATTAAGAATTTTGTCTTTGGATATCTTTTGTAAAAAATTGAATTTTCGATTATCTCTGTAAACGCCAGAGGCAATGATGCTGTAAGCCGAACGATACGATGAATTAAAAAAAAATATTTTAATGGTTTGGTAAATATATTTTGTTGTGAGGATAAATCACACTTTAAATAACTTATTTTATTTTGTTACACCTGATTTTTTTTGTTCAGCGACTAGGTATTTTCATGATGACTAGGTACCTAGTGAATTTAAGCCATTATCTCAAGTATATCCAAATTCGATTAAATATACTGAGTTACGTTGTCGGTTATATAAGTATATCTTATTAGTATTAAACCAAACTATTTATTAAGTAAAAAAAGCACAAAGTACGATTATTCAACCTCGATGACAAATATCAAATTCATAACGCATTATTCTTAACATTTCATAATTTATTAAAAAATACGTCATGAAGATTTTTACTTATTACAAATACTTTTGTGCATGGATCAACTTAACCAATTTTATCGTGTTATTTTAGATCGTATTAGTTCACTGCTAAAATATTTATTATTTTTGCCACACTTACGCATGCATTAGTATGATCATCATCCCTTAACTATTATAATTAAAAAAGAATCGTATATCATAAGAAAACAAAATTCACATATTATATCACACTACTTGGTCCACAAAAACTATCACTGCTATATAAAATATCTAAAAGTATTGATTTTCAGGAATAATGCAGAATAACAATATTTCAATTGAAAATAATTTAGATTCTCCTCATTCATGGGCCGTGTAATACAAATACGTATTAAGGTCTTCGTTCGTTATTTCATATTAATATTATAAATGTCAAAGTCTGCCTGTTAAGTTAATCTGCTGAGTCAATTATGATGAAATTTAGCACGATTAAAGCTTACACTCCGAACTTTCATATAGGACATTACATAAAAAAGATGGCTTACAATTTTTCATAATAGTCTACTGCTAATATAGACTACGTTCTTTTAGGATTTTTTAATATATTTATATGTTTAAAATATATTTCAATTATTAAAAGAATGCGGTTAAATATTTTTTTCACTGTGTAATTAGGATACAATTATTGTTAGTCACATTTTATATCAATAATATCTTAATACATGTTTCAAATGCAACCTCCTTCAAATGGGTCAATGATATAAAAAAATATAAACAAAATATTGTCGTCTTCAATGTGACAAGTTCTCGAAAAAGAATAAAATGACTGACTTTTGAGAAAATTGCTTCTTATTTATTGAATAAGTGTAAAGACAAATATCATTGTTATAAATATTAACGTTTTTATAATTTGCTTCTGTTAGCGACTTTGTCTCGTAAGTAAGTACCGAGATAAAATATTTCACTCCATACTGAAATACAAAGGGAGTCAAACAGATTCATTTATATTAGGATTGATATACTAAATAATTAAAATAAATTAATTATTAGGTACTTTTAACAGAATACATACACATATTCCAAGTTCAGGCGTCAGTTTCCTTCCATAGCAAGTTTAATGTAATAGGTAACTTAAGAATCATCAACAAAGAATCTGTGTATTTGTTTAGTTTCTTCCGAATCCTTAATTGTTTCTTGATTGATACCTTAATAAATAAATAAATAAAAATATTATAGTCTTGGATTTCACCAAAAAAATATCCCGCCTATTAAAGTCGGTGAATATAAATGTCACTAAATGTGCTAAAAGAGTGTGGACGCGGCTTAAAATCTCAAAAACATTGAACCAAACTAAAACTAATTATGTACTTTAATAAATAATAAAATACAATGTGATGTCAAAAAACCTTGTAAACAAAAGAGACTTAACTGTAAAATAAACTTTTTACAAACATTTTTACACGTAGCAAATAAAGTGTTATATTTAAGTACCGTTATATATCAAGCTTCATTGCGGCTCAATTTAATATCGATTCTATCCCACATAATTTCGAGCTATGAAAGCAGTGGCGTAGTTACCGGTTTAGCTTGCTTCATTTCATGATATATCAATCAACATTACACATTATAAAAATATTTAACTTTGAAACATGGGCCTGTACTTATTAATATAAAAAATTGTTGTTAGAATGACGCTATTCTAACTGAAAGTATAACCAAGAAATATCGATCGTATTGTGTACAAAATAAGGATTACATTTTTTGTATTAACAATAATTGTGTCTAGTAACAGCGATTAGCATAAACGCTTCACGTTTTTATAATATTTACCTGTTACTGGACAAAGTGATTGCTACTACAAACAAATGTAATCATTATGATGTAAGCAATACGGTTGATATTTCTAGGTTACACTTTCATTTGGAATAGCGTAAAGGTACCACATCATCTCGATATATCCACCGTATTGCATACAATATAAAACTTACATTTCTTTGTATTAAATATTTTTGTTTACATTTTATAGATTATCCATAATTTTGTATATTTTGTTATGAATATTTCGTGCGCACTTTATTAAATCAGTTATAATTTATACAGTACCAGTTACTATAAAAGGCAATAGCAGATGGTGCTATATATTTTTTTTATATCATGATCATTATGTGATTGGTGATTTTGTCCGTATTTACAAGGAGCCATATTTAATTTTTTCCCCATGGTATTTTACCTCGCTACGCCACTGTATGAACAGTTCAATTAATTTGATTAAGTACAGAATTACAATATATCATTAAGTCATATAATACAATAAATAATTAAGTAATTTCGGTTAACATTATATTAGTTTACAAATTCTCTCAAATTGCAACATTCAAGTCTTTACGGTTTATTACTCTACGCAAAAAATTACATATTTAAGTTATCACAATTGGCACCACTCTCATTGGATTAACAAAATGCCAAAATTTTCAAGTGTCAAATTTAGTATATCACAATGTAGGGTTATTATACTAGAGTAGAGAAGCCTACCTAAAACTTAATATATTATAATAAAGAAAAAGCAAACGAGGGTGATCTATCTGTCTCTCTTTTTTATGTGTGATTAGACAAAGATGAAGTATACGAGTATCTTTCCTCCTTAATAAATCTATGAGCACAATGAATAAAACTGCCAAAGTATAAAATAACTGATAGTTAACGATATGATAGCAACTGTAATGGTTTGGAAATAGCGTTAAAAAACTGTCACAGGATATTGTTACTAAACTACTTGTATTAATAAAAGAAGTATTCTAAATCTGTTTTATTATTTTCATAAAAATTGCAAAAATAAAATCAAAGCAAACTCTCATTCGCTGTTCGCGGGCTAGCTGCTAATGACAGCGGCTGTCACATCTCCCACGTCAAAATGGCGCGAAAGGCTGTGGCAAGATGTGACGTCATGGCTTGCTTGCTTGCAGTAACAACAAGGCGGCGTTGTTACAATATCATCCTCCTGCCCTTATCCCACTCTAAGTGGGGTCGGCACAACATGTTATAAACATGTTGTCATATGATTTGGCTGCGTTTTCATGACCGGCCGCTTGTCTGACATCAACTTACCTTAGTCGTATTTTACGACACCTCGGTAAGAGAGGGTGGTCTATTCTACTAAACCGGATACCACACGGTGGGTCAACTTATAACGGCGTTGTTACAATATAGTTAACGAAATTAACAGACTATGGATATCACAATTGACATAAACCATCAAACTGAGTCTCGCATCTCAAAACATAAACAACGATTAGCTAAAACTTATACGTCAATGATAAAAAGAGCAAATCCTGAATGCTACTATTGGCAAAACTGTGAAAAATCACAAGTTAACTGTGAAAAAATCATAGTTATTTTACTAGAGCAGGGGAGTTAGCCTAAATATGTCCATTGAAATTAAAGGCAATGCAAATAAGGCTTTCTATTTCTGTTTTTATGTGTGATAAGATAAACATAAGTACGAGTTTTAAGAATCTTCACTCTCTTATTATCTGTTGGGCAATCTTACTCTAAAACTCACTATTTGATGTTTTTTGTGGAAGAATGAGCCATTTCCGTACTTTTCTAAAAAGGAACTTTCAATGGATATATAATTGACATTTTTTATTTTTTATTATTTTTGTATATCTATTTGATATATTTACTGTTAATTCTTTTATTATTATGGTCCGCTCGAGTAGCTTTGAAATTAATACTGCATGTTAAGATCATATTTTGGAAAATAAAAAATATTTGAAATGAAAGTAAAATTAATTTTTATTTTAAATACAGAAAAAAAGGCCAGACTATGGCTTCCCTCTCTATGTATAATAACTTTATGGAAATAATAAAAAATCAAGGATGATAAAACTTTAAGTTCAAATTTACACATGTCTTCAATGCTCCGTTCACCGTAGTTCAACCTTTGATATAAGTCTATGAAATTCACAGCTTCTACATAGAAGCTCGCAGCCCTACTTGTGTAGAGCGGAGCCCTACATGTAAGAACCGAAGTCCTACGAGGAGGCTTCGTGCTACTTAGAAGAGTTGTTGTACTGAGGCCGTCCTGCAAGCTCCAGTAAGTACCTATCAGGGTGCTCGATCCAATCCGCGGCCGATATTTTCACCTGTTAAATTGTTTTTATCAGTCAAATCTATTCAAAATAATCTTTATTCCAGCAAGCTTTTGCAAGCACTTTTGAATTGTCAAGGATCAGCTAGATTTAACTAAGCTACCGCTGGTTTGGAATGTTGCTCTAACAGAGAAGTAACCAGGAAACTTGGCGGTCAATCTTTTAAATATTTTTAATTTACATTATTAAACCAAAGTCTTGTATAGAGCAGACATTTAACCTTAAATTGTGTAATATGCTTTACGTATAAGAGTATTCCTTACACTAAATTTGAACCCTTCTGTAGGGAAGCCTAATATAGATTGCAAAATAGAGTAAAGTTTTTGAGAGACTCTCGTCTCTCAAAAACCTTACCAATCTTCTATGTGTCTTCAAAAAGTATCTTTTGACAAGGTTATATCCTAAATTCACTATATGATAATCTGTACACAAACACAAAATCAATTTTTTATTAACCATATGCTAAAAAAACTGCTTTAAATTAAGGGTTATCTCCAAAACTATATCACTTCTGTTCGCTAAAAGAATGAGTAGCACAAAGTACTGATTTATTGAGTCGACAACTATAAGAACTCCATGGACGTAAAACATTGCACACATACATAACATCTACTAAGTAGACCATTTGCTAAAAAACTACTTTCAACAATCCTTTACAATTATGACTAAAACCACAAACATGAAACTTTCATTTCTTCCAAATTTGCGACACTTTATGCTTATCTCAACCTTAATAAAATTAATCTTACCCAGATTCATACGCAACGTAAAAATATTCTCAACACATACCCCACACAAGAAATAGACCCCCATAATGAACTCTTAACTTATATTCTCAATATCAACTCTCTGAGTCGAAATACTCATAATTCCATACTTTCAGGTTCTAAACTTTCATCCCAAACATTGAATGCAAAATATCTCACCTGTCTTTGCCTCTCAGCTTCCCGTACTTGCCATTTTTTTACTTCCATTTGTGCCTCCCGCAACGACTGTTCACCACAACCCCACACCTAATAACATCATTTATTTACTTCCAGGGTAATGCTTGCAAATTGTGAAATAATGTTATCATTATTTTTGTATCCGCAAAGTAAGGTTCTATAAATAAGGCTCACAATTGCGTCGATATCTCAATTGAATCATACATTTCAATCATAATAATCTACTAGAAACTTCGGAAAATGCAAATATCTGCAAGGTTCTTAGCCTAAAATTAATCTAAAAACCGAAAAGAGTTCTTTTAGAGTTTTTTCAGAGAAATTCTTTTTTTTTCGGACACTATCTAATGCTGTTAGGCCTAACGACTTTTACAGCGTTACCGAGAGAGTGGCGAGAGCAGAAACATCGTCGGGAGCGAAAAACTCGGATAGTGGATCTCGAGTGAGGCACGCAATATCCTGGGAGCGTTGCCTTAAGGGTACCTCCTGTGAGGACAGACTTTGGCTTAAAGCGACTGTGGAGGACTGTATCGGATTAAGATGCAACAATAAGAAATGGATTTATAGTCTTACCTCAATAGCACTTAGGGGGTAAGGCACACCCTGGAAGGTGAAGGAGTCGAAGCCTTCGTTGATGGCGAGTAAAGGCTTCCGAGGGTCTGACCCGGCGCGGAGACCCTTTGGATAGCCGCGGATACACGAGTTGAGGTACAGCATCTTGGGAGCATGCTCCACTAGGGCGAATCTGGAACCCACCAATTTGTGGAAATTAATTTTCATTTACATTAAACAGGTATCGGCTAATCGCCTAATAAACGGGTTACGTAGTAGGCCCCTTAGGTTCTAAAGTTGCCCGGGTGCACCCCCAGGGGTTAACGGAAATCTCCACGGTGTCTATGTTGCGGGACGAGAAATAGGGGGTCTCAACAAATCAGAATATAAATTGCAATTTGAAAATTCAACCATCAAAAATTCAAATTCCTCCTTTATGCATCTAAATGTCGTCTTTCTAAACAAATATATAATATAGTCAAAGGTTTTCCATCAAATAATTTGACTGTGTGATTGTTGGGAAAATAATCAAAATATTAAATAATTAAATCACCCTTCTAAAACCTCATTGAATACCAAAAGTTATTATGCAATGCTTCAATTAATTCAATGCTTAAATTACTAAGTAAAGTAATTGAAACATAGTAATCGGTGACGTGGCCAAAAATATTGTATCGCATGACATTAGTTTGCTCTACCTGCTCTCTAGCTAGTGTTAGTCCGGAAAAATCTTACCTTTCAACAAAATCCATTGCGTTATAGCTTTTATAGAATGTATATCAAAACTTGGTAATTAGGAACGCAACCTTATAAGTTGTGAGTTGGTACCTTTGTCTGTAATTATTATATTGGCTACATTTTATAACCTTTCTTCTTGTGATCTCTGTAATATACGCCATACTCGATATATAATTTATTCGTGTTCCAAACAGTTTATTATAAATCACGCAAATATCAACAAAACCCACAAACGTATATAATGCTCCCAAATATCCAATAAAGATAAGATAATAATGCCCCTATAATGCCAACTATAATGCCCCCAAATATCCAATAAAGATAAGATAATAAACTAACGAGGGATAAAGCTGAATAAGCGCGCAGTCAGGCCCGCCCCAGTATTGGTGAGTGTCGCGCCATTCCTGTGGTGAAGCCACCACCACTGTGACACCCTCCGCCACCCCCTCGTCACCAGTCGCCGCCCCCGCTACCACTATTAACGTGGGACCTCTGTAACAACAAGTGTCATAGGGCTCCCATAGAAATCAACGAGTGCTTAGCAACTTCAAACGTATTCCAAGTCAAAACAAGTCAATATTTTGCGATTTATGTTTCTATTGTTAGAATTTAAAAATATTTCTATTTTAGATACTTATTCTATCAAAATTATATCATAGTATATAAAATATTAAATTGTAAAGTCTTTGGTCCTTCGAACCGGATACAAGGAAAATTTTATATTTATCACATTAGCGTAGTCAATTTCAGAGTGTCATCATTTTATCGTAAATATTGGATTGGCCCGTTGGCGTGATGGACTCTACCTTCAGTTTTATGAGTTGCGGGTTCGATTCCCGCCAAAAGCCAACACTTTCTATAAAAAAAATTGTTGGTTCTTTGAGCTTGCATATATATTTACCAGCTGTCTGTCACCCATAACACAAGTATTAAGTTACTTTGGGGACGATTGTGCGTGTAAGCGTCCCATATATTTACATTTATATTTATTATACACTAAATATTTTTCTATAACATAAAATTTTGATCCTTCGAGCCGGATAAAAGAATTTTTTATACTTTTCATATTGCCATAATTTCTTTTGCGATATCGCTATATCGTCAATATTTAAATGTTTAATTATTTTTTTATATTTAAGTAGTACATATTTCTTTTTATATCAGTAAAATAATTTGCTAAGATTTTACGAATTGTTAAGAAGTGTATGCGTCTTAAGCAAATAAGATAGTTTAATTTTAATTCTCAGTTAAGAGAACATTGTTCTTTTGAGATGTCTTTAACCCGATATCGTTAATAATAATTAATACCTATAAGCTAGTGTGTGATGTAAGAAGCGGTTGGCACCCAGCCCGTGTTCTCGCGACGCGTACAGCGGCGCCCAATGAGATGGAAGCGCGCAAACCAACCTCGCCAACCACGCTGCTGACGCACTTGTACCTCCTACGGACGAATCATGATTAAGGTAAGTGCACTAGTAATTGACCTGTTTGTACGAAATTTTAAATAATAAACGTTTTATTTATTTATTCATTATTACACACAAAGAAGAATTACATTTATATAGCATATGAACACACAGTAGCGTGCAAAGGCGGTCTTATCGCTTGGGGCGATCCCTCCCAGACGACCTTTGATGTAAGGATCATGGTTAAATTACGGGTTAAACAGTTAATCACTACAAAGAACAACACTTCATAATAAAAATAAATTTATCTTGACGTCTATATATATTTTAAATACTAAAATTAAATATATATTTAATATCACACATATATTTATAGTATATAAAAATATATATACATAAATACATTCCACTTACTTATATTAGCATAATGATAAATAATAGCGTTTCAAACGACTTTTAAAAGTATGCACCGAAGGTGAGTGACGAATATCCGCAGGAAGGGAGTTCCAAAGCCTGACACACTTAACTGTGAACGAGTTACCGTACCATTGAGTACGACTATGCGGCGTTTTGATCTTGTTATCATTCTTGGAACGCAGATCAAAAGGACTTACATTTTACGTTACGTTTTACGTTTTGTTTGTAGCTAATAAAATATAAATTTGTAATTACCTGTTAACCATTTATTAACAACTACGCCGTGTGGTATCCGGTTGCTAAGAATAGTACCAACCTCATTTATTACCGAGGTGTCGTAAAAGGCGACTATGGTAAGTTGACTCACTATTTGGTATCCGGTTAAGTAGAATAGACCACTCTCTTTCTCACCGTGGTTGCGTAAAATACGACTAAGGTAAATTGACGTCAGGTAGACGGTCGCTCGCAAAATACGTAGCCGAATCATGTGACAACATGTGAACACTTGAAGTAAATAAGGCACTAAGTACCTAAAAATTAAAATTCTAACTAAGTACATATGCAATTTGGTTCTAAAAGCCAATTTTGGAACCGAATTGCATGCAACATGTGAACACTTGAAGTAAATAAGGCACTAAGTACCTAAAAATTAAAATTCTAACTAAGTACATATGCAATTTGGTTCTAAAAGCCAATTCTGGAACCAAATTGCATGTAACAATGATGAATCATGAATATGGAAAGGAAATTCTTGACCCAATAAGATTGGGATAAGGGTAGGATGATGATGAATTATGATAAAAGGATATCAAATGTTTGGAAATTCAAATCAAATGTTGATTGCAAATTTGTTTTTATAAAAGCCACAGAATAATATACTAAGTGATTACCAGGATGAGGCTGTGTAGGAGGTTTCAACGGTCGACTGTATAAAGGTGGTGCCGTGGCCGCCAGCAGCCAGGCCGCAGACATGGGCAGTAGGGCTCCTGTGCTGGCCCAGGCGCTCCGTTCCAGCACTGGTGTCCCCAATTCCAGACCATCTCCACCACCATTCCCAGCTTCCACACGAGCTTCTATGTCACGGTGTCTTGTTGCCAACATATGGACGCAGTATCTGTAGAGATATTGCCAAGTGTAGTGTATATTAGTTAAGATGTGTGATTCTTGACACACATCATACATACATGTAATGCCCTACATCATCATCATCGTCCTGCCCTTATCCCACTCTAAGTGGGGTCGGCACAACATGTTATAAACATACTGTCACATGATTTGGCTGCGTTTTTACGACCGGCCGCCTGCATGACATCAACTTACCTCAGTCGTATTTTACGACGACTCGGTAAGAAAGAGGGTGGCCTATTCTACTAAACTGGATACCACACGGTGGGTCTACTTCACTACTATTTCTTGTGGAAAAATATTTTTTTTTATATTTCCATAATTTCCATCATCCTCCTGCCCTTATCCCACTCTAAGTGGGGTCGGCATAACATGTTATAAACATATTGCCACATGATTTGGCTAGAAAGAGGGTGGTTTATTCTACTTATTAACCGAATACCTGACGGTGGGTCAACTTACCTTAGTCGCCTTTTACGACACCTCGGTAAGAAATGAGGTTGGTCTATTCTACTCAGCCAAATACCACACGGCGGGTCGACTTACCTTAGTCGCCTTTTCCGACACCTCGGTAAGAAATGAGGGTGGTACTATTCTATTCAGCCGGATACCACACGGCGTGTAATACTTATACATAAAAACACTAATACTAGTGTATAATGAAACTATTACACTGCTTCAAGCGTACCACGTTAGTAGCGTAAGAGCCGTAGGCGGACGTGGACGTGGAGTGCCAGACTATTAGAGCGTGTTTGAGAGCCTGTGCTAAACACATACACCACACTTTTTTCCCCATTCCCCAAAGAAAAACGGGATTTTTTAATATATATGATACTTCGTTGTGTATATTATAATTTTGCCAAATTTGATTAAAATTGGTCCAGCGGAATGGTGGTCACATAAACTTGCGTTTAAGTACCCTCAAAAACGCAATGTGTTTTTCTTGTTCCCGAAAGAAATGCATTTATAATATTAATATTGATGACTGTATCCCAAGACCTTTATATTAATTAGAATATTTTCTAACAATAAAAAATATCAAAAAATTTTGGGATACATCAATTAAAATCTTTCATCGAAAAACTCAGTCCTTTGAGCCGGATATAGTTGATCACATCTTGAAGTTTAATTGATTTTGATAATATGTAGTGATACCCGAAATTTGTTTAGTTACTAAAGTACCTAACAAACATTATAAATTTGTATTTAACCAAAACTGTGTTTTAAGAATGTTAGCAACAATTTTAATGAACAATACAATTATCACTACATATTATAAAACAAAGTCCATATTTCCGTATGTACGCATAAAACTTTAAAACTACGCAACCGATTTTGATGCGGTTTTTTTTAATAGATAGAGTGATTCCAGAGGATGGTTTGTACGTATAATAACATTCAATACGAAGTAGAGAAATAATGTAATTTTTGAGGTTTCTGTAAATAATTACATTTTTTCCCGCTTACATTGCAAACGCAGGCTAAACCCTACGAGATTTATCAAAATGATGTACTAAGTATTTGTACATCTCAAAAAGGTCTACAGAAAAGTCCGCGATGGTATATATCTATCTCTTATGGATAACCCACAATAGCAGTTTTTTTCATTTACTTTTTACGAAAAATGATGCCATATGTTCAAAGCAATTTTTATACAATACAGCATTAATCCTTATCCAATTGAGTACCTTAAATAAATTGTTGATTTAATATAGATCAATATTGCCGTTTACAGCATGTAATTTAAGTGAACATTTTCGGAGATATCACAGATTTAAAATCCCGCGAGGAGGCCGCGCTTAGACCTATAAGCACTTCGAATTTAGCAGCGACCGGAGGCGCAATTAAATGTCCTTCTTTCATGTTTATATTGTCTAATGATAAGAATGAATGTTGAATGAATGTTGTTTGTAAAGACATTGTCTTATCAATTGTAAAAATAAATAATATCACTACATAGTATAAAACAAAGTCGCATTCTATGTCTGTCCCTATGTCCGTATATCCCTATGTATGCTTCAATCTTTAAAACTATGCAACAGATTTTGATGCGGTTTTTTTTTAATAGATAGACTGATTTTAGAGGAAGGTTTACATGTCTAAAAACATTCAATATGGAGTAGAGAAATACTGTAATTTTTGAGGTTTCTAATGTGATGTCGTAAATAATTACATTTTTTTCCGCTTACATTGCAAACGCAGGCTAAACCCTACGAGATTTATCAAAATGATGTACTAAGTATTTGTACACCATGAAAAGGTCTACAGAAAAGTCCGCGATAGTATATGTCTATCTCTTATGGATAACCCACAATAGCAGTTTTTGTCATTTAATTTTTACGAAAAATGATGCCTTATGTTCAAAGCAATTTTTATACAATACAGCATTAATCCTTATCCAATTAAGAACCTTAAATATGTTGTTTATTTTATATTGATCAATATGACCCTTTACAGCATGTAATTTAAATAAACAGTTTCGAAGATATTACAGATTTAAAATGCAGGGGCCGCGCCGCGAGCCTATAAATAGCGCGTCGGAGGTCGCGGTTCGCCTCTCGGCGATGCTTCCGCGCTCGCCCGTCTTATCGGTGACGCTGTCAAAGCCTTTAGGGCTAACAGCATTAGGCAAATTCGAAAAAAAGAAAACGCGGTTCGCCCTTTAACCATCAATCAATTTAGCAGCGATCGGACGCTTTTATGATCGGAGCTCTCTAGCGAGGAAAATAACAATCACTATATATTATAAAACAAAGTCCATATTTCCCTATGTACGCATAAAACTTTAAAACTACGCAACAGATTTTGATGCGGATTTTTTAATAGATAGAGTGATTCCAGAGGAAGGTTTGTACGTATAATAACATTCAATACGGAGTAGAGAAATACTGTAATTTTTGAGGTTTCTATAAATAATTAGTGTCTCTGTAAATAATCTTATTCTGTAAATAATCAGTGTGTAAATAATGTCGTGAGGAGTTCGCGTTTCGCCCTATAACACTTCGACTTTAGCAGCTATGTCGCTCTTTCAAGAGTTTCTTTAAAGACATTCTGTAATTAATTGTAAAATAAAATACATAGGGAAAATGTAAAAGTAAATAAGTAATAATGTACTATATGAATTTAGATATTCCAAAGATAGCAGGAAATCTTCTTGGTATAGGGAAAGGAAATTGTTTTTCTCCAAATTTAACGCTACGGCCACGGGCAGTAATGAATAAATCAAAACAACTGGATCAATTTTAATCATTTTTTTTACAGTGACTGACATAGGATATATATTTTATACCCGTGCGAAGTAGGGGCAGGCCGCTAGTATCAAATAAAACTAAAGCACAAAAGTCAGTTGAGTTAATTTTTTAAATTGTACTTATATACGAGTATGAGATATATATAATCACCTGTGTACAGGAAATATTAGCCTGTGACAGTGTTCTTCGAGCCAACGAACTACAAAACCGACGCTGTGGGAGTCCTTCTTGTTAAAACATCCTCTCTCAACTGCTTTTAGGGTTTTGTTTATCTGAAATTTAAAAACAATATAGTGTTGGATGAAATTTATGGAGTGTTCCTTCCTTAAAATGACTCACCATTAGACATGTTTGTGGTCCCTCTGGATAGTGATCCATTGATAGCTTATAACTTATATACAACAGACTTCTTAAATCCTTTGGCGTAACAGTACCTTCCTCTGACTCTGAACTGAACATTCTGGGAAATGGAATATGTATGTTACAGTTAGTCATTACTATCTTGTACAGGGTAGGACAGTAACTATATCCACGCATTCTTATCATCTAAATAATCCTCAACAGTATAGTAGGCTTTCTGTATCATTGTCCCTTTAACAATTTTTTTTTAAATTGATGTAATGGCAAAGCTAAAATTGATCGCGGAATTTTATTCTTATACCCAAACCAACAAACGACTTACGTACTTTTAAAAGGCGCACATCGGGAGCCGCAAGCTTATGTCAGTTCCTATTTTGTCTATTATATAAATCATATATTTTTTATATAAATTCAAATTCAAATTATTCTTTTTTCAAATAAACTTGTAAACAAGAGCTTTTGGATCGTCAACTCTACTGTTGTCGGAAAGCTGTTCCTACTGAGAAGAGCCAGCAAGAAACTCGGCGGTTGTTCTTTTAAAAATATAATTCTTAATACTATTTATATTAAGTCGTTACTGTCTTGTACAGGTTCAAAGAGAGCTATATCCACACATTCTTATCTTTTAAATAAAAGCTAAGCTAAAAGCTAAACATATTATGATGAGTAAAATTCTATTTAAGTATAGTTTCCTCAAGATAATAATTATTTCTCCGGTCAATGACTCGTCACTTTCATAAACTAGATTATCTACACAGATAATACACAATACAGATAATAATCTCAATCTAAATTCATGCTAGTGGGTATGTAGGTACTTGCGACATTCTATTTATTGTCTATTTTCGATCTAGATAAGATAATCTGCTGTATGGATAAATATAGACATTCAGTGACAGAAAGGAAACTGATACATTTTCATACTATTTTGGGCCCAAGATGTAAAAAAAATGGGCTAATAAAAAGCTTTTTAAATAATTTATACAATTAGGCGTTACTTTGCGGATATTCATAATACAAAAGTAATAATAAAATTATTAGGCTATAATCTAATATAATCCGCGATAAAGTTAATAGAAATTAAAAATATTTATAATGCTAAATGTAGGGTCTATCCGTTTTCATATCTGATACATGCAGGATTCGTAAAAAACACATGCACAAACATCCACCACCGCCACCACAATACACAAGCACTACATACGTTCACTATCTCTCACAATCGTTTCGCCAGGCAACCCAAGCATCATCAGGAGATAGACTCCACGACAAAAACTCCCTTTTCCTATAGAAAAGCTTTGCCAAGCAGTTTTTACCTTACGTATGTTTCTATAATGATGCTGTCATCCAGCATGCTAAGGATCTTCTCGCACTGGTGCCTGAACGTGGAAACTGGAATGTGTTTGTTTTTGCACTTGCCACTTTTGTGTATATAGTTGTAGAATTGTCTGGCAAGCTCTGGATACATTGGGAACAAATATTTCTGGAAAAAACAGTCGGTTATCAAAATATTTTCTTTACCGCTGTATAACAACATAATAAAAACGTGACATAAAATATATTAGGTATAGCACAATTTTTTTTTGTTGTATAAATAGGATGCTGATTGTTTTTTTTTGTAACAAAAATAGTTTTTTACACTTCGATGTTACCATTATAATGATCATCATCATCCTACTCTTATACCACTCTAAGTGGGGTTGGCACATGTTATAAATATGTCACATGATTTGGCCGTATTTTACGACCGGCCGCTTGCCCGACGTCAACTTACCGTAGTCGCCTTTTACGAGACCTCGGTAAGAAAGAGGGTGGTCTATTCTACTCAGCCGAATACCACACGGCGGGTCGACTTACCTAAGTCGCTTTCTACGACACCTTGGTACTAAATTAGGGTTGTCTATTCGGATACTACGCTTTATATATATTTATATACACACAAGATTAACTTATTTAAATATTAAAGGTACCTGACCGACATTATTAGACATAAAAGCTTATTATTTATAACAAAACTAATGAGAATATTATTTTGCCATAATCCGCGATAACATCATCATCTTCCCGCCCTTATCCCATTCTAAGTGAGGTCGGCACAATATGTTATAAACATGCTGTCACATGATTTGGCTGCGTTTTTACGACCGGCCGCCTGCCTGACGTCCTAATCCGCGATAACATTATCGCGGATTATAGCAAAATAATATTCTCATTAGTTTTGTATCATGGACCTCCGCAAAGTAACGCCTAATTCTATAAATTACTTATTATTTATCTCTATCCCACCATTGTAAAGGAATTCGTCATACCGTTGCGGTGATGTAAGGAAAACGTTTCGGTTTCGCAATACTGTATTAGGCGGAATTCGCCATTACAACCAATTAGTCAAGTCGCCGCTGTACGACGGAACAAATTGTTTTGTGCGTCACAAGTGTTTGCCACACTCAAATAGATAATACGATAAAAAAGTTTTTTTTTTGTCAACCTATTTATATACCAGTGTTTCCCAACCTTCTTTGGTCCATGCCACACGTTAAAAATTATTTTGCCCCCCTATGTAACATACATAAATAATAATATTAAAAATTGAATTGTACATTTAAAGAACATAAATAATAGGTTTTAGGAAGAAGAAATTCCTTTTTTTGCAGTTAAATGTCCCAGAGCGAAAGGCAATTCGCCTCTGTAGGACGGAACATATTGTTTTGTGCGTCACAAGTGTTTGCCACACTCAAATAGATAATACAATAAAAAGTCATATTTTTGTCAACCTATTTATATACCAGTGTTTCCAAACCTTCTTTGGTCCATGCCACACGTTAAAAATTATTTTACCCCTATAACATGCATAAATGTTAATATTAAAAATTGAATTGTCCACTTACCGCCGAGCGAACATCCTCATTTCTTACCGAGGTGTCGTAAAAGGCGACTAAGGTAAGTTGACCCACCCTGTGGTATCCGGTTTAGTAGAAAAGACCACCCTCCTTCTTACCGAGGTGTCGTAAAATACGACTAAGGTAAGTTGACGTCAGGTCGTAATAACGCAGCCAAATCATGTTACAGCATGTTTATAACATGTGCCGACCCCACTTAGAGTGGGATAAGGGCAGGAGGACAATGATGAATTGTCCACTTAAAGAACATAAATAATAGGTTTTAGGAAGAATAAATTCCTTTTTTTGCACTTAAATAACGAACTCGTCGGGGTTCCTTGTTACCGAGCGTCCTACGAATACAGCCGATGGCGTGCTCGGCGTAATGCGCAATAACAAATAGAGGTTTCGATGGCAACGGAATGACAAGCCTTTTTATGTGATATGGCGATTGCTTTGCTATATGGTATTAATTACGAGTTCGGGAATACAAGTTGATATATAGTTAAGGGTTTCATTAACAGTCATTTCTGGACCTTCTTTAACAATACATACTAGCCAGCTTTTAGATACAGGAAATTCGATTATATACGAGATATAAATAGGAAATATAGATATAAATAGGAAAAAAAGGAAGAATTCGGAAAAGGCTGGCACTACTATAGTTTTCCGAAATTCCATAGTAAAGTATACTTTTCTATGGAATTTGAAGTAACGCTTAATTCAAAAATTCACTTACGGTAAAACAGTTCTCTGTGACGCCGTTGATTCCATCTTCCTTCTGGGACCGTTGGGCCAGCAGCTGGAAATAAAGATAACAAATATAAAGATAAAATAGAGAGTAGAATAGATCACCCTCATTTCTTACCGAAGTAACGTAAATGGCGACTAAGGTAAGTTGAGCCACCGTGTGGTATTCAGCTGAGTTGAAGAGACAACCTTCTTTCTTACTGAGGTGTCGTAAAAGGCGACTAAGGTTAGTTGACCCGCCGTGTTGTATCCGGCTGAGTAGAATAGACCAACCTCTTTGTTACCGAGGTGTCGTAAAATACGACTAAGTTAAGTTGATGTCAGGCAGGCGGCAAGTCGTAAAACACATAGCCAAATCATGTGACATGTTTATATCTTGTGCCGACCCCACTTAGAGTGGGATAAGGGCAGGAGGATGATGATGATTATTTGGGTCATATTGCGATAAAACAGTAAGTAGCGGCCTGTTACAATCCAACTGCTGAGAATAGGCCTCTTCTCTCTGTTTTTGACGAGAAGGTTTGTAGCTTAGACTTACCACGCTGCTCCAATGCGGATTGGTAGGTTACACATATCTTCCAGAATTCTCCAGAGATATGCAGGTTTCCTCACCATGTTTTCCTTCATCGAAAAGCGTGTGATAAATTGCAATTATCAATTAGACACATAAGTTTTAGCAGAAAACCTTATTGGCGTCTGCCCTCGAAAGAGTCGCACGGTGTGACCGCTGGGCTACCACAGCTTATATAAATAAAACGATAAAACAAGTTAGCCTTTAATAACTTCGGATTCGCAAGGTATTGGAATGGCGACCCCGACCCGGAAAACGCAGTGTCGGCAGACCCCCACGAGATGGACTCACCCCCTCACGACCTCAAAATGGTCGCGGGGAGCCGCTGGGTCCTAAAGGCACAAGATGGTGTGTTGTGGAGATCCTATGAAGAAACCTAAATCCAGCAGTGGACGTCCATCGGTTGATAAGAGGAACTTCGGATTTAGACAATTTGATGTTCCTTTTTCAGACGATGGCGTTAGAAACCGGGCGCCATGTGAACGAGAGGTCAAATACACAGTTTTCTCATCGTTGGAACAATTGTCTTTAATTAATCGCGTAATTAGTATGACAGATACAATCTAGTAATAAAAGATAACCTAGCAAAACACTTTATTAAACTAGTTGTGCCGCTTCGCCCGCCTTGAATTCTGTCACAACTTTTCCCGAATTGAAATATTGAATAATTAGTAGAAGTAGGCATTACTTTGCTGATATCGATAATACAAAAGCAACAATAAAATTATTTTTTTATAATCCGCGATGAAGTAAAATAGAAAATATATATGATGCTAAATGTAGCGTGGACAATACGTTTTCATGCCTGATACATGCAGGATTCGTAAAAACACATGCACAAACCTCCAACACCGCCACCACAATACACAAGTTCAAGTATAACAAACTCAACAATCGTTTCGCCCCGCAACCGAAGCATCATCAGATGATAGACTCCACGACAAAATCGCAAAGCGAAGCATTATCCGAACACGCTTAATTACATACTAATCGGTTCTACCCCACCTTTTATTTTCGCATTTCGCAGGCAACATAAAATCATCTTAGCGTGATGTTATATAGTCTATAGCCTTCCTACATAAATGGACTGTTTTATACTCGAAGAATTTTTTAAATCGGTCCAGTAGTTATTGAGATTAGCGCGTTCTAACAAACAAACAAAACTTTTCAGCTTTATATATTAGTATATAACGATAATAGTAAGCTTTAAGCTGTCTGCCATAATTTCACAGCTAAGCCTCAAAATCAGTCCAGAGGCTTGATGATGGAATGATGGAATTTGGAATACAAGTAAAGGATATATACCACGCTAAAGTATAGGAATATATAATTGAGAGTATTTTATTTATTTATTTATAAATCTTTATTCTTCAACACACCTTAACACAATAATATTAAAAGAAATAAAAACAAAAAAAAAACATCAAACATATAACAAAGTTAGAATGCGCAGCGGTGTGACGAAGAAAGGGATAACACATTTTAACACTTAAGTTAGTAAGCGCGAACATAGTAGCGGGGTTGATTAATTAAAAATAGACAAACTGTAATCAATATAAACTTTGTGTTTACTTCAATCATAATTCCAAATCTGACCGATAAATGTTATTATCGCCGGTACATCAGTGCAGCTTAATATGATTGATTAATGACCGAACAGGGTGACCAATGTTTACAATGTTATGGGCTTTCCTAAAGGCCCAAGGACACTGCAATTGAAAATATTACATTAGATTAGTGTTTCCCAACTTAAGGCCCACGAACAATGGGGCAATTTGATGGTTTAGCGGGGGGCAACTCAATGAGAGATTTCAGTGTCAAATTTAACAAAAAAAAGCAATGTTTCTTTCTCAAATTTTTGATTCGTCAACTCTACTGCTGGTTCGGAAAGCTGTTCCTACCAAGAAGAACCAGAATGAAACTAGATTGATGCTCTTTACAAAATAATACTTATAACTAGTTACAATACAATATATGCCTGAAATAGTATTTGAAATAAATTAATATCATTTTTGTGAATTAAAAAAAAGTATATTACGAATTATTGTTAGCATTTCTTACTTAATAAATATAAAAAGGCCTTAGATGATAGGACGTCTAATATTCTCTTGAGTCTACGTGCAGAACATGACTTACTTCAACAGGCAATCTATTACTATACTATTTATAAGACGTGTCTCAACCAAACGCGAACGATGTTCCCAGTATTACTAATTTAACTATGAATAATTTAACAAACAGTAAAACAAATTTGACAATTTCCGATTCCTACATATACAACCAACTTTATTGTTTATAAAAACTCGCTAATTTACGTACAGATATGTGTATCTTCCTAGAAAAATTAATAATTAAAACACTACTTAGACTTGCGATATTCGGTGAATCTTTATGTGTAGCAAAAAATTACCATTAATTAGGATCATATTGAAAGAATTAGCACGTGCGTTTGTAAATATAAGAGACGATATCTAAGTATTCATACAAAAAAAATAATTGAGCCACTGCTAAAAAAAATTATGCGTTACATTTCAGAAGTGGGATGGTTAATTCATCTGTCTATATCTGCGTGCAATTTGTGTGAGACCTTAATTAATGCTACATGACTCTTGTTTGAATAAAATATTAGCTGTTTTACCTTTGACTTTAACACCTGAGTTGATGCCAAAAAATATACATGTCATACGTGTCTCTTGAACTTCAATAGTCATTATTCGATTGAGGGTATTTAAACGATTAATTTAGCGCGAACGAAGCCGCGGGTACCACAAGTTGTATAAATATATTTTTTTGAAATCTTGAACATCATAGTGTGAGAACTTGAGCTACTATGGAATAAGAAACTTTGTGGAAAGATTTGGGTGCATTTTGCGAGTGAATACCTAAAATAAACGATGACTGGGACAAGAATAATAAAAAAGTTTTATTTATCTAAGGCCACAATCAACTGATATCGTTGCATGAATAATTTGAGCTTATCATAAAGCAATAAACTTATTTAGGATTTGCAGTCAAGTAATTGTACTTTCCCGTAACACTTATAGCGATATCGAATGACATAGATAGAAATCAGTGCAACGAAAGTTATTAGACCTCCTGTAATCTATATGTATATCTATATCTTTAATATTTAAATGAGTAAATCTTGTGTATATATATTTACTCACACACACACACACATATATCTATCTATGTCGGAAATAGCTCCAACTATTTTTCTGAAATTCAGCATGTAGGGGTTTTGGGGGAGAAACAATAGACAAAGCTGGAACCGACATAAGCTTGCGGTTCCTGCTTTGCGCCTTGCAAAAGTGCGTAACTCGTTTGTGGGTTTTGGTATAAGATTCTATAATAAAATTCCGCAATCAATTTCAGCACTGCCATTACAGCAGTTTAAAAACACTGTTAAAAAGTGGCTGATACAGAAAGCCTACTATACTCTTGAAGATTATTTAGAAGATAAGAATGTGTGGATATAGCTCTCTTTGAACCTGTACAAGACAGTAACGACTTAATGTAAATAATATTAAGAATTATATTTTTAAAAGAGCAACCGCCGAGTTTCTTGCTGGCTCTTCTCAGTGGGAACAGCTTTCCGAACCAGCAGTAGAGTTGTAGTTCATTTGGGGAACGGGCGGTCTAGAGGTGAAATACCTAGGTGATCGAGCC
Organism: Morpho achilles; assembly: GCA_947086495.1. Taxonomy (NCBI): domain Eukaryota; kingdom Metazoa; phylum Arthropoda; class Insecta; order Lepidoptera; family Nymphalidae; genus Morpho; species Morpho achilles. Next base: position 17,762,673 of record CAMTZB010000024.1, on the reverse strand, counting down.
CCGCCTGCCCGATTATTTCGTTCTCGTTCACCCAGGTACTACTTATTATTAAACAAAGTCACCGAAAGCTATCTGTCTGTATGCGATCGATTTTCTCAAAATGTACTGAACAGATTTTTAAATGGTTTTAATTAAAATTAAGTCTTCCGGAAGGTTTACGTTATAGTATATTACCTTTTAATGTAAAAGGTAATATACTATTAACCTTTTAATGTACTGTCGTGCCCATCATAAACCGGTAGAGATGCACTAAATTAGTGTACTAGAGTATGTAGATCTATAAAAATACTATATAAAAGCTAGAGATAGTATGTATCTATCTCTTAAGGTTAACTCGCAATAACCAGTTTTATGTTAAAAACTTCAATTCGCGAAAAATTTTGTGACACGCTTATTTTCACACGGGCAAAGCCGCAGGCAAAGCTAGTACATCATAAACTGAAGCATCATCAGGAGATAGACTCTATGACAAAATAGCAAAACTAAAGCTAAACAAAGCTTTGCGTTTGCTTTTTTGTCGTGGAGTCTATCTCCTGATGATGCTTCGGTTGCGAAACGGTTGTTGAGTTTGTGATAGTGAACTTGTATATTGTGGTGGCAGTGGTGGAGGTTTGTGCATTGGTTTTTACGAATCCTTTATTTTATTCATTTCGATTTATATAGATATTAAGAACAGACAAAGAAAAAGTAAAAAAGCACATGTATAAAGGCGGACTTATTATTCTAAATATAGTCTGGTCACACTATCGTATGTAAACCTTGATAGACCGGATTTAAGGATAAGAAGAAATGAAAATTGATTACATCCTATTTTATTTTTAAGCGCATTTAATTGGAAACGTGAGTTTATCTTTAACATTTTGAATGAGTTAGGCCTTTATGTATATTTTTTTATCGGAATCTCGGAAACTGTTTTAACGATTTTCCTGAAATTCAACATGCTTTGGGTTTTCAAGTTTTGGGGAAGAAAAATCGATCTAGCTAGGTTTTATTAAACAAAATCGTTTTAGCCCTGGTTTTAGGGATTTAAAAAAATACAAAAATTTACGTTTAATTTACTGAATATATAAAACACTATTTTTGCCGTTAAATCTCAAGTCAGCGTAAGGTGTCGGATTATGCTACTGCATCAATTTTCTAACACATATTTACCATTTTAACACCTCAGTTAAAAATAACTATTACCTTACAAGCAGTTTTAACTTTCAACGTCCGTTTCGGCTTCAAGCGGTTCGATTGTATACCAACTACGGAGAAACGCAGATCCTTAGCCACAACAACGATACGCTCCATCACGGAATAAAGATAAAAACTGTTTACAACACACGATACACCTATCACTATTAGCGATCAAATGAACACGACTTAAACGAGACTTATCTGCAGATTCTTGATAAGATTGTCACCCGATTGGTTTGTAATTGAGCTGTGAATTGTTCGAAGATAGCAAATAATTTATAGTAGGCGTTACCTACTAAAAGCTATGGTAGCCCAGCGGTAACACCGTGCGACTCTTTCGAGGAGGTCACGGGTTCAAACCCGGGCAGACATCAATTAGTTTTTCTGTTAAAACTTATGTGTCTAATTGATAAACAAATATGTACATATATAAGAAAAACATAGCAAAGCAACCCACGCTTTTTTCACAGTAATACAAATACTTTTCGTAATTTTTCACTTTTTAGTACGAAAGCGCGTCTTTTAGTATTTTAAACTCTATTTATTAATTCACTTTCGTCACAAAATATAACCCACACTATCTGGATATGACAAATTATGTCTGCGATGCACACTTTTACGGTGATATAGGAAATATTTGCACCAAACTTCACCGATATAACGACAATTACGCTGTATAGATAACGTAAGTTTTATGATGTTATGTGAACTATGCATAGAGTTATAATACTAGACTTAAAATATCTTAATATTTAAATGAGTTAATCTTGTATATATATATATTTTCCGAATCTCGGAAACGGCTCCAACGATTTTCCTGAAATTCAGCATGTAGGAGGTTTTGGGGGAGAAAAATTGATCTAGCTAGGTTTTATGTAAAAAAAAATATTGTTTTATCCCTATTTTTGGGCATTAAAAAACACTAACATTTATATTGAATTGAATTTTCGCCATTAACTGTCAAGTCGACGTAGCTTATTCGGTTAGCGGGCAGCCTCGAGAAATGTGAATGCCAAGGATCGATCCCAACTAAATAATTGTTTTTTTCTTTTTTTAAAGTTTTTTTTGTAAAAAATTACCGAGCGAAGCTCGGTCACCCAGACATTTATCATTTAAGAGAAACATAATGAGCGTATCTCAATAACTAATGCATTTTAATGAAAGTACGCCGCTCTTTTAGTAAGTTTAAAATTTTCCTTTACATATGCGTTTTTTCGTGTGCGTAAACATCATATTAAAGGTGTACTAAACATGATCTAAGTATTTTTGACGTGACGTCTTAAATTAGATTGCTTAGAGTCACTCATGAAAAAGTGTAACGCCCGCTCACGTCTGTTACGATGAGTCACCGAACGAAAGAAAGGCCCGCCGGACTGGCGAATGCCTTGCGTCTCTCTCCCACTCCAATCCATCACATTTAAAAAGACGTTGTCACGTAAAATCTTTGCCCGTAAAACCGACTTTACAGGAAACCGTTTTTTTTTTTTCATTTAAAATCGCGCCTCATTAATTTCTTTGCGCATTAGTGATTAGTCAAAGATAAGTAAAAATCTAATCTTCTCTCTCAATATTTATCAGTCCTGTCTATGGCTACCTACTCTAGTATAAAAACTCTATGGAACTATGACGTTAGCTAATGTAATAATAATGCCGCATATATCATTGTCACAATAAATTATGTGGTTAAGTTGTCGGTTAGTGGAAACTAGTGTAGTGAAACATACAAATATCGATTTATTTTAAAGAATCGGCTTAATCGTGTAAAGCTGAATCTGCTAAAAGGATCGGAATCTACAGTCAAGCTAAATCCAAACCATTTAACTTGAGTCCTTAGCGAAACTAAAAAAAAAAATAATCACGTAGACGAGATTTCGATTTTATCATTTAAAAAAATGGACTATTAAGCGGTAATATATGAATATACGAGGTGTGTTCAAAAAGTATCGCGAATTTTGTGTATTTACAAAAATTACTTATTTATTCGTAAATATCTATTTTGTCCCCTTCAAAGTAATCCCTCTGGGATATTATACACTTGTGCCAACGTTTTTACAACGTTTCATGGGCCTCTTCAGTTTCGGGAACAAGAAAAAGTCACAGGGGGCCAGATCTGGGGAATACGGTGGCTGCGGTATCGTTGGTCTGTTGCTTTTGGCCAAGAAGTCGCGTACAAGCAGCGATGTGTGAACAGGGGCGTTATCGAGGTGCAAAAGCCAATTTTTGTTTTTCCACAAATTATCGATTAAAATCGAATGGCACGAGCCAATCAATATGCCTAGGTCCTCGGTAATTTCTCTATCGATGATTCGAAGATTGGCCAATACCATTTTCTTCAATTCATCAATTTTTTCGTCTGTTGTTGAAGTGCTCGGAAATTTGGCACGCTCTTCGTCATTCACATCTTCTCAGCCTTTTAAAAACATTTTGTACCACCGATAAACGTTGCATTTGTCCAAAGTAGCTTCTCCATATGCCACAGTCCACACTCGGAATGCATTCGCGCACTTAATTTCGTTTTTCACACAAAAATCGATACAGGTTCCTTGTTCCATTTTTTTGAATAGGTAAAAATCGAAGACGAACCAAAACACGTGCAAGCAAAGCAGCTGTCAACAATTAACCGAACATTCAAAATGGCTCAACTTGTCAGCATAAGTGAGAGACATATGTACCAACATAACGCCACAAAAAAATCGTAAGTGGAATATATGTAACTCGCGAAAATTCAAAATTCGCGATACTTTTTGAACACACCTCGTATATTACAAACAGTTTCGAATTTTCAATTTCAAAACTAATGGTCCCTATTTTTTTTATAATTGATTAATTACCATTCATTACTACGGGATTTTAATATTCTTGGCTAATAAGCTAATCGGTTTTCAAATCTAATCCATGACACCGCAATAAATACATTATCATGTACGGATTATAAATGATTTATGCGTTTAGGGTTGCATGTAAAAATTTCAATTATTAATCAAATAATATTTCAACGAGCTTACATCATGTCAAGCAGCGCCTGCGACTTTACCCGTGGAAATCACTGTATTAAATTGAAATTTTTGATGAAAGTAGTTCTTGTGAGTTAATCATAAGAGATAGAGACATCCTATCGCGGACTTTTTGAACCATTTTAGTAGATCTACAATTATCTAGAACATTACTTTAGTGTATCTCTATTGGTTTACGCAACGCACATGACTAAAGCTGCCAGCAGTTTTTTTAACAACTACGCATTCTCTTCAACACAATTTACATGAAAACGTCATAAGTTGTTAATCTTAACCTTTCAGAAGAATTGGAACATCTTTTAGTAAAAACAGTACAAAAATCTGTTAAGTAGATTTTGAGAAAATCGATCACATACCGACAGACTGGTTTTAGGGAATTTGTTTTATAATAAGTATATAGATTGTGTAAAATACTACAAGAGTTCGCTGATATTGTGCGTATTAAGTTTACGGCCTATGGATAAAGAACTCTCCGCGACGCCAGAAAGCAATTATAGAGTTCTCTGTCACCGAGTGTCTTACAAACACAGCCGATGGCGTTCCCAATGCAACGTTCGAGGTTTCCATGGCGACGGTAGAAAACAAGCCATATGGTGTAATGCAACGTTTGCTTTGGAGGTATCGTATTAATTGCGGTAATACAAGTTAAATTATAGTTGAGGGTTTTACTGGACCGTCTTTAACAATAGATATGCTCCTTTAGTCGCTCGCTCTAATATTAAGTTCGTAATAAGTTTCAAAATACTCTTAATTAAGTTCAATTTGTTTCTCCAGTTTGCAAAAGGAAACCGGCGAAACCTGGAGAATTTTTGGGATCTGCGCAACTTACTAATTCGCTGTGATAACTCAGCAGTGAGACCGTGTGAATGTCTTGAGAAGGCCAAAAGTTCAAACCCTGACAGGCACCAATGAGTTTTTCTTTAAAAACTTATGTATCTAATTAATATTAGCAATTTATCACACGCTTTTCGGTGAAGGAAAACATCGCGAGGAAACCTGCATATCTCTAGAGAATTTGGGGTCTGTAACCTAACAATCCGCATTGGAGCAGCGTGGTAGGTCTTAGCTACAATCCGTCTGTTCGAAAACGGAGAGAAGGCCTATACCCAGCAGTGGGATAATAACACGCATTACTATTTACCATTTCGCAGTGGAACACCGTGGTGTATCTAAGTTAAAAAAATCATTATCTTTTACAAGCCAAAATAGACTATTAAAAACCTACAGAACCCAACACTCAAAAATCACACTCATAATTACATTGTTAGCTCTAGATAAAAACACTATAATCAGATTTTAAAAAAAACCCCGTCAAATTGACGGATCGGTGCTTTAATAGTTTAGTGACTAAACATGGTCGTACATTTTAGTGTTTAGTAAAATATAGTCTACGGAAAAGGACGGTACGTTAAATGCTATGTTTATTGTTTTGTTTTTATTTTAGAGACGCTTTTTTTGGGAGGTGCTAATGGCGACTAAGGTAAGTTAACCCGCCATGTGGTATCCTGAGTAGAATGGACTACCCACATTTGTCACCGAGATATCGTAAATGGCGACTAAGGTAAGCTAACCCGCTGTGTGGTATTCAACTGAGTATAATAGACCACCCACCCACATTTGTCACCGAGATGTAGTAAATGGCGACTAAGGTAAGCTAACCCGCCGTGTGGTATTCTACTGAGTATAATAGGTCTATTATACTCAGTAGAATACCACACGGCGGGTGAGCTTACACACGGCTACTGAGTATAATAGGTCTATTATACTCAGTAGAATACCACACTAGAATACATAATAGACCACCCACCCACATTTGTCACCGAGATGTCGTAAATGGCGACTAAGGTAACTTAACCCGCCGTGTGGTATTCTACTGAGTATAATAGACCACCCACCCACATTTGTCACCGAGATGTCGTAAATGGCGACTAAGGTAAGTTAACCCGCCGTGTGGTATTCTACTGAGTATAATAGACCACCCACGCACATTTGTCACCGAGATATCGTAAATGGCGACTAAGGTAAGTTAACCCGCCGTGTGGTATTCTACTTAGTATAATAGACCACCCACCCACATTTGTCACCGAGATATCGTAAATGGCGACTAAGGTAAGTTAACCCGCCGTGTGGTATTCTACTTAGTATAATAGACCACCCACCCACATTTGTCACCGAGATGTCGTAAATGACGACTAAGGTAAGCTAACCCGCCGTGTGGTATTCTACTTAGTATAATAGACCACCCACCCACATTTGTCACCGAGATATCGTAAATGGCGACTAAGGTAAGTTAACCCGTCGTGTGGTATTCTACTTAGTATAATAGACCACCCACCCACATTTGTCACCGAGATATCGTAAATGGCGACTAAGGTAAGTTAACCCGCCGTGTGGTATTCTACTTAGTATAATAGACCACCCACCCACATTTGTCACCGAGATGTCGTAAATGACGACTAAGGTAAGCTAACCCGCCGTGTGGTATTCTGCTGAGCAAAATAGAACACTCTATTTTGTTACCGAGATGTCCTTTTCTAGGCATAAGTAAATTTTTACTTCTATTATTCACTATTTTATTTATAGTTCTATATAAAAGGTTATTATTTGATTTCATTTAAGTAATATTATATTCACATAATGACAAAGAGCCGCACAATTTAACACAAAGTAAGTTTTCCTTCCTTGAAGTGATACGTCAGATGAATTTAAAAACAAAAATCTGACCTTGTTAACAATATGTTTTGGAATTGAATACATTTCATTGAAATAAACGTTTAAACAAGTTTTGTATTGTCATATTTTGAAATAACGTGCTAGACAATTCAAATCCGGCTGATCAGAATAAACCACCCTTATTTCTTACCGAGGTGTCGTAAAAGAAAACTAAGGTAAATTGCCCGCCGTGTGGTATCCGGCTGAGTAGAATAGACCACCCTCAATTTTTACCAAGATGTCGTAAAAGAGTAATATGGTAATTTTACTCACCATGTGATATCCGGCTGATTAGAAAAGAAATGAAATTAGAATAAACCAACCTCATTTCTTAATAATGTGTAGTAAAAGGCGACTATCTAATGTAATTTAAGACGAGTGGTATCCGGCTGGGAAGAATAGACCAATCCATTTCTTACCCACAACGGGGCCGGCACAACATGTTATAAACATATAATCACATGATTCGGTTGTCTTTTACGACCGTCCGCTTGCTCGACGTCATTTAACATTCGCCTTTTGCGACGCCTCAGTAAGAAATTCGGGTGGTCTATTCTACTCACCCAGATACCACACGGCGACTTGAATAGAAAAGTCAAATAAAAGAAACGAGAAAGATATTATTTTACAATATAACTATAGATGAGCAAATGCATTTTGAAACAGATAATCGTTTGGATCCTTATCAGAAATATATCTTATCTGTTACATTTGACCATCAAAATTCACAATAATTTTCATTTATAATACTCATTTCTTACCGAGGTGTCGTAAAAGGTGACTAAGGTAAGTCGACCCGCCGTGCGTTATCCAGCTGCGTACAATAGACCAACCTCATTTCTTACCGAGGTGTCGTAATAGGCGACTAAGGTAAGTCGGCCCCCCGTGTGGTATCCAGTTTAGTAGAATAGACCACCCTCTTTCTTACCGAGGTGTCGTAAAATACGACTGAGGTAAGTTGACGTCAGGCAGGCGGCCGGACGTAAAAACGCAGCCAAATCATGTGACAGCATGTTTATAAAATGCTATGCAGACCCCACTTAGAGTGGGATAAGGGCAGGAAGATGATGATGATTTCTTTTATAATCCTGTATTATATGAACACTGTCAGATTAATATATTGTTATGGATATGTCTCAAAGTTCCTCATCAAAGATTTTTGACCAACAAATTCTAATTCCAATAATTCTTTATTTAAAATTTGGCTTTTACAAGCACTTTTGAATAGTCAAATAACAATGAAGCTAAAACTGGTTCGGATAGATGCTCTTACTGAGATGAACCAGCAAGAAACTTAGCAGTCACTCTATTCAAAAATAAATATTTCAATAATGTATTTGTAAAGTAGGCGGTCTGTTACTCTCCCACAGCTGGAAATAGGCCTCTTCTCTCCATTTTTGGAGAGAAGGATTGGAGCTAAGACCTACCACACTGCTCCAATGCGGATTGGTAGATTACACAAATCTCCAGAATTCTCTATGGATATGCAGGTTTCCTGTGACGTTTTCCTTCACCAAAAAGCATGTGATAAATTGCAATTATCAATTAGACACAAGTTTTAAATAAAAAATTACAATATAAACTATAATATCTATAATATAAACACAAAAAGATTTGGAATCTTTCCATTAACATATCAAAATAATAAAAAAAATTCCATTCAATATGTACAATAATATCACCAGTGTAAAATACAAACTAAGCAATAAGAATTGCAAAATCTGCAAACAACTCATTCATTTAGGGTGAACAAACTTACTCGTAGATTATGAGTCAAATGTTTAGTATTGCATTCAGCTCAAGGAACTAAATGATGTGTTCAGAAATGTTTCAAAGATAAAATTTATAGAATTAGGCGTTACTTTGCGAAGATCAATAATACAAAAGTAATAATAAAATTATTTTGCTATAATCTGCGATAAAGTAAAATAGGAAATATGTAATGCTAAATGTAGAATGGACAATCCTTTTTAGACCTGATACATGCAGGATTCGTAAAAACACACACACACCACCACCCCCACCACAATACACAAGCACTACATATGTTCACTATCACAAACTCAACAATCATTTCGCACCTCAACCGAAGCATCATCATATATTTAATCTGTTTTTGTCGTTAAAGAAGGTTTTATGAAAAATACTAAAACTAAGGAGTACCTTTTTTTTAGAACACATTGTAATTGTGATATTTATTTACATACTAAAAGGTTTAAAGGATACACCACATAGTCTTATGATTTATTCACAGAACATAAAGGTCATAAATTCAATTCAAAATATTCTTTATTCAAATAAACTTGTAAACAAGTGCTTTTGAATCGTCAACTCTACTGCTGGTTCGGAAAGCTGTTCCTACCAAGAAGAGCCAGCAAGAAACTCGGCGGTTGCTCTTTTTAAAAAAATATAATTCTTAATGCTAGGTACATTTAATGTTTCTATCTTGTACAGGGTCGAACAATATTTATATCCACAAATATTTGTCATCTAAATAATCCTCAACAGTATAGTAGGCTTTCTGTATCAGCCTTTCCTTAATAGTGTTATTAAACTGCTGTAATGGCAAAGTTAAAATTGATTGTGGAATTTTATTATAGAATCTTATACCCAAACCCACAAACGACTTAATCAAATCAATGTTATGTATATATTTGTAAAAACCAATACAAATTTCACATGCTATAGCCAAGTAATCTGATTTTATATTTCATCTTCGCTATTTTATATTTCATGTTTACCTTTCTTATCACTATCGAAAATTTTAATCATTCAAGGCCAAACAAAGTCAACTGAAGAATATAGTAACTTATAACTGATGTGTAATTGAAATGCAAAACATAACCTTACCTTGCCAAGTTTTTCTATGGGCACTAGAGAGGTTGTTTGGTTGTCAGTCTTTTCCTGATGGCCTTGCAACTCGCCGCTGGATCCCGATCGAGTACCCCGAGTAGACCCGCGGGGTGTGCTGGTACCACTTCCACCGTCCGAGAAACCTTTTTCATGTGTATGGTGGTTACCCATTTTTACAGTTATCACTTCTATAGTTTCCACAAAGAACAGCTGTTTCAAGATTTTGCAAATACTTAAAACAATTTAACGTATATAGATGTGTAATTGCATGGACGTCACAGACAAAATTGTCATATGTGATGATTGTTAAATGACAATTCAATGATTCAAACAGCTGACGCTTACTCGTCATTTTAGTTATCTGTGGTGTTTTTTTAATTTTCGGCTCAGGATCGAGTCTTTTAAGGTCTAATTTGAACCATAGACTACTAACTATAAAAACTTACATATAAGCTTGCAAGGATAAAATACAATTAATATAACAACTTAATAACAAAAATCTGCATGTTTTATCTCATTTTGTTAATTAGGCATATGTTCTATTAAAAAAGGCGTGCTTTTTTTGAAAATTATATGTGCATTTTAAAACTCAATTAATCTGGTAATTATAAATTACTATGATTGACACGGTTCAATTTCCTTTTTAATATCAGTAAAAACAGCTTTATGGTTTAATTACCCGAGTGCTAATAATTTATAGAATTAGGCGTTACTTTGTGGAGATCCATAATACAAAAGTAATAATAAAATTATTTTGCTATAGTCCGCGAAGAAATTCTTCGCGGATTATAGCAAAATAATTTTATTATCACTTTTATACCTTAGTGCTTTTCATTACGTATATTAAAAACAGCCAGTTAAAAAATAGCTTGTAATACAATAAATCACATTTTACTCATTTAGTTAGGAAAAATGAGAAGAAAAGATTTATATTTGTTTTCATTTTTTTAATTTTATCTGTATGTATTTGTTACAGCTAATAATAACACTATCGACAAAATAGGTAAACAATTTAGGAACTATGTAAATACGTTGATATTTCAATATTCACCGCTATAAATATTGTATATGTAATGATGAGGATACCTTCTTTTAAAATTCTCATTTTACCATGAACTTATTATATAAAAGTAAGCAGGCCTGTAATTGAGTGTCACAACAAAATAATGGAGGGAAGATGTAACTCCTATACTTATCTTTGTCTTATCACAGATAAAAAAGGGAGACAGATAATAAGTATTGTGGTTTCTTTTATTTTCGATGGACATATTTTAGGTTCCTCTCCCCTACTCCAGTATGATAACACTAAGGTTTTATTATAATATAATTTAATACATCAAAAGTGATATATATTTTGATTGTATATATTTTGATGTACAATTTACGATCTTAGGTAAAATAATTTCGAATCTAATATGAATAAGTTAATATAACTATTGTATTTTAATATAAAGGATTACTAATCATTTTATCCAGTTATAAGTAGAACTGCTGTCTCCTTGAATTTTTATCTTTTTTACTCCATGATGCGATAGGATGATTTTGCTATAATACATATCGAAGTGAGGAAGATTTTTTTTCAAATTTTCATAATTAATGTTAATATTACTAATAATAATCACACTTTATGACAAATAAGGTTTTACGACTTCTGCTTTTTCTTTCAATAACATTAAATTTACAAATATTTTATACCTTTTTTGTTACTTGAAATTTTGCACATTTTCGTGCTTACCATATAAATTAATGTTCTGTATTTTGTGTAGACATGGTGTAGATAATATCATTTTTTTAAAATCTTATATAAAAAGAGCTTCTAAAAACTTTTGTGCCGGAAGTTCTAGAAATATATGCAAAGGCAGCGCAGTCAGGTACGTCCAGAAAGCTGACGATAATGAATGTGAAGCCTGAAACAAAAATGTGCATTTATTTATTATCTATAAAAGGGTTGCGGACTAATAATAAAAATAGCAGTGCTATTTTTGACAAAATACATATAACCAAGGGTAATTTTTTGGTATATTTCTTATCCTACTAATATAATAAGTGCCAAAGTTTGAGAGTATGGATGTACGTTTGTTACTTTTTACGGTGAATCCGCTTAACCAATATTGATAAAATTTGGTACAATAATTTATTCCTTAATAGCAATCGCAAGCGGTTCCGCCCGCGTGAAAAGATTAAAACCGTAATATAGTCTTTTAATAACCATAAAAATGGTTAAAGTTGGTTAACGTTAATAGCTGGACATGTGCTGTCGCGGACTTTTATATAGAATCTTTACGGGAACAATTTTGTGATACATGATTTTTGAATAACTATCACCGTTTACTCAGCGCACGCAAGGAAAGTTTTTATTTTGCTGTTTTCGTATTATTTTTTATTGCTGCTCCTCTCTTCCTCCGCCTTTAACCTTCCTCGATAAATGGACTATCTCACTCTAAAAAGATTTTTTAAATGGGTCCAGTAGTTCCTGAGATTAGCGCGTTCAAACTATCAAACAAACTTTTCAGCCTTATAAATAAGTATAGATTTTAGCCGTGTGGTATCCGGGTAAGTAGAATAGTACCACCCTCATTTCTTACCGAGGTGTCGTAAAAGGCGACTAAGGTAACTTGATCCACCGAGTGGTATCCGGTAGTAGAGTAGACCACTCTCCTTCTTACCGAGGTGTCGTAAAATACGACTAAGGTAAGTTGACGTCAGGCAGCAAACGCAGCCAAATCATGTTACAACATGTATATAACATGTTGTGCCGACCACACTTAGAGTGGGATAAGGGCAGGAGGATATATATAGATTTTAACGTATAAATAATCTTAATCAGTCTAACGGAGATTGTAGAGAATTACCAGGCAAATGTACAAAATATGGACAAATACGTACGATCTCGAACACGGATGTGTGGGCAAGGTTGGTCTTCACAGCCAGGAGTAGAATGTTATAGTTCCAGTGCACCATGAGCACCGAGAGCGACATCCTCCCCAAGATCTGCCAGCCGCGCCATGCCAGAAATCGCCACCATAGATCTATGGAAAACATGATTTTTTAACTTTGTATGATTTAGTTTTTTCCTTTATGTTTTTTTCTGCTGTAATGGTCATGTCGTCGCCATCTGTAATTGACGATACATTTAGCTAAAAACTGTCTATATTAATAATGAGTTTATTTAATGTGTATGATGTATTTGGCGTTGATGGTCTTACAAAATAAAAATAGAAATAAAATAATATCTACCAATATATAAAGCTGAGAGAGAACAAAGAGCTTTTGCAGTTTTGTCGTGGAGTCTATCTCCTTATGATGCTTCGGTTGCGGGCGAAATGATCGTTGAGATTGTCGTAGTGAATGTGTGTAGTGCTTGTTTAGAACGCAGTTGGTGGCGGTGTCCTATCATACTTATGGTAACTAATCCTGAATGTATTAGGTGTGAGAACGGTTTTGCTTACACTACGGGTTTGCTTACACTTTTGCCAACAGCATCATCTTCCTGTCCTTATCCCACTCTTAGTGGGGTCGTCACAAAATGCTGTCACATGATTTGGCTGCGTTTTTACGACCGGCCGCCTGCCTGACATCAAATTACCTCAGTCGTATTTTACGACACCTCGGTAAGAAATGAGGATGGTACTATTCTTTTCAGCCAGATACCACACGGCGGGTCGACTTACCTTAGTCGCCTTTTACGACACCTCGGTAAGAAAGGAGGGTGGTACTATTCTTTTCAGCCAGATACCACACGGTGGGTCAACTTACCTCAGTCGACTTTTACGACACCTCGGTAAGAAATGAGGTTGGTCTATTATACTCAGCCGGATACCACACGGCGGGTCGACTTACCTTAGTCGCCTTTTACGACACCTCTGTAAGAAATGAGGGTGGTACTATTCTATTCAGCCGGATACCACACGGCGTAATATTAACTCATTAAAATATTAAAGATAAATTACTTACAGTCAATCTTATAGAAGAATCCTATCATCGCTGTGGAGACCAAAACACTGAAGACTGGTCTGTGCAGTGTTGAATACAGCGCCACAGCAAACCTCGACTCTGTATCCCTTATCAGAATGCCACCCATCATCCACAAAGCCATGGAGGGCACCGACAGCCGATATAGCACTCGGTAGTACTGAAATATAACTTTAAAATGCAAATACCTTTTCAAAAAGCAACACCACCAGAGTTGCCATGATATTGTTTGTTCGGTAATGATTGACGCGACTTTGCAGTAAATTAAATAAATATATGGGACACTTAAAGTAAAGTAACGGCCTGTTTCTATCCCACGCTGGGCATAGGCCTCCTCTCTCCGTTATTTTTTGGAGAGAATGATTGGAGCTAAGTTCTACCACGCTGCTCCAATTCTGATTGGTAGGTTACACATATTCGAAGAATTCCCTAGAGATATGCAGGTTTTCTCACGATGTTTTCCTTCAGCGAAAAGCGTGTGATAAATTACAATTATCAATTAGACACATAAGTTTTTAACAGAAAAACTCATTGGTGTCTACCCGGAGTTTGAACCCGTGACCTCCTCGAAAGAGTCGCACGGTCTCATCGTTGGGCTATCGCAGCTTCATCACTTTTAGTATTCAGAGTTAATTAAAGAACTATTATATTTTGAGTATATTATATTTTGAGATTTTAAATATGCCATATTATAATGAAGAGAAATAAAAGGCGGCAAAATAAGACTATCTATCTGTCTCTCTTTTCTATATGTAATTAGACAAAGATGAAGTATTTTAGGCTAAAATTATCTTATAATGATGTAGGCAAGATTACTAACAGTGCTTTCGTGAAGGTTGTAATTGGACTTTCTCATTAAATAGTATACAAAAGCCAGTAGTAGACCCAAGATGGCGGCCGGCGCGCTGCTCCACGGAGCTGCGTGTTGCCATGTCAATGAGGCTTCTCCATCGAACTGATACCGCATTACTCTGTAAAAACATAACTAAATTAGTCCTCGATGCCACGTAGTAAGAATAGCTGTTTTAACGAGAACAAGTTGTCCTAAAACAATCAGTTTACAATAGCAGAAACTAGATCAATTAATTTTGGTAATTGCAGTACAGGAACGATAGCTTGAAGACTTAAAGTTACTAGCAATAAGGAAAGTATAAGACCAACAGGCTTCTGACAAAATTGGTGCACTGAGCTACTATACTAGTCCTACATGTTCTGCAAATTTTATGTCATAGCAATGGCCAGCGGAATGAGTGATCCACTTTAGTTTGAAAGCTATCTAGGACTACAAACTTAAGTAATGAAGAAACGACCTTTGAATTTTTTTGGTTAAATAGGACGACAGTGTTGCTAATCATTTTCTAGCGGCCATCTTGATGCAAAGACTTCTCCAATGTCAAAAAAACGCGCCACTTTAAGCTGAGGTTCGGTCTTACAGAAGACATCATTATGACGATATTCTCCGAGAGTTGCGAGTAGAAGTTACTAAGCCCGGCCCATCTCTTGCGCAGTATGAACCATTAGGGGTAACAGCATTAGTCAAATCGAAAAAAATACATTACAAAAATACAAGATACAACCGCTAGGAACTAATGACTCATTTATTTATTTATTTATTTTATTTATTTAATAATAATTAGCACGGATAAAATCCAATTACACTAATTATGTTATACTTACATTATATTATAATACAACATTACATTATATTATATTCTATATATAAAATCATATCAAATTTTCACAAAATTCTAGTAATTCTATTCGAATATGTTGCCATTTACCTGCAAGGATATCACAGTGTGGGGATTCTTTAAGAAGTTCGTTGAGCAAAGACAGTGACCGCGGGATAGGTGACATAGCACGCGCCACGGTGCGGGACGACGGTACGGCAAATAACTTATGACGCCTAGCACGGGTATAATTATTTGGAGCATATAATAAAAATAATTTGTTATGCAGATCGGGAGAGTCGATATCATCTCTGATAATTTTTAGGGCAGTGTTAAGTTGGCAATACAGTCTTCTCGTCTCAAGCGAATTATAGCCAAGATGTCCCAAGAGAAAACCTGTTGGATACAAGTACGGATAATAACCGTAAAGGCATTTATATAGGAATCTCAAAAAGGCTTTTTGTACCTTTTCAAGAGCTAAAGCATAAGTACTTTGATATGGGTTCCATACACACGCACTCGACTCAATTTTACTACGGACTAAGGCATTAAAAAGAAGCTTCATAGTCTGGGGATTACGAAAATCTCGTGAGTTACGGAGGACGAATCCTAGACGTTTAAAAGACTCGGTAGCAAGTGCAGATACATGGTTGTGGAATGAGAGTTTTGAATCAAAGGTTACCCCCCAGGTCCTTGACAACAGTAAGTCTAGTAAGCGAAACGCCATTAATAAAGTAATCAAAATGAATTGGCTGGACAATGCGGTGAAAGGTCATTATGGAGCACTTGGTTAAATTGAATTCCATTTTATTGGCTATGCTCCATCTTACTACAGCATCAAGGTCACGCTGAAGTTCAAGACAATCCTGTTCAGTGTGTATTTGCATAAATAATTTTAAATCATCCGCATATAGCATGCATTTAGCAGATCTGAGTACTGTAGGGAGATCGTTAAGCATTATCAAAAATAGTAATGGACCTAAAATAGAGCCCTGACTTACACCGGAACGTGTATGATAAGGCTTGGATTCATATAAACCTAAACGAACAAATTGTTTCCTATCGCGCATATAATCCGCCATTAATTGCAAAAGTTTAGGAGAAAAGCCAATTCCACTTAATTTACTTAACAATATATCATTGTTAACTCTGTCAAAAGCTTTCTTAAAATCGAAATACAAGACATCGACCTGGCGTCCGCTATCAAGACTTTTTGATATGTAATCGACAAGTATTAAAAGGTTGCTATCAACAGATCTTTTAGGTCTAAAACCATGCTGCTCATTACAGAGAAATGGCTTAATCTGCCTGTGCAATTTATTATGGAGAATACTCTCAAAAACTTTCGCCATTGAGGATAAAATAGCAATAGGTCGAAATTCTTCTATAGCTATGGTATTACTTTTAGGAATAGGACTTACTCTTGTAACTTTCCACTCGGGAGGATATACACCAGTTTTTATCGAAAGATTAAAGATGTAGCTCAGAGGATGGCAAATATAATATTTAACCCGCTTTAATATAGTTGAGGGAATTTGATCGGGTCCAGCAGAACTACTTGATTTCAAATTATTTATAGCAAAAAGAACCTCATCCGAATTGATAATATTTATATTTACTAATTTAGAGCTACTGTCGTCATTACTCCCAGAGGCACTACGAGCATCTAGATGAGGAAGATCAGAAAGAAATACACTGGAAAAATATTTCGCAAAGCCTTCAGCAGCTTTTATGCCAGTAAGGCGTTCACCATTAATGTCTACGGCAGGTTCAAAACCACCTTTGGTACGCAAACTTGAAATGTGATGCCAGAATTTTTGTGGATTTTTTTTTATTACGGCTTCAATTTCTTGAGTATATACATCGTAGGCGATTGGAATTCTAACTTTTAAGCTAGATCTGATTTCAGAAAAAAGTTTA
Organism: Morpho achilles; assembly: GCA_947086495.1. NCBI lineage: Eukaryota > Metazoa > Arthropoda > Insecta > Lepidoptera > Nymphalidae > Morpho > Morpho achilles. The sequence continues at coordinate 17,745,353 of CAMTZB010000024.1, read as the reverse complement.
TAGTCTTCATCAGAGTTAGACCTTTTCCACGAATTATGTAGCTTAATTTTACGTTTGCAGTCTTGAATAATATCTTTAGAGAACCAGACTGGATAGCGGCGCACTATTTTAGATCGGTACTTTTTAGGAATACAGATATCAAAAATCCTAAAAATTATTTGATAAAAAAGATTAAGAGCAGTATCTGCGGACACGGAGTTATAAACCTCAGACCAGGAAGTTTCAGATATTATAGATAATAGCTTTTCGTAATCACATTTTTTAAAGTTGTAATCTTTTATTTTACTAATATTACTAGCTTCTGAGCAATTACTATTAAGCGGAGGGTCAAAAGTGATTGATATATCGAGTGGAGGGTGGTATGCATCGGGATAAACTAAACCTTCACAAGAATCCACAGACACTGTGACATAGCAAGATTCTCTTATTAGGACAACATCCAACATAGAACCAAACTTATTTATGATTAAGTTTTTATCAAGTAGATTACAAAATGATAAAAAGTAACTGTAATAATTTTTAACATTGTCAGATGCACTGTTGAGATTAAGGTCTCCGAGTACAATAACTAACCCACCCAAATTGTGAATAAATGATTCTATTTTGCAGAACCAGTTCATATATTCAGAGTCATGTGCACTTGGCTTTATATATATCACACAAACATAAATAAGGTGATTATGCAACGTAAAAGATACCCATAAGTCCTCAGCACTAGCCGTTTCATACTCTGAATGACGTTTTAGCGTTAAACCCGGGCGTGTCAAAATCATCACTCCTCCACACCGGGTCTTACGGTCCCTGCGGCAAAGATTCCAACCTCCACACATTACCTCGGCATCTTGCACAGAATCATCAAGGAATGACTCTGTAACGGCAACCACGTCTTGATTAGTTATCAATAAATTCGTTCTCCAAATATTAAGTTTAGTTTTGATACCACGCACGTTCTGGTATAAGATGCCGAGCGTAACTTTTTTACTTGTTTTTGCTATTTTAGTTTGAGCGAAAAAGACTTTGGGAGTTGGTTTTCCTATGATCCTGTTTTCCAAAAGGCTTTCGAAAGGACATCCAAGGTCTAATATTGGCATTGACAGGCCAAACGTCTTGCGAGTAGCAGGTTTTATAGTAGGCTATTGGGACGCCAATTTTATAAGATTTGTAGTTGCCCCTTGGTTTCAATTCTTCCACCGTACACTGCCCATTTGGGCACAATTGTTGCATGTAAGTGAGCACGTCTTCGGAGGTGGATTCCATGTTCCATACGTGAAGATACTTGCGAGGCTCAACTGCTCTCAAGGTGGTTACAGAAGGGCCAGCGGCACCACGAAGTGGCGCAGGCCGTCGGTTTTGTTTTTTCTGTACAACAGTCCACTCACCGGTTGTATTTTCATGTATCGTGGATTTTATACTAATATCAGGGCCTCTGGCTTGGTTTGTTTCAGGTTGAGAGGCTTGAGTATAACATGGAGATGTATCCCCAATCTGTTTGGACGAAAATTCCATAGACAGACCGCTGAAGCTATGCTCGGCATCACCGAGAGCATTGGTAGCGGGCTCCTTAGTCCTCCGTCGGGATTTAGTAGACTTTGGCTCCGAACTAAGTGGCATTAACGAAGTATTCATCTGCACACTTTCAGCTACACTCAGGTTATTTTTAATATTTTTCTCGGGAATGACATTATTAGGCAAAAATAATTTCTCTAAGTTATTCTGGTATATTACAAGTAAGGAAGTTGTTTGAGTCAACTGATTTTTTAGAATAACAATTTCTTCACGAAGCTCTTTCATTTCCATTCTTAAGTCACTCATAGAGGCCTCCTCATCGTTTTTAGTAGGCGCGGCAGGTTTTTTCCTGTGTGTAATATTCAAATTGTTTGACGTTATCGATGGTTGGCTGGTATCACCAACTCTCTGGTACGCACAAATGCATTCAGGACAAATCCAAGGAGATGATTCATCAATTGATATATTTTGTGCATTAGCACAAAAACGATGAAAATATTTCATACAAATCTCATTACTGCAACGCAAATATTCCTCAGCGTTTATCACAACACCACAACAAGCGGCGCATTCCATTGTATAGGTGCAAACAAAAAAGCACTTTATTAATTAATTATTACGTGCGAATAGATCAATGCACCTATGGGTCAATGACCGTGACACAGCAGCGAGCGCCCGGCGTATTTGAATGTTGACAGTTGATATAAATATTTAAGAGTTCAAATTCAAAATTTAAGATAAAGTACGTAACCTTTGGTGTTTTCACAAGCACAGTTGGATTCTTAGCTTTGTTAGCTACACTGTAGTATAAAAGTTATTGCATACAAGTAACTTTAATCACTCATATCGAATAATATTTGAGGAGCACTAAAATAATGACATGTACAACACACGATCCGCCCGCGAGTCTGTGGAGATACCTCTATTTATTAACAAGCTGCAATAGTTGCGCCGTATTCCCACCATAGTACGGGACACGGGACAACGATTCCGTAGATATGTACAGACACCCTTAAAGACCGTCTATCTTCGTTTATGAACATGCGAGAAACTCCAAGCCAAATCTGCTGCCATGTCTGCTGAACTTTTTGAGTTTTTATCCTAATTACACATTTTTACGTCTCTATAACATAATCAATCTGGATGGTGAATTTTTGTGACTCTCTCATCAGACGGTCATGATTAATGTTTAAAACCGGCTACTAACGTCTTATTTTATCGGGTAAGCCCGACTAGTTTCGGACCATCCGGGGCACTTATTCATGAGCTCTTTACACGACGTTATCGCGGGGAAAGACCGTCATGGAATCAAATTCCGGGCAGGAACCAATGAATTTTAAAAATGGGTTCTCTGTTGCTACTTATGTGCGTAACTATCTGCAGAATTCCGAACCAGCAGTAGAGTTGACGATTCAAAAGCACTTTTTACAAGTTTATTTGAATAAAGAATATTTTGAATTTTGGATTTGAATCCCTTGTATATTTGTAACCTATCAACAGCAGCGTGGCAGGTCCAAGCTACAACCTTTTATCCAAAAAAGTGTTCTCGCCAATGACTTCCGCTTTGTATTTTATAGCAACACAGTCTTGAAACAAGAGTATCGCGCCCTTTTTGATTAAAATGTGGCAACACTGTGCTGTTGTTTCCGGTGGAGTCTTCCTATTGATAAAGCGTTTCAGTGACATTTAGTCTTTATTCCTCATTCAAGAGAAGTGCATCTCGGAACGGGAATTGTGGTATTCCTATTATATCGTGTTATTGTATATAGTGTGCGCTAACAAAAGGATAGAGGAGCCCTATGTCTATGTGATTATAACAGGTCATTACTAAATTTTGCAACTCACTCTGGGTAGGCGTAGAAGAGCATAGTTTTCAGGTCCCAATTATAAATCACTGCGAAGTCGACCAGCACAGATAGGATGAAGAGAGGTGGCAGGACTTTCACCGCAGCACGTGGCCGATGTAGAAGCCAGACCAGCAGCAGTAGAGTCACCAGGTATAGCTGCATGTCCACTGCAAGGAACCTTGGGTATTGGAAGGAAACGAATTAACTGACTTTAATTGATTAAATTAACAAGAGGGCTCCTTTTTCGCACAAAGAATCAGCTTAGCGATTCAACGCGGAAACGCTGCCAGCATTCTTGGGACCATTCCACGTGGGCATGATTTGTATAGTCCTAGCGTGTAAGTAATTTAAGATAGATATAACTTGTACATTTATGATGTAAATAAATATATAATACTGATTTTTATTTATATTGATCGAGTGGTACGACTTTGTTTGCGTCGACTTAATTGTTAATATACCCTCAGTTAAGCATTAAAATAGTAATAGTAAACAGCTAAGTAGAATAGACACACTCATTTCTTACCGAGCTGTCGTAAAACTCGACTAGCGTATGTCGACCTGACTTTTGGTGTCCGGCTCAGTGGAATAGACCACTCTCCTTTCGGTACGCCGAGGAGTTGTAAAAAGCGACTTTGGTTAGTTGACCCACCGTGTGGTATCCGGTTGAGTAGAATAGACCGCCCTCTTTCTTGCCCAGGTGTCCTTTAGGTGACTAAGAAAAGTCGACCCGCCATGTGGCATCCACCTTTGTAGAATAGACCACTCACATTTTTTACCGCGGTGTTGTAAAAGGCGACTAAGATAAGTTGATCCACCGTGTGGTATATAGCTGAGTAGAATAGACCAACCTCTATGTTACCGAGGTGTCCTTAAATACGACTAAGGTAAGTAGACGTCAGGCAGGCGGCCATGTTTATGGCATGTTGTGCCGACCCCACTTACAGTGGGATAAGGGCAGGAGGAAGATGGTAAAAAATGAGGGCGGTCTATTTACTCAGCTAGTTTAGCCGGCATTCAGCCAGAAATATGAGATTAAATTTCTCCACTTAACTTAGAATAAGGAGAACAGAGTCACGTGTACAGGTTGCAAGCTATAGAGTAATTTCTTTACTCACCACGTCTGTATTAGGCATCTCTCATCAGGCATAATCATATTGTTGAGATACAGGGCGTGGGTCCACCATTTCCTCCTGCAGCGGTCGCTCTCAGCACCAACCAGAGACCATAGAGGACCGTCTCCAGCATGACGCCACCAGGTCGCAGAGAAACCGACCATAAATATAGAAACAGGTGTTATTCTGAAAGGAAATAAATAAATATATGGGACACTTATAAGTGGTAGCCCAGCGGTTACACCGTGCGACTGTTACGAGGAGGTCACGGGTTCAAACCCGGGCAGACACCAATGAGTTTTTTCTGTTAAAACTTACGTGTCTAATTGATAATTGCAATTTATCACACGCTTTTCTTTGAAGGTAAACTTCGAGATTATTTTCATACCAAAAAATCGTTTTTTCCCGACTATTTGAAAAGTTGCCTTTTTAAATATTAATAATTATTAAAAATAAAGGGCAATTAAAGTAGACTACTATACTACTAAATAATCGATTTGAGAAGAAAAAATAATCGATTAATAAAAGTCGATTATTAAAAAAAATAATCGATTATTTTTCTCAAATCGTTAATTAGAACCCGATCTCATCGCGATTCTGGAATTCAGTAAACTTAGTTTAATAAATGATTACCTAGCCAACCGATGTAGTAACACCTTACACCAGAAGACGAGCCCCGCCTTCTTCTTGGGATCAGCATCCAAGGACAGCAGCAGGTTATATCCCAGGAGAAAGCTGGACAGGATGATGAAGGTCTGTACTGTGCATGTGCCGTTGTACAGGAACGTTGACATGGGATATAACTGTGCCTAGATAAATTAATAAGTCAATGGAAGATAGTGGATTCCAGAATATTTAATTTGTAATGTACGAGTATCAATCAATCATCAATCAATATGAAGCTACAACTAGTTCGGAATGTTGCTCTTACCGAGAAGAACCAGAAGAAGACATTTATTCATTCCTGCAGGCAATATACAAAATTTATCTTATAGGTAGGTAAATACACTTAAATCTATCTTATAAAAATTCATTAAAATTTAAAAACCACAACTATGCAGAAATGAATTGGCATTCGACTCAGCATAAAAGCAGCGTGATGCAGCATATGGCCAACATCACGCGGCGCTGGTTTTCAGTCGAAACTTTAGTGACGCTCCGAATAAAACATCTATTTTAATAAACAACATTGCATGCAACTTAAGTGTAAATAAGATAAAACAAAAAAGAAAGTTACGATTAAAAAACAGGAAGTGTAAAGAAAAATTAAATGTAAATATAAAAATAAAGATATATCAAATAAAATAAAAAAATTAAATGTAACTAAACTACGCTCAAGTCTTTGAATTTTAGAGTAAAGAAATATCTGCCACATAATTTTGAAAATATTTCTGAAAGAAAATATATTACCTTTGAATATATCAATATATATTCAATCATCTATTGAAGTAAACTTGTAAGCAAGAGATTTTGAATGGTCAAGTCAGTAGCTGGTTCGGAAAGCTGTTCCTACCGACAAAAGTCACCACGAAACTCGGTGGTTGATCTTTTCAAAATATAATTCTTATATCTACTCTTAATTGCATTTAGTAATTATCTTGTACAGGGTCAAATAGTAGCTATATCTAGTCATTCTTATCATCTACGTAATCCTAAACAGTATAGTATCTTTCTGTAGCTATCTGTATCAGCCTGCTTTTAACAGTGTATTTAAGCAGTAATGGTAAAGCTAAAATTTAATTTTGGATCGTTTTTTACTTACTGTTTCCAAAAATTTCGGATTCTGAATGTATGTCATATGATGTGATGCAACGGAGTGCGCCACAATTACAGCAAATAATGTCAGCGCTCTAAAACAATTAAACAAACCTAATTCACTCGCACATGTTTTTTTAAACGTGTTGACTATGCGTCTATCTACATGACGTAACTCTTTAGCTGAAAATTAGTTCTGTGTGCTTCGTGTCGGGGCACACAGTGTTATGCTGAGTCTAAAGCCTTTGCATTGTGCTACGGACATTTATTTATTTATTAGATCCTTTATTTAGCTTTAGTTTTATTTTCTATATTTGTTTATGTCATGTAAGCACTTTTGTGGAATAAACAATTTTCATTTCATTTCATTACATATATTTTATGTATAGGTGTAAGTAATCGTCCATTTTAACTTATTGCGTTGGTATTTAAGTTTAATAAAAGCTTTTAAAAATACGTAAGAGCGATCGAGTTGGTTAAAAAAACTCGCCCTAGGCACAGAATTACACATTTGGAAGCCACACTCAACACCACAATCTAAATATCAATAAATGTCATTTGCAACGGGAGCTTCGATGGTAGGACTTACTTCATGCCATTTACTGGATCCAAAGCACACAGCTCAGGGTTCTCCTTTTCATAGTTGGCCGTTAATCTCCTCCAGTTAACGCGTGCAGACCATGTCATCAGATACCGATTAGCTGCAAAGAAATAAATCACATATTCAAAGACAAAATCAAAATATTCACCACCACAATATCAGTTATCGTTTTGCGCCGTAACCGAAGCATCATCAGAAGATAGGCTCTACGACAAAGCGAGTCTTCAGGTCTCTTTAATCCTATAAGTTTTAAATAAAAGAAGGATATTCAATGACTTACGTTTTTTATCTGGATTCCGTAAGAGATCGTAAGCTGTTCCAACCAGATTTCCAATCGCGATCAGGCATGTGATAAGAAGAAATACCATATCAGCCATGTCCAATGGTGTTTTCGATGGGGTGCCATTTGTTTTGCAATATTCCAGCTTTCTAAGTTCAGCATTAAGACCATATTTTGACTTGGTGATGTTTTGGACGCATTCCTCGAAGATGTAAGGCAGAGATTCCCCATCTATGTGCGAGCAGGTGCTCGTGACGCAGTAGCCTCGATTTACGATTGTGCGGTTAAAATGGTGTTTATCTTTTGAATAAATCTGAAAACACAATTAAAAGGGCTGTTAGCAAAATTTCAAGTCCCTAATATTAACCTGCTGTGATGGCCAAGCGTTGACAACGTACGACTGTATAGGGAAGATCATATGTGCAAACCCCGTGCAGACACCAAGGAGTTTTTCTACTGAAAAAATGTGTCTAATCGACAATTGCTATTCATCACACGCTTTTCGATAAAGTAATAAGATGGAACCTGTATAATTCTAGAGAATTCTGGGGATATGTGTAAACTACCAATCCGCATTGGAGCAGCGTGGTAGTTCCTAGCCTCAATCCTTCTCTCCAAAAAAGGTGAGAGGAGGTCTATGCCCAGCAGTACGATTGTAACTGTTAACCGGTGAGAAGTAGCAAGTTATGCTTATTGTAAACAAGCATTATCTTCGGGACTGGAGCAGTATGTAAAATTTCAGTAAAACACGCGGGAAGTGGGTCGAATTTAATTTGCAAGATTCCATACATACACGGAAATTTGAACTTTTTTGAAAATCTCTTTCTCTTTCTCTCTTTTTCTCTTCAATAATAGACATCTACAGATGAACGGAGTCTTTAATAGACTTCAATCTTGTATCAATTACGAGTACATCACTGCGACTATTTTGAGGTTGTCTTAAATTCAAATTCAAATAATTCTTTTCAATTCAGTTATTCAATATATATATAAGCTGTGATGGCCTAGCGGTGCGACCGTGTGAATCTCTAGAGACGATCATGGGTTCAAACCCGGGCAGACACCAATGAGTTTTTCTAATAAAACTTATGTGTCTAATTGATAATTGCAATTTATCACACGCTTTTCGGTGAAGGAAAACATCGTGAGGAAACCTGCATATCCCTAGAGAATCCTAGGGATATGTGCATCCTACCAATCCGCATTGGAGCAGCGTGGTAGGTCTTAGCTCCAACCCTTCTCTCCAAAAATGGAGAGAGGAGGCCTATGCCCAGCAGTGGGATAGTAACAGGCCGTTACTTACAGTTATTCAAATTGACTTTTACACAACAATGAAGCTACGAATGGTTCGGAAAAGTGCTCTTACCGAGCAAAACCAGCAAGAAACTCGGCGGTCACTCTTTTCAAAATTAATTATTACAATAATGTATTTTAAATAACTAATATATGGGACACAGACACGCTCGTCCGTCCCCAAAGTAACTTAATGCTTGTATTATGGTAAACAAACAACTGGTGAAAATATACTAATATAATCTTTAAATACATACTTAAATACAAATATACATCCAGGCTCGAAGAACCAACAATTTTTTTATAGAAAATGTTGGCCCTCGGCGCGAATCGAACCCGCGCACCGTATAGCTGAAGGCAGGATCACTACCAACTGTGCCAACGGGCCAGTCATTTTAAATAACATATTAAATAAATTACGATATTATCTATTATCTAAATATTATTACCACAGAGGTGTTGAGTCAATTTTCCAAAACAAAATGATTTGAAATATTGGAACAAGTTTATCAATAAACAAATGCAGTAAAAAATCGGAAATTCACTACGACCGCCAAGGTTGTTTACTTACACATTACAAACGGCTGAATCAAAGTTCATTAGACTAAAAAAAAACCTTTATGTAACATATAAAAAGAACAAGCTTAAAAAACCAAACACATTCAATCTTGCATTTAATTTTACTTAATAAATATTTACAACTAGCTGACAAGGCAAACTTTGTACCGCCGGAATCTATCTATTCATATTATTAATTATTTTATCTAAAATCAAAGTCCCCATGTCTGTCTGTCTGTATGTGATTGATACAATTTTTGTATGATGTTCACTAAATGGTAGTGCAATTCTGCCGGCTGAGTAGAAAAGACTCTTTCTTACCAAGATAAGTTGACGTCAGGATGGCAGCCGGTCGTAAAACACGTATCCGAATCATGTGACAACATGTATGACAACATGTTTATAACATGTGCCGGCCCGTTAATAATACCCTGGACACGGCTTCAGAAAGATCGTAGATTGTTTGTGGGCTTCGTTATACATTTTTATAATAACATTCCACAATTTTGGACTTGCCTTTACACAAGTTCAAAAAAGCAATTAAAAAGACACTGATTCATAAAGCTTATTATACTGTTGAGGACTATGTTGATGATAAGAAAGCTTGGCTTTAAATTGCGACCAGCTACGCACTCGATTATATTGTAATTTTTTTAATTTGTTCCTAATTAATTAAAACATTATTCAAAAGTAATGAGAATATTATTTTGCTATAATCCTTGATAAATCCGTTCTTTATCACGGATTATATCAAAACAATATTCTCATTACTTTTATATTATGGACAAATTTACGCTTTATTCTAGAAATTAAGACATTATTGTAATACTTAATTTTAAAAAGAGTGACAGCCGGGTTTCTTGCTGGTTCTTCTCGGTAAGAGCATCTTTCCAAACCAGTCGTAGCTTCATTGTAATTTGACGATTTGGAAGTGCTTGTAAAAGCCAATTTGAATAAAGAATTATTTGAATTTGAATTTGACCCCACTTAGACTGGGATAAGGGCAGGAGGATGATAGATGTATTCATGGGAGGAATAACTTAATATAAGTTACCTGTATGAAATCCAGTAAACGGCTATACTTGGTCGAGGTCAAGTGGAAAGAGCCGAGGCAGAAAGCGCCTCCAGAGCCGAGGCATTCTTCATAATCGTCCAACTGGTACAGACTGGGCATAGAGTAGTACTGAACATCTGCATTATGTACAAAATATAAAAATTATCAAATCAAAATAATCTTTATTTAAATAAACTCTTTTAAGCACTTTTAAATCGTCAATCGTCAAATTAGATTAAATCGTGAAGGACCAATATAAACCAATATAACCAAGTTGCAGCTAGTAGAAGAACCAGCAAGATTGGCTGTCAATTTTTTAAACATTTTCAATTTTACATTATTAAACCGCAGTCTTGTATGAAGCTATAATTTTCACATCCATGCATTTTTATCATCCAAATAATCTTCAACGTTGACGAAACGGTGATAGTTATTCAAAAATTATGTATTACAAAACTGGTCCCGTCTAAAAGTTCTAAATAAAAGTCCGCGACAGCATATGTCGCGTATGTATGTATTTAAGGTTAACCCACTTTAACCATTTTTATGGTTATCAAAAGACAAAAGTAATAATAAAATTATTTTGCTATTATCCGCGATGAAGTAAAATAGAAAATATATATAATGCTAAATGTAGAGTGGACAATCGGTTATCATACCTGATACATGCAGGATTCGTAAAAAACACATGCACAAACCTCCACCACCGCCACCACAATACACAAGCACTATATACGTTCACTATCACAAACTCAACAATCGTTTCGCCCCGCAACCGAAGCATCATCAGGAGATATCAGGAGTCTATCTCCTGATGATGCTTCGATGATGCTTGCTTCTATCTTATATTTTTCTTATATTATATTCTTATATAGCAAAATATTTTTATTATTACTTTTGTATTATGGATCTCCGCAAAGTAACGCCTAATTCTATAAATTATTTATCAAAAGACTATATTACGGTCCTAATCTTTCCGCGCAGACGGAGCCGCTAGCGACTGCTAGTTATATAATAATTTGCCATGTGATTTTTGATGAATATATATCCCTAAAAAGGATAGAAAAGGCTTTTGCCCAATTTTGGGAAATGCTAATTAGATACTGAAGGAAGACCATCCTTTTTTAATATGAGGTTCCTAAAGAAATCTCGGATAGTGTTAAGTAAATTAACATTCTTAGTAAAACGCTGTATTATAGATGCAATTACAATGGATCATACGATTATAATTAAATAAAGCAGTATTTTTCCTATGCTTTTTTTTATACGACAATTCATTGTTAGTAAATATGACTCGCGTAAATAACTCTACAATATGTTTAAATAAAATATTGGACTCAATGGGCTCTCAAAATTTATATTTATGTTTCTGAAGTTTTAAAGAAATTTATACTTTAGGCAGTGGAGTAGCGAGGAGTCCAAAATGGGGGCCATCAAGCCCCAGGCGCTACTTACAAAAGGACGCCTTTTTTAGTAAGCAAAACTAATTTATGATAAACTAATAAAAAAAATATTTATGAAAAATACTTATTGAACTAGGTATACTTTAGTGTACATTACAATACAGTACATTATAGGTATATTACAGTACAGTACATCACCATCAACCTGTGTCTGTCCAATGTTGGACATAGGTCTCTCCATTTGCATGCCACTGTATCTGATCTGATGGTGCTAGGATTCTCTTCAGATGAAGGAACTCAACGGTTATCAGTAAGAATATGAAATTTTTTGTTAAAAACTTTTTTGAACTTGACTTGTTACCCCTCTGATTACAAGCCGGAATAGCTATTGGAAATTAATACTTTCTTTTGCGAGAGACTGAGATAAAGTCAAGGTTTTGCGTTTCTGAATATAATCAGCAGGGATTTTCCACAATAGTGCGTCATCGTAATGATACACGGATATAATACACTCTCAGATAAAATGGAATTTTTTGACGCAGTTTGTAGGCCAGTTCTAAAACATTTTAGCGCATAATTGAGGTTACTTTAACAATGAAAAAGGAATATCTTGATTGCGAATATCTTTGTTGTAAATAAGTTATGCCGTGCGGTATATGAGTTCAATTAAGAAATATTTCTATAGCTTATAATCTGTACCCCTGACTTCGTTCCCCATATTTTAAGTTAAGTGGTGCAATTTAATTTATATATCGGGCTAGATGCCGTGTGGTATCCGGCTGACTTCAATAGACCACCTTCATTTCTTACCAAGGTGTCATAAAGGCGAGTAAGGTAAGTTGACCCGCCGTGTTGTATCCGGCCAAAAGTAGAATAGACCAACCTCATTTCTTACCGAGGTGTCGTAAAAGGCGACTAAGTCAGGTTCACATCAGGCAGGCAGCCGGTCGTAAAATAACGAGCCCAAACATGTGCCGACTCTACTTAGAGTGGGATAAGGGCATGAGAATGATGTATTGAAGTAGACTTCAAAGAATCTTTGTTATACGAATGTCAATCAATATTTTTTGTTTCTGGTATGATTTTGGTAGAATCATTTTAATTTTAGCAAATTAAATATAATAGTTGGAAGGCTGGCTCCTTTTTCGCACAAAGAATCAGCTTAGCGGTTCAGCGCGGAAACGCTGCCAGCATCCTTGGGGCCATTCCACGTGGGCATGATTTGTATAGTCCTAGCGTGTAAGTAATTTAAGATAGACATAACTTGTACATTTTTGCTGTAAAAAAAAAAGTTGGAAGGCTTTTTTTTTGGTTGGAAAATTTTTAATTTGAATATACACCAACCTGTTACCACCACCGCCTTCGCCACCACGAATAACAACCCAAACACTGGTACCACGTTCACCATCACTCACGGCACGACCACCAACGTCAATGAGGGTTGTAGTTCACACTATCGCAATATAACTACTTGCGAGACTTTTGAATTAACAGTGACTTTTACAATCAACGACAAGGATGCGACACGACAAGCTGTATTCTATATTTGGCCCAATGGCTACATAAATGTAAGTATCTGGGTTTTTTTTTAAATGATGTAAAGAAAAAAAATTGAAAACAGAAATGAAAAAATAATAGGGCAGGTGGGGCTCGATCCTAGGTATTTTCACCTCTCTAGACCGCCCGTTCCCCAAATGAACTACCATGACTTTACGTTTGACAGCAAAAAATTGTGATTGTATTCAAAGTAAATTTTAAAAAAAATTTAGAACCCGAAAACAGGGATAAAATGACTTTTTTTTTAAATAAAACTTATGTAGATCGATTTTTCTCCTCCAAAACCCCCTATGTGTTGAATTTTAAGGAAAATCGTTGGAGCCGTTTCCGAGATTCCGAAAATATATATTTATAGATATACATACAAGATTAACTCATTTAAATATTAAAGGTAACAATTAATGTATAAATTAATATAAAACTGTAATACCCACTCAGGGTACAACATAAAATATAACAAATATTGTCGACTTACAAGTATCCTAATAATGTTAGAGGAAGTTGGAAAAAATAGGGCTATATACGCATCCATGTGATTTCAATTTTTTATACCACAAATATCGAAACTAAAAATGCCAGATTTCTTAAATTCATGATAAGATTATATTTTCTTCAATTTATATCTAATTGCGGATTATAAAGAGGACATCTATCATCAACCTATCACGCGACAACTTTCCACGCAAACGAAGCTGCGGGTAAAAGCTAGTGTCTTCATATTTACGCTTTTTTGCATTTTCTGCGTTAGTAGCTTCCACGCCCGCCGCCTGAATCTATCATGTTGATTATTTCCACGCAAGAGTAAGATATTAGATATTTAAAGTGTTTTAGTAATGAATTAAAGTATAAAATAAAAAAAGGATAAAAAAATTATAGAGCTCGAATCCCCGTTGTATGCCCGACGGCATATTTGTTAAATATCTGACAGATTTGGTTCAAAATTATATTGATTTAATTTAGTAGTTATAAATTTTTACCACACACACACATGTCATATTTTCAACAAAAAAAAAATATATATTTTGGTACATGTAAAATAATTCTCGAATGATTGAACCGATCTGATTAATCGGACTGTATAAAGAATAACAAGGACTTAATAACAACAATTCTTTGAATTCATCGTAATTTGTTTTATGCAATGTGCACGTCAAAAATATTTTTTGTGAACTTAACAAAACTTAAAAATTATAAATATACTTTTTATTTGTATTTTTGATATGAACGATTGGAAATTACCAAGATTTTTTTTCTTGGCCTTACATTGACGTCATTGAGTCGCGAAGCATAATGCCGATGGGCAATGGAATTGTAAGGTGTATGAAGGGCCAACCAACAATATAAAAGATATCATCATTTAATTCTCCTCCATTTAATCTGCGATTAAGTGAAATAGGAAAAATATATAATGCTTAATGTATGGACTATTCGTCTTCATACCTGATACATGTAGGATTCGTAAAAACACATGCACAAACCACTACAGTACACAAGCACTACACACTTTCACTATGAAAAACTCAACAAGCGTTTCGGCCCGAGACAGACTCCACGACAAAATCGCAAAGATATTTTTTTGATATTATGCGAATTTTATTATTACTTTTGTAAAAAGGCAGATTTCATACTGTACTCATATAATATTTACTTTTATTATTGAACAGGAGTCAATATATTATTATAGTGATTAAAATATAATATCTGGGTGACCGAGCTTCGCTCGGTAATTTTTTACAAAAAAAATAAAAAACTTTAAAAAATTAAAGAAAAAACAATTATTTAGTTGGGATCGATCCTTAGCATTCACATTTCTCGATGCCCGAATAAGCTACGCCGACTTGACAGTTAATGGCGAAAATTCAATTCAATATAAATGTTAGTGTTTTTTAATACCCAAAAACAGGGATAAAACAATTTTTTTTACATATATATATATATATATATATATATATATATATATATATATATATATATATATATATATATATATATTTATATATACAAGATTAACTCATTTAAATATTAAAGATTAAAAAACAAATATTTAAGTAAAACTATTTTCCAATTTCATTCTAAAAATGACATCCTTTTAGGAATCACAAATAATTTAATTATATAGTTTAATTAAAAAAATAGTTTAATTTTAAGTTCATAAGCCATTATTTAGGGAAACCCCCCGAAGGTTCTTGGCCCATAAAAAAATACATTACCTTTCATTTGTCCACAAGAGTGTCATATGTATTGTTCTGACATTCTCACGAGAATGGAAAATTCCAGACTGAGTGATTTCCGGTCGGGTTTACCAAGTAATAAAAAAATGAACATATCTTTGTCTGTCTCTGCGGTTCTTAGCTACCTATTCATATCTAGTTGCTCTTAAAGAGAAGAACCAGAAAGAAACTCGGCGGTCTTCTTTAAAACATTCTCAATTTTACATTATTAAACCGCAGTCTTTTTTTCCTCCAAATATCATTTTCTATCTATATTATATATAATCTATCTATATAATCTCATTTTTATCATCCAAATAATCTTTAATTTTGTAATATACTTTACGTATAAGTATATCTCTTACACTATTGGTGATTCAAACCCGCTTTGAAACAAACGCACGGTCTCACGGTCTTTCACAGCTATTATAGCTTAAATTATTGGACTCAAAAAGGTAAAGAGACATTCATCATCTTCCTTTCCTTATCCCACTCTAAGTGGGGGCAGCACAACATGTTATAAACATGTTGTCACATGATATGGCTACGTATGCCTCACGCTGCCTCACGTCAGCTTATCTTAGTCGTAATTTACGACACCTCGGTAAGAAAGGGGATGGTCTATTGTACTTAACCAGAGACCTGAGTCACTTACCTTAGTCACCTTTTACGACACCTCGGTAAGAAATGAGGGTGGTCTATTCTTCTCAGCCGGATACCACACGGCGGGTCGACTTACCGTAGTCGCCTTTTACGACACCTCGGTAAGAAAAGAGGTTGGTACTATTCTATTCAGCCAGATACCACACGGCGGTCAAAAAGGTAAAGACACGTTATCCAAAAGAAATAACGTAATTTACATTAGTTCCACCTTCAGCTAATTTATGCATTAAAGGTTTTCCTCATCTCCACTTAAATACAGTTATCTATATTTTAACATCATTGAAGTCCTTTTAAATGAAAGATAACATCTTGAACTCCTGTCAGGGTTGAATAAACAATGGATTTAAATAATATTTAGCTCGTCATTAAAATATAGGAGTACAAAGGCCAATGATATAGAAAATATTTTTGTTGCTCAAAAAAGAGCCATACGGGCTATCTATACTAATATATAAAGCTGAACAGTTTGTTTGTATGTTTTGTTTGAACACGATAATCTCAGGAAGTACTGGACCGATTTGAAAAATGATTTCAGTGTACGATAGTCCATTTATCGAGGAAGGCTAAAGGCTAAACACTACGCTAAGATGAATAGGAGAGGAACAGCATTAAAAACAGCATTATAAAAATCGACTGGCCCGCTGGAGCAGTGGGTAGTGACCCTGCCTTGAGCTCCGTGGTTCGCGGGTTCGATTCCCGCCGAGGGCCAACATTTTCTATAAATGAATCTGTTGGTCTTTGAGCCTGGGTGTATATTTGTATTTAAGTATGTATCTAAAAAATATATAAGTATATATTCACCAGCTGTCTGTCACCCATAACACAAGTATTAAGTTACTTACTTTGTGGACGGACGACCGTGTGTGTAAGTGTCCCATATATTTATTTATTTATTTATTTATTTAAAATAGTACGAAAACGGAATAATTTAAAGCTTTCCTTGCGTGTGAGTTAACGGTAATAGTTATTCAAAAATCATGTATTACAAAATTGTTCTCCTCTAAAGGATCTAAATTAAAGTTCGCGACAGCATATGACTAGCTTTTAAGGTTAACCCACTGTAACCATTTTTATGGTTATCAAAAGACTCTATTACGGTTTTAATCTTGAGCCGCTGGCGATTGTTAGTAAGGCATAAATATAAAAAATGTTCCTTAAAATTGTAAACGCTAATGCGAGAAGCTTTATATTTTCTGATGAAGCTGTTATAAATTCTAACAAATGTTACCTGTATTTCTATAATTTGTTTAAAAATGAAACTTCCATGCACAACTATCTTTATAAAGATCTTACAGCAAAACAAATGAAGTGCAAGGTTTTGGTATAACTTTAAGATGTCATCTTCCTGCCCTTATCCCTCAACGTGGGGTCGACACAACAGGTTATAAACATGCTGTCACATGATTTGGCTGCGTTTTTACGACCGGCCGCCTGCCTGACGTCAACTTACCTCAGTCGTATTTTACGACACCTTGGTAAGAAAGAGGGTGGTATTTTCTACTAAACCGCATATCACACGGTGGGTTGACTTACCTTAGTTGCCTTTTACGAGACCTCGGTAAGAAATGAAGGTGATACTATTCTATTCAGCCGGATACCACACGGCGTATAACTTTAAGAGGTGATATCATATAATGGATGCTTCATCGCTACAAGGATTTACATATCTGATTCGCATATAAGGTAATAACAGCAGATATTTTCAACAGATTCCACTCGATGTAAGTCAAAGATTAAGGTATGGACGTTTAAAAAGGAGGGATGACAATCATGTGGCCAAATGAGTGTTTAAAACGAGGGTGGATGGGATAGTCATAAACAGTTCCTTCTACTCCACATTCCTTTTTTATCTGTTAGTAATGCCTTTTTGAAAACCTAATTACTTTAGTTTCATATTCAATCTATACTAATACATAAAGCTGAAGAGTTTGTTTCTTTGTTAGATTGTTTGAACACGCTAATCTTAGGAACTACTGGACCGATTTGAAATTTTTTGAGTGTAAGGTAGTCCATTTATAGCATAGGCTGTATAACATCACGCTAAGATGAATAGGAGAGGAGCAGCAATACAAAATATTACGAAAACGGCAAAATTTAAAGCTTTCCTTGCGTGCGCTAAGTAAACGGTGAAAGTTATTCAGTATTACAAAATTGTTCCCCTCTAAAAGTTCTTAATAAATGTCCGCGACAGCATATGTCTAGCTTTTAAGGTTAACGCACTTTAACAATTTTTATGTTTATCGAAATACTATATTACGTTTAATCCTTCCACGCAAGCGGAACCGCTGGCAATTGCTAGTCTACTATAAAGTTACTACATGATTTGACTACGTATTTTTCTACCGGTCGCTTCCTGAAGTTCACTCACCTTAGCCGTTTTTTACGACACCTCGGTAAGAAATGAGTGTGGTCTATTCTATACCCCACGACGGGTCGACTGACCTTAGTCGCTTTTTACGACACCTAGGGTCTATTTTATTCAGCCGTATACCACACGGCTAATTTTATAACCTGTATATACTCTGAAATGGTCATTGTATATTAAAAGCTAACCAGCAATTACTTTGTTGTATAAATAATAGCCTTTATGCGCCCATCAAAGGTATGACCCCCATTAACGTCTAACCTCAATAAAAAATAAGGATGCAAATTAAAAAAAAAACATTGTAATTTATTTTAATTACGTAGATGTCAAATGGCAATTTTTTATTGCATTATCACTGCACTAGCACCCGCTATTTTGTGTGTACTTTAGTGTGAAATTAATCTATACTTAATACATGAAGCTGAAGAGATTGTTTGTTTGAACGCGTTAATCTCAGAAACTACTTTACCGATTTGAAAAATTCTTTGAGTGTAGGATAGTCCATTTATCGAGGAAGGCTATAGATTATATATATTTAACGCTTAGATTTATAGGAGAGGAGCAGCAATAAAAAAATATTACGAAAAAAAATACGGTAAATATTACGGCAAAATTTAAAGCTTTCCTTGAGTGCGCTAAGTAAAAGGCTTTTTTTTTTCAAAAATTATGTAATACAAAATTGTTCCTCTCCAAAAGTTCTAAATAAAAGTCCGCGACAACATATTTCTAGCTTTTAAGATCTATTCTGGTATATTCCACTAAGACTATTTTTCTTCAATAGATAAAATCATTCATAAAGGTATAAGTGGTTAGAGAATTTGCATATATGACGATAATGGTTAATGTTTTGCAAAAAGGTCACCTGGGAGCTTCATTAAAGCCACTGGATCCCTTGAAATATAACAACGATAAATCCTCTTTTATAGACAGAGAGACGGACAATCTCACTTACAATATTAGCATAGACAATACGAATATCTGTGTATTTGCTATATTTTATTTAAAGGCGCTTGAATTTTGTTTTGTTACTATTTCTTTAAAACCTAAGAGCCCGTGAAACCCAGTGCTTCGTCATTTTATTAAAGCTGAAAGTTTGTCAGTGCATGCTCCAAACACAGGTAAGAACGATTGTAGATTATTAAATTTGGATCATCGTTGCTTTGGGGGATAAACGCTACATAATGTGTGTAAAATAACGATCCAATATATTGGTTTATTGTAGATTTTTTATTTAGTTATTGTATAAATACCACGCAATCTCTAGTTATACTAAATTATTTTTCATTTAAACTTTTCTTTCTATCTTTTATCAAAACTCTTTTTCCTTTAAACTACGTTTGTTACAATTCTGTCAAGACGGACGGAACGGATTCAGCACAGAAACGCTGCCAGCATTCTTGGGACCATTCCACGTGGGCATGCTTTGTACAGTCCTAGCGTGTAAGTAATTTAAGATAGATATAACTTGTACATTTATGCTGTAAATAAAAAAAGACTGGGATAGTGGATTTGTATAACCCCGCCGTGTCCAGCTGTGTAGAATAGACCAATCTCATTTCTTACCGAGGTGTCGTAAAAGACCACTAAACTAAGTTGACCCACCGTGTGGTATCCGGTTTAGTAGAATAAACCACCCTCTTACTTACCGAGGTGTCGTAAAATACGACAGAGGTAAGTTGACGTCATGCAGGCGGACGGTCGTAAAAACGCGGCCAAATCATGTGACAGCATGTTTATAATATGTTGTGCAGACCCCACTCAGAGTGGGATAAGGTAGGTGATGAGTGGATTTGTATAACCAGAAAGTGGCTATTTTCAAAGCTCTATCGGTTGTGGTTTTAAAATCGTCTAGAAATCAGTAATTCCTAATTTCTTCACATAATGAATACAAAAAACTTTCTAAAAGCATATAGATTACATTATTGTCTATAAATTCCTTTCACGAATGGGATAAATAATAAACAATTAATTCATTAGCAACATTTTTTATTACAATACAAAAATACACTGTTACTTTCATTAAATAAAGTTTACAGTTATTTTAATATAATACACACGTTTAGGATTAAAGTATAATATTCAAATTTGACATTTTCATATTTATAACTGAAAAATATATTTAGCCATACTCAAAAAAACATCTGGTTTTTAAATGACGAAATCATAAATAAATCTATTATACGTAAATTACTATAATAAAAATTAAGTTTTAAGAATATGAATACGAATTAGATTATTTATATAATAACAATACTATAACAATGTACTAGATTATAAAAAGTTTGAATATAAATATATGGGACAATTATATATACGGGCGTTCGTCCTCAATGTAACTTAATACTTGTGTCATGGGTGACAAACAACTGTTAAATATATACATATATTAGTAATATCCCACGGTTTCACCCGCGTACATACCGATCTCATGGCAGTGGAAAGTCTACTAAATCATCAATAGTTTCCGCAGCGCATACGATGACAAATTTTTAAGACTAATTTCTTACACCTCATTAAATTTTCATACGGATCCCATTTATAATTTAATATAGTATATGTTGCTTAGTAAAGCAGCTTTTCAATGGTGAAAGAATTTTTGAAATCAGGCCAGTAGTTTTGTGTGACATAACACACATACATACAAATCGTTTCTCTTTATAATATTACTATAGATAGTTTTAAATATATACATAAATACAGACTCTTAGAACCAAAAAATAGCCTGAAATATAAAAGTTATAGCAGTGCAAAGTTATTAATTGTACTCGGCTATTTTTGAACTTAAAAGAGTTACTATTTATAAGAATTATATTTTGAAAACAGCAACCGTCGCATTTTTTGCTTTTCTTAGTACAATAAATTTTTCGAACAAACAAAGGTTTCATTGAATTCACTAAATTTTTCAGAAGTTATAGAATAATTTTGCAATGATCCGCGTTTGTTAAGAGAATTTATAAACACTTAGGGCCTGTTTCACTAGTTACTGATAAAGTTTCCGATAGTTAACCGACAAATAAACTAAGTAATACTAAATAAAATCATTAGCAATAGTCAGTAATAGTAAAAAAAATCTCTAAAAAGAGACTGTAAAAAGTTAAAAATTAAAAAAATATAACATCGCGGCCATTTTGAAATAGGTATTTGCTATACAGCAGATAAACAAATTAACCACATGATCTACTGTTAACTTATTAGGGACTTTAAGTGTTGAATAAGCCTATCGGATCCTGGGAAACGCGAAAGATATGTTCCGAATAAGCTAACTGACAGTTTGTTGGTAATTTGTTAAACAGGCACTTAGCATTAGATAGTTTTGTACTATGGAATTCCGCATAATAACGCATGTTTCTATAAATCACTAAGCTTTGATTTTGAGCATACCCGAACATATTTTTCAGTTAACAATTGAAGTGAGATACATTAATAAAACTATTCTCAAATATCATAGTTTTATCAAAGTCGTTTTTATCATACTTTGCTCGTATTTGTTAAACTTAAAACTAAACTTATATTATTATTTACAAAAAATCCTTAAATGTACACACCGGGTCAATTCGTATTTCTAATTATTACAAAACTATTTTCTAAAAATGATTAAATAACCTTAACTATTTTCATAACAAAAGTTACGATAAAATTATTTTGCTATAATCCGCGATGAAGTAAATAGAAAATTATTCATGCTAAACGTAATAAAGATCCGTTTTCATACCTGATATATGCAGGGTCCCAAAAATATAGCACTATAGTGTATAAAAATATATACACTATTCGTTTGATTTGGGATCTTATCGTGGATTCTCTTCTGGTGATGTTTCGGTTGTTGAAACGAATGTTGAATTTGTGATAGTGAACGTGTGTAGTGCTTGTGTATTGTGGTGGCGGTGGTGGAGGTTTGTGCATGTGTTTTTACGAATCCGGCGTGTATCGGGTATTAAAACGTATAGTCATCATTTAACTTTATATAAGTATATTTTCCATGTACTAAATAGCGGATTATAGCAAAATAATCTCATTATTACTTACGTATTATGGATCTCCGTAAAGTAACGCCCAACTCTATAAATTATCTATATTATAGGCTTGTTTGTAAGCTACAATTTTACCAAATTTCATCAGTATTAGTAAAGTAACTTAGCAGTGAAAGCGTAACAGAAGATATACTTTCGAATGTTAGTATGGATTTATAATAAATATCACAGGTGGGTGGTATATGGAGGAGGTATTAAGCTACCAGTGCTATGAAGGTCCGTTGGATGGGAGCTTCCACGAGCAGCGTCATTGGTACCGCCATCAACACGGTCCAGAGCGCCGTCGATAGCCAGTCTCCGCACTAAAAAAAATATATATTTATATTTAGATTTATGTTTTTGCTATTATATTTCAACGCTTAGGGATAGGTTTATCTCCGATAACCCTATATAAATTACCATTCCATAATCACGGTTTCTATGTTATATGGCGTATGTTGCGCATACCCTGGACAGCCTTCAGGACAAACGTCTCCATTCTCAGTAAGCTTAAGGTGAAACAGAGACTCAAGCCTATGTCTCCAGAGAATTCTCCAATAATTTGGAAATATTGCTAGAAAACCCAGCGATAATCTTGTGAAACTCATGGTCACTGGGAAAGTAAACGGCAAAAGATCCAGAGGTTCCAAAAAGATGGACAAATCAGGTGTCTGAACACCTGGACACCAGACTGAGATTGGCTATACATAGTGCTGCTGACTGAAGTGACAGCTTATGCATAGTAAAAGGAATCGGGACCATCACGATGTACAGCTACTGTACAGCTTCTACTGTATTGTATTTGACCACATACATGATAATACTTTAATACTTATAATTAAGATGTGGTAGCCCAGCAGTAACACCGTGCGCCTCTTTCGAGGAGGTCTAGGGTTCCAACCCCGGGCAGGCACCAATGAGTTTTCTAGTAAAACTTATGTGTCTAATTGATAATTGCAATTTATCACACGCTTTTCGGTGAAGGAAAACATCGTGAGGAAACCTGCATATCTCTAGAGAATTCTGGGGATATGTGTAACCTACCAATCCGCATTGGAGCAGTGTGGTAGGTCTCAGCTCCAATCCTTCTCTCCAAAAACGGAGAGAAGAGACCTATGCCCAGCAGTGGGATAGTAACAGGCCGTTACTTACTTACTTTATAATTAAAGCAATTTGTGCAAAATTAAACTAAGTGCAAATTTAATTAAAAATCCTAACTATTTCAAAATATCAAATGCACAACGTTAATATTCAAGTTTCTGTCAGCATTCTCGGAGTACAACTCGATTTTTTATCCCCATGTTACCCCGATAAATTTAAATTGTGCGAAGTTTTATTAATTCAGCCGGATTCCATACTGCACTTACATTAGTCGACACCTCGTGTCCACACAGCACGTAATTTGCCTGCTAAACATTTCAATATATACATATAACATCTTTGTAACTTATCCTGTATTTATTTATCTTATACTGTATTTATTTATTCCGATCTCCGACAATATTACATATTATATAATTCAAAATCATCATCCACCATATCCCACTCTAAGTGGGGTCGGGACAACATGTTACAAACATGATGTCATATGATTTGGCTTTGTATTTTACGACCGGCTGCCTGTCTGATGTCAACTTACTTTAGTCATATTTTACGACTCCTCGGTAAGAAATGAGGGTGGTACTATTCTATTCAGCCGGATACCACACGGCGTATATCATATAATTCAAAAATTATCCTATAAAGTTTTAAATTTATTATGTACCTATATACTATGTGGCAAGCGCAAATCTATATATATAAAAATTGGAAAAGGTATTTGTATCACTTACTATAGTAAAGAATGAGGCTTCGAAAAGGGTCCGCTGTGTTGCGACGAGCCTTATGTTGATGAGCCAGTGCAGCATCAGCACTGACAAGGAAGCCCGGCCCAGAGCGGTCCAGCCGTGCCACGCCATGAGCCGTCTGAACCAGTCTGTTGAGGAATAACTTAGATGAGATGACAAGAAAGAGCCATACGTCATCATTATCATCCTGTCATTATCCCACCACAACATGTTATAAACGTGTTGTCACTTTATTTGGCTGTGTATTTAAAACAAAAGTAGCATTTACAATTAAAGTCCGCGTGATGCCCTGGGAGAAGTAGGAAGTTGCTTCACAGTATATTTTAAGCAACTTAATTTTGTTCAGAAGTTACAATAGAGTTATTTTGCTGTAATCCACGTTTGTTTAGTTAATATGAACACTTGATGTAAATAAGGCTCTAAGTACCTAAAAATTAAAATTCAAACTAAGTATGCAATTTGGTTCTAAAAGGCTTTTATTATATATGTAGTGTATGAAGCAGGCAACAATCATATACCTTATACATGCGAGACAAGATCCTGATAATGCTTCGGTTTCGGGGCGTATGGATCGTAAGGATTGTGAAGATTGTGGGGTGTGTGTAGTGCTTGTGTGAAGTGTTGGTGTTGGCGGCGTTTTGTGATACGTGTGGTGACTTGTCCTGTATGTATAAGGTATCTAAATGTCAACTAGTTCGGAAAGGTACTCTTCGAGAAGAACCAGCAACAAAGGTAATATAACTTGCGGGTAAGTTAATTATTAATGGAGGTCAGACAGACAAGTTAAACACGCTATTTGATGGATATCATCAAAATCCAGAAAAATCCTCGCAATATATAGTTTACTGGAGAAAATAATATACTCGCCATTTAGAAAGGAGAACTTATTCGAGGGATAATAACAGATTTATATTTTTCAAGGTTTACTAAAGTTGCAAGCTGCGATAGCCCAGCGGTGAACCCGTGCGAATCACTAGAGAACATCACGGGTTCAAACACAGGGAAGGTGTCTTGGGTCTTGTTTCTAATATGGGTTTTTCTATTAAAAAAAACTTGTGTCTAATTGACAATTGCAATTTCTCACATGCTTTTCGGTGATGGAAAACATCGTAAAACCTGCATAACTGTAGAGAATTCTGGGAATGTGTGACCTACCAATCCGCATTAGAGCATATTGGTATGTTTTAGCTCCAATCTCTCCAAAGATGGAGAAGGCCTAAGCCCAGTTAATAGTAACAGGCCGTTACTTTACTAAAGTTGATTTTGCCTAAAGGCAACCTGTCAGACTTACCATCAACATTATTGGCGATGCCAAGTAGAGCGATAGATGCCAATAGTGCGAAACCAGGCCGCTCTATCGCGATGTAAGCTGTTATAGCTGATCTTGTCGTGTGCTTGAGCACCGCATTGCCAGCCATAATCCACGCCACGTGCAATGGCACTGTCAGTTTCACGATCCATACGAATAGCTGAAATATGAACGATTAATATATGTCTAATAACATATCTCTCCGCGGGATTTTGGAGTTCTTTGGGCACGTTGCGAAAGAGTGGCGACAACCTTGAAAAGTTGCTTGTCACGGGCAAGGTGGAAGGAAAGAGGCACAGAGAACGGAGCCCCATGCATTGGACCAAATTCGCTCAACACTCGACTCCAGTATCAGAAACCCCATCCACGCTGCAGAGGACAGAACCAAGTGGCGAAAAATAGTCCGAAGTAAAGTGTTACGTAAAGATCACGATCCTCAGCATTGAGGAGTGCGACGCCAGAAGGAAACGATTAATATGTAAAACAGAAGTTACAATTATTATGCTGTCATTCGCGTTTGTTAAGAGAATCTATGTAATGCTAAGTGTATGAAGCAGGCAACATTCACATACCTTATACATGGAGGACATGTCAGACACACAGCCATGTTGTCGCGGATTTTAGTGTTTTTGTAGCTGTGCAATTCTCTGGTACATTACTTTAGTGCATCTTTGTTGGTTTACCGTACAAAAATCCATTCACGAAATTTTGAAAAATCGACCACATACAGACTGTAAAGCTTTTGGAAAATTTGTTTTATAATAAGTATAATATCAGTAATCTTTGACAAAAAGAGGAGTTCGTAATGCATCTGTCATAGAGATCAAATAAGCTTCCCGGTAATTCTCTGGAATATTCATGTTGTTTACAAATCGTGTTCCGTATCTCCGCTACGTCTTGCGGACATTCGCAAACATTCTCTCGAATCAGTTCGTTTACTATATAAGCGGTTGTTTTCCGCGCCTCGGCATTCAGTTTGCGATTTGGGATCAATCGATCCAAGTCCACGAATCGCTCTACGTAATATCATTAATACATACTCCTTCGTCATCCTCCTGCCCTTATCCTATTCTAAGTGGGTCGGCACAACATGTTATCACATGATTTGGCTACGTTTTTACGACCAGCCGCCTGCCTGATGTCCACTTACCTCAGTCGTATTTTACGACACCTTGGTAAGAAATGAGGGTGGTCTATTCTACTAAACCGTATAGCACACGGTGGTTCAACTTACTTTAGTTCTCTATTACGACACCTCGGTAAGAAATGAGGTTTGTCTATTCTACTCAGCCGGATACCAAACGGCGGGTTAATTTACCTTAGCCACCTTTTACGGACTTCGGTAAGAAATTAGGTTTGTCTATTCTACTCAGCCAGATACCACAAGGTGGGTAAACATACTTTAGTCGTCTTTTACGACACCTCGGTAAGAGAGGGTGGTCTATTCTATTCAGCCGGATACCACACGGCGGGTCGACTTACTTTAATTGCCTTTTACGACACCTCGGTAAGAAATGAGGTTGGTCTATTTTACTCGGCCGGATACCACACGGCGGGTTGACTTACCTTAGTCGCCTTTTACGACAGTTTGGTAAGAAATGAGGGTGGTACTATTCTATTCAGCCGGATACCACACGGCGGCCTAATTCTATAAATAAACTGAATAAAGTTTCTTTAACGAGTCACCAGTTATTTTCATCCAAGTCTACCTTTGTATTTTGAACCTTTGTACATAACATTATTAATACATACTCTGTGTTTAGTTATTTTGTAGCCGTTTTCTTGTAGATTGAAATGGATATGAGCGGTGAGGAGTCCTAGGAAACAGGCAGGCAGACTGCCCCACGGCGTCATGTAGAATTGGGTGAATGATGGGATTCCCTGGAAGGTCGTCCGAACGTTTCTATAAAGAAAAATTTATATACTAGACTGCTTTTCTACAAGTCATATCTTATGGCAGTTCCAAGATTTAAATATTAAAGCACTAAATATTGGATAAAGATGTATTAGAGTGGGGGAGTCAAATCTGTGATAGCCCAGCGGTGAGACCGGCTGACTATCTACAGACGATCATCGGTTCAAACACCGGGCAGGTTGGGCAACCAACGTTATTCTGTTAAAACTTCTGTGTCTAATTAATAATTGCAATTTATCACACGCTTTTTGATGAAGGACAAGGATGAAACCTGCATATCTCTAGAGAATTCAGAACATTATCACAGAGATTAAATTAGCTTGACGCTAATTCTTTAATACATTCATGTTGTTTGCTAATCGTGTTCCGTATCTCCGCTAAAACTCGCGTAAAGTCGCTAACATTCTCTCGAGTTGGTTCATTCACTATATAAGCGGTCGCCATATTACAATAAAGAGATAGAAAATGAGGGTGATCTGCTTATCTCTCTTTTTTATATGTGATTAGACAGAGATCAAGTAAACCAATGTCATCTTCGCTCTCATAGTATAGTAACTTATACTCTAATATTTACAATCTATGTATGCATCTCTCATCGAGAGTTATATATTTGTGCCGTTTGCAGTCGAGACCCTAGGGCCATGGAGTCAAAGTGCAAATTTTTTTTTATCCGTTTTAACACCTCGGTTGATTGCCTCTTCAGGTGACAAGAGGGCTGGCTCCTTTTTCGCACAAAGAATCAGCTTAGCGATTCAGCGCGGAAACGCTGCCAGCATTCTTGGGACCATTCTACGTGGGCATGATCTGTATAGTCCTAGCGTGTAAGTAATTTAAGATAGATATAACTTGTACATTTTTGCTGTAAATAAAAAAAAAAAAATCTATGTATATATAGATTGATTTTGATAAATTTTTATACTAACGCCATCTATCGATTAGAAGAAATAAAAAAGTAATTAATAAAGAAACACTCACTCTGGCACCATAATATAAAGCATCGATTTCCACTCTTTATAATATGCAAGCCCTGCATTTATAGCGCAAGCAAGAAAGAATAGAGCGATCAAAACAGGTATAGGTCGAATCCTCTTCTGCATTAAGTACAGCATGATCACAGCTGCTACAATATATAGCTGCATGTCAACTGCTAAAAACCTGAAATGATATTTATAATTAACAATCCGTGCTAATTTTAGCATTAGGAAGGTATTTTCTAACGGACTTTTATTTAATAATCATAGTTCTACTATTACAAACTGTTAATACTATGTGCAACAGAATTACTATTATTATGAATACAGTGTAATCGAGTGTCATCTGAATCTTTTTTGTTTATTATCCCTTAGCATTAGTGCATAAATATTAAAGTCATCGAATCAATCTATGGATGGATTATAGATAGTTCGTTATTGGTTATGATTCTTATAAGAATTATAGTCAACAGTCAGTGAATAGAAAAAAAATGATTCGTAGAAGATTTAAGACCATAAAAATAGCTTTTTGGATCGCGAAGTTAAAATGGCGGTAGATAGTGCATACAGTGCAGTTGCGCGCAACAAGTCCGTAGCGTAGAACATCGGGCGTGCGGCGAGCCCGCAGTGTCACAGCAGGTACCATAGCAAGTATTTAGAAGGACACAACACGCGCGCGGAGAGTCCGTAGAACCACACAACGGGTGCGCAGCGAGTCCGTAGAACCTCACAACGGGCGTGCGATGAGTCCGCAGCATGCTGCAACAGGCCCGTATCTGTCCGTAGCACATCGCAACGGGCCCACAGCATTAGTAGTAGTATAATCGTAGTGCTCATAGTTTATATATAAAAATACACCGCACGATAAAATCTTAACACTTGCTATTAGAGGTCTTTTCAATTATCGGTTGAAAAATAGAAGTCATAATATGTTCGTGTATTTTCCGCTTTTTTATACGCTATAGTTCAACATATACTGTCCATATATCTTACTTATATACATGCGAAAACTTATGATAATACTAACAAATAATATTTAAATCGGCGAGGAATAGAACATACCAGGTTGGAACCAAACAGTACTCTTCAGAGTGGATCAAATTGTTAAGGAACAAGGCGTGCGTCCAGAAAGTCTTGCGGCAAACATTGCTTTCCGCCCCCACAGTGACATCCCACTGGGGCCCGTCCCCAGTTTGGGGCCACCAAGTAGCCGCGAATCCCACCACTAACAGATAAACTGGTGCTAGTCTGAAACAGAAAAAAAATAAAGTGTCTTAGTTATATGTATATAGTGGTATCCGGCTGAATAGAATAGTACCACCCTCTTTTCTTACCGAAGTGTCGTAAAAGGGGAGTAAGGTAATTCGACCCGCCCTGTGGTATCCGGCTGAGTAGAATAGACCAACCGCATTTTTTACCGAGGTGTCGTAAAAGGCGACTAAGGTAAGTTGACTCACCGTGTGGTATCTGGTTAAGTAGAATAGACCACTCTGTTTCTTATCGAGGTGTTGTAAAATGCGACTAAGATAAGTTGACGTCAGGCAAGCGGCCGGTCATAAAATACGTAGCCAAATCATATGACAACATGTTTATAACATGTTGTCATATGATTGTTGTAATATGCCGACCCCACTTAGAGTGGGATAAGGGCAGATGATGACTTAATCGTGGTTGTAGATTATGTAGCGGAAGTCACTGTTCGTATTTGACTAAAGTAAAAGAATATTTCGAGGAAGACCACAGCATATCATAAGAATAAAAATTTGCCCATCATTTAGAATGGGATTTTTAAATATTTGTACCTATTATAAAGCTTCCTGATATAAAGCTTCCATTGTACTATATTTCAGAAATATTGTTCCAGACAGAGAAATAGAAGGAGGTTCACATTCATAAAATTAGTGTAAATATATTCAATCCAATATATTCTTTAATTAAGTAAAGTTATAAACAAGTGCTTTGCAATAGTTAACTCTACTGCTGGTTCAGAAAGCCGTGCCTACCGACAAAAGCTAGCAAAAAACTAGGTGGTTGCTCTTTGCTTTCCTATAAGTAGCTTTATTTAGTTATAACTATCTAATACATGGTCAAAGTGTAGATATATCCACGTATTCTTAACATATATATAACCTCAACGGCATAGTAGGCTTTCTGTATCAGCCTCCTTTTAATATATGTATTAAACTGCTGTAATGGCAAATTTTATTGGATATTGATAAATTACCTTACTACTCTATGCATAATACATATAGGCAGCTGTGCGAGGCCAAGCTGTCGGTTCTTTGAGTAAAGCAGCAGACTGTAGGCGAACAGAAAGTTGGAGACAACTATGAAGTGTTGTACCAACGACGAGCCATTCCTTATCAGCATAGTCATTGGATAAAGGAGCGCCTGGAAACATAAATTACTATATGAATAGATAACATCCATCCAACATTACTAGCTATGCCTGTGAGTTTGCTTGGGTGGAAATCAGTGTAACACAAAATTTTTCCGAATTGAAATTTTGGAAATCAAAATAGATAATGTGAGTTAACCATAAGAGATAGAGACATGCTGTCGCAGACTTTTTTTTATAGTATTTTTGTAAATCTACAATTCTTTAGTACATAATTTTAGTGTATCTCTACTAGGTTACGCAGCACGCGAGAGTTAAGGTCCCAGCAGATGAGTTTGTTTAACTACCTCTTTAGCCGATTTACAAAAAACGATAAAGTACTACAACCTCGTGATAAATTCAATTGACATACAACCATAATCTACTAATTACTTGAACCTACCGAAAGAATTGCATTTTTTACACGATTTAATGAAAACCGTACAAAAATCATTCAGTAGATTTTGAGAAAATCGATCTTATACAGACAGACAGTTTTTGAGGACTTTATTTTATAATAAGAATAGATTATAGAAGTAAATTATATATGGATTAAACTTCCCTTCTAGCCTACGTAAATGTGCGGTACTTGTGTAGTATTGTTGGCGATACTACACAAAGCGATACTGCATGTATAAGGTATGTGACCGTCTTTTGCTCGCTACACTTAGCCTTCCATAGATTTCTTAACAAATGGATTACAGCAAAATAATTCTATCAAAACTTTTGGATTGAGAAATATTTGTTCTTTTATCTCACCTGTTCGAAGAATTCAGGGTTGTAGAGGTAAATCTTGTGTCGGATCTGCGGAGCGTGGATCAACATCACTAGCGCTAATAATAACACCCTGGAAAGTTTAGTTGTTACTTAAAAAAGTTTAAAGTTTAGAAACTTTGTTAGTTTTACGAAGATTTCTCTTAATCCTACTAATATTATAAATGTGAAAGTTTGTGAGTATGGATGTATGTTTGTTACACTTTCACGGCAAATCCACTGAACCAATATCGATGCAATTGGGCACAAGGATTCCTTATACACCAGGGTAACATAAAGGCTATAGAAAACCTGTTAATTCTACAGGAATAGGATGATATTGAAAAGCGCCATTTAATATCGACCTATCACGGCGGTTACACATATCACCAGAATTCTTAAGAAGATATACTGGTTTCCTCACGATGTTTTACTTCACCGAAAAGCAATTATCGCGATAAATTGCAATTATCAATTAGACACATAGGTTTTAACAGAAAAACCTATTGGTGCCTGCCCGGGGTTAGAACCCGTGACGGTGGGGTTTAAATACGGTTTCATTACTGGGCTATCAAAGCTCTAAACATTTTGAGTTTGAATAAGCTCACCTGATTCCCTGTAACGGTGCAAGCGCAGACAACCTAGGGTCACCATCTGCGTGGGTGGTTGTCAAACGCTTCCAGTTTTCTCTAACCGACCACGCAACCAGTAACCTGTTCTCTGAAATAAGATAAATAAGTAGTGTGGTATCCGGCTGAATAGAATGGTACTACCCTCATTTCTTACCGAGGTGTCGTAAAAGGCGACTAAAGTAAAATGACCCGCCGTGTGGTATCTGGCTGAGTAGAATAGACCAACCTGATTTCTTACCCAGGTGTCGTAAAAACGCAGCCAAATCATGTGACAGCATGTTTATAACATGTTGTGCCGACCCCACTTAGAGTGGGATAAGGGCAGGAAGATGATGTATCGTATGGATGTGACTTGGGCTACAAAAAATTATTAATTCTCGATTTTACCCTTTAAAAAATAATCGTATTTTAAAAATCGATTAATTCGTATCATATAAAAGTAAGTAAGTAAGTAGCGGCCTGTTACTATCCCACTGCTGGTCATATAGGCCTCTTCTCTCGGTTTTTGGAGAGAAGGATTGGAGCTAAGACCTACCACGCTGCTCCAATGCGGATTGGTAGGTTACACATATCTCCAGAATTCTCTAGATGTATGCAGGTTTCCTCACGATGTTTTCCTTCACCGCAAAGCGTGTGATAAATAGCTATTATCAATAAGACACATAAGTTTTAATAGAAAAACTCATTGGTGTCTGCCCGGATTTGAACCCGTGCCCTCCTCGAAAGAGTCGCACGGTGTTACCGCTGGGCTACCACAGCTTATATTCGATTCATATATTCTATTTGAAAAGTTGCTTTTTTAATACCAGGGTGACTGCGCTCTGATGGGTAATTTTTTTGAAAGTTATAAAAAAACCAAAAAAAAATTGGGCTGGTGGGTGCTCAATCCTAGGTATTTTAATCTCTCTAGACCGCCTGTTGCCCAAATGAGCTACCATGACTTTACATTTATAATCTTTAAAAACAAGAAAAAAGAGTATAAAAATCAGAAGAGGATAATTACAATAATCGATAAAAAAAATAAATTGTATTATATTTATAAAATTATTATATTTATAAAAAAATTGATTATAGCAATTTATCACACGCTTTTCGGTGAAGGAAAACATCGTGAGGAAACTTGTATATCTCCAGAGAATTCCGGGGATATGTGTAACCTACCAATCCGCATTGGAGCAGCGTGGTAGGTCTTAGCTCAAAACCTTCTCTCCAAAAACTGAGAGAGGAGGCCTATGCCCAGCAGTGGGATAGTAACAGGCCGTTACTTTAAGTAATGAATTGTATATAATACAAGCCAAAATAGGACTAAATATATCTAGACGAAGGTAAATTTTAAATTTTTTTCTCCGAAAAATTAATTGACACCCAAATTTAAAAAATCTTATGTAGGCTTACAAAAATGCCGCAGGATATCTGAGTGTCTGAGTAGAATAGACCACCCTCATTTCTTACCGAGGTGTCGTATAAGGCGACTAAGGTTAGTCAACTCGCCGTGTATCTGGTTAAGTAGAATAGAACACACTCATTTCTTTCCAAGGTGTCGTAAAAGGCGACTAAGGTAAGTTGACCCGTTGTGTGGTATCCGGATGAGTAGAATATACATATATACCTTTTTCTTACCGAGTTGTCGTACTTTACTTCTTGAAAATAAATGAATAAGTGATAATAACAGTTGTAAATGTTTATTGCTTTAAAGGTTATTTCCGGAGAATGAATTCCAACCTTCGGTTCCAAGAAGGTGAATGAATTTGTTTTTGCAAGTCTGAGCGTATTGTTATTGTGAAAAGTAGTGTTCTATATATGCAAAAAGATGACACAGAGTGTTTTAAACTTTTTGCACAATAATACCAATATTTTTGGTTTTTAGTGTGCTACAGGTTTTTCAGATTTTTTTAACATATAATCATTGGTTCTTTATAAGTGAACAACGAATTCAATTTATCCACGCAAAAAGGGGCAAAATAGAATTAAAAAAACTTGGTTACATATAAAAAACGGTTCCAAGAAGGTGAATGAACTTGTTTTTGCAAGTCTGAGTGTAATGTTATTGTGAAAAGTAGTGTTCTATATATGCGAAAAGGATGACACAGAGTGCTTTTAAACTTTTTGCACAATAATACCAATATTTTTGGGGTTTTTTTTGGGTTTTTAGTGTGCTACAGGTTTTTCAGATTTTTTTAACATATAATCATTGGTTCTTTATAAGTGAACAACGAATTCAATTTATCCACGCAAAAGGGGGCAAAATAGAATTAAAAAAAAACTTGGTTACATACAAAAATGCCCATATAAAGGTGATAATAAAACAAATCGCTATAATAACGGCATGTATCCTTACTAGACCATTCTACAGAAAGGTTTAAATTAAGTATAAAAGATGTACTTATACGTAAAGCATATTACAAAATTGAAGATTATTTGGATGATAAAAATGCCTGGCTTTGAACTTTTCAGCTTCATATAAGACTGCGGTTTAATAATGTAAAATTGAAAATGTTTAAGAGATTGACCGCCGAATTTCTTGCTGGTTCTTCTCGATAAAAGCAATATTCCCAACCAGTTGTAGCTTCATTAATCATATAGATAATTGACAATTCAAAAGTGCTTGAAAGAGCTTATTTGAATACAGATTATTTTGATTTGACTTGATTTGTTACTATCGCATTGTTACTATCGCAGTGCTGGGCATAGGCCTTCTCTGTTTTCGGAGAGAAGGGTTGGAGCTAAGACCTACCACGCTGCTCCAATGCGGATTGGTGGGTTAGTCATATCCCTAGAATTCTCTAGAGATATGCAGGTTTCCTCACGATGTTTTCCTACATCGAAAAGCGTGTGGTAAATTGCAATTATCAATTAGACAATTATCATAATTTAGACATCAATTAGATTAGAGTTTTAATAGAAAAACTCATTGGTGCCTGCCCTCATTGGTTCAACCCGCGGTCCCTTCGAAAGATTCGCACGATGTCACCACTGAACTATCAAAGCTCTAAATAAATTGCAATTGCTACAAATAAACAATCAAAGCTTCCATAAATACACTCTTCCTGTATTGAAATACATAAATCACATGTTCTTTTATCTGTTTCCATTTTTTTATTTATTTTTACTGATATGTGGGGACTTTTTGCCCTTCACATCTCAAGGTTTGCATTGTGAACGATTTTTTGTACAATTTAAAGTTCAGTGCAAACCAAAAATAAAGAAACTATTTTTAATTGTGTGGGCTTTTCGATTTCACTACAACTTTGAGAGCAACGTTACACGTCAAATTTGATGAACGCTAATTGACACGTTTTAAAAAATATGTCTTTTTTTATACAAAGCGTATAAACGGCTGAAGCTTGTACCAATTCCTTCAGCTACATCATTGCGTCATATTAAATTAATAGTTACCCGCAACTTTGTTTGCGTGGACTGTCGCGTGATAAGTTAATAACAGATGGCGCTTTTTAATGTCATCCTATTCATGTTTAATTAACAGGATTTCAATAGCCTATATGTTACCCCGGTGTATAAAGAATATATGTGTGAAATTCCTTCGATATTGGTTCGCGGATTCGCCGTGAAAGAGAAACAAACATACATCAAAACAAACTTTAACATTTACATTATTAGGATATTTTAAGACTGATAGCGTCGCTCCAACTTAGTTTCTTTGTACACGTGTATCAAAAGTAGAATTAAATTAATCGTAATTTATTTTGTATGAGAAAATGTTGTGCCGTGCAACAAATATTTGTAAACCCTATGCGCCACTCAAAGTGTAAAATATATTTACAAAGAATCCATACTAATTATAAATAAAAGTGTGCTTTTCACGCTATAACGTCTAATCTCCTGGAGCAAATTTAATGAGATTTTGTACAATGGAAGCTTATATCTTAGCTAACATCTAAGTATATGAAAGTAATAATATATGACAAGCATAAAACATGTTGTTTTGAGCCCACTTAGAGTGGATAAGCCGTCGTATGCCGTCCTAACGGGGACCTCTGAAAGATCCTAACGGGGTTTATGGGACGCTCGCTGGAGTTAGGTCCCCGAGGCGGTCGATGCATCTGGTGCTCCCGATGCATCGTCTGCCGGAAGGAGGGGCCACTATTAGAGAGGCCCCGACCCAGAGGTGGCGTTCTGGAGTTTAGAATTGCTGCTGGGGATGGGGGCAATGTGTCCATCGGTACCCTGTCCCCGCCACCAGCAGCGTGGTAGAGCACTGTTAGGTTTTTAGTCGGTGCGCGTCTGACATATCCGCTATTCGTTCTCGTCGGACGGTGACGACCTATAATGGGTTTTCAAATATCCGCAATCCATACTAGACCAGTCTATAGAAAGGTTTAAGTTCAGTATAAGAGATGTACTTTTACGTAAAGCATATAACAAAATTGAAGATTATTTGGATGATAAAAAAAGCCTGGATTTAATCCTTTCAGCTTCATACAGGATTGCGGTTTAATGATGTAAAATTGAAAATGTTTAAAGGGTTACCGCCAAGTTTCTTTCTGGTTCTCGGTAAAAGCAACATTCCGAACCGGTTGTAGCTTCATTAATCATATTGATCCTTGACGATTCAAAAGTGCTTGAAAGAGCTTATTTGAATAAAGATTATTTTGATTTGAAAACTTGACAAACCCGACAAAAACTAACCAACCAAACCTGACAAAAATAAAAAGGGGAATGATGAGTTAATGTAACTTACTGCTTTCGCCTGAAAGTAAGTCGTAAAGCGTCCCTATGACATTGGCGAAGAGTATGGATCCAATGATGAACAGGAAGATCAGTTTAGGTGTATCCATTTCCTCATTTTTGGTTTCATGTGAGTTGCATGAGATGGTTTGCAGCGAAGCATGGAAGTCAGCTGGTAGGGCGTGCTGCTCTACGCATCGCTCGAAGCGTAGCGTCGTGTTAGTTTCTACAGACGGGCAGCGTGAGGTCAGACAGTAGCCTCGGTGGAGCAGCGTTCGGTCGAAATGTCTTTGTACTGATGAGTATTTCTGGAAGAATTAAATCGGTGAAGAACGATTTTTTTTACATGTCTGTGTGAAGTGTGTCAGGTTGAGGCGTGTGGTATCCGGCTGAGCGGAACAGACCACGCTCATTTCTTACCGAGGTGTCGTATATTATGACTAAGGTAAACTAACCCGTCTTATGGTACCCAGCTGAGTAGATTAGACCACCCTCAATTCTTATCGAGGTGTCATAAAGCTACGACTAAGTTAAATTGACCAGCCTTGTGGTATTTGCCTGAGTAGATTAGAACACCCATTTTTTTTACCGAGGTGTCGTAAATTAAGACTAAGGTAAATTAGCCCGCCTTGTGGTATCCGGCTGAGTAGATTAAACCACCCTCTATCTTACCGAGGTGTCGTAAAGCACGACTAAAGTATATCGACCCGCCGTGTGGTGTCCGGCTGAGTAGATTAGACCACCCTGTTTCTTACCAAGGTGTCGTAAAACACGACTAAGATAAATTGACCCGCCTTGTGGTATCCGGCTGAGTAGATTAAACCACCCTCTATCTTACCGAGGTGTCGTAAAGCACGACTAAAGTATATCGACCCGCCGTGTGGTGTCCGGCTGAGTAGATTAGACCACCCTGTTTCTTACCAAGGTGTCGTAAAGCACGACTAAGATAAATTGATCCGCCTTGTGGTATCCGGCTGAGTAGATTAAACCGCCCTCTTTCTTACCGAAGTGTCGTAAATTATGACTAACGTAAATTGACCCGCCTTGTGGTATCCAGCTGAGTAGATTAGGCCACCCTCTTTCTTACCGTGGTGTCGTAAATTACGACTAAGGTAAGTTGACGTCATGCAAGCGGCCGGTCAACATGTTTTAAACATGTTGTGCTGATCCCACTTAGAGTGGGAAATGGGTAGGAGAATGGATATGAAAGTAACGGCGAATTCTATAAATAAAAGCTCACCTTGATAAAGCTATAGGCAGCATTGGACTTGTTCGCTGATAGCCGGAAGGTCCCCATACAGTAGAGGCCATCTTTAGGTGCCAAGCAGCGCTCATAGTTGTCCAGATGATACAGCCGGGGCAGTCGGAGATGATTATCTTCTAGAAGGAGATTTCCATACTTAATTAAATATTAACCGAGAAATAGACTGAACTCCGTCGCATAAGTAAAAAAAAAGTAAGTAACGGCCTGTTACTATCCCACTGCTGGGCATAGGCCTCTTCTCTCCGTTTTTGGAGAGAAGGTTGGAGCTGAGACCTACCACGCTGCTCCAATGCGGATTGGTAGGTTACACATATCCCCAGAATTCTCTAGAGATATGCAGGTTTCCTCACAATGTTTTCCTTCACCGAAAAGCGTGTGATAAATTGCAATTATCAATTAGAAACATAAGTTTTACTAGAAAACTCATTGGTCCTGCCCCGGGTTTGAACTCTAGACCTCCTTGAAAGAGGCGCACGGTGTTACCGCTGGGCTACCACAGCTTTTTAGCTCCGTCGCATAACAAGCGTAAAAAAGCATTTCTATTACTATAAATAAATGATTACAAACAACATAGTTCCATCAAATCAAGGAATGAATTAATATTTTTAAATACTTTATTCCATTATTTAAGATGTAAAAAGTAACAAGTAATAATAGTTATAATAAACTTTATTTAGCCAAAAATTTACAATAAATACAAAATTTCAAAAAGTTAATAATTAAATACAAAATTAACAAATATCTTCCTGCTTATACCAGTGATTCTCAACCAGTGTGCCGCGGCACTTTTGTGTGCCGTCAAATTTTGCAAATATATAATAATGTTAATATTATTAAATTAGTAACGGCCTGTTACTATCCCACTGCTGGGCATAGGCCTCCTCTCTCCATTTTTGGAGAGAAGGGTTGGAGCTAAGACCTACCACGCTGCTCCAATGCGGATTGGTAGGTTACACATATCCCTAGAATTCTCTAGAGACATGCAGGTTTCCTCACGATGTTTTCCTTCACCGAAAAGCGTGTGATAAATTGCAATTATCAATTAGACACATAATTTTTAATAGAAAAACTCATTGGTGTCTGCCCGGGTTTGAACCCATGATCGTCTCTAGAGATTCACACGGTCGCACCGCTGGGCCATCACAGCTATAAATATATTAAATTATATCATTTAAAAAGAAAAATATTTTTATTATTAGCTTGTAATTAATCCCTTAATAAACGTTTAGTTATTATTGTAGAATATATTAGTTTATTTCGTATATTTATAATTTTTGTCACACTATTTATGAAGTGTAATAAATAATAAATAATAAATATATGGGACACTTACACACACGGTCGTCCGTCCCCAAAGTAAGTAACTTAATACTTGTGTTATGGGTGACAGACAACTGGTGAATATATACTTATATATTTTTTAAATACATACTTAAATACAAATATACACCCAGGCTCAAAGACCAACAAATTCATTTATAGAAAATGTTGGGCCTCGGCGGAAATCGAACCCGCGACCAGTGGTGCCGAAGGCAGGGTCACTACCCACTGCGCCAACGAGCCAGTCAACTATTATTGACCAGTTATGAACTATTATTGAAAATAATAACTTATTTAAGTTATTATTTTGAATAAAAGTTCTGTTTCATTGTAATTTAGCTTTATATTGAAATCAGTTCTGGAAAGCCCAAAAATATTGAGTTCTTTATTAATTTTATTGTAACGTTTCGCACCAGGATAAGTCAAGTTAAAAACGTTTTAAAAAAAGCTTTTAACAAAATTTCATGTAATTTATAGAATTAGGCGTTACTTTGCGGAGATCCATAATACAAAAGTAATAATAAAATTATTTTGCTATAATCCGTGAAGAAGTAAAATAGAAAATATATATAATGCTAAATGTAGAATGGACAATCGCAAAAAAATCCAAAATCGCAAAAAAGATCGTGGAGTCTATCTCCTGATGATGCTACGGTTACAGGGCGAAACGATTGTTGAGTTTGTGATAGTGAACGTATATAGTGCTTGTGTATTGTTGTGGCGGTGGTGGAGGTTTTTGCATGTATTTTTACAACTCCTGCATGTATCAGGTATGATAACCGATTGTCCATTCTACATTTAGCATTATATATATTTTCTATTTTACTTCATCGCGGATTATAGCAAAATAATTTTATTATTACTTTTTTTTAATTTTATGTCCCTACTGTTAATCGTTGAGCAGTTCCCTCGTCTGGAGCCAATCCTGGCAGCATCAGATCATGCTTATAAATATGCAATCAAAGTGGAAGTGGGTCAAATTTGTTATTAACACCTTGTCGCATGATTTGGCTAGGTGTGTTACGACAAGCATCAACCTTTAATCGCTTTTTGCAACACCTCAGTAACAAAGAGGGTGGTCTTATCAATTCAGCCAGATACCGACGAGTCAAATATTTCGCCTTTTACGACATCTCGGTAAGAAAAAAGGTGGTCTATTCTATTCAGCCGGATATCACACGGCATATCCTGGTACGGTCATAGCACAATAAAAAGATGGATGTAATTTAGGTAATACAATATGAAATTTAGTAATAAAAAATGTATATTAATTAATGAAATCTAGCCGTGTGGTATCCGGCTGAGTAGAATAGTACCACCCTCTTTTCTTACCGAGGTGTCGTAAAAGGCGACTAAGGTAAGTCGACCCGCCGTGTGGTATCCGGCTGAGTAGAATAGACCAACCTCATTTCTTACCGAGGTGTCGTAAAAGGCGACTAAGGTAAGATGACCCACCGTGTGTTATCCGATTTAGTAGAATAGACCACCGTCTTTCTTACCGAGGTGTCGTGAAATACGACAGAGGTAAGTTAACGTCAGGCAGGCGGCCGGTCGTAAAAACGCAGCGAAATCATGTTACAGCATGTTTATAACATGTTGTGCCGACCCCACTTAGAGTGGGATAAGGGCAGGAAGATGATGATTAATTAATGAAATCTGCATAATCAACGTATTTATTACAAATGACTATCTGTACATCATTGTACGTGAGATGACGTTAAATCAGTTATAAACCTTATCACAATATATTTTCATTGAAATAAAAGATACGTGCCTTTTGTATTAAACTGTTACAAATATTTCTTTAGCGAACCACGGAAGGTAAAACGGATTGACATATTTTTTTTATTTAAGATCGCATATAATGTTTCACTTTGTGTTAAATGTAAATATTTTAACAGACCGGAAATAGGTCCCAAATACAGAATATAGTTTCCTTTATAAATTAAAGTTAACAATTATTTATGCATTCTTATTTTACTTTGTAATAATCTAAAAAGTATCAAATTTAACACATGATTTAAGAAACATAACTTAATTTTTACGCATAAAAAATTGTTTATAAATTTTGTAAATATAATGTATAATTTCGCTTTACTAACTTTAAACTTTGTCTCATAAGAAGAAAAGCGGGTATTCCCAGCTTTCGTAGATTTCCAAATAATAATCATCACTTAAACGGAGATTCGCGGCAGAAAAGTTAGTAATTTAAGTTAATAATTTAATATACAATATTGATGAGTAAATATTAGTATGTATATACGTTCAATCTTTTATTATAAATTATAAAAGATTATTATTATTTAGTATAGTGATATAGTGTTTTATATATTCAATAAATTAATAGTAAATTTTAGTATTGCCCAAAAACAGGGATAAAACAATTTTTTTTACATAAAACCTAGTTAGATCAATTTTTCTCCCCCAAAACCCCTACCTACATGCTGAATTTTAGGAAAATCGTTCGAGCCGTTTCCGAGATTTATTAAATATTAAAGGTACACATACCAGGATATCATAAAACATAGTATCATCACATTCATATATTAAAAAATATTTAATTAAAAAAATCAATACTAATAAATACAAAAGTTTGTATTTACGCTCCATCACAACCGCTAGACCAATATTAATGTAATTTAATTGTAAATAATAGAAAGACAAGCATTAAAAAACAAATTAAAACTAATTAAATAATAACCAAAGTATAAAAAATAAAAATTAATAAATAAATAAATAAATAAATAAATAAATAAATAAATAAATAAATATATATATATATATATATATATATATATATATATATATATATATACACTAAATCAAAAAAACCATCCAATTCCCATTGCAATGGGGTAAATAAAGTTCCTAAAAACCACTTAATAATACGTTATATTCTCTAAATAGGTACCAGGATAACATAAAACAATAGGAGGCTCGTTCGAACGTACCAGTGTACTCTCTAGCAGCCGCCGTCGCAGCCGCAACTAGTGCGCACAATAACACTTTCCACATCGCGTCAACCCCCACGGGGAGCTGCTATCGCTACTGCTCGTGATCGCTACACTACATGCCTTAAGTAACGTCTGAAACCTACATGACTGCAAACGAGCGATAAAACTTGTACAGGTCACTCCTTTCATATGCTATTATACTTGACTAGCGATCGCTGGCGGCTCTGCCGGCGTGGAAAGATTGAAACCGTAATATAGGATAACCAAAAAATGTGGTAGCCCTGCGGTAGCACCGTGCGACTCTTTCAAGAAGGTGTCTGACCGTACCAATGAGTTTCTCTATTAAAAGTTATGTGTCCAATTGATAATTGCAATTTATCACACGCTTTTCGGTGAAGTGAAAACATCGTGAGGAAACCTGCATATCTCTAGAGAATTCTGGAATATGTGTAACCTGCCAATCCGCATTGGAGCAGCGCGGTAGGTCTTAGCTCCAAACCTTCTCTCCAAAAACGGAGAGAAGAGGCCTATTCCCAGCAGCGGGATAGTAACAGGCCGCTACTTACTTTTTTTTTACTAAAAAATGGTTACAGTGGGTTAACCTTTAAAACTGTCACGGACTTTTATTTGGAACTTTTAGAGGGGAACAATTTTGTCACCATTTGCTGAGCGCACGCAAGAAAAGCTTTAAATTATGCCGTTATACTATTTTTTATTGTTGCTCCTCTCCTATTCATCTTAGCGTGTTGTTATATAGCATATAGTCTTCCCCGATAAATGGACTATTTTATACTGAAATAATTCAAATCGGTCCAGTAGTTCCTGAGATTAGCGCGTTCAAACAATCAAGCAATCAAACAAACAAACAAAATCTTCAGCTTTGTATATTAATATAGATATATAAATACATAGGACCTGTTTGATCATGCCATGTTCTGTAATTATTTTGAAAGATATAAAAAAGATGAAACTTGAAAAGAAAAAATAAATTGGGCAGGTGGGGCTCGATCTGGGGTTTTTTTACTTCTTTAGTACGCTCGTTCCCCACCAATTGATTGCAATTTTTGATTGATTGAAAATGAATGTTAAATATCATTTGCATTCAATTCTAGATTTTAGTATTTTTTCAATGCCCGAAACCAGAGAGCCAGCAAGAAAATCGGTGGTTGCTCTTTGAAAAAAATATAATTCTTAATACTAGTTACTTCTAGTCATAACTGTCTTGTATAGGTTCGAAAAGAGCTATATCCACACAATCTTATCATCTAAGTAATCTTCAATATAGTATAGTATAGTAGGCTTTCCGTATCAGTCTCTTTTTAAGTGTTTTTAAACTGCTGTAATGGCATGGCTAAAATTGATTGCGGAATTTTATTATAGAATCTTATACCCAAAC
Organism: Morpho achilles; assembly: GCA_947086495.1. Lineage (NCBI taxonomy): Eukaryota > Metazoa > Arthropoda > Insecta > Lepidoptera > Nymphalidae > Morpho > Morpho achilles. The sequence continues at coordinate 17,701,712 of CAMTZB010000024.1, read as the reverse complement.
CTACAAAACGAAATACGTACTTTTGCAAGGCGTAAAGCAGGAGCCTATAGCCTATAAATTCTTCGATAAATCGCTCAAAGAATGTCCAAATCGGTCCAGTAGCTCCTGAGATTAGCGCGTTCAATCAAACAAACAAGCTCTTTATAGCTTTATATATATTAGTATAGATTTAAAGGTAACTATATTAGTTTCATATTCCTTTTAATTATTCGTTGCAACACTCAGTTACAGGCAATATTATTGAAATAAACTTGTTAACACGTGCTCTTGAATCGTCAACTCTACTGCTGGTTCGGAAAGCTGTTCCTACCGAGAAGAGCCACCAAGAAACTTGGCGGTTGCTCTTTTAAAATTTAATTCTTGCAACTAGATACATTTAGTTACTATCTTGTCCAGGGTCGAATAGTAGCTATATCCACACATTCTGATCATGTAAGTAGTCTTTGCGATTTTGGTCGTGGGGTCTATCTCCTGATGATGCTTCGGTTGCGGAGCGAAACGATTGTTGAGTTTGTGATAGTGAACGTATATAGTGCTTGTGTATTGTGGTGGCGGTGGTGGAGGTTTGTGCATGTATTTTTTAAAAATCCTGCATGTATCAGGCATGATAACCGATTGTCCACTATACATTTAGCATTATATATTTTTTCTATTTTGCTTCATCGCGGATTATAGCAAAATAATTTTATTATTACTTTTGTATTATGGATCTCCGCAAAGTAACGCCTAATTCTATATTCTACTTAGCCGGGTACCACATTTTACTAATATACGTTAAAATACTGATCTTTTAGTTTAGAGTGCACTGCAAAATACACCAGTCGACCGGAAATACAACAAGGAAACCAGAGTTTCCTCGGAGTTAAATGCAAAATACAAGTCCTGTACATTTAAAGGTCGACTCTGTTTACTATTTATGCTGTTTATTGACCCTTTGTATGTTGGATTATTAATGTATTTCATTTACTACAATAAGGCTACCTTTTTTATATCAGGAAAACAAATTATGGGTTGTCACTGCCAAACGGGGACGATCGGCGGGTATGTCGGACTCGCACCGACTAAAAACCTGACAGTGCCACCACGCTACTGGTGGCGGGGACAGGGTACCGTTGTACACATTGCCCCCATCCCCAGCAGCAGCTCTGAACCCCAGAGCGTGCCACCTCTGGATCGGAACCTCTCTCTGTGGCCCTTCCCTTCGCTAGATGATAAATCGGGAGCACCAAATGTATCAACTGCCTCAGGGGCCTTATAAAGTGGGCCTCCAATAAATCCTGTTCGGAACACCCGGAAGGTCCCCGTTAAGGCGGCACGCAATGGTCTTGAGCGAGTCGCCTGCAACCTGATCGCTTACGGCGGATCGGATCCAAGTACTCGACTTCCCGAATCCGCCCCACCGCCTCCTTCCGCGAGATAATATTCTCGCAGAAGGAGGCCATCGCTGCCCACGATCGTTCCCTGTCTACCATGGCACGAACCATGATGGGCAGAGAGAGATCGTGCCCACCTCCAAGTCCAGACTTGGTGTCAAACTTGGTGCCACAAAAATAAGGCTACCTACCTAAGCCCTGAATACGATCTTGGCGGATGAGAAGCAAAAGGAAAAGCCTAGCAGTAGACTGCGCTTTCCAATATAGTAAATTTATCCTCAATAGTATAGTAGGCTTCCTGTATTAGCTTCCTTACAATAATTGTTTAACTGCTGTAAAGGCAAAGCTTGTAAAATTGTTTGCAGAATTTTATTACACGTGTACGTCATTGGCGACTGTATTAAAAAATAACCATACCTCATCATCTTCCTGCCCTTATCCTAGTCTAAGTGGTGTCGGCCCAACATGTTATAAACTCGTTGTCACATGATTTGGCTGCGTATTTTACGACCGGTGGCCAACCTGACGACCTCGGTCAGAAAGAGGGTGGTCTCTTCTACTCAACCGGATACCACACGTCAGATCTACTTACCTTAATCTCTATTTAGAGATCTCGGTAAGAGATGAGGGTATTATATTCTACTCAGCCGGATACCACACTATGGGTCGACTTACCTTAGTCACGTTTTACGAGATCTCGGTTAGAAATGCGAGTGGTCTATCCTACTCAGACGGATACCATACGGCGGGTGGACTTATCTTAGTCGCGTTTTACTACACGTCGTTAAAAAATGAGTGTGGTCTATTCTACTCAGCCGGATAGCACAAGGCATTTTAGGCTGATTCCCTATCCTAAGTATAAAGCTCTATGGTCCAAATTCATTTAACAGATCCGTACCACAAATATAATAGTAACAGAAAAAATCATAACCTACTCAAAATAAATATGCGTTGAAATTCGGAAATGGTATATAAAAAATTGATTCCGGTTTAACATGATTTGCCGGGAAACAGTGCAAGGTTAACATTGTAAATATTTTGTAGTTATTTTTGTAATATGCGACGTTTTCAAAAAGTCATCGTTCCAATCAAGCGGCCTGTTTTAAAGCTACTTTCCATTAATGACAATCTTACATCTATACTAATTTATAAAGCCAAAGAGTTTGTTTTTTTGAACGCGCTAATCTCAGGAACTACTGGACTCATTGAAAAGGTTCAGTGTAAGATGTTCCACTTATTGAGGAAGGCATCAATATAACATCACGCTAAGATGAATAGGAGAGGGGCAGCAATAAAAAATAATACGAAAACGGCAAAATTTAAAGCTTTCCTTGGGTGCACTGATAAAATGGTAATAGTTATTCAAAAATCACGTACTACAAAATTGTTTCCCTCTAAAAGTTGTAAATAAAAGTCCGTGACAGCATATGTCTAGCTTTTAAGGTTAACCCACTTTAACCATTTTTATGGTTATGAAAATACTATATTACGGTTTTATTCTCTCCGCGCGGGCAGAGCCGCCAGCGACTGCAAGTCACTTTATAAAAAATATCTGGGTGACCGAGCTTCGCTCGGTAATTTTTTACAAAAAAATAAAAAATTAAAAAAAAAGAAAAAACAATTAATTAGTTCGGGATCGATCCTTGGCATTCACATTTCTAGAGGCTGCCCGTTAACCGAATAAGCTACGCCGACTTGACAGTTAATGGCGAAAATTCAATTCAATATAAATGTTAGTGTTTTTAAATGCCCAAAAACAGGGATAAAACAATATTTTTTTTACATATAACCTAGCTTGATCAATTTTTCTCCGCCAAAACCTCCTACATGCTGAATTTCAGGAAAATCGTTGGAGCCGTTTTCGAGATTCGGAAAATATTCATTTAAATATTAAGATATAATTTTACAAAAGCAATAATGATTTTATTTTGGTATAATCATGGATAAACTAAATAGAAAATATATAAAATATATATATATGGCTTAATGTAGAGTGGATTATTCGTTTTCATATACATGCAGAGTTTGTAAAGACACTTGCACATATCTCCACCACCTCCACCACAAGACGCAAGCACTACACACGTTCACTATCACAAACTCAACAATCGTTGATAGAACATAGATTCCACTGTCTATACGTGTGTATTGCCTGTGTATTGCGGTGGCTATGGTGGAGGTTTGTAATGTATAAGCTTTAATTGTTATTAAATATAATTGGTTTTAATGCATCATTATTGCATCAAAATAGACTTCATATTCTATCAGATTAGCTATGAAAGCGTAACAGACAGACAGACTTTGGTATTTGAAAAATTAGTATGGTTATATTGGGAAATACAGTCCCAAGGCCTACGTATTCCGAAATGACAAGGTCACATTTTAAGAGGAGGTTTTTACACCTTTGTACCTCTTTACTCGTAGTAAAAGTAGCGGTCTGTTACTATCCCACTGCTGAGAATAGGCCTCTGCTTTCCGTTTTTGGAGAGAAGGATTGAAGCTAAAACCTACCACGCTGCTCCAATGCGGATTAGTAGGTTACACATATCTCCTGAATTCTCTAGAGATATGCAGGTTACCTCACGATGTTTTCCTTCACCGAAAAGCGTGTGATAAATTGAAATTATCAATTAGACACCTAAGTTTTAACAGAAAAACTCATTGGTGTCTGCCCGGGTTTGAACCCGCGACCTTTTCGAAAGAGTCGAACGGTGCTACCGCTGGACCATCACAGCTTTACTCGTAGTACTTCTTTTACTTATTTGAGTATTCAGAACGCCTGTTAAAAACCATTAGCATTTTATACAATAATATAAATTGTTTATATATCTCTTAAGGAGATAAATTTCTTACATTTAGCTTATAACGATTCAAAAGAAGAATTAAGAATTATATTTTAAATAGAACAACCGCCCAGTTTCTTGCTGGCTCTTCTCGGTAGGATCAGCTTTTCGGACCAGCAGTAGAATTGACGATTCAAAAGCACTTGTTTACACGTTTACTTGAATAAAGAAAATTTTGAATTTGAATTCGTAAAAAGACTGCACTTTTTCTTTTGAACCGAACTTTTTGATTGACGATTTGTAGATTCAAAATTCGACGAATTGACGACAAAAGCACTTGTTTACAAGTTTATTTGAATAAAGAAAATTTTGATTTTTTTAAAATCAACATCTAGTGCTCCCAACGTTAATCCTCACAAAATGGCCGTAATAAAAAAAAACTACGTTATTAGACTAACACGTGACGGATTTTCTGAACTAAAGTTATTTCAATACAATGTAGTTCGCATATGTAAATGGAGAAAGATCGTGGTAACAAGAAACTCACCCGACCGGAGCGTAACGTTGTGGCCACAGAATAAGAGGGATTTTGGAGTGTTAAATATACGTGTATAAATAACAGCGTATTTTGACCCGCCGTGTGCTAACTGGCTGAGTAGAATAAACCACCCTCAATTCTTTCACGATGTCGTAAAAAACGACTACGATAAATTGACCCACCGTGTGGTATTCGGTTAAGTAGAATAGACCACCCTCAATTCTTTTCGCGGTGTCGCAAAAGGCGACTAAGGTAAGTAGACCCGCCGTGTGGTATCTGGTTGAGCAGAATAGGCTTACCTCATTTCTTTCCGAGGTGTCATAAAAGGAGACTAAGGTAAGATGGATCGCCGCGTGGTATCCAGCTTAGTAAAATAGACTACCCTCTTTTCTTACCGAAAGTGTCGTAAAGAGCGACTAACGTAAATTGGCTAGCCGCGTGGTATACAGCTTAGTAGAATAGACCAACCTCATTTCTTTCTGAGTTGTCTGAAAAGGCGACTAAGGTAAGTTGACCCGCCGTGTTGTATTCCGCTGAGTACAATAGACCACCTTTGTTTCTTACCGAGGTGACGTAAAAGGCGACTATGGTAAAATGACGTCAGGCAGATGGCCCGTCGTAAAATAATGAGCCAAATTATGTAACATCGTGTTTAAAACATGTTGTTACAACCCTGTTTGAGTCGGATAAGGGCAGGAGAATGATGATGTATTACGGCGCTCCGTTAAAGCAAACTCTTAAGGATCAATACATTTTAATCTAGTAAATCTCGTTGGTTTCTATGTCTTCTGGGCATATTTATGACGGCGTGAATACTAATCACAAACATACCTACATTTTTCGGCAATACCTATATGATGTGGGGTTATTACGTATTGGATTCCCATTATTTAGCAGGAAAAAACCTTACGGGTCCCATAGATCTTACCCGTCCCCCGTATGACGTCACACTAGGTAAAACAACCTGAGTGCACCATGACTCTGCTGGTGACAAAAATGGGATGCCGTTATATACACTACCCTTATCCCCGCCAGCAGCAACTCCGAACCCCAGAGTGCGCCACCTCTAGGTCAGCGTCTTTCTAAAAGTGGCCCCTCCCTCCGCTAATCGATGCACCGCCTTTGAGATCCTTTCAGGTAAGCGTCCGATAAACATGGCGGATTCCCTGAATCGATTTTCGCGAGTTTATTTGCTATTTAGTTGTACCGGATGGAGCCAGGGAAAGGCGATGGTGCGTGATTTCAACGGATTATGTTAAGAAGAAACACACTCGGATAGTTTTAAAACTTAATGTGCGTCTACAAGGCGTAACGGTTGCAGAACCGCAACCGAACCGCTCGAACCGCGAGCGTCTATCATAGACATTAATTAACTAAAATTATGTATTATCTGCGGCCTTGTATTCGCACGATCAAGTGATGTTTTATTATACTAACAGATGGCGTAACAGGTTCAATGGTAAGTAATAAGTAAGTATTTTTGACGTGACAACGTCTTAAATTAGGTTGCGGCTTGGAGTCACTCATAAAAAAGTGTAACGCCCGCTCACGTCTGTCACGATGAGTCACCGAAAGAAAGAGAGGCCCGCCGGACTGGCGAATGCCTTGCGTCTCTCTCCTACTCCAATCCATCACATTTAAAAAGACGTTGTCATGTAAAATCTTTGCCCGTAAAACCGATTTTACAGGCAACCGTTTTTATTTTATTTTATAAATTACATTTTATTAATATTTATATTTTAATTTACAGGTGCCGTGTCAGCAACAATAGTAAATAACTTATATATAACTAACGGAAATTCGTTGTTTGACACAATGAGTAATCTATAACCTCTGTTTTCATAGCCCAACGGTAAAAAGAAAGGGAAATATATCTTGCTAATGAGGCCTAGAGAGCATATTATGTGTAAAGGATTATAGCATATATTATATCATTTACATATTATATTACTTTTTAATTATCTAACTATGAGAGTCCATTACATTTTAAGATGTCGACTTGTGATTTTTATGATGGAGATATTTGTAGGTGTTGAGAGTAATAGAAGCTACTTTTTATTCCAAGACTACAGTAATTTATAGAATAAGGCGTTACTTTGCGGAGGGCCATAATACAAAAGTAATGAGAATATTATTTTGCTATAATCTTGCTATTATCGCGGATTTTTATCGCGAATTATAGCAAAATATTATTCTCATTACTTTTGTCCAAGACTACAGTCCACGCGAACTAAGTTGCGGGCAAAAGTTATATAATAATTGATATAAAAACCATTTGTGCTTGGTCAGAGTTTGAATCTATGATGCTTTAGTAATGTTAACGTCCTTTAACTGCTAACTTTAAACGGCGAATGTCGGTTTTCATGTCTGTTGTACGGACTACATTTTCTCATATAATCATATGCGTGTTGTTTGAAGAGATACCATTTCTGCCAACGCATATACAAAAGAAAAGTAAGTAGCGGCCTGTTACTATCCCACTGCTCAGAATAGGCCTCTTCTCTCCGTTTTTTGGAGAGAAGGATTGGAGCTAACCTACCAGGCTGCTCCAATGCGGATTGGTAAGTTACACATATCTCCATAATTCTCTAGAGATAGCAGGTTTCCTGTGTTTTTCTTCACCGAAAAGAGTGTGATAAATTGCAATTATCAATTAGACTCATAAGTTTTAACTGAAAAGCTCATTGTCTACCAGGGTTTAAACCCCTACCTCCTCGAAAGAGTCGCACGATGTTACCGCTGGGCTACCACAGCATTTAACGCGTATAAACGACGTGTGAATTAACGTTTATCAAATTTAACGTGTAATAACGTTGCTCTACTAACGTGCTATAGGTTCGATAGTATGGATGATAAACAGTTAATGCAATGACAAACGTCTTTTGATTAAAACAGGAAACAATTGTTAAAGGAAGTCTTGATTGAACTAAACGCGTAATCTTACACTAACTATTAATTATAAACTGATATTGAAACGAACAAATTCAAAATCATTTATAGGATTGGAAATTAACGCCGTGTGGTATCCGGCTGAATAGAATAGTACCACCCTCATTTCTTACCGAGGTGTCGTAAAAGGCGTCTAAGGTAAGTCGACCCGCCGTGTGGTATCCGGCTGAGTAGAATAGATCAACCTCATTTCTTACCGAGGTGTCGTAAAAGGCGACTAAGGTAAGTTGACCCACCGTGTGGTATCCGGTTTAGTAAAATAGACCACCCTCTTTCTTACCGAGGAGTCGTAAAGTATGACTGAGGTAAGTTGACGTCAGGCAGGCGGCCGGTTGTAAAATACATAGCCAAATCATATGACAACATGTTTGTAACATGTTGTGCCGACCCCACTTATAGTGGGATAAGGGCAGGAGGATGATTATAGGATTGGACATTACTTTGCTGTGTCCTATTAATACTAATATATAAAACTGAAGAGTTTGTTTAGCAGTAGAGTTGACGATTCAAAAGCCCTTGTTTAAAAGTTGACTTGAATTAAATATTTTGAATTCGAATTTGAATATAAAGCCTTGGAAAATGCATATTAACACAGTAAATAACTACTGGCATTGCCACGTAATGATGAAATGAGCTATTGTTGGCCAGATTTAGAAAACTTTATACTATATCCCTATAGCCAGCTATACATTGTTATCCAATGTCGTTTGAATTATAACTAATAATTCTTCATTGTGCACTAAGAGACAATAAAAACTCTTTGTGTTATATACTAGTCATACCCACTTCGTTCGCATCGAATTTAATGTTAAAATACCCTCAATTATGTGCTATATATTGTTTTTTCCCTAGTAAGTAAGTAACGGCCTGTTACTATCCCACTGCTGGGCATAGGCCTCTTCTCTCCGTCCTTTTTTTTTGGGGAGAAGGATTGGAGCTAAGACCTACCACGCTGCTCCAATGCGGATTGGTAGGTTACACATATCTCCAGAATTCTCTAGAGATATGCCGGTCTCCTCACGATGTTTTCCTTCAACGAAAGGCGTGTGATAAATTGCAATTATCAATAAGACACATAAGTTTTACTAGGAAACTCATTGGTGCCTACCCGGGGTTTGAACCCTAGACCTCCTCAAAAGAGGCGCGCACTAGGCTACACAGTTTTTTCCCTATCGACAAAGAATTACGGGTTTTTCATGCTTTATGTTGGTTCGGTGTATTTATTCTGCGAATTATGGGGAAAGAGTAAAAGACAGACGTTCGCATTTATATTTAATATTGGTTTTGATTACTCGTAATTGATAATCGCAATTAATCACACGATTTTCGGTGAAGGAAAACATAGCGGAGAAATGTTGAGAAAAAAAAATTGGGGATATATGTGGATCTTTGCATTGAGTATTGACATACAGTACATATTGGTAGATAGAGGAGAATATTGAAGCTGTGATAGCCCAGCGATGAGACCGTGTGAGTGTTTCTAGTGGGCACTAGTTCAAACCCCGGACAAGCAATAAATTTTCTATTCAAACTTATGTGTCTAATTGATAATTGTAATTTCTGACACGGTTTTCGGTGAAGGTAAACATCGTGAGGAAACCTGCATATGTCTAGAGAATTCTGGGGATATGTGTAACCTACCAATCTGCATTGGAGCAGCGTGGTAGGTCTTAGCTCCAACTCTTCTCTCCAAAAGTAGTTTTCAAACAAACTTTCTCATTTATAATATTAAGTAGAATTAAGCCTATTACGCCGTGTGGTATCCAGCTATATAGAATACATCACCCTCATTTCTTACCGTGGTGTCGTAAAAGGCGTCTAAGGTAAGTCGACCCGCCGTGTGGTATCAGCTGAGTAGAATAGACCAACCTCATTTCTTAGCGAGGTATCCTACAAGGCGACTAAGAAAAGGTGCCCCACCGTGTGGTATTCTGTTTAGTAGAATAGAAAACACTCTTTCTTACCGAGGTGTCGCAAAATACGACAGAGGTAAGTTGACGTCAGGCAGGCGGCCGGCCGTAAAAACGCAGCCAAATCATGTGACAGCATGTGTATAACGTGTTGTGCTGACCCCACTTAGAGTGGGATAAGGGCAGGAATATGATGTAGGATTAAGACTATTGTTCTTAAATCTTTAAACTAACTTTAAATAGTACAGATTTCATTGAACATAGTATTGATTTGAATTGTTTAGAAACGGATCTTGAAAATTCATTATTTCAAAAGTAAGTAGTAAGTAGCGGCCTGTTACTATCCCACTGCTGGGCATAGGCCTCTTCTCTCCGTTTTTGGAGAGAAGAATTGGAGCTAAGACCTACCACGCTGCTCCAATGCGGATTGGTAGGTTACACATAACTCCAGATCTTTAGAGATATGCAGGTTTCCTCACGATGTTTTCCTTCAACGAAAAGCGTGTGATAAATTGCAATTATCAATTAGACACATAAGTTTTAACAGAAAAACTCATTGGTGTCTGCCTGGGTTTGAACCCGTGACCTTCTCAAAAGAGTCACACGGTGTTACCACTGGGCTACCACAGCTTATTTCAAAAGTAATAATAAAATTATTTTGCTATAATCCGCGAAGAAACTTATTATATTCTTTAAAAATAACACCTCAGCTGTTTTTGTATTGTTTGTTGGATATATCAATTAACAACGTTGAATAGATTTTAACAAATACATGTTAAGTATTTAACACTTCTGATCTAGTAGGTACATCCATTTATTACATTTTAGTTTAGTTTCACTAGCCGTGTGGTACCCGATTAGAATAGGCCACCGTCATTTCTTACCGAGGTGTTGTAAACGGCGACTTAGCTAAGTCGACCTACAGTATGGTATCCGGCGGAGTACAATAAACCGCCCTCATTTCTTTCAGAGGTGTTGTAAAAGATGACTAATGTAAGTTGACCTACCGTGTGGTATCCGGTTGAGTAGAATAGACCACCCTCTTTTGTTACCGAGGTATCGTAAAAGAAAACTAAGGTAAGTTGGCCTATCGTGTGGTATCTGACTGATTAGAATAAGCCACCATCATTTCTTACCGTGGTGTTGTAAAAGGCGACTAATGTAAGTCAACCCATCGTGTTATATGCGGCTCAATAGAATAGACCACCCTCATTTTTTACTGAGCTGTCGTAAAATGCGACTAAGGTAGGTTGACCCGTCTTGTGGAATCCGCCTGAGTAGAATAGATCACCCTTATTTCTTACCAAGGCATAAAAGGTGACTTAGGTAAATCGATAGCAGGCAAGCGCCCGGTTGTAAAATATCAAGCCAAGTCATGTGACCATGTTTATAACACGTTGTGCCGACTCCACTTATAAGGGCTGGAAAATGATGATGCTTTATATTAATTTCACCTGTATGTATTTTTGTATGTTTGTATGTAAGCGGCAAAAAATGTAATTTAAAGTTCGCGCGCTTAAAAGTAAAGAAATAACAATCAGTCAAACTAAAAATGGGAAAATATATTTAGTAAATAAAAACAAGTTATCGACCTGAAAGTGAAAAATGACGTAAAATAATATAAAATCAGTGGCCATACCATCTTTTTCGAGCATCCCACGCTTTTTTGACAATATTACTTTTTGCGATTCTGTCCTGGAGACTATATCCTGACGATGCTTCGGTTGCGGCGAAACGATTGTTGAGTTTGTGATAGTGAACGTGTGTAGTGCTTGTGTGTTGTGGTGGCTGTGGTAGAGGTTTGTGCGTACGTTTTTACGAATCCTGCATGTATCAGGTATGATAACCGATTGTCCACTCTACATTTAGCATTATATATATTTTCTATTTTACTTCATCAGGGATTATAGCGATATTTTACTATTACTTTTGTATTATGGGTCTCCGCAAAGTAACGCCTACTTCTATAAATTAATATTACTTTTATTTTTAATTATTTTTTACTTTGTATTATGAAAGCGCGCTTTTTGAGCAACCGCCGAGTTTCTTGCTGGCTCTTCTCGGTAGGAACAGCTTTCCGAACCAGCAGTAGAGTTGACGATTCAAAAGCACTTGTTCACAAGTTTATTTGAATAAAGAATATTTTGAATTTGAATTTGAATTTTATTTTATTAAACTACTAAGTAACGTATGCTATAATACGCTATAGCGATGGTAATGGGTATGTTTACAAAATTTACCAAAATTGGGATATTCCATCACTAATGTAGGCATATACTTGTAAGTGCGTTAACTTATGAAGGTGCGAAGGCCATAGACCATACGAGTACCTTAAAGTGTCAGTTTAGCTATAAAAAAAAGGTAGTGTGAAACGCTGAACAATCTATACTTTAATGTATAAAGCTGAAGAGATTGATTGTTTGCACGCGCCAATCTCAGGAACTACTGGACCGATTTGTAAAGTTCTTTCAGTGTAAGATAGTCCATTTATCGAGAAAGGCTATAGGCTATATTACATCACGTTAAGATGAATAGGAGAGGAGCAGCAATGAAAAGTAGTATCAACATGACAAAATTTAAATCTCTCCTTGCGATGAGTAAACGGTGATAGTTATCCAAAAATCGTGTATTACAAAATTGTTCCCCTCTAAATAAAAGTCTGCGCCAGCATATGTCTAGCTTTAAAGGTGTCATGCACTACCCGCCGATAACACAACAATACACAGGCATTGCACACACCACCACAAAGTCAACAATTGTTTCACCCCATTCCGAAGCATCGTCAGGAGATATACTATATATAAATTGCGATTTTGTCGTGGAGTCGGTTACGGGGCGTAAAAATTGTTCATATTCTGGTGGTGAATGAGTACATGCATATATTCGCTAATAAACAAAGACATACACAAAGACAAATCGCTTAAAGTCGCGTTATGGGTGTCTCCTGTGAGACCAAATCTCGGCTTAAAGCTATGCGCACAGAAATACGGAATAGGTTTACTTGGACGAAGTTTGCATAACTTAGTAGGATAGGAAATAATAAATATAAAAATACTAGAAATCGTCAGCGGCCCCGCCCATGTTTAAAGATTAAAACTGTAATGTAGTATTTTGATAACCACAAAAATGGTTAGAGTGGGTTAACCTTAAAAGCTAGACTTATGTTGTCGCAGACTTTTATTTAGAACTTTTAAAGGGGAACAATTTTGTCATACATGTTTTTGAATAGCTATCACCGTTTACACAGCGCACGCAAGAAGAGATTTAAATTTTGATACTATTCTTTATTGCTGCTCCACTCCTATTCAATAAACATAAAGACATGACACACACACCGCCGTGCGATAGCCGACTGAATAGAATAGACCAACCTCATTTCTTACCGAGGTGTCGTAAAAGGCGACTAAGGTAAGTTGACCCACCGTGTGGTGTCCGGTTTAGTAGAATAGACCACCCTCTTCCTTACAGAGGAGTCGTAAAATACGACTGAGGTAAGTTGAGGTCAGGCAGGCGGCCGGTCGCAAAAACTCAGCCAAATCATATGACAGCATGTTTATAACATGTGCCGACCCCACTTAGAGTGGGATAAGGGCAGGAAGAAGATGATAACAACATAACACACACAAAGAGAGAGTCCTGTGAGACCAAATTTCGGCTTAAAACGGTGCGTAGAGAAAGACTGAATAGGTCTACTTGGACGAAGTCTGCATCAGTAGGATAAGATATAAAAAACTAATATTTATTTATTTTATCGCGGCTTATATAAAAGAGATGCGATTCGAAAATCCAAATTCCTACTTTCAAAGTGTATCGATATAATTGTCCAGCACTATTGGTTACTTATGCAACAGCCGGCGCAAGCGCATCGCAGTACTAACTATGTCGGCGGCGCGGATACTCGCGTTCGCTTCTCTCTGCGCCACCGCGGCCGCGGACACTCGCACCGCACAAAACGGAAACAGTGTTCAAATAAACTATGAATTCAAAAGTGACATTATCACTAACACTACACAATATAGTGACAGAAACGAGCTTAGTGTCAGTGGTTTGCCTATCATCGGTCACGATATGGGTGGTCAAAACGCTTACGGCGTTTCAATGGTGGATGGCGATATAATTTACACCTTAACCGGTATGGATTTGAATTTATTTTTCAAAGATGCAAACAAAAATAATAATTATATTATTTTGTTATAATTCTCGATAAGAAAAAGAAAGAAATGAAAGACGTTAGAATAAAATTTTTAGAATTAAGCGTTATTTTGAGAGTTCAGTAGAAATTTATAGAAGCGTTATTTAGCAGAGATACAAAAACAAAATAATGATTACATTATTTCGCTATAATCCGAGATAAAAGCAAAACTATTGTAATGAACTCTACCTTTAGATCTCGATAAGAAAAATAATGATTTGAAACACAGAAGAAATTATTAGAATTAAGCATTATTTTGCAGAGATGTACATGAAAGTAATGATCATATTATTTTGCTATAATCCGCGATAAAAGAAAAACGATTTAATGAACCCTACCTTTAGATCTCGATAAGTTCAGGAAAGAAATGAAACACATTAGAATAAATTTTATAGAATTAAACGGTTTATTTTAAACTTTAGTAGAAATTGATAGAGCGTTATTTTGCAGAGATGCACACAAATATAATAATTATATTATTGTGCTATAATCCGCGATAACAAAAAACTATTGTAAAGAACTCTATCTTTAGATCTTGATAAGAAAAAGAAAGAAATGAAAGACTTTAGTAGAAATTTATAGAAGCGCTATTTTGCAGAGATGCACGAAGAATAATGATCATATTATTTTGTTATGAACCGCGATAAACGAAAACTATTGTAATCTTTAGATATCGAAAAGAAAAAGAAAGATATGAAAAACATTAGAAGAAATTTTATACAATTAAACCTTATTTTGCAGAAATGTAGACGAAAATAATGCTCATATTTTTTTGCTTTAACCCGCAATAATAACAAAGCTATTGTAAAGAACCATATCTTTAGATCTCGATAAGAAAAAGAAACAAATGAAACACAGCAGAAATCAATAGAAGTAAGCCTTATTTTGCACAGAGTATTTTGTAGTACACGAAAGTTATAATTATAAAAGCTATAAAGCAATAAAACTATTATTACATGCTCTACTTTTAGGCCTCGATAAGTAAATAAAATATATACACTTTATATATAATTTACTTTACCATTTGTATTTTTCATTCATTTTAATATTCTCTATTGCATCTCATCCTTATTTAAAAACTATCCCAAGATGCTACTCCTATTATATTCATGGTGGTGGTTTTTATATATTTATTACTTTACTCGCAACTTTATTCGCGTAGACTATAGAATAAAAGTATGAATAAAATTTAGCTTGGAATAAAGTTAGCTTCTGTCACTCTCCACGCCTTGTTGTATCCAGCTGATTAGAATAAACCACCCTCTTACTTACCGAGGTGTCGTAAAATACGACTAACTTAAACTGACGTCAGACGCGGCCGGTCGTAAAATACCTAGCCAAGTGACAAAATATTTAACACATTTTGTGCCAACCCCACATAAAGTGGGATAAGGGCAGGAAAATGATAACACATGGGCCATACGCATAGGGAACTATCGTCATAAGTAGACTATATTCTCAAATTCAAATTATCCTATATTCAAGTGGACTGTTTACAGTACTTTTAAATCGTCAAATGTTTACAGAACCACTAATTCGGAAGTTTGCTCCTACCGAGAAGAACCAGCAAGAAACTCGGCGGATAATCTTTACAACAAAAAAACGTATCAAAAGTAGAAAGTAGAAAAGGTGATTTGGTATCATTGTTTCAGATAAGGAGTACTATGAGATGCCTCAGCTATTCCACCTGGACGAGTACGAGGGATGTCTTGCCCTGCAAGGTGCCTACTGCCTCGGCAGCTTTGAATTGTCTCCCATTGGACACAATCCGCTATTCACCATTATGCAGGTGAGATGTTGTTATCCATATGATGTTGTGTTGTTGGAAATAATCCGAATAACTTCTGAGACCACCCTATATTTCTTCTTTCATTACTAGAAGGTCTCAATCTTGTATTTCTTGTAATGAATAATTTAAAAGTAGTAATTTAGGATGGTCTCAGAAGTTATTCGGATTATTTCCATTAAAAATATTTACATACTTTAGTGCCTGAAGACTAAGATCATTTGAGGAATAGGGAAAAACATTTTCTGTACTAATATTTATATTATTATTGTTTAATATTTATCATATATTTTTTTATTTACATTATAAACGTACAAGTTTTATCTATCTTAAATTACTTACACGCTAGGACTATACAAATCATGCCCACGTGGAATGGTCCCAAGAATGCTGGCAGCGTTTCCGCGCTGAATCGCTAAGTAAAGCAAAGCAAAGCGCAAACCTTTGCGATTTTGGTCGTGGATTTATTATTACTTTTGTAGAAGGTTGAAGGCAAAGCTTTCAAAATATAGATTTGTCTAAGAGCGGTCCATCTTGCATCTATTCTTTTAAAAACAAAGTGTTATTAATCAACAATAAACGCCTGACCGGGTCAATTACGAAGAGAAGGTCAGTTACTTGCAATGTTACATAACGGAAAAATAAACACTCACAATATTTGGATTCACTCGACGTTTAAACCAGAAAGTGAAAGGCGTTTCTGCAGATTAAGGTTTAGCGATCTGTCATATCGAGAGGTTTTATAACCATACAGTTACTTATACTATACTCCGTAGATTTAGGTAATTAACTAAAGGATATCCTGCTTATCGCACTGTAGGTGGGGTCAGCACATGTTATAAACATGTCACATGTTTTGGCTACGTATTCTACAAAAGTAATAATAAAATTATTTTGCTATAATCCACGATGAAGTAAAATAGAAAATATATATAATGCTAAATGTAGAGTGGACAATCGGTTATCATACCTGATACATGCAGGATTCGTAAAAAACACATGCACAAACCTCCACCACCGCCACCATGATACACAAGCACTATATACGTTCACTATCACAAACTCAACAATCGTTTCGCCCCGCAACCGAAGCATCGTCAGGAGATAGACTCCACGACCAAAATCGCAAAGCTTTGCCACAATTTTTAATAAATTAGGAAACGAGTTTACTTGTAATAACATTTCACTCGCAAAAATACTGACACAGAAACCGCCATTTTTGTTTACTTTGTCGATGTTGCATTATGTCATTCAACATTGAAAACGAAAGTCGTCTTAACATAATTATTCACATATATCTACTATACTACATAAAATTAAACCGTCTGTTTGTAATTTTATTAACTACATTTAAAAAACTTTCAGAAATTTTATTAAGTAAATAAATACGTATTCTTATCTTTAATATTCATCGCTGTGTGGTATCCGGTGAAATAGAATAGTACCACCCTCATTTCTTACCGAGGTGTCGTAAAAGGCGACTAAGCTAAGTCGACCCGCCGTGTGGTATCCGGCTGAGTAGAATAGATCAACCTCATTTCTTACCGAGGTATCGTATAAGGCGACTAAGGTAAGTTGACCCACCGTGTGGTATCCGGTTTAGTAGAATAGACCACCCTCTTTCTTACCGAGGTGTCGTGAAATACGACTGAAGTAAGTAAACGTCAGGCAGGCGGCCGGTTGTAAAAACGCAGCCAAATCACGTGACAGCATGTTTATAACATGTTGAGCCGACCCCACTTAGAATGGGATAAGGACAGGAATATGATGAATCTTGTATGTATATATATATATATTCGAAATCTCGGAAACGGCTCCAACGCTTTTCCTGAAATTCAGCATTTAGGGGGTTTTATCCCTGTTTTTGGGCATTAAAAAATATTAAAATTTGCCGCTTTATTTGCCGTTAAACGTCAAGTCAGCGTAGCTTATTCGGGGAACGGGTTGTCGCGAGAAATGAACATACCTAGGACCGAGCCCCACCTACCCTATTACTATTATTATTTTTTAATTTAGTTATAAGTCACTATAAGTATTCAGGTTATTTATTTATTATTTATATAAATTAAAGAAATAGGTTCTATTAGTATATATATATACGCGATATATAAAGGTTCTTTTCATAACGTTCTTATGAAAGAAAGATTTTCTTTTATAGAAATAGTTAAGACAGAACAGCGTCAGGGTCAGCTAGCATTCTAAATATTATATACTAGCTTTTACACTTGACTGGGCCTGCGTATGTTGTGTGATAGGTTGATAACAGATGGCGGTTTTGCTTTGTTATTTGGATGATAAAAAAGCCCGGATTTGAAAATCCTTTCAGCTACATACTGAACTGCGGTTTAATAATGTAAAATTGAAAATGTTTAAAAGATTGACCGCCGAGTTTCTTTCTGGTTCTTATCGGTAAGAGCAACATTCCGAACCAGTTGTAGCTTTATTAATTATATTGATCCTTGACGATTCAAAAGTGCTTGAAAGAGTTTATTTGAATAAAGATTATTTTGATTTGATTTGATTTTCAATGTCCTCCTATTCCTGTAGAATTGCCAGGATTTCTATAGCCTATATGTTATTCCGGTTTATAAGGACTAATTGTGCCAAATTCCATCGACATTGGTTCAGCGGATACTCAGAAACTTTCGCATTTTTAATATTAAGAGCCTATTTCACAAGTTACCAATAAACTGTCAGTTAGCTTATTCGGAACATATCTGACACGTATCGGAATTTTGCGTTTCGCAGGTTTCTGATAGGCTTATTCAGCACTTAAAGTCCCTAATAAGTTAACAGGTAGACCATGTGGCTGTTATTTTGTTTATCTGCCGGATAGCAAATACTTATTTCAAAATGGCCGCGATTCCTTTTTTTTAATTTTTCACTTTTTAGGCTCTTTTAGAGACATTTATCTGCTACTTAGTTTATTTGTCGGTTAACTATCCGACACTTTATCAGTAACTTGTGAAACAGGTCCTAAGTAGGATAGGATAGGATGATATAGTAGTTTCAAAACGTTATTTTCAGTATTCATTACTTTATTTATTTCTCACATTTTTGCAATTGATCGTAAAAAAAATAACTTGGTTTTATTTAACACTAAATTACATATAAGCAAAACAGCGCACGAAAAGAAATAAAGTGATTATAGTTGCATGCGATATTCATTATATTATGGAAATTGTTTTGTGCGTAAAATAGTTTGTTACACAAAGATTTCAGAAGTATATCTGGCTGCCCTTGATGTCTTTGTTAAATACTACTATAAAATAAGATGTTTTTGTACACGCAATATTTGTGTTAACAGAAAATTATTTGTCTATGGTTGGTATCAATATTTTATTTTAATATCATCCGTTGCTCATATGTCGTGGTATCCGGTTGAGTAGAATAGACCACCCTCAGTTCTTACCGTGGTGTCGTAGTCGTAAAAGGCGACTAAGGTGGTATCCGGTGGTATCCGGCTGAGTGGAATAGACCACCCTCATTTCTTACTGAGATGCCGTAATAGGCGACTAAGACAAGATGACCCACTGTGTGGTATCCGGCTAAGACAACCCACTCTCTTACCGAGTTGTCGTAAAAGGCGACTAAGTTAAGTTTACCCGCCGTGTGGTATCCGGCTAAGTAGAATAGACTACCCTCTTTCTTACTGAGTTGTTGTAAAAAACGACTAAGATAAGTCGACCCGCCGCGCCGTGTGGTATCCGGCTGAGTAAAATAGACTATCCTTATGCTCATTACCACACGGCAGGCCGACTTACCTTAGTCGCCGTTCACGACGCCTCGGTAAGAAATGAGAGTGGTCTATTCTACTCAACCGGATACCACACGGCATATGTGCATCAGATCATATTAAAATATAATATTAATACCAACCATAGACAAATAATTTAATACAATATATTTTTAAATTGCCTTTATGTTAATATTAAAAATATATTTTTATAAAATATTAATTATAATAGTAGCAAAAAACATTACATATGTATATTACTTTGTATTTTTTTATTTTTCTCTATGATTTTTTTATACTTCAAAATACAATAACAAATATATTTGTTATTGTATTTATCTTATTATTAATATTTCATTACTATTATTTCTTTATGTACATACAAATTTAAATATTTTTAATTACGTTCGCTTATAGTTTTTTAGCAGTGATTTCATAATTTAATGCAATATATATTTAGAAGTCACGATTTTACATAATTTATTATTTTATCTTTGAAATCATTTTATTATTTTTATTTATTTTTTATCTCGCCTCTATTTTTATCTGGCTAACTAAATATATTTACTTCGAAATAAAATAATAAGGCTATAAAAATTATTAATGTTAGTTAGTAATTTTAAATAATTGTAATATTTTTATTTAGCTGGTGTTATTGGGCATTATTTTTTAGTCTCCAATTTTATTGTTATTATATTATTAATTAAAATCCGCTTGTGCTGTTTTAAAGGTAATCGGAAAATTAAACGTAATATATATATTTAGAACTCACGATTTTAAAACAATTTATTATTTTCAAAATTAATTTAATTCTTTTTATTTGTTTTTCAATATCCCCTGTACTTGGCTAATTAATTTTGTTTCTTTTGTAATACAATAATAATCTACTATTTGTTTTTATTTACTAATTTTAAATGACTGTAATATTGACATTATCTCCAATTTTATTGTTTTTATATTATTAATTAAAATTACCTTGTGCTATTTTAAATTTAATCGGAAAATTTAACATAATATATATATTTTTAGAACTCACGATTTGTAAATAATTTGTTTTTTTTTCTTATGTCGTAACTTTTATTTTTATGTATGTCGCCTTTTTTTTGCTTACTAAATTTAATTTACTTCAAAACACTATAATACTATAATAAAACTATATGATTTTTTATTTACAATTTTGAAATGTTTGTTATATTTTTAAATAAAAAAAAACTAGCTTGTGCTGTTATAAATGTAATCGCAAAATGAAACGCGATATATATTAAAAACTCACGATTATTAAATAATTTTCCATTTATTCTCATTTTGAAAAAATATTTATTCTTTTTATTGTAATAATTTTTTTATATCGCCTGTACTGGTTAATTTTGTTTACTGTAAAATATAATAATAATTTTAAGTGTTTATTTTTTATATTTTTAATTAGCTTGTGTTTTCATAGTGATTTAAAAATATAACGCAACAATTATTTAGAACTCACGATTTTACATTATTTTTATTTGTTCTTATTTCGAAAAGTATTTTTATTTTTATTTTATATCGCTTATACTTGAGTGACTGATTTTATTTATAATACACATTGAATAGAATAATAAGACTATGCAATTGTTAAAGAATATTTTGAATTTAATGCTTCTCTGCGACGTAACTTAATTAAAAACTAAAACCAATAAGGATTTATGACACTAGCTATTGTTGTAACCATGGAGTTGTTATAGATTAGCTTTTAAATAAATTACAATATTTTTGAAATTCATAATGTCGTTTGCTCACTACGCAGGCGCAACAAGGTACATGATAAACCTGTTATATAGCACACTAGCTTTTACCCGCGACTTTGTTCGCGTAGAATTAACAGGATTTCTATAGCCTATATGTTACCCTGGTGTATAATTTAGGAAGCTGTGGTAGCCCAGCGGTAACACCGTGCGACTCTTTCGAGAAGGTCACGGGATCGAAACCGGGCAGACACCAATGAGTTTTTCTGTTAAAACTGATGTGTCTAATTGATAAATACAATTTATCACACGCTTTTCGGTGAAGGAAAACATCGTAAGGAAACCTGCATATCTCTAGAGAATTCTGGAGATATGTGTAACCTATCAACCCGCATTGGAGCAACGTGGTAGGTCTTAGCTTCAAACCCTCCAAAAACGGAGAGAAGAGGCCTATTCCCAGCAGTGGGAGAGTAACAGGCTGCTACTTACTTATAATTTATTATATTTCATTAAATACAACTTTATTGTTAACATGAAATTATAACTATTTAAAATTTCAGTATTGACATAAGTACCTATAACATATTTTTGTTATAATCTAAAATTTTATACTTAGTATGGCAACACTGATTGAAAATGTCTTTTTTACGTGAATAATTGAACCACATTTCATCGATATTGCTTCAGCGAATTCGCCGTGAAATTCAAATTCAAAATATTCTTTATTCAAATAAACTTGTAAAAGAGTGCTTTTGAATCGTCAACTCTACCGCTGGTTCAGAAAGCTGTTCCTACCGAGAAGAGTCAGCAAGAAACTCAGCGGTAGCTCTTTTAAAAATATAATTCTTAATACTATTTACATTAAGTCGTTACTATCCTATACAGGTTCAAAGAGAGCTATATCTACACATTCTTATCTTCTAAATAATCTTCAAGAATATAGGCTTTCTATATTAGCCTTAGGAAGAGTAACAAACATACATCCATACTCACAAACTTTTGCGTTTATAATATTAGTAGGATAGGATACTATTTTGGGATGGCTTCCCCACTCTAGTATAATAACTGTTTGTTTGTAACACGTGGTAGCAATTCAGAACGCATCAATAGTTAACATTAAGTGTTTTGGACCGCGACTCCCACAATCGGACCGGAACGCGGTAGTGATTGGTGAAACTGTCATATTGCGATACTAAAAGGAAAGCAAAACTCTTTTTACCCAAACTTTACGTACGCTCAGCAAATAATAGTTATAAATTAAACATTCCATGTAGGAAATTATGATGGACCCAATATTGGATCAAGCTTGCGCCTATCTTTCTCAAGCTTGGCCCGAAGGTGCACACCACGTTGGTCCAAACTTGTTTAAAGTCTGGGATGATAAAGCCAAGGCTTTATCATCCCAGGTGCACAGCACTGGCCCAAGACTGGGAAGAAGCGTTGGTCCAAACTGGATATATGTTGGACCAAGTCAGGCCCAAGGCAGAGGTAGAGCGACCAGTGGACCAATGATGATAACAACCGTAAATCCACTGTGAAACTATAACTTGGACCAACGTTATATATTTAAGTTGACCAAACACGGTGTACTTTTATTTCGTACAATAGCCCACACTTATATCGACCTGACAGGAGAAATAAAACTGCAACCGAGAGAACACAAATCTCACCTCTATTAACGAACCATTGGCCAACCTATACATGTCTACCTATACATTTCTTGTTTTACGAGGATGAAGCGCCCTTTCTGTGTCTTAGTGTGTGTGTGTGTCCAATTGTACTTGCTTTTCATGGCACTCCTGACTCTCCTCTATTATTATTTTTTGAAAAATTTTCACTTATAGCCCTGATCATGACTACCCTAATTTTATTTTTTTAACATAGGAAAAATCCCCTTATGGGTACTGGTTATGTCGGTCTCGCACCGACTAAAACGACCTGTGTGCTTCACCACGCTGCCGATGGCAAGGACAGGGTATCATTGTACATATTGCCCCCATCCCCGCCGACAGCTCTGATCCCAGAGAACAAACACCTTCTCCGGTTGGGACCCCTCGAAAGAGAAGCCCCCCTCCGCTAACCGGTGCATAGGGAGCACCAGGTGCACCGACCGCCTCGGGGACCTGTAAGCCAGGCGTCCGATATACCCCGTTCGGAACACCCGAAGGTCCCCAGTTAGGGCGGCAGACGATGGGCTTGGGCGAGTCACTGGACTCACCAGCAGCAGATTGGATCCAGAACAACAGTTCGTGGAACCGCTCCGCCGCCTCCCTCCGCAGAGCAAAGGGAGGCCATCGCTGCCCACCGTGTACCCTACAAGTCTAGTATAACTATATTTGTACAATTAATTATTATAATATCAAAGATCAAGATTAAAAATTATAGAGTCAATTCAATCAGAGTGGATCATACCCATACATGAATCCAGAGAATAAACTTAAATTTCCTTTACAGCGTTACTCAGCTAATTGGGTGGACAACTATAACCACACCCGAGTCCACCGCGGGATTTGCTTACAACGGAGTTGCCTACCACCAGATCACTACAACTCTTTAAAAACACCATCATTAGAAGCATGGTAAGTTACTTTCGGGAACCATGCATTTAAATTCGAAATCTTTACCTTTAATATTTAAATGAGTTAATTTTGTATAAAATCATCTTTATTCAATTAAGCTCTTTCAAGCACTTTTGAATCCTCAAGGATCAATATGATAAATGAAGCTGCAACTGGTTCGGAATGTTGCTCTTACCGAGAAGAACCAGAAAAAAAACTCGGCGGTCAATCTTTTAAACATTTTCAATTTTACATTATTAATCAGCAATCCTGTATGAAGCTGAAAGGATTTTCAAATCCAGGGATATTATACTCGAAATAATCTTAATTTTGTAATATGCTTAACGTAAAAGTATATCTCATACACTTAACTTAAACCTTTCTGTAGACGGTTCTAGTATGGATCGGGGAATTTTATTGTAGAAGCGAATACCGAGACCATCAAATGAGTTCCTAACTCTGCTGAGTCGTGACACAGGTATCAGAAGCTTTTTGTGACCTCTCATATGTCTATGATATACATCAAATTTCGTTTTGTAAAATTCACCTGAAGTAAGTTGATGTCAGGCAAATGTCCGGTCGTAAAATACCAAGCTAAATCACATCACAACATGGTTAAAACGTGTTGTGCCGACCCCACTTAAAGTGGGACAAGGGCTGGAGAAGGATGATTATTGTATTAAATTTGACCCCCAACAGGTTTGCGTCGTGTGTAAACGCAAGCACCATGGTTGCGTACAACCTGTCAGCAAGTCTCTTCCAGCTGGACTATTGTAGACAGGGTCTTGACAGGCCAGGGCCTCTTACTGCTAACGAACGAGGCTTCACTGTTTTGTTGTCAGTCCTTTTGGGACTGGCTACCATCAGCACAGCTTTAGATTTGGGCTTGACTGATCACGCTAAAAAAGGTGAGTGAGAATATAGCTAAAACTTCTATTGAAGGATCCTTCTCTTTTGACAATACCGTGCCTTTCTTCGGCACAGCTGGCGTCATATCCGTGACATTTTGACGATGCGAAAGCTGACAGGATATGACTTGATTAAAAGTTAGGTATGGCGCATTTTATTGTGGCTATAGATTTAGTTCCAAATGCAAATGCAATATAAGCCGTGCTATCGGTATGAACATAGATTTTAATTCGCTTAAGATAAAAAATTGTTGCCCTTTGAAATCTGAAATTTTAACAATCGTAATTTTTTACTCTTTCGACTCAAGTGGTTGTCGACCCCTGACTTACGGTAAGCGGTATGTAACAGCTCACTACTGAATAAAGGCCTTATCTCTCCATACTGCTCCGATCTAGATTGATAGGTTACACATATTTCCACAATTCTCCCGAGATATAACAGGCCTGCGGCTGGTCTTAAAATAACTATCCAAATAACTTGACATATTTAAAACATGTCGTGCTGACCCTACTTAGAGTGGAATAAGGGCAGGATCAATGATGATTAAAGTAGCGGCTTCTTATTATTCCACTTCTATGAATAGACCCTCCTCTCTCCGTTTTCAGAGAACAAGGTGCTAACCCATCACGCTGCTCCAATGTGGATTGGTTGGATACACATATTTCTCTGGATTCATGTAGTTTTCCTCACGATGTTTCCTTCACCGAAAAGCTTATTAAATATTGCAATTAGCTAGACAATCGGGACTCCATTTAAAGTATCGCACTATCTCTCTCATGTCTTTAGTGTATTATGTATTCTATGTAAATCATTCTCTATTTTCTTATATCCCCTGCTCAGGCTACGGCTGGGCTATGTCGTGGTCTCTGCGATCCTCGTGGGACGCGCTGACCGCCCCATCACCGACCTCCCGCAGCGCGGACCTAGGGTCATTCGATGGATTGCGGGTGTTCTGTATGCTCTGCGTCATCATCGAGCACGTCTGCTGGCTCGGCACGCAGACCTACATGGCTGATACACGGCGTTATGAACAGGTAACACTACCCATTTGTTGAGCTCAGTATTCTAATAAGGTTTTTTCAAGTACTTTTAAATCAAAGTTTATGTATAGAAATCAGCTCTACTTACGCCTCATTCTATGGGATTTCTCCGCCTAGTTTCAAGCCCTTCCGGGCCCTTATTCATGAGCTCTTTATACGGCGTTATCGGTGCGAGAACTGCGTGAAGCAGCTTACTGAGCTTGGCTGGGGCGGTAGGATCGGGATCACGCATTTTCAAACTATAATTTGTTGCTCTGGTCTTGAAATTCCTATTCAAATTCAAAATGTTCCTTATTCAAGTACACCTGTAAACAAGTGCTTTTGAATCGTCAACTGCTACTGCTGGTGAAATCTGTTCCTGCCGAAAAGAGCCAGCAAGAAACTCGGCGCTTTTCTTTTCAAAATAATTCCTATAACTAGTTACATTTAGTTACTATCTTGTACAGGATGGAACAGTATCTACATGCACGCATTCTTATCGTCTTAATAATCCTCATAAATATAGTAGGCTTTTGCATCAGCCTCCCTATAACAGTATTTTTAAAATGTTGTAATAGCAAAGCTAAACTTGTTTGCGGGATTTATTATAGAATCTTATACCCAAACCCACTAACGACGTACTTTGTTCTTCATCGGATATAAAGAAGAAATTTGTATCTGGTTCAAATCGATCTTTATATAAAGTTTTGAACCATCAAAGATCAATATGATTAATGTAACTAAAACTAATGTTTTGGAATGTTGCTCTTACTGAGAAGAACCACTAAGAAACCTGGCGGCCAATCTTTTAAACATTTGGAATTCCATAATTATTTTGCACTCCTGTAATGTATTTCTTGTCTCATTCAAATTCCAATTCCAAATATTCTTTGTTCAAGAAAACTTGAACACTTGAAGTAAATACGGCACTAAGTACCTAAAAATTAAAATTCTAAGTAAGTATGCAATTTGGTTCTAAAACCAATTTTACTTAGTTCAAATTTTAATTTTTAGGTACTTAGTGCCTTTTTTCTTCAAGTGTTTACTTGCTAATAAGTGATTTTTAGTCGTCAACTCTAGTGCTGGTTAAGTAAGCTTTTCGTACCGAGAAAAGCCCGCAAGAAACTTGGCAGTTGCACTTTTGAAATATGATATGTTTAAAACAACACGATTTAAACTCCTATGGGAGAAAAATTTAAAAAGACCAACTAATAGGACAGTTCTAGAAGAGAGAACCTAGTCAACTTTACAGATTTTTGAGGTTTTTTTATTTTTGTGAACGTTCTATTCTTTGATATGAATTTGTCTCATGACAGATACGTCGCGCAAGCGATGTTGTTCTGATGACGAACAGTACCCTGGTGGTGCAGATTTTCTTCCTCATGGCGAGCTTCCTGCTGGCACATAAGCTGCTGCAGCAACGGCAGCATCTACCATCAGTCAGCACGTTTTTTAACACTATGCTCAATAGAATTATTAGGTTAGTGATTTCCTACTATCACTGCATATTATAAAGCGAAGTCGACCATAGCGTATGTATGTTCGCGTTAAACTCAACAACTATTGAATAAATTTTCATGCAGCCTTCTTTTATAGATAGAGTAGTTTATTAGAAAGGTTTAAATGTATAATTTATTTTGGGTTTGTATAAATGGGTTGAAATACAATAATTGTTGAAAATGTATTCTAATTTATAAAAAAGTGGTCACGTATGCCTATTGGAAATTTATTTACGACGCACTAACAGTGCCAGCTGCTTCGCACGCATGAAAATGTCATAATTTTTTTACCGAATTGAAATTTTGGACATAAAAGTAGTTATTGTGAGTTAACCATTAGAGATAGAGAAATGCCATTGCGAACTTTTTTGTAGTATTTTGGACCATCGACCACATACAGAAAGACAGCTTTCGGGGATTTTGTTTTATTATAAGTGTAGATACAGCTTTATAGAATTAGGCGTTACTTTGCGGAGATCCATAATACAAAAGTAATAATAAAATTATTTTGCTATAATCCGCGATGAAGCAAAATAGAAAAAATATATAATGCTAAATGTATAGTGGAAAATCGGTTATCATACCTGATACATGCAGGATTCTTAAAAAAACACATGCACAAACCTCCACCACCGCCACCACAATACACAAGCACTATATACGTTCACTATCACAAACTCAACAATCGTTTCGCCCCACAACCGATTGAATATTTAGCAATATATATTTTCTATTTTACTTCATCGCGGATTATAGCAAAATAATTTTATTATTACCTTTGTATAGATATAGCTTTAATTCTTACCAAATTAATAAACGGCATGTATCTCAAATTTCAAATTCGTTTCAGACGGCCATTTTATAGGTTAATTTGTCACCTTTCGCTTTTGCCTAGAATAAGTCCAAGTTACTTCGTGGTACTTTGGTTCGCGGCGTCCTGGTGGGAACGGCTTGGCGGGGGGCCTCAGTGGAATCCCCTGGTGACGTCAGAAGCCGCTGTGTGCAGACACAAATGGTGGACCCACCTGCTTTATCTCAACAACGTGGTATATCCGGATGAGAAGTGTTTAATTCAGACATGGTAAGTTTTAATTTCATTTCACCATATCTACAACTTGTGTAACACAGACATCACAACTCTAAAAGATCAATTCTTGTTCAATATATCTTATATATAAAAATGAATTGATTGTCTGTATGTCTTGTAAGTTAACAAGTAGATCGTGAGGCTGTATTTTGTTTATCTCCTGGATAGCAGATACCTATATCAAAAAGGCCACGATTTCTTTAAAAATTTTCACATTTTAGTCTTTTTTTAGACATTTATCTGCTACTTAGTTTATTTGTCGGTTAACTATCCGACACTTTATCAGTAACTTGTGAAACAGGCACTTAGTTAATACTTGTTTGATATGATCTCAGGTACCTTGCAGCAGATATGCAGCTATATGCACTAGCACTGGCCCTGACTTTAGCACTGCGCGGTCGTCGCATCGCGCTGCCCGTCCTGGGAGCGCTGTTCGTCGGTGTGACAGCAGTTGCTCTGGTGCTGGCCTACATGTGGCATTTAGTGCCTACTATCGTTGTTCATCGACCTGAGTGAGCTTTTATCATAGTCTTTTCAGTATAAATTCCTTCATCCAATCTCTTACCCTTATTCTTTACACTCCGGCACAATATGTCTTCTTATTCCATTCTCCTTTATTCGTCAACTCTGGCGCCACTCCTTTAACATGCTTATAATTTTTCACACAATCCATCCATCTTTTTTTCTACCTCCCCTTAGTCATACATCAATCCACATCCATATTTGAAACTCTTTTGGTCACATGATTTTCATCCCTCATTACATGACCATACCAAATTAGTCTCGCACTTCTCATCTTTTCTGTAATGGACGCAACTTTCAGACTGCCCTTTTCAGTATAAATTATAAGGTTTATATATCTTCGTGGAGAATAAAGTGGCATAGGAAATGGGACTTTATTCTTTGAATGAGGCAATTTGTTGGTTCTTCCAGTCAGGGTGCATTTAAGTATTTATTAGATGATGATGATCATGATAGCTTGTGGGGAG
The DNA here is from genome assembly GCA_947086495.1 of Morpho achilles. NCBI lineage: Eukaryota > Metazoa > Arthropoda > Insecta > Lepidoptera > Nymphalidae > Morpho > Morpho achilles. The sequence continues at coordinate 17,672,666 of CAMTZB010000024.1, read as the reverse complement.
ACGGACAATCTCAAATTCTGTACCATTTACCATGGTGATTGACAACCGTGTGTAGTTGTTTCATGTATAGGTATTTAGTGTTAAAAACCTTTAAGTATAGTAAGAGATGGAGACATGTTGTGGCGTGACTTTTTGTATTGTTTTTATAGATCTATGATTCTTTAGTAGGTACATTACTTTAGTATATCTCTTTTTTCGTCTGTCGCGTGTGCTACGAAAGCTTCCAGTAGCCGAGTTTTTTTACACTTCAACAATTTACATAAAACCGTAATGTTTTTGACCTAAACCTTTCGTAAGAATTGCACAATCGTATTTAGTAAAAACCGTACAAAAATCCGTTTAGTAGATTTTGGAAAAATCGATCACATATAGACAGACAGGTCTTGTGGATTTTGTTCAATAAATTTAGATTTAGCCCGGTATATAAGCTTCTTTGTCAAAGCTCCTTTTCTATTTAATCCAAAAAAGGTTTATATGAATCTTCGTGTATATTTTAGCCTATGTTCATGTGTGTCGATGGACGTGGACGTGGACGTGGACGTGGACGTGGACGTGGGCATGGGATCTGTATGAAGGTGTGCATTTCTAATTACCCTTTATTCATGCAGGTCTGTACGCGTCGTGTACCGTGGTGACATGTCTTTCAACGTCCTTTACCAGTCGCCGTGGGGCAACGCAGCGGGGACGCTCGCTGGACTACTGTTGGCTCATTTGCATCACGCATTCAGTGACTCCTCTATACGCATCTCTGAGCATAAGGTAAGAGATAAAACTATGACAGAATACAAACAAAATTCATTACATAACCTCTTTTATGAATCACTGGTTTCTAAAAGATATGTATTGCAAGAGCTTTATAAATGGTCGATATGGAATAATTTGATTTCAAAAATAATAATTTATAAAATCGTCATTAGACCTGTCGTAATGTATGGATCAGAATGTTGGGCAATAAAAGAAAAGGATGAAAGAAATGTACATGCGAATGAGATGAGAATGTTAAGGTGGATGTGTGGTGTGACAAAACTTGGTAGAATACCCAATGAGTATATTAGGGGAAGTCTGAAAGTTGCGCACATTACAGAAAAGATGAGAAGTGCGAGACTAAGTTGGTATGCTCATGTAATGAGGAGAGATGAAAATCATGTGACCAAAAGAGTTTTAAATATGAATGTGCATGGATGTATGGCAAGGGGAAGGCCGAAAAAAAGATGGATGGACTGTGTGAAAAATGATAAGCATGTTAGAGGAGTGGCACCAGATTTGACGAATGATAGAGGAGAATGAAAAAAGAAGACATATTGTGCCGACCCCACTTAGAGTGGGATAAGGGTAGGAGAATGATGATGGAATAATTTGATTTCAATATTATTTTAATATAATATGTACTCTAATAATAAGCTACGCCGTGTGGTATCAGGTTGAATAGAATTGTACCACCCTCATTTCTTACCGAGGTGTCGTAAACGGCGACTAAGGCTAGTTGACCCACCGTGTGGTTTCCGGCTGAGTAGAATAGACCAACCTCATTTCTTACCGAGGTGTCGTAAACGGCGACTAAGATTAGTTGACCCACCGTGTGGTATCCGGCTGAGTAGAATAGACCAACCTCATTTCTAACCGAGGTGTCGTAAACGGCGACTAACGTAAGTTGACCCACCATGTGGTTTCCGGCTGAGTAGAATAGACAACCCTCATTTCTAACCGAGGTGTCGTAAACGGTGACTAAGGTTAGTTGACCCACCGTGTGGTATCCGGCTGAGTAGAATAGACCACCCTCATTTCTTAACGAGGTGTCGTAAAAGGCGACTAAGGCTAGTTGATCCACCGTGTCGTATCCGGCTGAGTATAATAGACCACCCTCTTTTCTTACCGAGGTGTCGTAAAAGGCGACTAAGTAAAGTTAACTCACCGTGTGGTATCCGGTTAAGTTTTGAATCACTGTCTTTTAAGATTATCGCAAATAGACAGACAGACGCCGGGAACATTGTTTCATATAGTAGTAGTAGTAGTAACGGCCTGTTACTATCCCACTGATGGGCATAGGCCTCTTCTCTCCGTTTTTGGAGAGAAGGTTTGGAACTAAGACCTACCACACAGCTCCAATGCGGATTGGTAGGTTACACATATCACCAGAATTCTCTAGAGATATGCAGGTTTCCTCACGATGTTTTCCTTCACCTAAAAGCGTGTGATAAATTGCAATTATCAATTAGACACATAAGTTTTACTAGAAAACTCATTGGTGCCTGCCCGGGGTTTGAACCCTAGACCTCCTCGAAAGAGGCGCACGGTGTTACCGCTGGGCTACCACAGCTTATTACCACAGCTTGTTTCATATAGTGAATCTATTTTACAGAGGTGTCAATTACAGCACAATGCAAACACAAAATATAAGCGCAATTTACTCCGTTGAGATTAATCTGCAATGTTTATAGTGCGCCGCAACCGTCCTCCGCAATCTACGCGATTGCAGTTTCGCATAATTATGGCTTCTGGTTTTGCTTGCGCAATTTCCGTAGCTATCCTACTTATATTATAAATGCGAAAGTTCGTAAATATGTATGTTTGTTACTCTTTCACGGCGAATTAAGGAGAGGCTGATACAGAAAGCCTACTATACTGTTGAGGATTATTTAGACGATAAAAATGCGTGGATATAAATATTGTTCGGCCCTGTACAAGATAGAAACATTAAATGTAACTAGCATTTAGAATTGTATTTTTTAAAAAGAGCAACCGCCGAGTTTCTTGCTGGCTCTTCTCGGTAGGAACAGCTTTCCGAACCAGCAGTAGAGTTGACGATTCAAAAGCACTTGTTTACAAGTTTATTTGAATAAAGAATATTTTGAATTTGAATTTGAATTTGAATCTGCTGGACCAATATCGATGTTATTTGTCACAGTTATTAATTATACACCGGAATAACATAGGCTGTAGAAATCCTGTTAGTTCTACAGAAATGGGATGACATTGACAAGCGCCATAAATTATCACAACACAACATCATCTTCCTGCCCTTATCCCACTCTAAGTGGGATCGGCACAACATGTTATAAACATGCTGTTGCATGATTTGCTTTTTTACGACCGGCCGGCTGCCTGACGTCAACTTACTTCAGTCGTATTTTACAACATCTCAGTAAGAAACGAGGGTGGTCTATTCTACTCAGACGGATACCACACGGTGAGTCAACTTACCTTAGTCGCCTTCACAACACTTCGGTAAGAAATGAGGGTGGTCTATTCTACTTAACCGGACACCACATGGTGAGTCGACTTACTTTAGTCGCCTTTTACGAAACCTCGATAAGAAAGAGGGTGGTCTATTCTACTTAACCGGATACCACACGGCGGGTCGACTTAGCTTAGTGGCCTGTTACGACACCTCGGTAGGAAAAGAGGGTGGTACTATTCTATTCAGCCGGATACCACACGGTCTTCATCCTACTAACATTATAAATGCGAAAGTTCGTGAACATGGATGTATGTTTGTTACTCTTTCACGGCGAATCCGCTGAACCAATATCGATGAAATTTGGCACAATTATTATCATTATACACCGGAATAACATAGGCTATAGAAATCCTGTTAATTATACAGAAATGGGATGACATTGAAAAGCGCCATCAAATATCACAACACAATAGTCCGCGCAAACGAAGTTGCGGGTACGAGTAAAAGTTAGTATTATAAATGTGAGTCTGTCCATCTATTATATTTTCACGGTGAATATTGATGAAATATATAGGTTACTAGCGGCCTGCCCCTGCTTCGCACGGGTATAAAATATATATCCCATGTCACTCAGTGTAAAAAAAATGATTAAAATCGATCCAGTAGTTTTGATTTATTCATTACTGCCCGTGGCCCGCAAGCGTTAAATTTGGAGAAAAACAATTTCCTTTCCCTATACCAAGAAGATTTCCTGCTATCTTTGGAATATCTAAATTCATATAGTACATTTTTACTTATTTACTTTTACATTTTCACTATGTATTTTATTTTTACAATTAATTACAGAATGTCTTTGAACAAACTCTTGAAAGAGCGACATATAGCTGCTAGATTCGATGTGCTATAGGGCGAAGCGCGGCGTCCTCACGGCATTTTAAATCTGTAATATCTCCGAAAATATTAACTTAAATTACATGCTGTAAACGGCCATATTGATCTATATTAAATCAACTATTTATTTAAGGTACTTAATTGGATAAGGATTAATGCTGTATTGTATAAAAATTGCTTCAAAAATAAGGCATTATTTTTCGTAAAAAATAAACGACAAAAAATGCTATAGTGGGTTATCCATAAGAGATAGACATATACCATCGCGGACTTTTCTGTAGACCTTTTCAAGGTGTACAAATACTTAGTACATCATTTTGATAAATCTCGTAGGGTTTAGGGCAATGTAATCGTAAAAAAATGTAATTATTTACGAAATGACATTAGAAACCTCAAAAATTACAGTATTTCTCTACTCCATATTGAATGGTGTTATACATATAAACCTTCCTCTTGAATCACTCTATCTATAAAAAAAAACCGCATCAAAATCTGTGGCGTAGTTTTAAAGATTTAAGATTACATAGGGATATATGGACAAACAAAGAATGTGACTTTTTTTATATACTATGTAGTGATATAAATTTTAGTGTTTTTAATGCCCAAAAACAGGGATAAAACTATTTTTTTAAAATAAAACCTAGCTAGATCGATTTTTCTCCCCAAAAAACCCCTACATGCTGAATTACAGAAAAATCGTTGGAATCGTTTCCGAAAATATATATATACATACAAGATTAACCCATATTATATTAGAGATATACTTTTGTTGCTAAATAATTTTCAATTTTGTCCCAGTTTAGGTCCTAACTTACTGGTTAGGGCTAAAGACTAGACTTTCACTTAGTACCAGTTAGTGTTACGACATGCCGATGCTATGTGGCTACAGCGTTTATGTATTGGGAAATATCTGAGATAACAAACTTGTAATAAGGCAAACACTAACGTTGCGTTTAACCTAATTAGAAATATAACTTCCTTATAACACAGATTACTTCTTTATATATACAACTAATATTTGTTGAAAGTGAGTGAACAATATGTGACACCCGAATGCCCCTTAAACTTAAGGGGAAAATTTATAAAACGGTCATTAGGCCAGTCGTAATGTATGGATCAGAATGTTGGGCAATAAAAGAAAAGGATGAAAGAAATGTGCATGCGAATGAGATGAGAATGTTAAGGTGGATGTGTGGTGTGACAAATCTTGATAGAATACGCAATGAGCATATTAGGGGAAGTTTGAAAGTTGCGCCCATTACAGAAAAGATGAGAAGTGCGAGACTAAGTTGGTATGGTCATGTAATGAGGAGGGATGAAAAACATGTGACCAAAAGAGATTGTGTGAAAAATGATATGCATGTTAAAGGAGTGGCATCAGAGTTGACGAATGATAGAGGAGAATGGAAGAAGAAGGCATATTGTGCCGACCCCACTTAGAGTGGGAAAAGGGTAGGAGAATGATGAATGATGATTTGTTGAAAGTGAGTATGGATGCATCTTTGTTACTCTTTCAGGGTGACTCCGCTGAACCAATATTGAAGAAATTTGGCACAATTATTCCTTATACACTGGAATAACATATATATGTTATAGAAATATGTATTTCCGAATTGAAATTTTTAACATAAATGTAATTAAAGTGAGTTAATCATAGGACAAAGAGACATACTATAGCGGACTTTTTTGAAGACCTACAATTCTTTAATACATTACTTTAGAGTATCTCTGCTGCGGCGCACGCGACTTCCCTCTCTTTCTAAGAGAAGCTCTGATAAAAAGCTCTGACGCAATGTTAGCATTTGATTAGAAGCTCTCATCAGACGAGATTTGGTTACAACTGCGCGACCTTTTAAATACAATTTACATAAAACAGCAATGTACTAACCTAAACCTTTTGGAAGAAAATTATTACCTTTAAGTAAAAACCGTACGAATATCCCTTTAGTAAATTTCGAGAAAATCGATCACATATGTACAGCTTTGGGGACTTTGTTTTATAATAAGCATAGATAGAAGTATAAACTTAAAAATATAAACTTGTTGTCAGTTGTTCTGCTGGTTGTCGGTGGCGGCAGCGCCAGCGGCTCTGTGGTGGGCGGCGACTTCCCCGGCCGCGCTGGGCGAGGGGCCCCCGGCTCGATTCCCGGCCGCGGCACTCGCTGCCTTCGAGCGACCCGTGTTCATACTGCTCGTGGCGATCGCCTTGCTGGGCGCCATTAACGGAGTGGACTGTACGTATCACATCTCAACATCCACTAGATTAGTCTTTATTGAATTAAAAGCCCACTATCCCACTGCTGGGCATAGGCCTCCGTTTTAGGGGGACCTACCACGCTGCTCCACTAGGGTTTGGTAGATTGCACATATCCCTAGAATTGCAAGTTTCCTCACGATATTTTCCTTTACCGGAAAGCTTGTGATAAATTACAGATATCAATTAGGTAGACACATAAGTATAACAGTGAAATTTATCATTTATGTCATTCATTAAATAAGAAGCAATTTTGTGTCAATCATCATCCTCATCCTCCTGCCCTTATCCCACTATAAGTAGGGTCGGTACATGTGTTAAACGTGTTGTTGTGTGATTAGGCAAAATATTTTACCGACCGCCTGACGTCCACTAACCATAGTCGCCTTTTAAGACACCTCGCTAAGAAAGAGGGTGGTCTATTCAACTCAGTATAACACACGGTGGATCAAATTACCTTAGTCGCCTTTCACATCTGAGTAGGAAATAAGAGTTGTCTATTCTACTCAGTCGGATACCACAAATTTAACTAGTTATAGGAATTATATTGTTAAAAGAGCAACCGCCGAGTTTCTTGCTGGCTCTTCTCGGTAGAAACAGCTTTCCGAACCAGCAGTAGAGTTGAAGATTCAAAAGTTTAAAGTTTACGGATAACTTTGAAAGTGGGGCCTTTTTTTTCGAACACTAACTAATGCTGTTAGCCCCAAAGGCTTTGACAGCGTCACGGAGAGAGTGGGCGGGCGAAGGAGCATTGCCGGAGTAAAAAAACTGGGAGAGCTAGTCTCGAGCGAGACCCGCAGCATCCGGGGAGCGTCGCCTTAAGGATGCCTCCTGTGAGGCCGGACCTCGGCTTAAAACCACGTGCTGTGAAGGACTGTATCGCACTTGAAAGTGGAGCCTTTTCAAGAAGTGTTATCTCACCGAAAATATAGGCGTCCAAAAAGCGTCCTGTATGACCCGGACGATCAAATAACGATCGCAAACAGCGTCTTCGCCGGCGAAGAAAAGGTCCTAGTTTTCTGACGTCGGTCGGCCGTGGCTTCTCGCCATCATACTATTAGCCCTCCACTACACGTCGCCCTAAGCCGTGGTCCGGCTTCACAGGAGGCACGCTTAGAACGACGTTACCCGACGCTAGTAGAGCTTCATACTACAGCGCGACGCCTAGTCACAGTCATACCATCAGCCCTCCACTACACGTCACCCTAAGCCGTGGTCCGGCCTCACAGGAGGCACCCTTAGGACGACGTTCCCCGACGCTAGTAGAGCTTCTGCGCTCTACTCTATGCATTTCGCAACTTCGGCGATGCTTTACGCTCATCCGTCCCGCCCGGTGACGCTGTAAAAGTCGTTAAGGCTAACAGCATATGGTCAATTAAAAAAAAAGGATGTGTCTATAAATAAAATGAAACTGTTCTAGCCCCATGGCGTAGATGGTTGTCGAATGGAGGCACGGTGCTAGCGCGGCTGTCGTATGGCGCCCTCTTACTACACATGCCTCTAAACAAATCACTACTGGCCACCCGACTGGTATCCACACAGCTGGATAGACAAAACGCTGTAAGTAATATGTCAAAAGTGACAACCTGTTACTATCCAACTATTGGGCATAGGCCTCCTCTCTTCGAGGTTAGGAGCTAGACCTACCACGCTGCTCCAATGCGATTACGTAGGTTACATATATCACGCAAATTCTCTAGAGATATGCAGGTTTCCTCACGGTTCCCTTACCGAAAAGCGTTTGATAAATTGCAATTATCAATTAGACATATAAGTTTTAATAGAAAGACTCATTGGTGCCTGCCCGGGTTTGAACTCGTGACACCCTCGAAAGACAAAAGTAATAATAAAATTATTTTGCTATAATCCGCGATGAAGTAAAATAGAAAATATATATAATGCTAAATGTAGAGTGGACAATCGGTTATCATACCTGATACATGCAGGAGTCGTAAAAAACACATGCACAAACCTCCACCACCGCCACCGTGATACACAAGCACTATAGCAAATGCAAAGCAAATGCTTTGCGATTTTGGTCGTGGAGTCTATCTCCTGACGATGCTTCGGTTGCGGGGCGAAACGATTGTTGAGTTTGTGATAGTGAACGTATATAGTGCTTGTGTTTTTTACGACTCCTGCATGTATCAGGTATGATAACCGATTGTCCACTCTACATTTAGCATTATATATATTTTCTATTTTACTTCATCGCGGATTATAGCAAAATAATTTTATTATTACTTTTGTATTATGGATCTCCGCAAAGTAACGCCTAATTCTATAAATTACCCTCGAAAGAGTCGCACGATCTCACCGCTGGACTACAACAGCTTAATATATATTGTAATAAACATTTTCTTATTATTATTGTGAAAAAAGGGCGGGCTGATCGACAAATGTGATATAGATACGCTAACACAAAGCGTTTTAGCGCATTATTAAAGGCTACTTAACATAATTTACCGGCTGCGTGCGTTTTAACTTAACTAAATAAGGTTATCTTTATAGGCAACCAAGTATTTTACTTAGTCCCTATCCAAGTAATCTTATGATCACTAAGCGATAAATGCCTAAAACCTTTACACGCCCTTTTGAAACGGAAATTTCACTCATATTTTATGAAACTAACGGGTTCAAAATTTTGCAAATAAAAACAAGCAAAAATCTCGGCAATTCATTTTAAAATTTACTTTTTTATATCCTAGACTATTTCCAGAGATAAAGATCTTTCATTATCTGATAAATTTTACAATGATAGTCCTATTGTACTTATTGTTTGTTTTTTTTTTAATTTCCTTCCGCGTTCCATTTGATAACAATACCGGAAAAACTCTTGTTACGAATCTAAAATTGTGTAATAATAGTTGATCAACAATGTAATTTTTAATGTTAATTAGCGTGATAAAGTAGCGATGTGCATGAAAATAATCGATTTTTAATAATCGGTTATTATTTCTTCAAAAATCGGTTTTTTTAAAAATCGATTTTTTTAGGTATCCCTTTTTCTTTTTTACTCTTTTTCTTGTTTTTTAAGATTAGATATGCATTTTTACGTATTATTTTATAAATTTTTAATTCGTTTCTTATTTAGCAACTATATTTTAGATTATTTCATAGTGGTATTTAAAATTGTTAACTTATAATAGTTTAAAATTTTACTTATTCTAAATTTTTTGCCTATACTGTATGAATTGAATTAATCGAAATGTACGAATGAAATGTGGGTAGATATAATTCGATATATCACTCGTACTTACTGACGAGTAATCAAGATTTTTGTCTACCCACATTTCATCAACAATTTAAACAGTGTTTAATTTGGTTCACCGTGGACGAGGATGGCTGACCTACTGTGATACAGTTGTTACTAGTACAGAGGTCAGCGTGATTCTACCTAAGATAACGAAAAATAGTTTAATATGTCTATTATTTTAAGTATGTTGCCTGTTGCGTAACTCGTTTGTGGGTTTTGGTATAAGATTCTATAATAAAATTCGGCAATCAATTTCAGCACTGCCATTACAGCAGTTTAAAAACACTGTTAAAAAGAGGCTGATACAGAAAGCCTACTATACTCTTGAAGATTATTTAGAAGATAAGAATGTGTGGATATAGCTCTCTTTGAACCTGTACAAGACAGTAACGACTTAATGTAAATAATATTAAGAATTATATTTTTAAAAGAGCAGCCGCCGAGTTTCTTGCTGGCTCTTCTCGGTAGGACCAGCTTTCCGAACCAGCAGTAGAGGTGACGATTCAAAGCACTTGTTTACAAGTTTATTTGAATAAAGAATATTTTGAATTTGAATTTGAATTTGTTATCAAAAATAACTTGTAATAATAAAATAAATAAATAAATTGTTGCAGGAAACCAATTTAGCCAAACTACACATATTAGTCCAATTTCACAAACAGCGCATCTGATATTATTTCTTAGTAGTTTTCCACTTTAATTAGTCTTTCTTGTAATTAATTATAAATATTAAAAAAGACAACTTTTGAAATAGTCAGACAAAAATCAATTTTTTATAAATAGATTATTTTTAAAGGGATAAAAATCGATTATTTATTAATCGATTTCTTCGACTCCAACATCACACACATTAAGATTAAGAAGTTATACAGACTATTTAAATAAACGTTTTAAATTTTTTTAGTCGCCCAGTTTGCATATGCATCTAGTTTCTTATCCAATTATATACATTTCATACGTACATGATAAAAAAAAATAATATTATTCAAAAAATGAAAGACAATAACAATTAAGAAAAATAAATGCACGAACTATGCATGTGTCTTAATATTAGTTCAGCAAATGAAACAAGATGGCGCTGTCAAAAAATGTGTGTAATGTTAGGTCGAGTTCGAAAATCATACTATACACTGTACATTATATTAACCATCTTTTGACAGATTGACGATTTACATATTTAGTGATGTCCTAAAGATTCTCGTATGCCATACCATTCCGATTATAGTACCTACTATCATTAATAGAATTACGTACCTAAGTAATTCGATTAATGATAACCTACGTAAACTAATAACAGATATAGAAATCAACATTTTGATTTAATATTGCCTTAGTTTTTTGAAAATAAATGTTAATCCGTGTGTATTTATTATAATCATAAAAAATATATTATACATCAACTGGCAACATCAACAGACCTTCCGCTCGGCCGCCATTTTGACGTGATCTGTCACTCTCAACGAAACGCCCGTGATAGTCACACGCATTTACGTTCGCGGAGTGTTCTCTCGCATCTGTTACACCTTGAGTTAAGTAGCTTTATTCCTCGGAAAAACTTTTGTGAAACTTATATTAATTGATCGTGAAAATGCCGAAAGGACGTGTGTTGAAAGCACAATCGAGACAGTTAGTGTTAAAACTTCATGAGTATTTTGAGCAAGAAAATCAAAATGGCGGACCTCTTATACCTATCACGCAAGTCCGAAACCGTGTTGCAGCCGCGTTGGGGATCAGTCTATCAACTGTGACTAAAATCACTACTGATGCCTACGGCAGGAGCGGCTTGGAGCAAAACAAACCATCTACACCAAAAAGAAAGCGCCGGGCTCATAAGGTGACAGCTGTTGATGACTTTGACGCTGACGCTATTCGTCGTCATGTATATGATTACAACTTGAGAAAAGAAATTCCAACTTTGAGAAAACTTATTGTTTCTTTGAAAAGAAGTGGTCTATTTCATGGTGAAAAATCTTCTTTGGTCAAAGTTTTGAACACAATTGGCTTTTCATATAAAAAGTTAAATAAAAGAAAATTATTAATGGAACGCACAGATATAGCTATAGCACGTTGTGATTTTTTAAGAGAGGCAAAGAAAATACAAGATTGGGCAAATATTGTTTTCACGGATGAAACATGGCTCAACGCTAACCACACACTATCTCGTTTCTGGACTGATGATACTGCTGATTCCACTTCCTCAGTACCAATGGGAAAAGGTGAGCGCCTAATCATTTGCCATGCAGGTACAGCAAAAGGATTTGTACAAGACGCACTGTTGGCATTCAAATCGAAGAAATCAAATGACTACCACGAAGAGATGAATGCAAATGTGTATGAAGAGTGGTTCAAAAAAATGCTCATTTCATTGGAAGAACCATCAATAATTTTTATTGATAATGCGCCCTACCACTCCCGTCAAATTGACAAAATGCCAACACAGGCTAATAAAAAGCATGAAATAATTAATTGGCTTCGGGACAATGGAGAAAATGTGGACGACTCAATGTTAAAAGTTGAATTAATAAAAATATTAAAAACCAAAAAGAGAGCAAAACTCTATGTAATCAATGAAATGGCAGCAGAATATGGCCATACTGTTCTTCGGATTCCTCCATACCACTGCCAGTACAACGCAATAGAACTTATATGGGCACAAGTAAAAGGGCATGCTGCGAGATGCAATACAAGCCCCCCATTCACAGCGAATAAAATGTTGCAATTGCTAAAAAATGCTTGCACCCACGTAACGGCCGAGAACTGGGCAAGTGTGGTGGAAAGAACTAAAAGAGTAATATTCTCTGATTGGGAACGTGATATTGCGTTTGATAATATATTATCTACACAAGAGCTAATAATAACTGCTACTGAAGACTCCTCATCGGAGGAGTCTAGTGTTGATTATCATTCCGACGACTCGTGCTAATAAAATAAATTAAAATATCCTGATTGTTTTATTTGTATTCATGTATTACCTAAGAAGAAAGTAAAACTTTATATAATGTTATTAAATGTCTTTTAATACTCGTAACATCGATTTCTACCGATTATTTTTAATCTGTGGCATAATCGTAGTAACCATTATGTGTGACATCACTAAGTGGGCGGTACCCATCCATAAAGTACAAATATTATTTGTATGATATTTGTACGTAAGCAATATAAAACTTAATGAGCGTGAGCTGTCAAAAGACTGATAATATGATGGACGCAGTATAATAGTACTAATAATTAAAAAGTAGCTCAGTATCTAATACCATCCTTTAGAACAATTTGACATATACAGAGATAAAAAAATGTAAAAAAGTGACACAAAATCATTTAATGTATTTAGAGCGAAGGTGCAGTGTGTATAGTATGTGTGTGTGAGAATTGTGTGCGTGCATTTGTGTATCTATGCGTCAATTAGTAATGCCTTAATAATATTATATAGTATTAATACAATACAAATAATAATTACAGATAGTAGAGTGGTTTGGAGTAGCGGCGGTGTCCTACGCGGCGGCAGTACCACTCGCTTTACTCGTCGAGTTACCAGCACAAAGACTGCACAAGGAATTGACGTCAATACTAAACAAACCAACCCCTGAACCTAATAAGAAAAAAACTGGCGTATTGGAAAAGACAGACTTACCACGATGTAAAGATACTAGCTGATAATACTTAGCAATTATTTATATGAAGGTCTCAGACCATAGACTAAGTTTTTTTTTGGACTGACAAAGCTGTTCGCCTTAATGGCCCTTACAGCGTGTCTGGGAGGGGGGTAGATTAAGTAACGCATAGCGTGAAGTATATGAAAGAAGCCGGGAAGAGTTGTACGTTAAATTTAACAATAAATAAAATAATTCTGTACTGTAATAAAAACTATTATAATCGCGGTGTCGAAAAAATCAGTTAATAGGATGATAATTTAGATATCGGAAGCAAACATACTAAACAATATCATATTGATTCTCAATAACTCCAATAATTCCGTTCCATTAAGAATAGTTTTGTAATAAAAAACAGAATTGGCTAGTCCTTATTGCTATATTGCTCGAGAAAAGATTTTTTCTATGAAAAAATAGCATAAAAGCAAACTTATTGTACCATAGCCAAATTAATGGAATAACTAAACATTCTGTGAATAACTGTTTTGTCTATGTCTAGCAAGCCATATAAGTATGTAAAGTTAATTTTACCATGGTAATTTCATTTTTTTTTAAATTTATATAAATTGATTGGCAAGTGGTCATTTAAGTACATATTTACCGATGTAAATTAATGTTATACCATTAATATTCTGAATATATGGCAACATTTAGATGATAAATATTTTATTTTCCTTGGACATTTACTATGGTTATTGTTCATATTATATATATTTAACAAAAATACAAATATCGAATATTTAAAAAGGTAAGAAGCACATTAGCTCATAGACAAGTCATTTTGAAATTTTAATATGCCAAATTATAATAATAATATATATTTGTGTCCAAAATAGCTTCTTACTTTAACTTAGCCTGTAACTATATGTCTATAGTCGTCATGATATACTCATTTTAAAGTTTCTATTTATATTCTTCCCACTTCTGATTCTTCTAGGTGTCTTGTAAGCTTAAGAAAAATAGATTGAAAATGCTTATTGAAGTGTTTTTATTTAAACCTTATCACAAGTCACAGTTACACTCAACTTACATAGAAATTATATTATAATATTCCCCAGGTAATAATGATTACAGAAGCTTAATCTACACTTATTTTTCTAATGCAGTGTTTTTCAATCTGTGGGTTGCGACTCCTATGGGGGTCAACACAAGGGGGTCACCAAAATTTTTCAACCTGTAAAGGGGTCGCGAAATCAAAGAGATTGAAAAACACTGGTCTAATGTCTGGTCTAACCAACTCACAAAATATGTTAATTATTGAAAGCACAAAACTTTTTCACATAAAACATTACTATTCAATTATGCTTTAATGATTATTTTATAAAAGATTTTAACCTGTCTTCCTTATAATTTAGTAATCATGCATACCAAGTCTGCTGTTTACTTTGCCCATTTTAACGTAAGATGAAGCACTCACATTGTAGATTGTTTAGTTAACTCATGATTTCATATAACTTTTACAATAGTGAAATGCATACTATTTTACAAACTGGGAAAGGTTTATCACTTTAAACAAATGAGTGCAAAACATAATTAGGACATTTTTAATTGAGAACATCGACAACTTATAAATTATTCAGTTATTTATATAAATTGGTTAAAACTTTGAGAAGATTGATATAAAAGTAATGATAATGTATGTTGCTATAGTCTGTGTTAATCATGGACTTTACCTTTCAATATTACACCTTTATTACTCTGAAGTTGCAAAATTAAAAAGAAATAATTCTGTTGATACCTATGGTTTTATTACCATGGATTTATAACCAATATTTGATTCAATTATCGATAATATTGTATGCTTCTGTCAATCATTTACAATAGGTGAATTAAAGTTAGAAGGCATTAATATAATCTAAATCTATCGCCGCGAAGGACCAGATCCACCTTGCCAACCACCACGATGACCTCCACCTCTTCCACCAGGTCTACCTCGACCAGCTGCAAACAGCAATGTTTTGAAATCATTATTATAGTACATTTAAGGTGATAAGATAAAAATGGGAATTATAGATTTTAAATCTACCGTTACTTTAGTTTGAGTTAGTAAGAAATAATTAAACTCAGTACTTATAAAATAATATAAAATGAATACTTCATCATGTTCCTGCCCTTGTCCCACTCTAAGTGGGGTCAGCACAACATGTTATGAACATGCTGTCAGATGATTTAGCTGCGTTTTTACGACTGGCCACTTGCCTGGCGTCAACTTATCTTAGTCGTATTTTACGACACCTCAGTAAGAAAGAGGGTGGTCTATTCTACTAAACCGGATACCACACGGAGGGTCAACTTACCTTAGTCGCTTTTTACGACACCACGGTAAGAAAAGAGTGTGGCACTATGCTATTTAGCCAGATAGCACACTAAATATATTCAAATTCAAATTCAAAATATTCTTTATTCAAATAAACTTGTAAACAAGTGCTTTTGAATCGTCAACTCTACTGCTGGTTCGGAAAGCTGTTGCTACCGAGAAGAGCCAGCAAGAAACTCGGCGGTTGCTCTTTTAAAAATAGTACCGGGTGACCGAGCCTTGCTCGGTAAATTTTTTAAAGATATGAAAAAGAAAAGAATAGAAATGAATATCTAGTATTCTTGAGACGAGTCACGAGTATTTATAAGCGTCTCTTTCAAAGATGTTTTAGGCATTATTAAGTAAACAGGTTAGTTAAAAATTCAAATATTTTATCAATAACATAAAAAAACAATCAAACACTCATTGGCATATAGAGCGAGAGCCTGTGAACCCCAGACCTTCATCATTTTATAAAAGCTGAATGTTTGTCAGTGCATGCTCCCAACACAGTTAAGAACGATGGCAGATTATGAAAATTTGGTCATTGTTGCTTTGAGAGATATATATTTGAGTTGCGCGCTACTCAATGTTGCAAAATGCCGATCTAATTTCGTCAAATTATAAAGTGTGATTTTTTGGTATTACCTTCAGAATAATATTAAAAATCACGTCAGTTAATGCCAGACATTTAGCATAGTAGCAACCCCTGCCAGACACCCTTAAAGTTCATGAAGTTTGAATTCTATTTACGTCATAGTATAAAAGCTGATTATTATATTATGTTACTTGGATACTAATAAGATGATGTTTCCTCATCAGCCAGACATCTTTAATAGTTCCAACCCCTGTCAGAAACTATTGCGGTAGCGACACATCTACGGAACGTTTGTATACTGCAGATATTTCGCAATAAATTTGTAATAAATGATTTATTATCACTACATAGTATAAAACAAAGTCACATTCTTTGTTCATACGCAACAGATTTTGATAAGGTTTTTTTTTAATAGATAGAGGGATTCAAGGGGAAGGTTTATATGTATAATAACATTCAATATGGATTAGAGAAAATTTGATTTGATTAGAGGAATACTGTAATTTTTGAGATTTGTAATGTGATGTCGTAAATAATTACATTTTTTTCCGCTTACATTGTAAACGTAGGCTAAACCCTACGAGATTTATCAATATAATGTCCTAAATATTTGTATACCTTGAAAAGATCTACAGAAAAGTCCGTGATGGTATCTATCTCTTATGGATAACCCACATTAGCATTTTTTGTCATTTACTTTTTACGAAAAATAATGTTTTATGTTCAAAGCAATTTTTATACAATACAGCATTAATCCTTATCCAATTAAGTGCCTTAAATAGATTGTTGATTTAATATAGATCAATATCGCTGTTTACAGCATGTAATTTAAGTGAACATTTTCGGAGATATTACAGATTTAAAATGCCGTTTAAAACGCCCTATAGCACTTCGAATTTAGCAGCTATATGTCGCTCTTTCAAGAGTTTGTTTAATGACAAGAAAGCTATGAATGTTGCATATAGAGACATTCTGTAATTAATTGTAAAAATAAAATTCATAGGGAAAAATGTAAAAATAAATAAGTAAATATGTAGTATATGAATTTAGATATTCCAAAGAATGCAGGAAATCTTCTTGGTATAGTAGGAGGGGAATTGTTTTTCTCCAAATTTACCGCTTGCGGGCCACGGGCAGTAATGAATAAATCAAAATTACAGGATCAATTTTAACCATTTTTCACTGAGTGACATAGGCTATATATTTTATAGCCGTGCGAAACAGGAGAAGGCCGCTAGTTATTATTATAAAAGAAATGTGAATGTACTTTTTTTGTCTGTTGTCAACTGCTGGTGCAGACCCGGTTTTTGTATGTATTTTATTTGCTGGATATCCAATCGCGTATAATACTCTGAATAAAAATTCATTATTTTTAGCAGCCATCGGTATTTTGCAACCTTGAGTACTGCGTATGTCTCAAAATCACTATGACCCAAATTTCATAATCTACCATCGTCCATCAGGTAAAAACCGACAAACTTTCAGTTTTTATAAAATGACGAAGGTCTGGGGTTCACGGGCTCTTAGTCCAATAGTGTTGCTTAACAACTCCATCTACTGGTACTGTCTCTTAAACAAAAATTACAGGTACATAATGAAAAATGGCCGTAAAGTAGTTCGTTGCTCCCAATAAAAATAAAAATATTATTACTCATCAACAGATGTCAGGAAGAGTCGTAGAGAGTTTGAGATATAACTTTAATTGTTACCAAAACATCATGAAAAATATAATTTAACTACTGAAAATTTGTAACGTTTGCTTTTTTCAATCTGGATCTTCTTTTAAAGATATATTTTTATATTATATATTTCGTATATAAATTATGAATTAAATACGTTGAAATAAAGGCCTTCAATAATAATTTTTAAATTAAATCAAATATTATAAAAAAAATTATAATAAATAATAATAAAAAAAATAATAAATAAGAAAAAGAATAAAAAATAAAAATTGTAAGACACCTGGGGTTCGAAACTGTGGTATCCTAATATCAACACATGTTCTAAAGTTATACCGTTTAACCATCACATGATGACATTTAATGGCGAAAATACCAGTTGCTTTCTATTCCAGTTTTTTTAAATGCTCAAAAACAGGGATAAAACGGGTTTTTTTTTTACATAAAACCTAGCTTGATCGATTTTTCTCCCCCAAAACCCTCTACATGCTGAATTTCAGGAAAATCGTTGGAGCCGTTTCCGAGATTCGGAAAATATATATATATACAAGATTAACTCATTTAAATTAAAAATATAATTCTTATGACTAGTTACATTTAGTTATCTTGTAAGAGAGCTATATCCACACATTCAGCCTCTTTGTAACAGTGTTTTTAAAGTGTTTTTATAAAATTAATACTTATTAAGTATTAAAAATTTGATATTTTTCATTCCAATTTTATATATGTAACAATCCAGTTATAGTGTATATGTTAACACAGGAGTCTGTTACCCTGGGTTGAAAATAGTAGTCATCATTGAGTTTCTATTAAAACTTGTGTGGATATCTCTAGAAAATATCTGGGATAATGTAATATAAATTATATCACCCTATCCAAAGAATAAAATCACATTTCCTATGTTTATATGTGGGAGATAAAACTATATTCTTGGATAGGGTGATGGAATGGTAGGTTATATACCTATCTAAGCAGAAAGACTTCTCTTATAAACGAGAAAGTATAAATTTACCCAGCAGTGCAACAAGGTAAGCAAATTTATTTTACATTTGATCTACCAAAACCAAATTTGGGTTCTAGAATTTTCAAATAATCAGATCAAGAATGAAAACTTTCTTACTAAAACCTATGAAAGCTTTTCAGAATTAAAATTATTATGATGGCGAGTTTGAACTCAAAAATCCAAATCATTCTGAGAAAAGGGATATTTTTCCAATTTACATTTGAAATTTTTACAGAATCGCAGGAACTTTTGTTTTAAAACAAATGTTCAGAAAAATCGCGACATACGAAATGTGTGGCTATAACAGGAATATAATTTTTCAAAGTATTAGATATAAATTGAAATTACTGACTTTTGTTTGTAAACAAACAATATTACCTATGTAACCAATTGTATAAATGTATACTGACCGTGAGCTCGTATTATAGCACTTTTACCGCGTCCAGCGGTCGGTTTGTTTCCTTGCCGTTTAAACATGGGCGCATTCTTCAACATGTCGGGTAATATAAGAAAGCGAATTTTTGAACCCCTGATGTAGACATTTTCTAACTGAGCAACTCTGCCGTCCCTGTACGTTACAGTCACTTGAGTCATTTGGCAATTCATATTATCTTCGGCTTCTATTAACTTCCCGCGGTAAACTTCGCCGGTGTTAGTTTCACAAGTTACTACATGGCCTTCCGCTTCGTGAAGTACTTTAATAGGAACACCGATAGACATTTTAAATGTTAATATTTCTCGAGATTGAGCGAAATATCAATTTTTTTCTGGTAATAACCAGATTCAAAAAGATTAAAAGTTTAGTTCTTCTGACGCTATAATTTTTCAATACAAACAATGGCGTTCACAGACAAATAAAGCTGTTAGTAGGGATGTGAAAAAGAATCGATTTTTTAAAATAATCGATTATTTTTTTAATTAATCGGTTTTTAATAATTATTTTTGATTGAATATTAAATTATCCACTTTTCTTTTTTACTCTTTTTTCTTGTTTTTTTTTTAGATAAGATATGCATTGTTGGATGAAGCCAATGTAGCCTAACTAAACACATTATATTTTAGTTAATATTTGAGTTTGTATTTATTGGTATTTGTTTATTTTATTTTATATAATATTTAATATTAAAAAGAAAAATTTCAAATAGTCAGAAAAAATCAATTATTAATTATTTTGATGCGAATAAATCTATTTATAAAAATCAATTTATTTTAAAGGGGACATAATCAATGCAATAGCGTATACATACTTAAAATTCGAATTTTGTATTAAAGTAAACACTATTAATTATCTATTTTATCAGTACGTTACAGACTATAAACCACAAATTTTCTGGTTCCTCTCCATATCAGTAGGAACAGCTTTTTGAACCAGCAGTAAAGTTGATGATTCAGAAGTGCTTGTTCACAAGTTCACTTGAATAGGAATTTAATTTTTTTTTACTTAGAACAATAAAAGAACCGAAAAATCCCATTATACATTTTTATTTTACAAAAATATTTTTCTCCAACTTTGTACTTGTCCCATATATTGTACAAGTGTCCCATATATTTATTTATTTAAATATTTATATATAAATAGTTCCCATATGTTATCAACGATCCTTATCCAATATTTGGGGTTTATTCGTTTTAAATTTTTTGCTAAGGATTGCTATTAATTCTTTGTAGAGTCGCTGCGTTGGTAGCTCAACCAGTAGCGCGAGTGGTATCGCCGCGGCATGAGAGACCAGTGTTACTGCCAGCCATTCGAAAATCTACAGGAATTAAAAAAAATTAATGTCTGTAGCAGCTCCAATTGTATTATCTATCTCTCTATATTTATTTTATACTAGCAATCGCCAGCGGCCCGCATGAAAAGATTAAGCTTTTTTATCATTAATATAGTCCTCAACAGTATATATAACTTCTGATAATTAAAGCCGCGTACAGACATTGCATTTGCGAGGCGTGCGTCGCAAATAGTACGTTACGCATGCCTCAGCGTGAGGCATACCACAGAACATTTATACATACGTCCCGAATGACGATGCTCAAGCTGAGCACACAAACAACCACGCATGGTATTTGTTAGTATTAGTCTATAAAAAGGTTTAAATTAAGTATAAGAAATATTCTTATCTCACTCTCAATAGTGTTAAGTAATTTGTGGAAACTTTGCTGGTTTGGCATTATTTTTTGTTACTTAATTTTTATAATTTATTATACTGTTTGTTTCCCTTCACTACATAGTATAAAACATTCTTTGTTTGTCCATATATCCCTATGTATGCTTAAATCTTTAAAACTACGCAACATATTTTGATGCGGTTTTTTTTAATAGACAGAGTGATTCAAGAGGAACGTTTAATATGTATAATAACATTCAATATGGAGTAGAGAAATAGTGTAATTTTTGAGGTTTCAAATAAATATCGTAAATAATTATATTTTTTTCCGCTTACATTGCAAACGCAGGCTAAACCCTACGAGATTATCAAAATGATGTACTAAGTATTTGTACACCTTGAAAAGATCTACAGAAAAGTCCGCGATGGTATATGTCTATCTCTTATGGATAACCCACAATAGTATTTTTTGCCATTTACTTTTTACGAAAAATAATGCCTTATTTTTGAAGCAATTTTTATACAATACAGCATTAATCCTTAACCAATTGAATACCTTTAATACATTGTTGATTTAATATAGATCAATATGGCCTTTTACAGCATGTAATTTAAATGAACATTTTCGGAGATATCACAGATTTAAAATCCCGCGAGGGGGCCGCGCTTCGCTCTAAAGCACTTCGAATTTAGCAGCGATCGGACGCGCTACTGTCGCTCTTTCAAGAGTAACCTCTAAAGAAAACATGTTTGTATTGTCTAATAATGATAAGAAAGCTATGAATGTTGTATATAAAGACATTCTGTAATTAATTTTAAAAATAAAATACATAGGGAAAAATGTAAAAATAAATATGTAGTATATGAATTTAAATATAGCAGGAAATCTTCTTGGCATAGGGAGAGGGGAATTGTTTTTCTCCAAATTTAACGCGTGCGGGCCACGGGCAGTAATGAATAAATCAAAATTACTTCATCGATATTAATCATTTTTTTCACTGAGTGACAAACTATATATTTTATATAGCCCGTGCGAAGCAGGGCAGGCCGCTAGTATATAAATAAAAAAAAATAAAAAAAATACTTACACCATTGAGTCTATCAACTTGTATAGGAGCTATTCGGTTAGCTAATAGATATTTGTTGATAGTGATATGCAGTAAGTATACACCGTACGACAACCGCGCCACCACAGTGGTACTATGCGATATCCATGTACCCTGTGCAGCTGAAACAAGATTCTGTTAATTTTTTTAAAGGGAAAATTCTTTAAATAATATATTGAATTAGACGTTACTTTGCGGAGATAATACAAAAGTTATAATAAAATAATTTTTTAGCAAAATTATTTTATTATTACTTTTAACATTTTGTGACGACCAAACTTAGAGTGGGATAAGGGTAGGAAAATAATGATAGTACCCTCGATTTTGTTTATGGCCCCCAGCAAGGCGATCGCCACGAGCAGTATGAACACGGGGCGCTCGAAGGCAGCGAGTGCCGCGGCCGGGAATCGAGCCGGCGGCCCCTCGCCCAGCGCGGCCGGGGAGCTCGCCGCCCACCACAGCGCCGCCGGCGCCGCCGCCACCGACGACCAGCGGAACAACTGACAACAAGTTTCATCATCCTGCCCTTATCCCACTCGAAGTGGGGTTGGCACAACATGTTACAAACATTTTTTTTTTAATTTATCCATTTAACAACATCCATTATTTTAACAGCTCGCCAATGCGATAATGGAGTACAACAACTTATTTTATCTTAAAATCTATAACGGATTGATCATATGTTGCTATAACAAATAGTTCAACTTGCTATCCGTGTGAATTCCCTCTGAGAGCAACATGTCACATGATTTGACTTCGTATTTTACGACCGGCCGTCCACCTGACGTCAACTTACCTTAGTCGCCTTTTACGACACCTCGGTAAGAAAGAGAGTGGTATTTTATACCACGGCTTCTTAAACTGTGGGTCGCGACCCCCAGGGGCGTCGCGAGACTACTGAAAGGGGCGTCGCAAAGATCTGATACTTTTCAATCATTATTGATACAACTACATGGCTGCAGCTGTCCTTTAAACAACTTTTCTAACAAAGATTTATTGATATTTCTCCTCCTGAGTTCCTTCATTACCCCTTTTCAATAAATTTAATTAAATAGATTTTATTACATTTATGATTGGTTACAACAATTTTAAATAAAATTTTAAAATTAGTATACACACTTCGTACAAATAAAAATCATACAAAATACTATTGTAGTTTTATTATAACAATTTTTTGAAAAAAGTGGCAATGCAAAACTGTTATTTACATTGTAAAATAGTGCGATATTACATCTACATCTACGGTTAATATATATAATTATATGGAGGAGGGGGTCGTTTAAAATTTCCTAAGCTTGAAGGGGGTCGCTATATAAAAAAGTTTAAGAAGCCCTGTTTTATACTATACAGTATATATATTATACGGCAGCGGCGGTGGCCACGCCTTTTTAAAGTGTTCCATGTCGCTCTGGTCTTCGTCATCGCATGCATGGATGAAGTGCAAGCGACGCTTACGGTGTCGGGTTCAAAGCGGCCTTTATATGAACCGGTAGTGTCAAAAATCGGTTTCCACGCCGGAGGTAGTGTCCATCCACTGTCTCTGTTAAAATAAACTTCATCCGTGCATCCGATGACGAAAACCAGAACGTGAGGGAACATGTTTAAGAGGCGCGACCACCGCTGCTACTGTGTCCCCCAAAGCCACTAACGAATCGCGCCCAGCGAGCTGCTGTACGCAGTTCCCGCTGCGATAACGTCGTGTAAAGAGCTCATGAATAAGGGCCCCTGGATGGGTTCGAAACTAGTCGGACTAACGCGATAGAATAACACGTGAGTATAGCCGGTTCTATACATTAAATATTAGTATAGATTATTAAAAAAGCTGTGGTAACCCAGCGGTAATACCGTGCGGCGGTAAAATACATATTGATACAGATCGGACACATAATCTTCTGTGTAATTTATGTCCTGATTATGTAATTACAAATAAGCCTTTATTCAATTCTTCACGGAATAACAAGTTAGAAACGCCAATATCCTTACATGAAATGGAGAAATGTATAAAATCATGTGATACGGCTCCAGGTTGCGACAACATTTCGTTCTCAATGATTAAGAGATTACCTGTTAATGGCAAACTCATTTTGATATCTTTATATCATAATTTTTTTAACAATGGTTTTGTGCCGTCTCCTCCCTCCATTGAGACGGCACAAAACCATTCGCATATGTCCAATTCCTAAATCAGGGTATAATTCAAATTCATTTACATCGCTACGACCTATTGCATTAATATCATGTTTGTGTAAAATATTCCATTCAATCATTAATAAACGATTAGAATAGTACTTAGAAAAGAACGACATGTTGTCACACAATATGGTAGAATTCAGAAAATGCCGGTCTTGTCTCGATGGATTAACATATTTAGTTTCTAAAATCCAATCGGGATTTACTAAAGGTTTTAGTACATTGGGGTGTTTTCTAGACATCAACAATGCGTACAATAATGTTAATATTAATGCTTTACTCTGTACCTTGGATAATTTAGGCGTGGGCTCAAAAATTTGTGAATATTTGTGGAACTTTTTGAGCGAAAGACGCCTGCATTGCTTAAATTATTCTCGAATGACCAGTTTAGGGCTAGCTCAAGGTGATCCCCTCTCCCCTCTTTTGTTTAATATAGTGACCATTGATATTTGTAAGAAATTTAATAACGACATCAATATATGTCAATATGCGGATGACTTTGCTATTAGTGTCACTTGTAAAGATGTCGATAAGGCTGTATTAGAATTACAATTAGCATTAAATGTAGTAATTAAGCTATTAACAGACCTTGGTTTAGAGGTTTCACCTTCGAAAAGTAGAATATGTCTATTTACTCGAAGACGAAATCCTCCGAATAGCTATAAGAATGTTAAAATTAATGGTGTAAATTTACAGTCCGTGAGAGCCGTTAAGTATCTTGGTTAGTGGCTGGATCGCTCTTTAAGGTGGGAAAAACATATTAATGAAATTAACACAAAGTCTTCGAAATTTTTAAATATTTTCAAAGTGCTGTCTGGGTCTGGCTGGGGTGTATATCCAAAACATCTTAAACGGCTATATAAGGCCTTAATTAGAAGCAGACTGGACTATGGTAGTTTCTTGTATGACAATAGTCGTAAATCCCATTTATACAAACTTGGCAAAATACAAAATACAAAATACAGTCAATGCGTGTAATCGGCGGATTCATCAAAACGACACCTAAACATTTCATGGAATCTGAACTCTGTATTACTCATATTGATATGTCGGAGATAATCAGATATACGCAAAGCATCTCTAAAAACAAACGAGAGTACATGAATCCATTTGAATTACAAAAATAATATTCTATATTACTCAGGAAATACGTTTCTTTTAACAAAATTTTCACAGACGGATCAAAAGGAAATGATGGTTTAGGAGCGGCATTTTTCGACGAACGTTTAGATTGTGGCATTAAATTCAAAATTGATTGTAATGTATCTATAATGTCCTTAGAACTTCATGCTATCGTGGAAGCTTTATCACGTACCTCCTTATTTGAAAACCTGGACGAAAGACACTAAACCCCCACTTACCTTATATTCATTGATACGTATTGATGATACATTGAGACTGTGGTGCAGATGTGCCAGCAGCAGCCCAGCCAGTGCTCCTGTGGCATTGCTTAATGGAGACATGTATAAAACGCCGAAAGACAGGTCACCTCGGTACGAGGCTAAAACTGACCTGCAATATCATCTAAAATGATTAACCCAGCACTCGTCAATCATCAACAACTTGTTTCTTCGCGTAATGTTAAATAGATCGGCCATTTTGGGACAATACTTTATGGTTAAGACAATCATATTCAGCAAGCGAGCCAAAATTAAGAGATGAAATTTGCTGGCGGGCCGCAAAACAATTTTTTCTTTACTATTCAAAGCTAAAAATAAATAACTGTTTTAAATAAGATATAAAAAATGCGTATCAAAAAGAGTTATTAGATTCAAGTTAAATAGAAAAAGTAATGAATATACTCGACGCTCATTTTTAAATCAGCTTAACATTGTGATTGTTCAAACGATAAAATTTATACGATATTTGAATTATAAGTAGTGTGATATGATACGAACTACTTATGCATGAGGGTATCGAGGTACTGGGAAATTTCGGAAATTTGCTCCTATACCGTGAAAAACCAGCAAGACACTTTGGGGATACTAACTCGCTTGTTTACAGGTTTACTTGAATCACTACATATTATAAAACAAAGTCGCATTCCTTGTCCATATATCCCTATGTATGCATAAAACTTTAAAACTACGCAACAGATTTTGATGCGGTTTTTTATTAATAGATAGAATGATTCCAGACGAAGGTTTGTACGTATAATAACATTCAATACGGAGTAGAGAAATACTGTAATTTTTGAGGTTTCTGTAAATAATTGCATTTTTTTCCGCTTACATTGCAAACGCAGGCTAAACCCTACGAGATTTATCAAAATTAAGCATTTGTACACCTTGAAAAACTCTACAGAAAAGTCCGCGATGGTATATGTCTATCTCTTATGGATAACCCACAATAGCATTCCCGCCCGGTGACGCTGTAAAAGCCGTTAGGGCTAACAGCATATTGTCAATTCGAAAAAAAAAAAAAACAATAGCATTTTTTGTCATTTACTTTTTACGAAAAATAATGCCTTATTCTTGAATAATGTTTTATACAATACAGCATTAATCCTTATCCAATTAAGTACCTTAAATAAATTGTTGATTTAATATAAATCACTATGGCCGTTTACAGCATCAAATGTAAGTGAACATTTTCGGAGATATTACAGATTTAAAATGCCGTGAGGACGGCGCGCTTCGCCCTATAGCACTTCGAATCTAGCAGCTATATGTCGTCAAGCTCTTTCAAGAGTTTGTTTAAAGACATTCTGTAATTAATTGTTAAAATAAAACACATAGGGAAAATGTAAAAGTAAATAAGTAAAAATGTACTATATGAATTTAGATATTCCGAAGATAGCAGAAAATCTTCTTGGTATAGGGAAAGGAAATTGTTTTTCTCCAAATTTAAGGCTTGCAGGCCACGGGCAGTAATGAATAAATCAAAAATGAATCGATTTTAATCATTTTTTTTTACACTCACTGACATGGGATATATATTTTATACCCGTGGGAAGCAGGGGCAGGCCGCTAGTAAAGAATAAAGAATGAATTTGTAAAATGATTAGTGCTCACTCTGCTCGATGTACTACGAAGGTAGGGACGAGATGCAAAGCATAAGCCAGCACTACAAGAATTGCTGTCACACCAACGAACACCACTCCCAGGACAAACAGCGCTATGCGACGACCGCGTAGCGCCAACGTCAGGGCCAGCGCTGTTACATAAAGCTGCATATCTGTCGCCAGGTACCTGTTATCAATTCAGACAAGTATATTTACTAAGTGAATATCCCTAAGAACTTTGGTGCTGATTATTTCTCGATTAGGTGCACTAACAAAAATCAAAATATTCAAAACTTTTGATTTGAAAAGATTTTGAATCGTCAATTCTACTGCCGGTTCGGAAAGCTGTTCCTAACGAGAAGAGCCAGCAAAAAACTCGGCGGTTGGTCTTTTCAACATAATACTTATAACTAGTTACATTAAGTCATTACTATCTTGTGCAGGGTCGGACAGTAAAACAACCCCAAAAATCCTCTCCCAGTGGTGTCAGACTAAAATGAGTCCATTATCCTCCTTACCCTCATTTCATTGTAAGTGGTGTGTACAACATGTTATAAACATGCTGACACATGATTTGTAGGTATTCTACGACTGGACGCCTGTCTGACGTCAGCTTACCTTAGTC
The DNA here is from genome assembly GCA_947086495.1 of Morpho achilles. Lineage (NCBI taxonomy): Eukaryota > Metazoa > Arthropoda > Insecta > Lepidoptera > Nymphalidae > Morpho > Morpho achilles. The sequence continues at coordinate 17,644,831 of CAMTZB010000024.1, read as the reverse complement.
TTTTACGCCACCTTGGTAAGAAACAGGGTGATCTATTCTACTCAGGTTAACTTACCTTAGTTAGCTTTTACGACACATCGATATCAAAGACGGTGGTCTATTCTATTTCGGATTCTTCCAGCGTATTTCCACACTGCGGTGTCCATTCATATTACACTCCAAGACCGGTCTAGCGTGGTTAGGATTTCGTCGCACGGTGTGACTTATTCATTAGTACAGTCGATTTAAAACTCTACTGAACCTTTTTTTTAACTGAAGAAAGTCCATACTATACTAGATTATATATAGTCTCTAGATTACCTATAGAGATTTCTATTCGAGGCGAGGATTGGCGAGGATTGGACAAAGGTCAATTTTAAGCTCTATTGAGTCGGCTTCAACCGATCAAAGTCCACTGCAGAATCGAGATCCCTTCTAGAGTTACATCTACAGTGTCTTCTTCTGTTTCAACCGAAAAATGTCCGTTACGTCTAGGTCTTTCTCAAAGTACTTCCGCGTAAAGGATCGTGTGTAACTTTGATTCAGTAGTTACCTGCGTGTGTGTATCTAACTCTTGGGAAGTTCTACGGACAGTGTTTTCTACTGAGGTTTAGTTAGGTCCGATACAATTCTTACCAGCTACAGTTAAACACTCACCACGTGTGAGGCAAGCATAATTCATCCGGGTATTGAAATTTATTAATAAATAACAGATGTCTCCACCAGTTTTGTCTGCATCCAAAGGCTTCAGACCTCACCAGAGGCGTCCACTGCGGCCCCGCTCCGAGCCGTTCCAACCAGGACGCCACGAACCAAAGCATCACTAAATAACTTGGAATTATTCTGGGTAAAGAAATAGAGACTTGGTTAAAACTTTGTCAAGCTTGTACTGAACTATAATTTGGCTGTGTGGTAACGATACTTTACTTAATAAAGGTACAAAAATTTAATGTGCATATAAAGAGTTTCATTAGGGCAGTGGAGTATCATTGTATAATTGTTGAAGACCTCTAAAAGTGACATATGAGTATCTCACCATACATTGCCAAAGTACGTATGTCGTTTTAGGTTTGGGTGTAAGATTCTATAATAAAATTGCGCAATCAATTTTAGCTTTGCCATTACAGCAGTTTAAAAAAACTGTTGAGAGGAGGGTTATACATAAAGCCTACTATACTGTTTAGAAATACTTGGATGATAAAAATGCGTGGACGTAGCTACTCTTCGACCCTGTACAAGACTAATAACTAAATGGAACTATAATAAAAATTATATTTTTAAAAGAGCAACCGCCGAGTTTCTTGCTATCTCTTCTCGGTAGGAACAGTTTTCCGAAACAGTACAGCAGTAGAGCTGACGATTCAAAAGCATTTGTTTACAAGTTTATTTGAATCAAGAAATTTTGAATTTGAATTGATTCATTCATAGAATTAGGCGTTACTTTGCGGAGATCCATAATACAAAAGTAATAATAAAATTATTTTGCTATAATCCGCGATGAAGTAAAATAGAAAATATATATAATGCTTAATGTAGAGTGGACAATCGGTTATCATACCTAATACATGCAGGATTCGTAAAAAACACATGCACATACCTCCACCACCGCCACCACGATACACAAGCACTATATACGTTCACTATCACAAACTCAACAATCGTTTCGCCCCGCAACCGAAGCATCATCAGGAGATAGACTCCACGACCAAAATCGCAAAGCTTTGCAATTTTGGTCGTGGATCGTGTCTCTCGATCTATAATAGTCACTAATAAAAAATAGGTATGATACCCTAATATGAGAAACCTATTATATCACCTAATAGGATTATTCAAATATCATCCTAATATAACACCTCTAGTTCTTCTACAGATCTCCTCATTCCTGTTTTGATCACGAGCGCATAAAATTCAAAAATTCAAAATTCAAAATATTCTTTATTTAAATAAACCTGTTAACAAATGCTTTTGAATCGTCAACTCTACTGCTGGTTTGGGAAGCTGTTCCTACTAAGAAGAGCCAGCAAGAAACTCGATTGTTGCTTTTTAAAAATATAATTCTTATGACTTATGACATTTAGTCATTACTGTCTTGTACAGGGTCTAAGCGAGCTATATCCACACATCCTTATCTTCTAAGTAATCCTCAACAGTATAGTAAGCTTTCTGGATCAGCCTCTTTTTAACCGTGTATTTAAACTGATGTAATGGCAAACCATCCCTCGCTGGTGCGAGGGATGGTTTGCCATTACCTGAGCTTTCTTATGAAGCCCATAGTCAGCGTTCACTTATTATTATTTAGTTTAATACTCAAAATTACATTTATGTGTAAATAATAATTTGTAATGTGAATTTATAAGGTGTGTATTTGTAAGGTGAAAGTTGAATAAAGATCTTCTTATTCTTATTCACTTTCAGATCCGTAAGTCATCTCTGTCAACAAGCACTGTTTGAAGGATGCTAATAGAAATGCTAACCTGACAACTCTCTTAAGCAGCGTCTTCAGAAAGGTGCTGACTGCCGGCTGATGCTGCCTTTGTTTTAACAGATTGTTGGCCAACAGGAAGCTCGTCATCAGGAAGAAGATCTGCAGCACTAGAGTGCTGTTCGCCAACAGGACTACTTCTATTGATCGGCGAGTCTGTTACAATTTTAAGGTACAGGTACATTCTTCTGCCGAAATTATGTATTTTTTTCAATCTCATCTCAAGTTGAATCTCATCATTCTTCTGCACTTATTCCACTCTAAGTGGGGTCGGCTCAACATGTTATGAGCATATTGTCACATGATTTGGCTACGTATTTACAACCAACCGCCTGCCTGTCAACTAACCTTAGTTTTGTTTTACCACACCTCGGATAGAAATGAGGGTGGTCTATTCTACTAGACCGGATACCAAATAGGCATGATGATGAACGGCTAAACCGATTTTGATGGGACTTTCTCTGGGAGACAGAGGAGGTTTTGGAGCAGCATATAGGATACAAGAAATTCCCACACGGCACAACTAGGAATTATATATTATTAAAATTATTATTTTTGAACTTGTCACCATAAGCTTTTTAATCGTTAACTCTACTACTGCTGGTTCGGAAAGCTGTCCCTACTCGTACCGAGATGATCCAGGAAGAAACTCGGCGGTTGCTCTTTTCAAAATAGTACTTATAAATAGTTACATGAAGTAATTACTACCTTGTACAGGATCGGACAGTAGCTGTATCCACGCATTATTATCACCTAAATAATCCTCAACAGTATAGTAGGGTTATTGTAAGAATTGTTGAATTAAAATAAGAAACCAAACCTGTTCCATATATCGTGTATCAGCGACGTAGCTCTGCGCGCCGAGCCAGCAGACGTGCTCCATGGTGATGCACAGCATACAGACTACCCGCAGTCTATCGAAGACCTTCAAGTTCGAGTCACGTGACGCAGGCTCGGTGGCGGTCAGCGCCTGCCATGACGAGCGTATAGACCATGACAGAGCCCAGCCGCAACCTGGAGATATGTCGACCTCAAATCAATCAATCAAGCTCTTTTGAATCGTCTAGGATCAATATGATTAATGAACAACTGATTCGGAATGTTGCTCTTACCGAGATGAACCACAAAGAAACTCGGCGGTCAATCTCTTAAACATTTTTAATTTTACATCATCAAAACGCAGTCTTGTATGTAGCTGAAAGAATTTTGGAATCCAGGCTTTTTTTATCATCCAAATAATCTTCAATTTTGTAATATGCTTTACGTATAAGCATATCTCTTATACTTAATAAAAAGCCTTCTGTAGACTGGTCTAGTATGGATTGCGGATTTTTTATATTGTGTATTATATTTTATGTGATAAACAAAGTCTTTGCGCTGGAGTAGGATAAAAAGAAGCCTATATTATATAAATAATTCTTTTTGAAAAGAGTAAATGCTGCGATTTTGGCTAGTTCTCCTACTTAATGTTTAGATTCCGGCTATACTCAAGTCTTATTTTATCGGATGAGCCCGACTAGTTTCAAGCCCATACGGGGCTCTTATTCATGAGCTCTTTACGCGGCGTTATCGCGACGGAAACTGCGTGTAGCAGCTCGCAGGGCGCGACTTGAGAGTGGTTGGAGCGGGGGGAGGGACGGCAGCGTCGCTGGTCGCGCGTCTTCTGAGCACTCCCCGTCACTGGTCTGGTCTTCATCATCGGATGCCCGAGAGAATTCTCTGCATGCGACGCTTACGGTGTCCGGTTCCAGCAGGTCTTTAGTAGTACCGGTAGTGCCAAAAATAGGTTTCCACGCTGGAGGCAGTGCCCATCCACAGTCTCTGTTAAAATTCGGATGACAGCATATTTCAATCGCCTCACGCATTTTTCTAGGTACTAGAAATTTTTCCCTAGATAACACGGTAGCCTTATCGAACCTGATATAATGGTTAACACCCGAATCGTGGACATGTTCCGCTATGTTTTTGGCACTACCGGTACTACTAAAGACCTGCTGGAACCGGACACCGTAAGCGTCGCATGCAGAGAATTCTCTCGGGCATCCGATGATGAAGACCAGGCCAGCGACGGGGAGTGCTCAGAAGACGCGTGACCAGCGACGCTGCCGTCCCTCCCCCCGCTCCAACCACTCTCAAGTCGCGCCCTGCGAGCTGCTACACGCAGTTTCCGTCGCGATAACGCCGCGTAAAGAGCTCATGAATAAGAGCCCCGTATGGGCTTGAAACTAGTCGGGCTCATCCGATAAAATAAGACGTGAGTATAGCCGGAATCTAAACATTAATTATAGTTCTCCTACTCCTGATGATACTTCGGGTTCGAGGCGAAATAATCGTAGGGATTGTGGTAGTGAGTGTGTGTTGTGCTTGCTTGTGGGTTAGGAAATTGATTTATCAAGGTTTTATTTAAAAAAAATGTTGTTTTATCCCTGTTTTCTGGCACAAAAAACGTGTTACAACTTATGATAAATCAAATAGCGCTGTCAATCTCAAAGTCTTGATAGTTTATTTGCGTAACGGGCGGTCCCAAATTCAGAATATCAGGTTCGAATCTAGGTGATATTATCTTATTTTTTATTAGCATTTTTTTCAGGTGATATTATCTTATTTTTTATTAGCATTTTTTTTATTATTTAAAAAATTACCGAGAAAGGTTCGGTTATGCTGCTACTACTTTCCTTATATAGTCAAAAATTACACCTAGAAGCTAAAATTGTTCGATAAAATAAGTAATTATTTTATAGCTGGTGCTAAAATCTAATATAAGCTATATTAGATTAATGCGTTAAATATATCATAACAAAATTATCACAGCAATGCTAGAAGAATAGTAATTTTGTGTATTGCAACTAACTAGCTTCTAATAACCGGCTTCTTTCGGGTATAAAATATATTATAGCCCTTGTCACTCAGTGAAATAAAATATTAAAATCGATCCAGTAGTTGATTCATTACTGCCCGTAATACAAACATGTTTTCTTGAGAGGTTCCTCTTGAAAGAGCGACATATAGTTGGCCATGTGAAAAACAAACGTATCCGATCGCTGCTAAATTCGAAGTGCTATAGGGCGAAGCGCGGCCTCCTCGCGGCATTTTAAATCTGTATTATCGTCGAAAATGTTCATTTAAATTACATGCTGTAAACGGCCATATTGATCTATATTAAATCAACAATGTATTTAAGGTACTTAATTTGATAAGGATTAATGATATATTGTTTAAAATTGCTTCGAAAATAATGCATTATTTTCGTACAAAGAAAATGTCAAAAAAATACTATAGTGGGTTCCATTTACCTCTTTTAGTGATGTCGTCCAAAGTCAAATCTAAAGTAGTGCTAATCGCAGCAAATACTAAAAGTATGACTACAAAGCCAGCAAATCCTCTTTCGCTGGCACTTAAAGGACCTGACTGTTCAGGACCCTGTGTACAGTAGTCCAGCTTATATAAAGTCGCCGATAGATTGTAGGCAGCAATAGTACTTGCGTTAACACACGCCGCAAACCTGTTGGATAGGAAAATGTTTTCAAACACACGCTAAACTTGCAATAAAGTCATCATCATCCTCCTGCCCTTATCCCACTCTAAGTGGGGTCGGCACAACATGTTACAAACATGTTGTCATATGATTTGGCTACGTATTTTACGACCGGCCGCCTGCCTGACGTCAACTTACCTTAGTCGTATTTTACGACTCCTCGGTAAGAAAGAGGGTGGTCTATTTTACTCAACCGGATACCACACGGTGGGTCAACTTACCTTAGTCGCCTTTTACGACACCTCGGTAAGAAATGAGGTTGGTCTATTCTACTCAGCCGGATACCACACGGCGGGTCGACTTACCTTAGTCGCCTTTTACGACACCTCGGTAAGAAAAGAGGGTGGTACTATTCTATTCAGCCGGATACCACACGGCGTAAACTTGCAATAAAGTACCACTTTAAAACTTGCATTAGCCTGCGTTTGCAATGTAAGCGGAAAAAAATGAAATTATTTACGACATCACATTAAACACCTCAAAAATTATAGTATTTAAATGTTATTATACATATAAACCTTCCTCTTGAATCACTCTATCTATGAAAAAACCGCATCAAAATCTGTTGCGTAGTTTTAATGATTTAAGCATACATTGGGATATGTGGACATAGGGACAGACAGGGAAAGCGACTTTGTTTTATACAATATAGTGAAGATTAAATAGGATTGTTAAAAATGGAAGTTATATACTGTTGAAGTATACAAAAAGTGGAGGAATAACTAGCATAATAAAGGCATAGCATAACTCACCAGTCTTCTAAAGTTGGGACAGTTAATGAAGTATAATGTTCTGGGGGTTGGCAACTCCGTTGTAAGCAGATGCCCCGATGGAGACGAGTATGGTTATAGTTGTCCACCCAATTCGCTGAGTAACGCTGCAAGAGACAATATATATAAGCTTAATATTATTAAATTTAACTAGTTTTTAAGCTATAAGCCATTTGGACAGTTACTTGGTAAATAAGTAAGTAACGGCCTGTTACTATCCCACAGCTGGGCATAGGCCTCCTCTCTCCGTTTTTGGAGAGAAGGATTGGAGCTAAGACTACCACAATGCTCCAATGCGGATTGGTAGGTTTCACATATCCCTAGGATTCTCTAGAGATACGCAGGTTTCCTCACGATTTTTTCCTTCACCGGAAAGCGTGTGATAAATTGCAATTAATAATTAGACACAAGTTTTAACAGAAAACTCATGGTGTCTGCCCGGGCTTGAACCCATGATCGTCTCTAGAGATTCACAAGGTCGCACCGCTGGGCTATCACAGCTTATTACACAGTTACTTGGTAAATACCTCCCAATTTGGTAACTTATATGGCCTTAGAATACAAAACTTATGCCTTAATAGGGAATAAAATAATCCTTCTTAAATTTGCGGGAACCCTTACAACCATCCATCAGGGTCACAATGAACGCTGTTGGACTAAAAATCGCATCGATAGTCCGACACCCTGCTGGTGGTAGATAAGGTAACTCATGCAAATTGCCCCCATCCATACTAGCAACCTCGTTAAATCCTAGAGAAAACCATTTCTGGGTCGGGGACTTTCTAATCCTTCGTCTGATCCATGCATCGACATCACCAGACCTTCCTTGGGGATCTATTTAAGTAGCGGCCTGTTACTATCCCACTACTGGAAATAGGCCTACTTCTCTCCGTTTTTGGAGAGAAGGATAGGAGCTAAGACCTACCACGCTGATCCAATGCGGATTGATAGGTTACACATCCCTAGAATTCTCCAGAGATATGCAGGTTTCCGTCACCGAAAAGCGTGTGATAAATTGCAAGTATCAATTAGACACAAGTTTTTAACAGAAAAACTGATTGGTGTCTGCCCGGAGTTTGAACTCGTGACCTTCTCGAAAGAGTCGCACGGCGCTACCTCTGGGCTATCATAGCTCTAGCAGCAGGGGATCTATGTACCGGGCGTCTAATTTCCTGTTTGAAATGGTCTACGTTCTTTGGCAAATCGCTTGCACCTTTCAGAAACCGCTCAATCAGCACGCAACATCCTTACGGAATAAAGTACCTCTGCCATTAAGGGAGAATGAAAACTCTCGTGACGCCCTAAGGAAAATGACAATGATATCTCACCTTCATGATAGTGAATAACGGATTGTGTCCAATAGGAGATAATTCGAAGCTACCCAGGCAGTAGGCGTCTTGAAGGGCAAGACATGGCTTGTATTCGTCCAGGTGGAAGAGCTTCGGCATTTTATAGTATTCCTCATCTGAAAAGAGTTTATAATCGAATGTAAGAACTATTCTTATTACACATATTAAAACATATTACACAATTGAAGATTATTTAAATTATAAAAATGCTTGGATTTGATCCATCTTAATCCTTCTCCTTTATATTCCTTAAGCCTTCCAGGCTCCAGCTTCAAATGTAAATTGAAATTTTAAAAGTTTGGGCGCCGAGTTTCTTGCTGGTTCTTCTCGGTAAGAGCAATATTTCGAACCAGTTGTAGCATCATTATATCCAATTGAACCTTGACGATTTAAAAAGCAATTTGAATAAAGATTATTTTGATTAGATTTAAAATCAATCCATTTAATTTCAGGTGTATATTGCTATTTTTTCTGAATTTAAGGGTAAGCTGTTAGTTGTGAAAGTAACTATAAAAGGCTAGCTAAGTCCTTACGCAATATCGACACAACACACACACAGACAGGTTCTAGAATCAGCTCAACAAAATAATTCCTTTTTATGTGACCGCCCGACGGGGACGAGCGGCGGGTACGTCGGACTCTCACCGATTTACATATATATATATATATATATATATATATATATATATATATATATATATATATATATATATATATATATATATATATATATATATATATATATGAGCTGTGATGGCCCAGCGGTGCGACCGTGTGAATCTCTAGAGACGATCACGGGTTCGAACCCGGGCAGACACCAATGAGTTTTTCTCTTAAAACTTATGTGTCTAATTGATTATTGCAATTTATCACACGCTTTTCGGTGAAGGAAAACATCGTGAGGAAACCTGCATATCTCTAGAGAATTCTGGAGGTATGTGTAACTTACCAATCCGCATTGGAGCAGCGTGGTAGGTCTTAGCTCCAATCCTTCTCTCCCAAAACGGAGAGAAGAGGCCTATTCTCAGCAGTGGGATAGTAACAGGCCGTTACTTACTTATATATATATATATATTCCTAATATTTATTATGTAACATCTATCTAGGTTATTGTTACTTAATTAATTTGTAAGGCATTAATTTTAACTTGTGACATTTAGGCAGCTTAGTGAATCAAATTCTAATTATTTAATTTAAATAAACTTGTAAACAAGTGGTTTTGAATCGTCAACTCTACTGCTGATTCGGAAAGCTGTTACTACCGAGAAGAGCCAGTAAGAAACTCGGTTGCTCTTTTTTAAGCTAATTCAAAATTTAATTTCTTTTTTAATCTAAAATACACACTCGTAATTTTCCTAATCGCGTCAAACAATGAATAGAGTACAATGAATAGAGAACAAGGGATATATATCCCTTGTTCTCTATTCATCTTCTAAAGCGGCTGCCTCATATGAGGCGGCAACATTACGCACGCTCAAAATTCGGACGCCACTTTTTCCTTTATATTTTAAAAGTTAAGGTTCCTATCTCTGTGGCAAATATTTCATTCGATTCTTAAATAAACATAGATGAAAATTAAACCGTTACAGTCAAATTGGGTAACTTTGAATTTTCGGGTAACATTGAATAAAACGAATAAACTTATTCTTATTTTTTTTTCAATATCTGTAACCTGATTTAAAACTGATAACTGAGTGAAATGGAAATACTAAATATTCTAGTTGTCGAATGTCATTTGAAATTTATAGTTTTTAAACAAATTTTGACCCTTTTCAAAATTATCTGATCGCGGTCTTTTAGCAGTGAAAAGTAAGTGTTAAAGTTAAGTAAGTAAGGAAAAGTAAGTTTCCGATTTTATTACAGAAAAGGTGTGCAAAACACATGATTTTCGGTTTCTACTGATCAATTGTACATTGAAATGATACTTTTTCATAAGATTTCATGATTTTGCATCGTTTTATATCGATTGAACGGTGAATTTGTGGACCACTCCTATTTTTAGTTAAATATGGGTAACTTTGAACGGTTCAAAGATACCCAATTGCATGTTCTTAGTTTATGGGTAACATTGACAAAGGATTATTGTTTTCTAAAAATATTTTCAAATTCAAACCGGTGCTTTAACAAGGATGGAAGGATGTATAGCCCAGCGGTAACACCGTGCGACTCTTTTGAAGAGGTCGCAGGTTCAACCCAGGGCAGGCACCAATGACTTTCTATTAAAACTTAATTGTCAATTGTTAATTACAATTTATCACACGGTTTTCGGTGAAGGATAACGTCGTGAGAAAACCTACATATCTCTAGAGAATTATGAGGATATGTGTAACCAACTAATCCGCATTGGAGCAGCGTGGTAGGTCTTAGCTCCAATCCTTCTCTCCAAAGACACCTATCGTCAGAAGTGGGATAGTAACAGGCCGTTACTCACGGTCATGGTTTCCACAAAAGAAATTTACTATTATTAAAAAAGAAAACATCGTTTTTATTTTAAAAGAGCATCAAATAACAAAAAATAAAGATAAAATGTACATTGAAGATGACATGTCGTTCATGGAATGGGGTAAATAATTTTTCAAATTCTCTTGCCAACCATTAATGTTTTGATCTCATTTGAATGGTAATTGATTATAGAATTTGTTGTTTAGGTTTGATTTTTAATAAATATTTACAATTACAAATAAATATGTATTCGTTACAAAAAAAAATTATACCCATATGTTGCTAATATTTAGTAAATGGCAATTTTTATTAATCGGTTGGCTGTTAACTTTGACAAGTTGACTTTATTTGACAGATCTATCTTTCATTCATTCAGAACATAAGTATAATCTTATCCATGGTACGAAAATTCTGTTAATTCAAGAAATTTTTTTTTCCGAAATAATTCGGTTCAAAGTTACCCAAGACTCAAGGTAACTTTGAACACGCACAAAAGCATATTTTTTTCCAATTTCTTTCTAGTTACTTAGTAATACAGTTAGTTATTCTAAAGCTCGGTATAAAAGAACACTCATTATTCATCAAAACCTTAAATAAGGTCATCATATTTTTTTATATTTCGAAAAATCTGAAAAAGTTACCCAATTTGACTGTACATTTTTTTGTTGCGGTAGAAAAAAAAGTATTAAATGTATTATTATGTATTAAATATTTGACATTGAAGTGCCCTCGCCCGGCGGGCGCTCGTGAGAGGCCGCCCGCCGGATGAATGTTTATTTATAATAGAGGTGTTATATTAGGATGATATTTGAATAATCCTATTATGTGATATAATAGGTTTCTCATATTAGGGTATCATACCTATTATTTGGTAATAGGCAAATAATAGTCAGTGATAAAATATGATGTATTATTTTTTCACTGAGTATTATAGTAATAGCTTATTCCGTGACCTGACATATTATTTTAGTGAGACGGCGATTAAATTTTTCTTCATACTTTTAACAGGTTCAGGACTGTTAAAGGTTATGTTGGCGTATTTAAAAAGTTACTAATAATTAGTTATCAATTATTGTACACCTTAGGTACAATAATTGATAAGTAATCATAGTTTTTATATTTTTCTGTTCATTTAAATGTTTTTATTTTTTATTTTTGTGGTTATATGAATGATTTATCATTTTAAAATATTGTTGACTTGTCTTATATTACATATCTACATTTAAAAACATCAATTGTTTCTATGTGCGAGATATCTTTATACCAAATTTTATTCATTTACAATTAAAATCCTTTAGGTATATTTCTAATAATATTAAAACAATTGTTTACCCGATGCAAGGATTTGCATTATGCAGTACGCAACCAAATGTTAAACTGGTTTAATTTTTTCAAACTATTCTTTACAAAAGGAAACAATAACAAGTAAACAAAGGCAACTTGTACACATGCCGATTAAAAAAAAAACAAATTTTAGCGTTTTTATGGATATTCTATTTTTATATATTTATATGTTACTAGTGGCCCGCTCCGGCTTCGCACGGGTTTAAAATATATAGCCTATGTCACTCAGTAAAAAAAATGATTAAAATCTATCCAGCAGTTTTGTTTTATTCATTACTGCCCATGGCCCACACGCGTCAAATTTGGATAATAATAAAACAATTCCCCTGGGTTGCCAAAGTGGTCGGCCTCCTCGTGGCACACCCTGGGCAAGTTTAGTCTTGGCAAACGGACCACTGTGGGGTGGCCAATCCAGTTGTCCTTCTGATTAGCAGAGGGCAATCTGGACAGGCCGGGGACTCCGGGGGGGCTGGGGTGGGGTTCCTAATGAGCGACGGGTCCGGTTGGGCTTACTCTAAGTCTAGCTGGACATGGTTACGGCCACCGTCGGCGAAACCCGGAAGCACAGCAATGGGAACGGGGACCTTCGGGTTGCGAGGAAGAAAACCTCTATAAAAAATTACCCGGTGGGGGCGGAAACGCCCACCAAGGCGTTGTGGCCCCTACTTGGGGCGCGGTCTCTCCCTGTTGACCGTGACATAACAAACACGGTGGGCAGGGAGCGACTGTGGGCAGCGATGGCCTCCCTTTGTTCTGTGGAGGGGGATGAAGGGAGGCGGCGGAGCGGTTCCACGAACTATTGTTCTGGATCCAATCTGCTGCTGGTGAGTCCAGGTGTTAGTAACTCACCCAAGCCCATCGTCTGCCGCCCTAACTGGGGACCTTCAGGTGTTCCGAACTGGGTATATCGGACGCCTGGCTTACAGGTCCCCGAGGCGGTCGGTGCATCTGGTGCTACCGATGCACCGGTTAGCGGAGGGGGCTTCTCTTTCAAGGGGCCCCTACCCGAAGAAGGTGTTTGTTCTCTGGGATCAGAGCTGTTGGCGGGATGGGGGCAATATGTACAATGATACCCTGTCTTTGCCATCGGCAGCGTGGTGGAGCACACAGGTCGTTTTATTCGGTGCGAGTCCGACATAACTGCCGCCTGTTCCCGTCGGGCGGCGGTACCCATAAGGAGCTTTTTTCTGTATAAAAAAAAAAAAACAATTCCCCTTTCCCTATACCATGAAGACTCTGCTATCTTTGGAATATCTAAATTCACATACTACATTTTTACTTATTTACTTTTACATTTTCCCTGAGTATTTTATTTTTACAATTAATTACAGAATGTCTTTATATACAACATTCACAGCTTTTTTGTCATAAAGAAAGAATCTTCATTACACAATACAAACATGTTTTCTTTAGAGGTTACTCTTGATAAAGCGACATATAGTTGGCCATGTGAAAAAAAACCCGTCCAATCGCAGCTAAATTCGAAGTGCTATAAGACAAAGCGCGCAATCGCTATACCCTGCATTTTAAATCTGTAATATCTTCGAAAATCTTCATTTAAATTACAAATGAAGAAGAAAATGTCAAAAAAATGCTTTTGTGGGTCCATAAGAGATAGACATGTATACCATTGCGGAGTTTCCTGTAGACCTTTTCAAGGTGTACAAATACTTAGTACATTATTTTGACAAATATTGTAGGGTTCGGCCTGCGTTTGCAATGTAAACGGAAAATAAATGTAATTATTTACGACATCACATTGGAAACCTCAAAAATGATAGTATTTCTTTACTCCATATTGAATGTTTATAATAAAAGTTTATAATATGTTAGATTATACATTTAAACCTTTCTCCTCAATCACTCCTATCTATTAAAAAACCGCATCAAAATCTGTTGCGTAGTTTTAAAGATTTAATTAAGCATACAAAGGGACATAGGGACAGACAGAGAAAGGGACTTTGTTTCATACTATTAAGTGACGTTTAGCTATTATAACTAACGACGATATTTCTCCTTTATTCTTATGCAATAATAAAAATCAATTTTCCCAAAGCAACTCATTTACTCTTTCCCAAAAACTACTCAATGACACATATGACAGCCACAATGCTTTTTCATATTAATGACTAACTCTGAAGGAGGTTGTATTAAAAACATGTTGTAACAGTCGACCATTCTGACAACATTTGCGACCCCGCAAATCTCATAAGCTAACTTCTGGGAATGAATCTATCACTGATTCGGAATGCTGATTGTACTGAGAAGAATCGGCAAGACACTCAATACTTGCTCTTTTAATCTGTAAAAGAAAAATCATTTCGCACCTTAAGCTCACCCTCAATCACTGTCATGGCATAACACAGCTCAATAAGTGGCAACCAACGAAGCAGATACACACGTACACAGACTCGCAAATGATAACGCTCAAAGAACAATCACCACATCTAGGCAGAGTCTAGCTGACAGTCGTTGCAGATGGCCACAGTCTAGAAAACAATCGTTACAACTGGAACAAATCCAGAGAATAATCGTCATTCTAGCTGACAGTTCTATCGAAAAATATTTACGGGCGCGTCTATGGCCTCACATAGCACATCGTCACGTTTATCTTACAGAGTTAATAAACCGAATACCAATTACCATCATAATATCATCATAATAATCTCTCCAATAAAAACTCCATTTTTTTATTCCATAGCATCGCATATCGCAACTATCTCTCAAATTATACGAAATTCGCACTCTCCGTGTTGTCTCAAGATATTGATCGTCATTTGTCTTTTCTTTAAACTCTTTAAATTTCCAGATATTCCTTTTGTCCGCTCTATTTGTGAGTTTAGCTTACATCCCCTTCTGAATATAATAAACGAAGATATTTCTCCTTTGTACTTATTATATTATTATACTTATTCAATAAATAAAAACAGTTTTCCCAGAGTCAACCCATTTACTCTTTCTCAACAACTTAATGACACATATGACAGCCACAATGCTTTTTCATATTAATGACCAACTCTATGAAAGAGGTTGTATTAAAAACATGTTGTAACACTATTATTTTGATAATTGTCAAATATTTTACCATACTTCACTTCACCAAAGAAAAATTACGTTTAGCTGTCATCTATGTTTTGTATTCCACTGACATTTGCGTTTTGTTATTCAATGTCATAGTCGTTCTTATAATACCACGTTTTATAGTGACTTGACGGGATAAAATAAATGTAGTCAAATGGGATAAAAAGTATCCTGTGTCCGTTTCCTGGTTCTAAGCAACCTCTACACCAATTTTCGACCGAATTGGTTCATCCGTTCTTGAGTTATAAATAGTGTAACTTAGACAAACTTTCTTTTATATATATAGATATATAATATATTCTATTTTTTGTTTTCATTGCTAGTTTTCTTTTTAACCAACCTATGCAGCATTCATACATAACTCGACTTGTAGCATAAATATACATATCGTTTTTTTGGTAAAAGTTTTAGTAAAAGAGCCACCTCCAACAGTTCCCGACTCTCCGAGATGATTTATAGCGACCTAGCTGGCGCAGCGGCGCGCACGAAGTGCATTTGATTTATTAGCGGGTTTGATTTCCGAGAGCTATAGTTAATGATATTAAATACTAGCGGCCTGCCCCTGCTTCGCACGGGCTATATAAAATATATAGTTAGTCACTCAGTGACAAAAATTATTTAAATCGACCTAGTAGTTTTGATTTATTCATTACTACCCGTGGCCTGCACGCGTTAAATATGGAGATAAATTCCTCTCTCCCTATACCAAGAAGATTTCCTGCTATATCTAATATCTAAATTCATATACTACATACCTATTTTTACATTTTTCCCTATCTATTTTATTTTTAAAATTGTCTTTATATACAACATTCATAGCTTTCTTATCATTATTAGACAATACAAACATGTTTTCTTTAGAGGTTGTTCTTGAAAGAGCGACAGTTTCGGATTGGTCGCGGCTAAATTCAAAGTGCTCTAGTACTCCTCGCGGGATTTTAAATCTGTGATATCTCCGAAAATAATCATTTAAATTACATGCTGTAAAAGGCCATATTGATCTATATTAAATTAACAATTTATTTAAGGTATTTAATTGTATAATGATTAATGCTGTATTGTATAAAAATTGCTTCAAAATTAAGGTACTATTTTTCGTAAAAAGTAAATGACAAAAAATGCTATAGTGGGTTATCCATAAGAGATAGACATATACCATCGCGGACTTTTCTGTAGACCTTTTCAAGATGTACAAATACTTACTACATTATTTTGATAAATCTCGTAGGGTTAAGCCTGCGTTTGCAATGTAAGCGGAAAAAATGTAATTATTTACAGAAACCTCAAAAATTACAGTATTTCTCTACTCCACATTGAATGTTATTATACATACAAACTTTCCTCTTGAATCACTCTATCTATTAAAAAAAACCGCATCAAAAGCTGTTGCGTAGTTTTAAAAGTTTATGCATACATAGGGATATATGGACAAACAAAGAATGCGACTTTGTTTTATAATATGTAGTGATTAAATGCAACAAAATTGTAACCAAATAGGCCAATTGTAACCAAATAGGACGGTGCTAGTGCAGGCAGCGCTCCGGCGATCGCCACGCACACGGCGACCGATATCGACCCTATTATCTTGGACAGCTATTATTTGACTATTATCTGGTAACAGGTTACTTTTACATCGCGTATTATAATACGGTAGTGCGTGGGCTCTATTATCACTACATATTATAAAACAAAGTCCATATTTCCGTATGTACGCATAAAACTTTAAAACTACGCAACCGATTTTGATGCGGTTTTTTTAATAGATAGAGTGAGTCTAGAGGAAGGTTTGTACGTATAATAACATTAAATACGAATTAGAGAAATACTGTAATTTTTGAGGTTTCTGTAAATAATTACATTTTTTTCCGCTTACATTGCAAACGCAGGCTAAACCCTACAAGATTTATCAAAATGATGTAGTAAGTATTTGTACACCTTAAAAAGGTCTACAGAAAAGTCCGTGATGGTATATATCTATCTCTTATGGATAACCCACAATAGCAGTTTTTTTCATTTATGTTGTCGCCATTGACTTTCGCTTTGTATTTTATAGCAACACAGTCATGAAACAAGAGTATCGCGCCCTTTTTTATAAAAATGGTAC
This sequence comes from Morpho achilles, assembly GCA_947086495.1. Lineage (NCBI taxonomy): Eukaryota > Metazoa > Arthropoda > Insecta > Lepidoptera > Nymphalidae > Morpho > Morpho achilles. Next base: position 17,627,745 of record CAMTZB010000024.1, on the reverse strand, counting down.
CAACACTGTGACGTGTTGTTACTGGTTTAGTCTTCTTATTGATAAAACGTTTCAGTGACAGTCAGTCTTAGTTGGTCATTCAAGAGAAGTGCATCTCGGAACGGGAATAGTGGTATTCCTAATATATCGTGTTATTGTATATAGTGTGCGTTAACATTTACTTTTTACGAAAAATAATGCCACATTTTTGAAGCAATTTTTATACAAAACAGCATTAATCCTTATCCAATTAAGTACCTTAAATAAATAATTGATTTAATATAGATCAATATGGCCGTTTACAGCATGCAATTTAAGTGAACATTTTCGGAGATATTACAGATTTAAAATGCCGTGAGGACGCCGCGCTTCACCCTATAGCACTTCGAATCTTTTAGAGTTTGTTTAAAGACATTCTGTAATTAATTGTAAAAATAAAATACATAGGTAAAATGTAAAAGTAAATAAGTAAAAATGTACTATATGAGTTTAGATATTCCAAAGATAGCAGGAAATCGTCTTGGTATAGGGAGAGGAAATTGTTTTTCTCCAAATTTAACGCTGGCGGGCCACGGGCAGTAATTAATAAATCAAAACTACTGGATCGATTTTAATCATTTTTTTTACACTGACTGACATGGGATATATATTTTATACACGTGCGAAGCAAGGGCAGGCCGCTAGTATTCCATATACCCATTACGAAGATATTCATAACACCTCTAATTTATGAAGTGTTTTGTGACTAAGGTTCGTTTGAAAGTGTACTTTATTTTATATCAATAAGTTCGAAATTTCATCATCTTGTTTATAAAAGAATTAACTTTAACTTTAAATTAATTAATTTTAATGATAATAAACAGCCATGACCCGATTTGATGCTTTGATTTGGTCGAAAATGAACCGTATAAACGAACGGACATGTGTGATTCTACCGTGTGCGGTACTTATGCTTTTTTATAGATATTTTGTTTCTGGGTATACATATATAATTACACAGTTCTATTTATGAAAAGTGCATCTTTGTTATTGTTATAGGGTAGAATTTCGTGCGGTGGTAATTACGTTCACAAAAAATTGTTGAAAATGACCTTGCAAAGCGCGCGGGAACTCGTAATTTTTAACAAATGTTTGCGAGTGAATTACTAATATTATTATTAATATCTGGGTGACCGAGCTAATTTTTTGCGATAAAAAATAGAAAAAAAAAGAAAAAAACAATTAATTAGTTCGGGATCGATCCTTGGCATTCACATTTCTCGAGGTTGCCCGTTACCCGAATAAACTACGCCGACTTGACAATTAATGACGAAAAATCAATTCAATATAAATGTTAGTGTTACTAATTTTACATTTTGTTATTGTCGTTTTTGTTTATTCTTCTCGGCTGGTTATCTGACTCTCAAAAATTGCCGCTTGAAGTCATAAAAATTTCGATAAAAAAGTCGATTTGGAAGGGGTATCCCTTTCTTAGAATTGCTACAACAAGCTTTATCGCATCACAGCGGTTCTACTCAAACTTTTCACATTTTAAGACAAATTTAAGTTATATGCGTACCAGTTAATGTATATATTATATCTTCATTCACCATGTCCATTGGTTCTTGGATATCGACGTTACAATCTAAGTCAGTGGCACAAAATTCATTTCCATCTCTTTGGTATGAGATGTTAGATAAAATATCACTTTCGAAACCATGATTTTCTTTGCTATCAACGACTTTAAAGTTTTGTGTGGTGCGAGTGTTAGCAGTAGCGCTAGCGCATAGTAAGGCAAACACAAGCACCCACTTTGATGACATTTTTATTACTACCATACTGCCCTGAATTATATTAAATATTAAATTAACAATACTTGAAAATAGCGTATAAAAAAAAACTACGTAACGTAACGACCTAACTCGCCATCTCGTTCGCACCTACCCGTATATACTTCGTTCTCTTTCCAACCGCAACCTTTAATGCTTGTCTGGCTGGGGTAGGAACTATCGAAAGTGTCTGGCTAAAGGGGAAACATCATCTTATTCTTATCCAAGTAATATAAAAATCAGCTTTTATACTATGAAGTAAATAGAAGTCAAATTTCATGGACTTTAAGGGTGTCTGGCAGGGGGTTCCCACGATGCTAAATGTCTGGCATTGACTGACGTGATTTTTTTTATATTATTCTAAAGGTAATATCAAAAGATCAAGCTTTATACTATGACGAAATTAATTCGGAATTTTGCAACCTTGAGTACCGCGTATCTCCCAAAGCCACTATGATCCATATTCCATAATCTACCATCGTTCTTACCTGTGTTGGGAGCATGCACTGACAATGTTTCAGCATTTATAAAATGACGAAGGTCTGGCGCTCACGAGATCTTGGGCCAATAATTATTAGACCTTTTAACGATAACTATTTTAGATATGTGATAATGCTGTAGTTTTTAAACAATCAAAACAACACATCCCGCAATAATTGGCTGTTTATGATTGATAACTGTTTAAGATAGCGTTTTTTTGTGTAGTTATTCTATGAGTTTAGGAGATTAAATTGAAGTAATGCTAAAGTTGAAGCTGTGGTAGCCCAGCGGTTATACCGTGCGCCTCTTTCGAGGAGGTCTAGGGTTCAAACCCCGGGCAGGCACCAATGAGTTTTCTAGTAAAACTTATGTGTCTAATTGATAATTGCAATTTACCACACGCTTTTCGGTGAAGGAAAACATCGTGAGGAAACCTGCATACCTCTAGAGAATTCTGGGGATATGTGTAACCTACCAATCCGCATTGGAGCAGCGTGGTAGGTCTTAGCTCCAAAACCTTCTCTCCAAAAAATAAAAAAAACGGTGAGAAGAGGCCTATGCCCAGCAGTGGGATAGTAACAGGCCGTTACATTACATACAATGCTAAAGTTGACTTTATTAATAAATACGTATATGGGATAGTACATGCGAAACGCGGAGATTAGTGAGGAAAGGGTTTCCCCTGTGATGGCGGACCGTGTAGTGGAAAAACATTTCACTAGGTACAAAAGTAATAATAAAATTCTTTTGCTATAATCCGCGATGAAGTATAGAAAATACCACCGCCACCACAATACACAAGTACTACACACGTTCACTATCACAAACCCAACAATCATTTCGCCCCGCAACCGAAGCATTAAGAGATAGACTCCATAACAAATCACAAAACGAAGCAATACCCAAACAAGCTTAGTTATATACTAATCGGTTTAACACCACCATTTATTTTATTTTGCCTGCGAAAACGTATAACAAGCTTGAACTACAAACATTTATCTGATCGTTAACGAACCTAATATATAAAAAAATAAATAACTATCATAATAGGTACCTAAGACAAAAAAAACGAATAGGCAAAGTGTTAATGTAAAAAATTAAACCTTTATTTTATATTTATTACGGGCTATTATAATGTTAATTTTTCTAGAATTACATTAATTCCAAGAACGTTTTATGACATTATTTATTAATTTAAATCGTGAGCTATACCGTAATAATATGTTATATAAAAAAATCATTACTTTGTTTTGTTACTTCTCATACTAAATATAACCAGCTTTTACCCGCAACTTCGTTCGCGTGGATTGTTGTCGCATGATAGGTTGATAATAGATAATGCTGGTGGTGATTGAGTTGTATGTTACGAAGTCTTTAAAAGACTAGATTCTAGGCTATAAATCAGAATTACAAAATATGTATTATTTTAGTTAGGCATTGATTATTTATGTAGTCCATCTTGATATGGTCTGTATAGGTAGTCCGTAGGAATGGATATCTAATCTTAAAAAACAAGAAAAAGAGTAGGAAAGAAAAAGAGAATAATTAAAATATTCAATTGTAAAACAATCGATTATTTTTGACATCCCTAATAGTAGTAGTCTGTTAATGTTTTGAGTTTTGTAATTTGTCTGTATTTTTATAGTTAGTAATCTATGGCGTTCACAGACAAATAAAGCTGTTAGTAGGAAGGGATGTGAAGAAAGAATCGATTTTTTAAATAATCGATAACTTTTTTAAATAATCGAATTTTAATTTAATATTTAATTATCCACTTTTATTTTTTACTCTTTTTTCTTGTTTTTTTAAGATTAGATATGCATTGTTGGATGAAACCAATGTAGTCTAACTACACATTTTAATCGGATTTCACAAACAGAGTTAATATTTATTGGTAGCTGTCCACTTTATTTATTTATTTATTCTAATTATATATTAATATTAGAAAAGGTAACTTTTGAAATGGTCAGAAAAAAACGATTATTATTTATTTTGATGAGAATCAATCTATTATAAAAACCTATTTATTTGAAAGGGATAAATAATAATTCATTTAGCGTATATGTACTTCAAATCCGAAATCATATTTTGTATTAAAGTAAACACTATACACAAGTAATTATCTATTTTATCAGTACGTTACAGACTATAAGCCACAATTTTTCTGGCTCTTCTCCATATCAGTAGGAACAGCTTTTTGAACCAGCAGTAAAGTTGCCGATTTAGAAGCACTTGTTTACAAGTTTACTTGAATAGGAATTTAAATTTTTTGACCTAGAACAATAAAAGAACCTTTAAATCCCATTATACATTTTTATTTTACAAAAACATTTTTCTCCAACTTTGTATTACAATGCTTGTCCCATATATTGTATAAGTGTCCCATACATTTATTTATTTATTTAAATATGTATATATAAATAGTTCCTATATGTTATCAACGATCCTTATCCAATATTTGGGGTTTGTTAGGTTTAAATTGTTTGCTAAGAATTGCTGTTAATTCTTTGTAGAATCGCTGCGTTGGCAGCTCAACCAGTAGCGCGAGTGGTATCGCCGCGGCATGAGAGACCAGTGTTACTGCCAGCCATTCGAAAATCTATAGGAATTAAAACAAAATTTCTATAGCAGCTCCGATTATTTTATCTATCTCTCATTTATTTTATACTAGCAATCGCATGCGGCTTCACCCGCATGGAAAGATTAAAAATTATTCTTTGTTATCATTAACATAGTTCTCAACAGTATATAACTTTAAGCATTACATGCTTAATATTATAATACTTAAAGCCGCGTAATATTAAGGAAATATAATTTCTAAGATAATAAATAAAATTGTAGTATTAAGCCGCGTACAGACATTGCGAGGCGTGCGTCGCAAATATTTCGCCACGCATGTCTCAACGTGAGGTGAAGCATGCGACGGAACATTTATACATACGTCCCGAATGAAGATGCTCAAGCTGAGCACAACAAGCAAACAACCACGCATGGTATTCGTTAGTATTAGTCTACAAAACTATCAACAAATTTGTACTTGGTTACGAGCCAGTGTCAGAACGAATTATCACCATGCGACTCAACACCAAACCTTGTCTCTTGAGCATTATCCAAATATACGCCCCAACCCTGCAATCGTCGGAGGAGGAAATTGACAGTTTCTATGGTACTCTCGAATCTGTCTTAGATAAAATTCCCAACCGGGAAATCACAATGATACTTGGTGACTGGAACGCTAAAGTCGGCGAAACAGCTGCAGAGGATCATATCCGAGGAGTCGTAGGAAAATACGGCCTTGGTGTCCGTAATGAACGTGGCTCTAGACTCATCGAATTCTGCATCAGTAGAAAATTGACTTTACTGAACACCTGTTTCCAACATCACCCGAGACGACTTTATACGTGGAGATCGCCAGGCGATAGGCACCGTAATCAAATAGACTACATCATCATTAACACCCGCTGGCGATCTTCGGTGACAAACACCAAAACGTTTCCCGGTGCAGAATGCGGATCAGACCACAATCTCCTTCTTTCTAACTTCAACATCAAGCTGAAAGGACCAAAAAAGGCGCCCTTACAAAAACCACGGAACTTGGAACCCCAAGATAGAGAGGCTTTCAGAGACCTACTGGAAAACAAGCTGAGTACCACACCATCTTGGACAACAAAGACTCAAATACCCAGTGGGAATATCTCAAGAGCAACATAAATGTAACCTTGGATACTATAAGGCAGTCACGGCAAATTGTCCGAAAGAAAAGCATGTGGATCTCAGAAGAAACCTGGAAGCTGATCGAGCACAGTAAAATTGTTAAAGCACAAGGTGAAACAGATAAATATGCGCAGACCTGCAAAGACATCCAGAAAAAATGCCGCCAGGACAAGAACTGCTTTATTGAATCCATATGTACTGACATCGAAAAGCACGCCTTAAAGCTGCAGACATCAGATCTTTTTAAAAAGGTTCATCTGCTGTCCAAGAAGTTTAAACCTAAGACCTGGGTAATAGAGGATGCTAATGGGCAGGCACTAAATGACCTGATCGAGATCGCGGAAAGGTGGCGCCAATATTGCGAACAACTGTACACGAGCATAGCAAATTCATCGCGACCCAATTCAAATCACATGCAGCCTAAGAACATGAATCATGAACCACCCATATTAAAATCTGAAGTCGAAGCAGCTCTGAACAGCCTCAAAACTAAGAAAGCTCCGGGTCCTGACCAAATAACAGCGGAAATATTAAGGACAATGGGTAATCGTGCCATCGATTTGCTACACAAAATTGTCAACACTATTTGGCAAACTGGAGTGTGGCCCAAAGGCTGGACCGAATCGGTGATACTCCCACTTCACAAAAAGGGTTCAACGAGGAGGTGCGACAATTACAGAACCCTTGCCTTAGTATCCCATGCCAGCAAAGTACTGCTCTATATTTTAAATCATCGAATCGGCAATTATCTGGACTGGCAAATACCGCAAGAGCAGGCGGGTTTTGTAAAGGGTAGGGGAATCCGAGAGCAAATACTCAACGTCAGGCAAGTCACCGAGAAAGCCTACGAACACAACGTACCCGTCATTATGTGTTTTGTGGACTACTCTAAGGCATTCGACTGTGTAAACTGGAACTGGCTTTGGAAAGTTCTTACAGAGCTAGGAGTACCTGAACACCTGGTATTCCTTATACAAAGCCTTTACCAAAATAACCAAGGCACAGTTAGAGTAGATAACATAAACTCAAAACCATTTCATTTCAGACAGGGAGTACGTCAAGGCTGCATACTATCTCCCATCTTGTTCAATATATATGGTGAATACATCATGCGGCGCACCTTAGAGGACTGGACAGGTGGCGTCAATATTGGTGGTGTCAAAATTACCAATTTGCGATACGCGGATGACACCACACTGTTTACAACGAGCGAAGCTGAGATGTCCGGTCTTTTGAATAAGATGGAGGCCATCAGCAAGGAAATGGGCTTATGTATGAACAGGTCGAAAACTAAGATCATGGTTGTGGACAGAGCTCACAAATTAAATCTAACTGGCGTGCTTGATGTCGAACTAGTTGAGAATTTTATTTATCTGGGCTCCAGCATTACTAACAATGGCTCCACAGAGTTAGAAATCCGAAGACGCATTGGCATGGCTACGTCAGCAATGTCACAGCTGCAGAAAATATGGCGGGACCGCAACATCTCGCGTAAAACCAAAATTCTTCTGGTACGCACACTCGTGTTCTCCATTTTTCTGTATGCTTCTGAGACATGGACTGTCAAGTCTGCTGACAGGAAACGCATTGATGCCTTTGAGATGTGGTGCTAGCGTAAAATGTTGGGCGTATCTTGGACTGACCACCGGACCAATGCATCGATACTCAAAGCTATAGGAGTAACCACCAGGCTCTCAACTACGTGTCTCCGCAGAGTCCTTGAATTTTTCGGACATATCGCTAGGAAGACTGGAGACAACCTGGAAAAGCTAATGATCACTGGTTCGGTAGAAGGAAAAAGAGCAAGAGGCCGCAGTCCAACTCGATGGTCCGACCAGATCACTCATTCACTCTCCATTCAAGTCCACGAAGCCTTAAAAGCAGCAAGTGATCGCAAAACCTGGCGATCAGTGATCCGTAAAAAAGTGATCCGTGGTAAAGGTCACGACCCTCAGCACTGAGGAAAACGACGCAAGGAGGAGTCTACAAAAAGGTTTAAATTAAGTATAAGAAATATTCTTATCTCACTCTCAATAGTGTTAAGTAATTTGTGGAAACTTTGCTGGTTCGGAATTATTTTCTGTTACTTAATTTTTATAATTTATTATACTGTTTGTTTCCCTTCACTACATAGTATAAAACAAAGTTACATTCTTTGTTTTTCCATATATCCCTATGTAGGTAAGCTTAAATCTTTAAAACTACGCAACAGATTTTGATGCGGTTTTTTTTAATAGACAGAGTGATTCAAGAGGAAGGTTTATATGTATAATAACATTCAATATGGAGTAGAGAAATACTGTAATTTTTGAGGTTTCTAATAAATATCGTAAATAATTACATTTTTTTCCGCTTACATTGCAAACGCAGGCTAAACTAAAGATGTACTAAGTATTTGTACACTTTGAAAAGGTCTACACAAAATTCCGCGATAGTATATGTCTATCTCTTATAGATAACCCACAATAGTATTTTTTGTCATTTACTTTTTACGAAAAATAATGCCTTATTTGTGAAGCAATTTTTATATAATACAGCATTAATCCTTATCCAATTAAATACCTTCAATACATTGTTGATTTAATATAGATAAATATGGCCGTTTACAGCATGTAATTTAAATGAACATTTTCGGAGATATCACAGATTTAAAATCCCGCGAGGAGGCCGCGCTTCGCTCTAGAGCACTTCGAATTTAGCAGCGATCGGACGCGCTACCGTCGCTCTTTCAAGAGTAACCTCTAAAGAAAACATGTTTGTATTGTCTAATAATGATAAGAAAGCTATGAATGTTGTATATAAAGACATTCTGTAATTAATAATAAAGATAAAATACATAGGGAAAAATGAAAAATAAATATGTAGTATATGAATTTAGATATTAGATATAGCAGGAAATCTTTTTGGTATAGGGAGAGGGGAATTGTTTTTCTCCATATTTAACGCGTGCGGGCCACGGGCAGTAATGAATAAATCAAAATTACTTCATCGATATTAATCATTTTTTTCACTGAGTGACAAACTATATATTTTATATAGCCCGTGCGAAGCAGGAGCAGGCCGCTAGTATATAAATAAAATAAAAAAATAAAAAATACTTACACCATTGAGTCTATCAACTTGTATAGGAGCTATTCGGTTAGCTAATAGATATTTGTTGATAGTCATATGCAGTAAGAAGACGCCGTATGACAACCGCGCCACCACAGTGGTACTACGCGATGTCCAAGTACCCTGTGAAGCTGAAACAGGGTTCTATTCAAAAAAAAAAATTTAAAGGGAAAATTCCTTAAATAATTTATAGAATTATGCGTTACTTTGCGGAGATAATACAAAAGTAATCATAAAATTATTTTGCAAAAAAAATATTTTCATCTCGGATTATGACGAAGTAATTTTTTTATTACTTTTGGAAAAATCATTTTCAACAATCATTTCGTCAGAACACGTGACCTGTTCGAAAGTTCGTAAAATTCGTTTTATTTTGGATTCAAATTCAAAATATTCCTTATTCAATTAAACTTTTAAGCAAGTGCTTTTGAATCGTCAACTCTACTGCTGGTTCGGAAAGCTGTTCCTACCAAGTAGAGCCAGCAAGAAACTCGGCGGTTGCTCTTTTTAAAAATATAATTCTTATAATTAGTTACATTTAGTTGATATTTTGTGTAGGGTAGAAGAGTAGCTATATCCTCAACAGTGTAGTACGCTTTCTGTATCAGCCTCCCTTTAACAGTGTAAGCTGCTGTAATGATTGAATTGTAATAGTTCTGAAATGTTTAATTAAATATTATTGAAATAAATGAATATATATGTTAGCACATAAATCATAGTACTTTGATGCTAATTAATGACTAGAATAGATGACCCTCATTTCTTACCGAGGTGTCGTAAAATATTACTAAGGTAAGTTAGGTGACGTTAGGCAGGTGGCCGGTGACAAAATACCAAGCCAATTCATGTTACAACATGTATATATAACATTTTGTGGCGAACCCACTTAGAGTGGGATAAGGGGAGGAAAATAATGATAGTACCCTCGATTTTGTTTATAGCCCCCAGTAAGGCGATCGCCACGAGCAGTATGAACACGGGTCGCTCGAAGGCGGCGAGTGCCGCGGCCGGGAATCGAGCCGGCGGCCCCTCGCCCAGCGCGGCCGGGGAGCTCGCCACCCACCACAGCGCCGCCGGCGCCGCCACCACCGACGACCAGCGGAACAACTGACAATAACATTTATCTTAAATATTTATTATATTTAAATATATACTTAAATATTCCTGCGGTCACCGTCTCCGCGACCCGATGCGGACGACGACGGCGACGACGAGGACGACGCGACGCGACGCGAGAGGGCGAAAATACCGGAATTGACCACCACCGACCATGACACCATCCGATCTAGACCTACCTGACGACGACATTGAAGTTTGGGAGCTACCATTTCCAGACCTCCCCACCGAACCAGACATCCCTTAGCTTAGGTCACCCAGGTGACCTGGGCTTACGGCCAAAACACAAGCCCGGCTTAAGTGCCCGCGAGGAGATGACCAAGTAGTGAGGATTTCCTCGAGGCCCGTACCCCGCCTACCCCCACCTGGGGAGTAAGCGAGATGACCCTTCGTTCCTTAAATATTTAAATAAGTTATTCTTGTATATATATACGTGCGGACGTATCTTATTGGTATTAAAAGCCTTATTTGAAGACCTGACCAAATAAGAAGATACTATACCCCTACTTACCTTATATTCGCTGATGCGTATTGATGATACATTGAGACTGTGGTGCAGATGTGCCAGCAGCAGCCCAGCCAGTGCTCCTGTGGCATTGCTCAATGGAGACACGTATAAAATGCCGAAAGACAGGTCACCTCGGTATGCGGCACGCACTGACCTGCAATATCGTCTAAAATGATTAACCCAGCACTTGTCAATCATCAACAGCTTGTAATCTTCGCGTAATTTTGTATAGGCCATTTTGGGACAATACTTTATGGTTAAGACAAGGGTTACCAACATATTCAGCAAGCGAGCCAAAATTAAGAGATGAAATTTGCTGGAGAGCCGCAAAACAATTTTTTCTTTACTATTCAAAGCTAAAAATAAATAACTGTTTTAACTAAGATATAAAAAATGCGAATCAAAAAGAGTTATTAGATTGAAGTTAAATACAAAAAAGTAATGAAAATAAAAATAAACAAGGACAAATTTTATTGATATTAAGTGCATCAATGTTGATATTGATATATATTGCTACCCGTAAACAGTTTTGCTAATACTGATCAGTGATTCGTGTTCTCATTTGAGATTGAATATACTTCATTCGACTAATAATCGGCGACGAAAACATTCCACAATCTATTTTGGACTTGCCTTTACACAAGTTCAAAAAAGCAATTAAAAAGACACTGATTCATAAAGCTTATTATACTGTTGAGGACTATATTGATGATAAGAAAGCTTGGCTTTAAATTGCGACCAGCTACGCACTAGATTATATTGTAAATTTTTTAATTTGTTCTTACTTAAGCCATTATTATTAAAATAATGATAATAATTAAATAATAAATAACTCAATTTTGAAAAGAGTGACCGCCGAGTTTCTTGCTGGTTCTTCTCGGTAAGAGCACCTTTCCGAACCAGTCGTAGCTTCATTGTAATGTAATTTGACGATTCGAAAGTGCTTGTAAAAGCCAATTTGAATAAAGAATTATTTGAATTTAAATTTGAATTTGACGGGCATTTTTAAATCAGCTTAACGTTGTGATTGCTCAAACAAAGAAATTGTCACGATATTTGAATTATAGGTAGTGTGATATGATACAAACTACGTATATTGGTTTGCATGGGCGTACCGAGGTACGGACACAGGGAAATTTCGGAAGTTTGCTCCGTGAAAAACCAGCAAAAAACTTGGGAGATACTAAGTCGCTTGTTTACAAATTTACTTGAATAAAGAATGAACAATGAATTTGTAAAATGATTAGTGCTCACTCTGGTCGATGTACTACGAAGGTAGGGACGAGATGCCAAGCGTAAGCCAGCACTAGAAGAATTGCTGTCACACCAACGAACACCACTCCCAGGAGGGGCAGCGCTATGCGACGACCGCGCAGAGCCAACGTCAGGGCCAGCGCTAGTACATAAAGCTGCATATCTGTCGCCAGGTACCTGAGATCAATTCAGACAAGTGTACTAAGCTAATATCCTTTGTCTATTCATTGAGTTATTGAGTCTTCTTCAACCGATCAAAGTCCACTGGAATCGAGATCCCTTCTAGAGATACATCCACAGTGTCTTCTTCTGTTTCAACCGACAAATGTCCGTTACGTCTAGGTCTTTCACAAAGTACTTCCACGTAAAGGATCGTGCTTGGATGTAGCTTGGATTCAGTAGTTACCTGCGACTTTTTGGCCATCGTGTATTGATCTCTTGGGAAGTTCTACGGACACAGTGTTTTCTACTGAAGTTTAGTTAGATTCCAATTCTTACCTGCTAAAGTTAAACACTCACCACGTGTGGGGTAAGCATAATTCGTCAGGGTAATGCAAGTTATTAATATATAACAGATGTCTCCACCAGTTTTGTCTGCATCCAGAGGCTTCAGACCTCACCAGCGGCGTCCACTGCGGCCCCGATCCAAGCCGTTCCAACCAGGACGCCACGAACCAAAGCATCACGAAGTAACTTGGAATTATTCTGGGTAAAGAAAAACAGATTTGGTCAAAACTTTGTCAAGCTTGTACTGAACTATAATTTGGCTGTGTGGTAACGATACTTTACTTAATAAGGGTACAAAATTTAATGTGCATATGAAGAATTTAATTATGCAGAGTAGTGATCCAGAAGTAGGTTTAATTCTGAAGTCCATACGACTATTAGATTCGAACTTACTACCCTTAGAAGATAAATATATATCATTGTATAATTGTTGAAGACCTCTAAAAGTGACATATAGTGTGATATGTTTGTTTTATAGGAATTCAAAAAATAAACATTGATATATGTATATATTTTTTCTTCTAAGCATAGCTTATTATACCTATTCTATAGAGATTTTTGATTCTTGAAGAACAAGCTTATTTCCATTAATACCTGATCCTTTTGTGTTGTAACGAATCAATACAAAAGTAATAATAAAATTATTTTGCTATAATCCGCGATGAAGTAAAATAGAAAATATATATAATGCTAAATGTAGAGTGGACAATCGGTTATCATACCTGATACATGCTGGATTCGTAAAAAACACATGCACATACCTCCACCACCGCCACCACGATACACAAGCACTATATACGTTCACTATCACAAACTCAACAATCGTTTCACCCCGCAACCGAAGCATCATCAGGAGATAGACTCCACGACCAAAATCTAAGCTTTGCGATTTTATATATATCGTGAGTTTGTGATAGTGAACGTATATAGTGCTTGTGTATCGTGATGGCGTTGGTGGAGGTATGTGCATGTGTTTTTAGCCACCATCCCTCGCTGGTAGTGACTCTGAGCTTTCTTATGAGGTCCATAATCAGCGACCACTTTCCAGATCCGTAAGTTATCTCTGGCAACACGCACTGTTTGAGGGATAAATTGATCACGGATTAAATTTTATGAAATGCTAACCTGACTACTCTCTGGAATAGTGTCTTCAGAAAAGTTCTGACCTCTGGCTGATGCTGCCTTTCTTTTAGCAGCTTGTTGGCCAACAGGAAGCTCGTCATCAGGAAGAAGATCTGCAGCACTAGAGTGCTGTTCGCCAACAGGACTACGTCTATTGATCGGCGAGTCTGTTACAATTTTAAGGTTTAAATACAGGTATATTCTTCAGGTATATTACCCCTACCAGAAATGTTAATTAAACCATCAAAACTTATATTAGTATGTTTATTAAACCATCAAATTATCCTCTCACCGTATAAAAGTTTCTGAATATTTACGTTCTTACGTCTGGCTCAAGGTTACAATATTTTTTTGTTATTATATATATATATATATATATTATAGATTTAACTGAAAATATTATATTAATGTATTTAATTACCCCAATTAAAATTATATACTTCACAGTTTAGGAAGCGACACCAAAAAAAATTTTATCAGATGTATTTTCGGCAGATATCTACGTATTAAAGCATCATAATTTTTTGTGAAACATACATTGGGCAACGTTTTAGTTTTTTGTTTCGTATTCCACTCAGTAATTAACCGATTTGCATTAATTAACATTAATTAAAATTTTGTTTGGAATAGATAAGAATTGACACTATATATTTTTTTATTTCACCATCGCTAGAAGTGTCAACAGCCCATAGACATTATTGCTATAAATAATAATAATTTTAGTATGTGGAATTCCAGGACGACTGGAGGAGGTCCAGGTTTCCCAAATTGTGATTTTTTAATGAAATTTACTTTATATTTTACAACTGTTAAAAGCGAGTCTGCATCTGTGTTCATGTGTGTATTAATTTAATTATCTAACGCCTAAACTGATTTCTTAGATCTTTTGTGTATAGTAGGGGAGCCCGGGATGCTAAATTTGCAGTGACTAAAGCGTCATGGGGACCTATAGGATTGTGAAGATGAAATTTCACAGGAGTTTATGTTCAGTTTTCCATTTTAGTGTGAAGGAAAGCGTGTACAAGTTTTCAAAAATGTAAAAAAAATCAGTTACAATAATGACAATACCAACGTGTCTGTCTGTATCTCAATGCTAAAGATTCCACAGTTGTCAATTACGATCATGCAATACCTATAATCACACCCGGCGATGCGCGAGGTATGCATAAATGTTGTGCCGAAATTATGTATTTTTTGTTGAATCTCATCATTCTGACCTTATCCCATTCTAAGTGGGCTCGGTACAACATGTTACAATCATGTTGTCACATGATTTACCTGCCTGACGTCATATTACCTTAGTTTTGTTTTACGACACCTTGATAAGAAATGAGGCTGGTCTATTCCACTCAGCCGAATACCATACGGCGGGTTGACTTACTTTAGTCACCTTTTACGACACCTCGGTAAGAAATCAGTGTGGTCTACTCAGCTGGATACCACAGAGCATGATGTTTTGAATCTATACATATAATAAAACATAAAACAAAGTCCCAAAACTGATAAGAAATAAGAAATCCCGAACCTGTTCCAAATATCGTGTATCAGCGACGTAGTTCTGCGCGCCGAGCCACCAGTCATGCTCGATGATGATGCACAGCATACAGACTACCCGCAGTCTATCGAAGACCTTCAAGTTCGAGCCACGTGACGCTGGATAAGAAGCGGTCAGCGCCTGCCATGACGAGCGTATAGACCATGACAGAGCCCAGCCGCAACCTGGAGAAATGTATCTACATCAAATCAAATCAAACTTCAAGCACTTTTGAATCGTCAAGGATCAATAAATAATGAAGCTACAACTGATTCGGAATGTTGCTCTTACCGAGAAGAACCAGAAAGAAACTCGGCGGTCAATCTTTTAAACATTTTCAATTTTACATTTTTTATTTATATTTTTTAATTTAATAATTTTAATTTTAATTTAATTTTATATTTTTTACAATTTTACAACTGCAGTCTTGTATGAAGCTGAAAGGATTTTCAAATCCAGGCTTTTTTATAATAATCTTCAATGATTCAATCAACATATTAACATGTTGTCACATTTGGCTACGTATTTTACGACCGGCCTCCTGCCTGACGAACTTACCTTAGTCGCCTTTTACGACAACTCGGTGAGAAATGAGGGATGGTCCACCCACCTTCACTTTTTCACTACTACCACACGGCAGTAATATATGTATTTAAATGAGTAAATCTTGTAATGTAAAAAGGTAATTTTTTCAAAAAAAAAAACTTCAAAAAAAAAGGAAAAAACAATAGGGTAGGTGGGGTGCGATCCTGGGTATTTTCATTTCTCGCGACCATCCGTTCCCCGAATAAGTTACGTTTACTTGACAGTTTATGGCAAAAATTCAATTCTATATAAATTTTAGTATTTTTTAATGCCCCATAAACAGGGATAAAACGATCTTTTTTACGACCTAGCTAGATCGATTTTTCTCCCCAAAACCCCTTACATGCTGAATTTCAGGAAAATCGTTGGAGCCGTTTCCGAGACTCTGAAAATATATTTATATATACATACAAGATTAACTCATTTAAATATTAAAGATTTATCTGAATTTTGGTAACGGCTTCAACGATTTTCATTAAATTCAGCATGTAGAAGGTTTTATGCGAAATCGAATTATCAAGGTTTTATTTTAATTTAATTAATTTTAATTAATTTTTTTGCTTCCTGTTTTCGGGCACAAAAACCTGCTACAAATGTATGATAAATCAAAAGTTAATAGCGCTGTTAATCTCAAAGTGTTGATAGTTTATATGGGTAACAGGCGGTCCCAAATTAAGAATACCAGGTTCGAATCCAGGTAACTTTATCTTATTTTAATTGCATTTCTTTATATATTTAAAAAATTACCGAGCAAGGTTCGGTTATGCTGCTACTACTTTCCTTATATAGTCAAAAATTACACCTAGAAGCTAAAATTGTTCGATAAAATAAGGAATTATTTTATAGCTGACTAGCGGCCTGTCCCTGCTTCGCGAGGGTATAAAATATACATCCCCTGTCAGTCAGTGTAAAAAAATGATTAAAATCGATCCAGTAGTTTTGATTTATTCATTACTGCCCGTGGCCCGCAAGCGTTAAATTTGAAGAAAGACAATTTCCTTTCCCTATACCAAGAAGATTTCCTGCTATATCTAATATCTAAATGCATATAGTACATTTTTACTTATTTACTTTTACATTTTCCCTATGTATTTTATTTTTACAATTAATTACAGAATGTCTTTAAACTAACTCTTGAAAGAGCGACATAGCTGCTAAAGTCAAAGTGTTATAGGGCGAAGCGCGGCGTCCTCACGGCATTTTAAATCTGTAATATCTCCGAAAATGTTCACTTAAATTACATGCTGTAAACGGCCATATTGATCTATATTAAATCAACAATTTATTTAAGGCACTTAACTGGATAAGGATTAATGCTGTATTGTATAAAAATTGCTTCAAAAATAAGGCATTATTTTTCGTAAAAAGTAAATGACAAAAAATGCTATAGTGGGTTATCCATATGAGATAGATATATACCATCGCGGACTTTTCTGTAGACCTTTTCAATGTGTACAAATACTTAGTACATTATTTTGATAACTCTCGTAGGGTTTAGCCTGCGTTTGCAATGTAAGCGAAAAAAAATGTAATTATTTACAGAAACCTCTTTCTCTACTCCGTATTGAATGTTATTATACGTACAAACCTTCCTCTGGAATCACTCTATCTATTAAAAAAACCGCATCAAAATCTGTTGCGTAGTTTTAAAGTTTTATGCGTACATAGGGAAATATGGACTTTGTTTTATAATATGTAGTGATATGTAAAAGATTATATGTTTTATATTCACGGTATCTTTGCGAAACTGATGGCTAGTAAAGTGTTAATGTACATCTTAGGGATACATTACTGGCTATATATACGACGAAGAGCACTCATAAAAGGAGAGTGCAAGTTTAGCACGTCCTTTAAAACATGGGCTGTTACGAGCGAATTACATTCAAAAGTTAAATAACTCTAATCTACGTGTTATTCTCTGCTCGTGTATTGACAATGGCTCAAAATTCTGACTTGTCCCACAAGCTGCAGATTAAAGTTATGGTTAAAATATGAAACAGTCAACCTCGTTATATACGGCATTCTTATAATTTACTAGTTTCGGGTACATACCACGGTAATTTGTTTTGATTCGCCGATATTTCGACCCAGTTGCATGGATCGTGGTCACGACGGAACTGCAGGTAGGCGTTACTTCAAGCTGAGTGACCACGATAAATGCAACTGGGTCGAAATATCGGCGAATCAAAACAAATTACCGTGGTATGTACCCGAAACTAATAAATTATAATTATGTCTTCAAACCACGAATATTCAAGTATAAAATCATACAGCATTCTGAATAACTTGTAATATTCAAAAGTTGTTTATATAGTTTTTATTTTCGTTTGTAGTCTCTACTTAGTTGTATATCATTCTTTATTTATATAAATATTTATTGTTGTATCTTTAATATTTAAATTAGATAATCATAATTAAATTCACCATGTAGAGGATTTTGAGGGGGGAAAACGATCTAGGTAGGTTTTTGAAAAGAATGTCGTTTTGTCCCTGTTTTCGAGTACTGAAAAAATTATAAATTTAGAATTGAAAGCAATGGATTGTTTAGTTGTCAAATGTAATGTTGTGGTAGCCGATGGGTGACCGGCGGACCGAAAGTATTCAAAATCCGATTTCGAATCCCATATGTCATCATTTTTTTTTATTTATTTGGCAATCCAACAGCGTTTTTACAATTTCATTACAAAGTATAACTATATATTATAAAATAAGCCAATTTAAGATTACACTTTTAATGTATTAAATCTTATCAATAACTTGTGATGAAACTTACAAATTAACTATTACAATATTAACACACTAGCGGCCTGCCCCTGCTTCGCACGGATATAAAAATATATATCCCATGTCAGTCAGTGTACAAAAAGATAATTAAAATTGATCCAGTTGTTTTGATTTATTCATTACTGCCCGTGGCCGTAGCGTTAAATTTGGAGAAAAACAATTTCCTTTCCCTATACCAAGAAGATTTCCTACTATCTTTGGAATATCTAAATTCATATAGTACATTATTACTTATTTACTTTTATATTTTCCCTATGTATTTTATTTTTTACAATTAATTACAGAATGTCTTTAAACAAACTCTTGAAAGAGCGACATCGCTGCTAAAGTCGAAGTGTTATAGGGCGAAGCGCGGCCTCCTCACGCCATTTTAAATCTGTAATATCTCCGAAAATGTTCACTTAAATTACATGCTATAAGCGGCCATATTGATCTATATTAAATCAACTATTTATTTAAGGTACTTAATTGGATAAGGATTAATGCTGTATTGTATAAGAATTGCTTCAAAAATAAGGCATTATTTTTTGTAAAAAGTAAACGACAAAAAATGCTTTAGTGGGTTATCCATATGCGATAGACATATACCAATGCGGACTTTGTGCGAAAAAATGTAATTATTTACGACATCACATTAGAAACCTCAAAAAATACAGTATTTCTCTACTCCATATTGAATGTTATTAGACATGTAAACCTTCCTCTAAAATCAACCTATCTATTAAAAAAAAAAACCGCATCAAAATCTGTTGCATAGTTTTAAAGATTGAAGCATACATAGGGATATACGGACATAGGGACAGACAGAGAATGCGACTTTGTTTTATACTATGTAGTGATATTATTTATTTTTACAATTGATTAGACAATGTCTTTACATACAACATTCATAGCTTTCTTATCATTAGACAATATAAACTTGGAAGAAGGACATTTAGTTGCGCCTCCGGTCACTGCTAAATTCGAAATGCTTATAGGTCTAAGCGCGGCCTCCTCGCGGGATTTTAAATCTGTAATATCTCCGAAAATGTTCACTTAAATTACATGCTGTAAACGGCAATATTGATCTATATTAAATCAACAATTTATTTAAGGTACTCAATTGGATAAGGATTAATGCTGTATTGTATAAAAATTGCTTTGAACATAAGGCATCATTTTTCGTAAAAAGTAAATGAAAAAAACTGCTATTGTTGGTTATCCATAAGAGATAGATATATACCATCGCGGACTTTTCTGTAGACCTTTTCAATGTGTACAAATACTTAGTACATTATTTTGATAACTCTCGTAGGGTTTAGCCTGCGTTTGCAATGTAAGCGTATTCGTATTAAATGTTATTATACGTACAAACCTTCCTCTGGAATCACTCTATCTATTAAAAAAAACCGCATTAAAATCGGTTGCGTGGTTTTAAAGTTTTATGCGTACATACGGAAACATGGACTTTGTTTTATAAAATGTAGTGATGCTAAAATCTAATATAGCTTAGGCGTTAATTATATCAAAACAAAATTATCATAGTAATGCTAGAACAACAGTAACTTTGTGTATTGTAACTAACTAGCTTCTAATAACCAACTTCTCTCGGGTATAAAATATATTATAGCCCATGTCACTCAGTGAAAAAAAATATTAAAATCGATCCAGTAGTTGATTCATTGCTGCCCGTAATACAAACATGTTTTCTTGAGAGGTTACTCTTGAAAGAGCGACATATAGTTGGCCATGTGAAAAACAAACGCATCCGATCGCTGCTAAATTCGAAGTGCTATAGGGCGAAGCGCGGCCTCCTCGCGGCATTTTAAATCTGTATTATCGTCAAAAATGTTCATTTAAATTACATGCTGTAAACGGCCATATTGATCTATATTAAATCAACAATGTATTTAAGGTACTTAATTGGATAAGGATTAATGAGGTATTGTTTAAAATTGCTTCGAAAATAAGGCATTATTTGTCATAAAAATAAAATGTCAAAAAAATGCTATTTTGGGTTCCATTTACCTTTTTTAGTGATGTCGTCCAAAGTCAAATCTAAAGTGGTGCTGATCGCAGCAAATACTAAAAGTATTAGTACAAAGCCAGCAAATCCTCTTTCGCTGGCACTTAAAGGACCTGACTGTTCAGGACCCTGTGTACAGTAGTCCAGCTTATATAAAGTCGCCGATAGATTGTAGGCGGCCATAGTACTTGCATTAACACACGCCGCAAACCTGTTGGATAGGAAAATGTATGCAAACAAACACTAAACAACTCGCAATAAACTTTAAAACTTGCATTAGACCCATAATTTAATAATAAATCTCGTAGGGTTCAGCCTGCATTTGCAATCTAAGCGGGAAAAAATGTAATTATTTACGACATCACATTAGACACCTCAAAAATTATAGTATTTCTCTACTCCGTATTGAATGTTATTATACAAAAAACCTTCCTCTTGAATCACTCTATTAAAAAACCGCATCAAAATCTGTTGCCTAGTTTTAATGATTTAAGCATACATAGGGATATATGGACATAGGGACAGACAGGGAAAGCGACTTAGTTTTAAACTATGTAGTGAAGGTTAAATATGATTGTTAAAAATGGAAGAACTGTTGAAGTATACAAAAAGTGGAAGAATAACTAACATAATAAACGCATAGCATAACTCACCAGTCTTCTAAAGTTAGGACAGTTAATGAAGTATAGTGTTCTGGGGGTTGGCAACTCCGTTGTAAGCAGATGCCCCGATGGAGACGAGTATGGTTATAGTTGTCCACCCAATTCGCTGAGTAACGCTGCAAAAGACAATATATATGCAAAGATATGCAGGTTTACTCACGATGTTTTCCTTCAGCGCAAAGCGTGTGATAAATTGCAATTATCAATTAGAGTTTTAACAGAAAAACTCATTGGTGTCTGCTCGGGTTTGAACCCTTCTTCCTTCCCTTCGTGGTGTTACCACTGGGCTATCACAGCTCTATTAGCAGGGGATCTATTTACTGGGCATCTAATTTCCTGTTTGAAATGGTCTACGTTATTTGGCAAATCGTTTGCACCGTTCAGAAACCACCCAATCACCACGCAACATCCTTAGGGAATAAAATACCTCTGCCATTAAGGGAGAACGAAACGTCTCGTCAAGCTCTAAGGAAAATGACAATGATATCTCACCTTCATGATAGTGAATAAAGGACTGTGTCCAATAGGCGATAATTCGAAGCTACCCAGGCAGTAGGCGTCTTGAAGGGCAAGACATGGCTTATATTCGTCCAGGTGGAAGAGCTTCGGCATTTCATAGTATTCCTCATCTGAAGAGTTAATAATCGATTGTACGAACTATGCTTATTACAAAAATTAAAGCATATTACACAATTGAAGATTATTTCAATGTTAAAAATGCTTGGATTTGATCCTTCTTAATCCTTGTTCTTCTAAATCTTTAACCCTTCCTAAGCTTCAAATGGAAATTTAAAGTGTTTAAAAGATTGACCGCCGAGTTTCTGGCTGGTTCTTCTCGTTAAGAGCAACATTCTACACCAGTTGTAGCATTATTAAATCTAAATGATCCTTGACGGTTCAAAAATGCCTGTAAAAAGCTTACCTATTTGAATAAAGATTATTTTGATTTGATTTGAACTCAATCCTTTAATTTTAAGGTGTATATTGCTTTTTTTTATTTAGCTATTTAGCGGTAAGCTGTTAGTTGTGGTAGTAACTATAAAAGGCTAGATAAGTCCTTGCCTACGCAATGTCAACAGCAATACAGTCTAAAATCAGCTCTAAAAAGCCTTTTTTTATGTCAGGATAACCCATTATGGGACGTCACCGCCCGACGGGGACGAGCGGCGGGTATGTCGGACTCTCACCGATTTATATGTAGGTAAAACGCCCAATTACTGACACTTTAAGAACGAGCGTATAAAAAGAAATAAATATAAGCGTTCCACAGTGTTTCCAAATAACGATAAATATTGATAAATATAAACAACTATTATAAGATGTTCAAATTCTAATTAGGATATTATTTATAGTTAATGTATAGAACCGGCTATACTCACGTCTTATTCTATCGGGTTAGCCCGACTAGTTTCGAACCCAATCGGGGCTCTTATTCATGAGCTCTTTACACGATGTTATCGCGGCGGGAACTGAAACTAGTCGGGCTAACCCGATAGAATAAGACGTGAGTATAGCCGGTTCTATACATTAACTAGGATATTATTTGTTATTGAATTTATGATATTTCTCGAATTGCAGTGGTTTACCCAAATATTGACACAGGATTCCCTGTTATCGACATTTTAAATTCCAGTTTATTGACACCCTTCAGTTTTCATCAGTATTCAAAAATACTGATGAAAATTAAGTAAAGCACGTAGAATAGGTATCTTATTTATGTTTTTATGTATTAAAAGAAACGATTACGTTGACTTCAGTTAAGTCTGTTTTTTATGTTTTGGCTTCTTTGCTTTCTTCTGGGTCTTATTTACATTTTTTTCTCGTTCATTTTTTCTCTCTCTTCTTTTCTTTGTCTTATCCCTTCAGCTTATTCTTCTTTAATTTTAATTTTTTGATTTTGATATTGTTTGATATTCCTGTGCCTTCCATTTAGCTGAGGTTAAAACAAAAGAAGCCCTGGAATCTATGGTTCCTTTTTTGTGGCATCTTTGGTATTACAGGAATGTCTTGTAATTTAACAGGGGTACAAGTAAAAAAAAATTTTGTAGGAAGTTGAATGGAAGGGTTTTCAGTATCTTCAAGTGATTATATTTTGTTGTAATCATGCTGTGGATCTGTTTTTAGCCCTATGTCCTCTCTTATATTTATCACATCACGTCGCTTTCACGCACTAGCTGCTGTGACTGCTTTAGGAGTCCGGAAACTAAGACTAGTGTGACGCTGCAAAAATAGCTTGAACCATTTTTCGCCGTTCGTGAATCTGCCGAG
Organism: Morpho achilles; assembly: GCA_947086495.1. Classification (NCBI taxonomy): domain Eukaryota; kingdom Metazoa; phylum Arthropoda; class Insecta; order Lepidoptera; family Nymphalidae; genus Morpho; species Morpho achilles. The sequence continues at coordinate 17,604,308 of CAMTZB010000024.1, read as the reverse complement.
TCTCTTCTTCTTAGTTAAATAAACACTAACTCTGCTTATAACATCATCTTTCCGTTTTGGAAAACCTTTTTTGCAGCATACATTAATCCAGTTTCATCAAAATGTCTTTCTTCATCCTCGGTGAGTACTACAGAAGGCCCTGGACGTAAATTATGCTGAGGGTTTTGTAGTCTGTAAATTAATTTTTGTACGGGACACTTGAAAAGTTTTTGCTGCTAGCTTTCGACTCATACATTGTGTATTGCATCTAGGGCTTTACTTATATTACCTATCGAATATTTCTAGATGGGTTTCTAGGTTTCATATTTTAATTCAATTCTGCAGCATAAAATAATCTTAACGAAATTAATTTTAGTGACCCATTTAAGCTGACCATTTATTGACATGGCAATACCCAATTATCGACACTAATGTTCATAACTGGTAATTCCAACTTGACACCAGTGTCAAAATTTGGAACAAAGTTCTATACAAGCTATATCAGTAGTTGCATGTGTTTACAAGTCTTAGAAATAGCAATTCAAAACTTTAACCATTCTGTAAAATTAGTTTTACAAAATCCCAATTATTGACATGGATGTCAATATATTGGTATTCATGTACTATCAGTGAACCATATGTTGACACCATAAAACAAACTCAATTACATCAAAATTTTGAAATAAATCTTATCGATTAGTTAACTTGGACTATAAACACCACAATAACACTATAAGCGATGTATTTCAGACTGAATACAGAATGTTTTAAAAAATAATTGTAAGATACTTACCTTGTCAAATTTTTAAGAAAACGATAAATTATTACTTAATTAACCATGTGCACTTTTTCATTCAGCTGTTTAGTCGCAATATTATTTTTAATGCAACTTAATGTTGCCAAAGTAAGAAATTATGATATTATCTTATAAAATTGATACAAATGGAACTATTTAAGGTTGTTATTTTCTTATTTTTGGAAGAAAATTGCTAGGGTGTCAATTAATTGGATAGGTGTCGAGAATAGGTTAGCTTACCTATATTCCTAATATTTATTATGTAACATTTATCTAGGTTATTGTTACTTAATTAATTGGTAAGGCATTAATTTAAACTTGTGACATTTAGGTAACTTAGTAATTCAAATTCAAATTATGTAATTTAAAAAAACTTATAAACAAGTGGTTTTAAATCGTCAACTCTACTGCTGGTTCGAAAAGCTGTTCCTACCGAGAATAGCCAGCAAGAAATTCGGCGGTTGTTCTTTTTTAATCTAATCTAAAATTTAATTTATTTTTTAATCTAAATATACACTCGTAATTTTCCTAATCGCGTCAAACAATGAATAGAATACTCTTTGAATTGCTACAACAAGCTTTATCGCATCACAGCGATTCTACTTAAACTTTTCACATTTTAAGACAAATTTAAGTTATATGCGTACCAGCTAATGTATATATTATATCTTCATTCACCATATCCAGAGGTTTTTGGATATCGACGTTACATTCGAAGTCAGTGGCACAAAATTCATTTCCATCACTTTGGTATGAGATGTTAGATAAAATATCACTTTTGAAATCATGATTTTCTTTGCTATCAACGACTTTAAAGTTTTGTGTGGTGCGAGTGTTAGCAGAAGCGCTAGCGAATAGTAAGGCGAACACGACCACGCACTTTGGTGACATATTTATTACTACCATACTGCCCTACTCACATAATTACCTAATATCTGGGTGACCGAGCTTCGCTCGGTAATTTTTTACAAAAAAAAACTAAAAAAAGAAAAAACAATTGTTTAGTTGGGATCGATCCTTGGCACTCACATTTCTCGAGGCTGCCCGCTAGACGAAAAAGCTACGTCGACTTGACAGTTAATGGCGAAAATTCAATTCAATATAAATGTTAGTGTTTTTAAATGCCCAAAAATAGGGATAAAACAATATTTTTTTTACATAAAACCTAGCTAGATCAATTTTTCTCCCCCAAAACCTCCTACATGCTGAATTTCAGGAAAATCGTTGGAGCCGTTTCCGAGATTCGGAAAATATATATATATACAAGATTAACTCATTTAAATATTAAGAATTAGACCATTTTACGATAACTATTTTAGATATGTGATAATGCTGTAGTTTTTAAACAATCAAAACAACACATCCCACAATCATTGGCTGTTTATGATTGATAACTGTTTAAGATAGCGTTTTTTAGTGTAGTTTTCTATGAGTTTAGGAGATTAAATTGAAGTAATGCTAAAGTTGACTTTATTAATAAATACGTATATGGGACAGTACATGCGAAACGCGGAGATTAGAGAGGAAAGGGTTTCTCCTGTAATTGCGGACCGTGTAGTGGAAAAACATTTCACTAGGTACAAAAGTAATAATAAAATTATTTTGCTATAATCCGCGATGAAGTAAAATAGAAAATATATATAATACTTAATGTAGAGTGGACAATCCTGATACATGCAGGATTCGTAAAATCACATGCACAAACCAAAATCGCGAGCTATACCGTAATAATATGTCATATAAAAAAAATCATTACTTTGTTTTCTTACTACTCATACTAAATATAACCAGCTTTTACCCGCAACTTCGCGTGGATTGTTGTCGCATGATAGGTTGATAATAGATGGTGGTTATTGAGTTGTATGTTTCTGATACGAAGGCTTTAAAAGACTAGATTCTAGACTATAAATCAGAATTACAAAGTATGTACTATTATTGTCATGGACGTAGTATATACTGGACGGCGCCAAAAGACGTTGCCGATCTTGCGTCTGTGTGTAAGCGATTTATCGTTTGTCTCTGTTCTTATCGCGAACTATACATAAGAGTGAAAGAGATTGTGATGAAGTTTGGCAACGTCGCTAAAAATGTGTCCAGTTGGTGACACCAGATGAGGCCATAACATTGAGTTTGTTGAAGATTATTTCTTGACATCTAAAGCAAATACGAATGTTACTGATATATTTTTTCAAAAAAGGTGGAATATGTCGTGTGCTGCCTTAACGTGTCCATCAAGAACAACGAAAGGAAGAGTTAAAAACACGGAATTACCATTTCATAAGTAAATCTTTGACTCTCATTTGCGTGCTAAATTAAAGCGTTTTATTCAGTTAAAGCGTTTCAGATTATAATCTATCAGTACAGTTTGATATTCTCTAGCCGGCACGAGTGTGGGATACTGGTAAAACATAGAAATTAATCATTAAATATTGGATTGAATTGTGTTACCTACGTAGTGATGTACACACTAACGAATTATTATGTATCGATAAATATCAGTCAAAGTTATATTTACTAGCCAAGTAAATGCGAATTCTCTAATTTTAGATTATTTTCTTAGGTTTCCTAAATGCCCACATATAAGAGAACAGTGGATAAAAGCTGTCACCGTCTCACGGATATGTAAATGTTGGGAATAATGTGAATCATGATATTGTTCAATTGGCCACTGAAGCACTAACATTTCATCTATACATAAAGCACCGAGTATGGGCTGCACCTTCGACTTTATTTTTAACGCTTCAAAGGATTCCTTGGTAAATCTAGGCTCACAGTCAATTGACAGATACCATTTTTGAGAACCACTCATCACAGTAAGATATGCAGTAAAGATGTGCATCGGATAATTCATGACATTATACTGCAGACTGTATACTCAGGAAATTATGTCAATCTATTCAAATGTTTAAATCTATTCTGAACACTAAACCGACTATGTTGGTAACAACTGTATATTAACTTTACAGTAACCTGAGCTAGGCTTCGATAATTATCGACGCCTAGTTTAGCTTATCGATAAGCTAAGTACTTCCCTAATCACGCACACTAATGCAGTTCTAAAGTTCACACAAGCATAAAACGGACACACAAAAATAGCTAAGGCGGCATCCAGTGTATTCTTTATCCAAGATTATTGTAGTTAGGCATAGATTATGTATGTAGACCATAGATAAAGTCTGTATAGGTAGTCTGTAGGAATGACATGGATATCTAATCTTAAAAAACAAGAAAAAGAGTAAGAAAGAAAAAGAGGATAATTAAAATATTCAATTGTAAAAAAATCGATTTCTTAAAAAATCGATTATTATTGACATCCCTAATAGTAGTCTGTTAGTGTTTTGAGTTTTGTAATTTGTCTGTATTTACCATAGACTACTTACTAAAATAATTTACTTTTAAACTGAATTGAAACGTAAGTGTAGCTGTGTTTGAGTATAACAAATTTAATCAACAATGGCTACAACTGTAATGAAAGTGGAATTCGAATCAGAGTCTTGCTCAATTTGCGGCGGCGGCGGAGATTTGTTCACCCCCGAAGAGCATGACGCCGGCTCACCACCAATGCAAGTTCCTTTAAGGACTATGCTTCTGCATATAAACAATAACAAGGTAATATTTGATACACATATCTGGACAAAAACTATGTAAACAAACATTGTTTCAAAATCTAGTCATCTTCCTGCCCTTATCCCACTCTAAGTGGGGTCGGCACAACATATTATAAACATGCTGTCATATGATTTGGCTGCGCTTTTACAACCGCCTGCCTGACGTCAACTCACCTCAGTCGTATTTTACGACCCCTCGGTAAGAAAGAGGTTGGTCTATTCTACTAAACCGGATACCACACCGTGGGTCAACTTACCTTAGTAGCGTTTTACGAGACCTCGGAAAGAAATGAGGTTGGTCTTTTCTACTCACTGGCCGACTACGACTGGCCCGTTGGAGCATTGGGTAGTGACCCTGCCTTCAGCTCCGCGGGTCGCGGGTTTAATTCCCGCCCAGGGTCAACATTTTCTATGAATGCATTTGTTCGTCTTTGAGCCTGGGTGTATATTTGTATTTAAGTATGTATTAAAAAAATATATATGTATATATTCACCAGTTGTCTGTGACCCATTATACAAGTATTAAATTACTTACTTTGGGGATGGAAGACCGTGTGTGTAAGTGTCCCATATATTTATTTATTTTTACTCAACCGGATCTCATAAGGCGGGTCAATTTACCTTAGTCGCCTTTTACGCCACCTCGGTAGGAAATGAGGGTGGTACTATTTTATTCAGCCGGATACCACACTGCATTGTTTTAAAATATAGTCTAGTATAAAATGTGCTAAACTCAAGTCTCTAGTGGCTTTATTATATTACAGGTGCTTCCTGAAGGTAAACTATGCGTTAGTTGCATACGTCGAGGTATAGAAGCGTATGAATTTAGCACAGCTTTGGGTACCAGAACAGCTCCTCCCCTCAGTGAAAAGATCCGTGCTCTAAGAAGGCGTCTACATGAGTTAACGCAGAAAATCGATGTGTTCATTGTTGTTGGGGGTCCGAGTGCGAATTCTGGTGGTGTTTACAGCGAAGATGATATCATTATGGTGGATAAAGACGCGTTGGCCGCTGCGGCCGCTGCTGATGATGAGGATTTGGAAAAGGCGAGGAATGCTTGTGGGGACACAGTATATCAGTGCTCCATTTGTCCATTATCCTTTCAGGTGAGTTTTATTCACGGTTATTATATGTTTATGACAGTGTTAGGTTTCCACATTCCTTTATTAAAAATATGCTGTGTATCTTTAATATTTAAATGAGTTAATTTGTATGTATATATATATTTTCAGTAACTCGGAAACGGCTCCCAACAATTTTCTAGAAATTCATTATGTAGGGAGTTTTGGGGAGAAAAATGGATCTGGCTAGGTTTTGTTTAAAAAAAATCGTTTTATCGTCGGCATTAAAAAAAACAAAAGTTTACTTTTAATTTATCGAATATATACAACACAATTATTGCCGTAAAATGTGAAGTCAGCGTAGCTTATTCGGGAAACGGGTGGTCGTGCGAAATTTTTTATTTATTTTTTGACGTACCTTTTTTATTTTGTATAAAATTACTGAGCAAGGCTTGGTCAACCTGGTACTTCATATAAAATATGCCATGTGATATCCGGCTGAGTAGAATAGACCACACTCTTACCAAGGTCGTAAAATACGACTAAGGTAAGTTGACGTCAGGCAGGCAGCCGGTCGTAAAATACCTAGCCAAATCATATGACACCATTTTTATAAAATGTGGCGACCTCACTTAGAGTGGGATAAGGGCAGGAGGATAATGATAATTTTCCTTCACCAAAAAGTGGTGTTAAATTGTAGATAGCAATTAGACACATGAGTTTTAAAAACATCATGGGTACAAGATTTTGACCCTGAAGGTCACACAGACCCAATCTGTTATATATTATTACAATATGTAGAATAATACTGGGCTAAATTTCCTGATTTTGATCCTGTTGCCCAGAAGAGAGTATATAGGCTATCTATAATCTATACTAATATATAAAGCTGAAGAGTTTGATTGTTTGAACACACTAATTTCAGGACATATTGGACCGATTTAAAATTTTTTTGAGTGTAAGATTTTTGAGGAAGGCTATATAACGTCATGCTAAGATGAAAAGGAGAGGAGCAGCAATAAAAAATATTACGAAAAGGGCTAAATTTAAAGCTTTCCTTGTGTGCAATAAGTAAACAGTGAAAATTATTCAATCATGTATTATGAAATTGTTCCCTTCTAAAAGTTCTAAATAAAAGTCAGCAACAGCATATATCTAGCTGTTAGGGTTAACCCACTAACCATTTTTATGGTTATCAAAATACTATATTACAGTTTTAATCTTTCCGTTGGAGATTGCTAGTATAAAATAAAGAGAGACCTTGAGATATTGAAAATGTTTAAAAAGATTGATTGCCGAGTTATCTAATAGCTCTTTTCTGTACAAGCAACATTACAAATAAATTATAGCTTCAGTTTCCATTAATTTAATAATACATGTATATAATAATTATATATTCCAGCGTGCAAATGAATATCGTGATCACGTCGCTAAACATCCCAGTGGCTCTCGACACTCGTGCTGGACTTGTGGTGCTCAGTTCATAAACAAGGAAGCGTTGAAGGATCATGCAGTACTGCACACTGCCTCAGCGACAGGGCAGAGTCTCACATGTAACTTGTGTAATGTCACTTTTCAAGTGAGTGTAGTTTTTGTTACTTTTCTGAATATATATGCTTTTTTGAATTGTTTTTTTGAATTTTTTCTGAATACACTTAGTACTGAAGCGGCGGTGGTTTAAAAAAAAATTGTGGTAAATTATAATAAAGCTTAGTGTAGTGCCTACAAAATTTGTGAGTGTTAAAAAGACCTGTAACTTGGTCACTAGCTTTTTTACAGGTTATAATGATTTCATTGATAAGGATTACAATGTCTCTAACTTAGTTAAGCGTAATTTTGAATTCGGTCACTGGGCATAAATTCTCATCAAAAACTTTAGCTTTGTATCCTTTGTAACTTGTGATAAGTATTATTTTGAAAAGAGCTACTGCTGAGTTTCTTGCTGGCTCTTCTCGGTAGGAACAGCTTTCCGAACCAGCAGTAGAATTGACGAATCAAAAGCAGTTTACAAGTTTACTTGAATCCATACTAATATATAAAGTTTAAGAGTTTGTTTGTTTGTTTGATAGTTTGGACGCGCTAACCTCAGGAACTTAGGGACTTAGTTAAAAAAAATTCTTTGAGTATAAGATAGTCCTTTTATTGAGGATCTATCTCAGGAACTACTGGACCGATTTGAAAAATTCTTCCAGTGTTAGACAGTACATTTATCGAGGAAGGCTATAGAGTATATAACATAACGCTAAGATGAATAGGAGAGGAGCAACGATAAAAATTATTACGAGAACGGCAAAATTTAAGGCTTTCCTTGCGTGCGCAAGAAAACGGTGAAAGTTATTCAAAAATCTCCCATTATTAACTCTCAATAACTACTTTAATGTTTAAAATTTAAATGCGGAAATAAATTTCAGACACACTGACTTACATGCTGGCAAAGCTGATGGCACAGTAGCGTTGTGAAAAATAATCGATTTTTAGAATAATCGATTATTTATTAAAAATAATCGATTATTTTAGGTATCCATTTTTCTTTTTTAATCTTTTTCTTGATTTTCAAGATTAGATATTATATGATTGTTGGATGAAACCAATTTAGCTAAACTACACATTTTAATAAAATTTCACAAACAGCGCATCTGATATTATTTCTTGATAGTTGTCCAATTTAATAAGTCTTAATTGAAATTAATTACTAATTAAAAAATCGATTATTTCGCAACTAAATAATCAATTGAAAAATCGATTATTTTTAAAGGGATATAAATCGATTATTTATTAATCGGTTTTTTTTTCTACTCCAAGTCACATCCCTATAGCACAGCTAGTAAAGAATATTTTGAATTTGATACCCCCCCCCCTTTCCCTACGTTAGACAGGGGCGGAGGTCCGCCGTCACGAGGCGTCGTGCGCGGCGACGTGTCCGCTGTGCTCGATGGCGTGCGGGTCGCGCGGCACGCTGTCGGCGCACGCGCGCCGCTCGCACGCGCGCTGCTCGCCGGCGCTGTGCGCGGGCTGCTTCGCGGTGCTGCCAGATGCGGCCGCGCTGGCCGCACACGCGCTCACGCACCGCCAGGCGGACCGGTTTGTGTGCGGGTACGACGCGTGCATACTGAGATTCGCATCCAGGTAATACTCGATACCATACCAGGTAATACTAAATACCATACCGGTTACGACATGATACGATACTAGGTAATACTCGACACCATACCAGGTAATACTTGATACGATACTAGGTAATACTCGACACCATACCAGTTAATACTTGATACTATACCAGGTAATACTCAATACCATACCAGGTAATACTAAATACCATACCCGTTAAGATATGATAGGATACTAGGTAATACTCGACGCCATACCAGGTAATACTTGATATTATACCAGGTAATACTTGATATTATACCAGGTAATACTTGATACCATACCAGGTAATACTAAATACCATACCCGTTAAGACATGATACTAGGTAGGTAATTAATTTTGGATGATACAAACGATTACTACTATGTTTCATAATGATTAATTCAAACTAATATAAAAATATAACTCTGGTCTTAGCACTATTACCCTTCTCTCTAGAAACGACCTATGCCCCAACATTGTGTTATAATAAATAAATATATGGGACACTTACACACACGGTCGTCTTTCCCCAAAGTAAGTAACTTAATACTTGTGTTATGGACAGACAACTGGTGAATTTATACTTATATATTTTTTGAATACATACTTAAATACAAATATACACCCAGGCTCAAAGACCAACAAATTCATTTATAGAAAATGTTGGTCCTCGGCGGGAAGCTACCCCCCCCGACCCGCGGAGCTGAAGGCAGTGTCACTACCCACTGCGACAACGGGCCAGCAAGTAGCAGCCTGTTACTCTCCCACTGCTGGGAATAGGCCTCTTCTCTCCGTTTTTGGATAGAAGGATTGGAGCTATGACCTACCACCCTGCACCAATGCGAGTTGGTAGGTTACACATATCTCCAGAATTCTCTAGAGATATGCAGGTTTCCTCACGATGTTTTCCTTCACCGAAAAGCGTGTGATAAATTGCAATTATCAATTAGACACATATGTTTTAACAGATAAATTCATTGGTGCCTGCCCGGGTTTGAACTTGTGACCTCCTCGAAAGAGTCTCACGGTGTTACCACTGGGCTACCACAGCTTATAAGTCAACCAGTATATAATGCTTAATGTACAAATAAATTCCAGGAGTGATCTGTTGGCCCACATCCGAAAATGTCATTCTGGGGAAGCGTCGGAAGTCCCAGAGCAAGCTACCCCCACAGAACCAACCCCACCACCACCCTCCACCACATGTGCTCAGTGCGGTCGCACGTAAGTATAAATATATTTGTAGTTCCAGAATCAATTTTCCCCCGGCGATGCTTCTGCGCTCGCCCACTCTCCCGGTGACGCTGTCAAAGCCTTCATGGCTAACAGCATTAGTTAGTGTCCGAAAAAAAAAAAAAAAAAAGAATCAATTTTCAAGCATAGAATTAACACTAAAAGTAATGAGAATATTATATTTTGCTATAATCTGCGATAAAAGAAGATATATGTAATGCTAAATGTAGAGTGTACTATTCGATCTCATACCTGATACATGCAGAATTTGTATGAACTTATGCACTACCCCACACCGATATCACGTCAATACACAAGCACTGCACACATTCACCACCAAAATCTCAACAATTGTTTCGCCCAGTAACCTAAGCATCATCAGGAGATAGACATAGACTCCGTGACAAAATTGTAAAGCGATCGTAGTACATGAGTTCATACAAATTCTGCATGTATCAGGTATGAGAACGAATAGTACACTCTACCTTTAGCATTACATATACTTTCTTTTATCCCGGATTATAGCAAAATAATATTCTCATTACTTTTGTATTATGGACCTCCGCAAAGTAACGCCTATAAATTAAAATTAACACTGTTAAATAGAGGCTGATACAGAAAGCCTACTATACTCTTGAAGATTATTTACAAGATAAGAATGTGTGGATATAGCTCTCTTTGAACCTGTACAAGACAGTAACGACTTAATGTAAATAGTATTAAGAATTGTATTTTTAAAAGAGCAACCGCCGAGTTTTTTTTTTTTTTTTTTTTTTTTTTTTTTTTTTTTTTTTTTTTTTTTTTTTTTTTTTTTTTTTTTTTTTTTTTTTTCGAATTGACAATTATGCTGTTAGCCCTAACGGCTTTTACAGCGTCACCGGGCGGGACGGGCGTCGGGGAACGTCGTCCTAAGGGTGCCTCCTGTGAGGCCGGACCACGGCTTAGGATGACGTGTAGTGGAGGGCTGATGATATGACTTTGATTAGTCAATACGACGACGGAAGGGTGGCAAGAAGCCACAACCAACCGATATCAGAAATCTGGGACCTCGTCTTCGCCGGCGAAGACGCTGTGTGTGTGTATTACGTGTTTTTGTGTTTGCGATTGTTATTTGATCGTCAGGGTCATATAGGACGCTTTTTGGACGCCTATATTTTCGGTGGTCAGACCTAAATGGGATGTAGGTGGAAGCAACTGAAATTAGAGGGTTCGGGTGTACCTCGGATTTCTCGAAGTAAGACTTCGAAAAACGTTTAAAGAGGTGAGTAATGGTAGGGAGGTCGAGGTCTCTATGGAGGTCAACGTTCCGCATGAACCACGGACAACCAGTGGCTGTACGCATAAATCGGTTCTGCATTCTTTGGAGCGTGAGCAATCTGACCTTTGAAACGTGCGCGAACGCAACGCTCGCATAGGACATTATTGGTCTTATGCAAGTTTTGTAGAGTGTCACTTTGTTGCGGAGTGACATTTTACTTTTCTTGCATAACATCGGATAAAGTCGTCCCATGACATACGCAGCCTTATTGCAGACTGTGCGTATGTGCTCGTGGAAGGTCATGGAAGGTTGGAAGGTGACACCTAGGTACTTGACTTTCTGTTGCCAGTGAATTGGTGTATCGTAAAGGGAAATTTCCGTAGGTGTGTCTATGTGAGATCGGAAACGATTACCGATAAAGTGCATAGCTGCACTTTTATCAGGGTTTATTTCGATTCTCCATCGGCGGAACCAGCGTCCGAGGCTGTTTACCGCTTTCTGGAGACGTCTAGTGATAACTTGAGGTTGGCGAGATGTGGTAAATACAGCGGTGTCATCCGCGAAAAGGGCAAGATGAGTGCGCTCTTTAATAGGCGCCCGTGGAATGTCACTCGTGTAGAGCGAGTACAATAAGGGTGCCAGCACAGATCCTTGAGGGACACCGGCACGGATAGGGCGGCGAGACGACAGAGTGCCGTCTACGCGGTACCGAAATGTACGATTAGTGAGGTAGTTTCGTATGATAAGTACGAGTCTGTCAGGTATATTTAATAGGAGCAACTTGTGGATTAAGCCTGCATGCCAAACCTTATCGAAGGCTTTGGCGACATCGAAGAATATGACACCTGTAAACTGCTTGGTTTGTAAACCTTGCAATATGTGCTCCGTGAGGCGGTGCACTTGTTGAACACAGGTGTGTTTTGGACGAAATCCGAACTGTTCGTTGGGAAGGAGATTATAAGTATCGACTACGGATTTTAATCGGGCAAGGATAATTCGCTCGTATATTTTTCCTAAGCTATTTAACAAACTAATGGGACGATAGCTAATCGGGAGATTTCGAGGCTTTCCCGGTTTGGGGATACCTATCACTGTAGCTTCTTTCCACTCGTCAGGAAAGGAGCATCCGGCAAGAAGGGCATTAAAAATCAGTACCAATAGGTGGATGATTTGATCGGGAAGGACCGCCGAGTTTCTTGCTGGCTCTTCTCGGTAGGAACAGCTTTCCGAACCAGCAGTAGGGTTGACGATTCAAAAGCACTTGTTTACAAGTTTATTTGAATAAAGTATATTTTGAATTGAATTAGAATAAAAATTTTAAAAGTATAAAATTATGGATAGCATACGCCGTGTGGTATCTGTCTGAATAGAATAGTACCACCCTTCATTCCTTACCGAGGTATCGTAAAAGGCGACTAAGGTTAGTCGACCCGCCGTGTGGTATCCAGCTGAGTAGAATAGACAACCCTCATTTCTTACCGATGTGTCGTAAAAGGCGACTAAGGTTAGTCGACCCGCCTTGGGATTTCCGACTGAGTAGAATAGACCACCCTCGTTTCTTACCGAGGTGTCATAAAATACGACTGAGTTAAGTTGACGTCAGGCAGACGGCCGGTCGTTAAGTACGTAGCCAAATCATGTGACAACATGTTTATAACATCTGAGTGGGATAAGAGCACGAGGGTGATGACTCGATATTGTTTCAGATTCGGTTCGGTGGCTGCGATGAAGCGACACGCCAGAGTCCATCGGCGGGAAACGCAACAGGTGTCTATACATTTATTAGTTTTAACATTTCAAAAAATTTATTAGTTTTAAAATTCCTGAACAAAATTTATTAGTTTTAACATTTCTGAATAACATTTATTTCATTTTAAAATATCTGAACAACATTTATTAGTTTTAAAATTTCTGAACAACATTTATTAGTTTTAACATTTCAAAACATTTATTAGAATTAACATTTCTGAACAACATTTATTGGTTTTAACATTTCCGAACAACATTTATTAGTTTTAACATTTCTGAACAACATTTATTAGTTTTAACATTTCTGAACAACAACATTTATGAGTTTTAACATTTCTGAACAACATTTATTAGTTTTAACATTTCTGAAGAACAACATTTATTAGTTTTAACATTTCTGAACAACATTTATTAGTTTTAACATTTCTGAAGAACAACATTTATTAGTTTTAACATTTCTGAACAACATTTATTAGTTTTAACATTTCCGAAGAACAACATGTTTGTAACATGTTGCGCCGACCCCACTTACAGTGGGATAAGGGCAAGAAGATGACGCTGCTGGTTTGTGTCCTCGCTAGGTGTCTAGCTGAAAAAGCTAGACGTGTACGATTATTAAACGCCCACGTGTCTAGATCGTGCTATAAGAAGTCTGAGCAAGTTAAGTTGCTGTGAAACAGTGCTAGTCCTAAGTTTGGGTTGGCGCCTCTTTTTCTATTTCACTTTTTATTGCATTTTTTTTATATCTTTAAAAAAAATCTGAGTAACTATTTAGTATCTAGTAATTTAAGAGCATAAAACAGAAATCAGGAAAAAAGGAAAAAAAATACTATTTAGTTGGGGATCGATCTTAGGTATTTACATTTCTGGAGACTGCCCGTCCCACGAGTAAGTTGACAGTTGACAGTAACTTGACAGTTTTGTGGCAAAAATTCAATTCAATATAAACATTAGTATTTTTAATGCCCAAAAACAGGGATAAAACGAATTTTTTTTTACATACCACCTAGCTAGATCGATTTTATTCCCCCCAAAACACTCTATACCGAGTGGTACCGACGATACGGCATTAAATAACTTCACTGCTCACTTGGAAGTATTACCTACATTACTTTGGTATATTTCAATGTATTTAAATATAGAATATAAAAAAATATTTTTCTTTAGAATATATATGTATATATATATATATTCTAACAAAGTAAATAGGTTTAAATAGCGAAACACGCTCATTCATTAGGGTTCACTCACCTTGTAGTGCGCGCGTACGGCGCTCGGTGTAGATATGACGATTGCCGCGAAGATCAAATTGAGCGGAGAAATAGAAAAGTCGCGGCGCGGTGACCGCAAGGCCAAGCCCAAGGCCATTGTTAAATTTTTGATACAGAGGAGTATAATACAATTTTACAACAATACTTGCATATTTCCTTTAAAAAATTATTCAATAATACATACAACCGGTTAATACTGTAGTATATATTATGATGACAGTAACACTAGGTACAAACCTTTGTGGTTTTTTATAGTGTTAAGTAACATTGGTTAAAAATTGTTTATATTGTTAAATTAATTTGTTTATAGGGTTTATTTTTGTATGGCATGCTGCCATCGGTCATTGATCCATATACATCATGTAGTTTAATTACAAATTGAAAAATAATATCCTGTGGCTAAAGTACTTTATTGAATTAACTGGATTTTTTGTATGTAGTCTGCTAAGCTATCTAGAATTAAAATCAGTCGGTACCACTCTGTATATACACAAGATTAACTCATTTAAATATTAAAGATAAGAAGATTAAGAAGATTTGAGTGATAGCATATCTTAACTGCAGTCAGCTACACATCCAGCTGCAACGATTATCTTGTAACCATCAAATTGTAATAATTTTTTTAAAGGATTAGCCGCCGAGTTTCTTGCTGATTCTTCTCGGTAGGAGCAAACTTCCGAATCAGTGGTAGCTTCTTTAAAACATTTGACGATTCAAAAGTACTATAAACAGTCCACTTGAATAAAGAATATTTTGAATTTGAATTTGATACCGAGCAAGCCTCTGTCATCCATGTTACTGATATATATATTCCAGGAGCCGGAGTGGGAGGGGGGCGAGCTGGCGCAGGAGCTGGGAATGGAGGGGGCGGACACCATGGATGGGGACGTGGAGTACCTCGAGATGGAAGCATTGGAAGAGCTGGATGAGCAGGACACCAAGCAGCACATTATTAATATGTCGCTATAATAGTAGCTTATTACCGCTCGCGTCATCATAAGCGTTCAATTGCCCTCAGTATTGTACTATGTTTTTTCTATGCTGGACGGCAAAAATTTTTATTTTAATAATTATAAATTATATTGTACTAGCTGTGCATCGTGTGGAAACTTGTAGTATTTTTGTAGATCTACAATTTTCAAGTACATTACTTTAGTGTATCTGTTGGTTTATGCGGCGAAGGCGACTAAATAAATAAATAATAATAAATTCTTTGTTTAAAGCATCTATGGCCCAACAAAGTTACACGAAAAAAAAATTTATTAAAATTAAAATCAAAATAAAAATGAATTTAAAAATTTAAAAAAAAAATATTATATAGAGGGTGAGTTGACTTGCGTTTGCGGAAATATATGGGACATATAATTGTGTAATTAATATAAACATATATAGTTTTAAATACAACTTTAATATACACGCTCGTCGTGTATATTAAACCATTTGTAGGTTCTTCGCATGGATCGTATGGATCAGAATGTTGGGCAATGAAAAGGAGGGATGAAAGAAGAGTACATGCAAATGAGATGAGAATGTTAAGGTGGATGTGTGGTGTGACAAAACTGGATAAAATACGAAACGAGTATATTAGGGGAAGTCTGAAAGTTGCGCCCATTATAGAAAAGTCGAGAAGTGCAAGATTGAGATGGTATGGACATGTAATGAGGAGAGATGAAAATCATGTGACCAAACGTGTGTTAAATTTGAATGTGGATGGATATGTGCCTGGAGGGAGGCCTAAAAAGAGATGGTTGGATTGTGTGAAGTATGATAGGCATATAAAAGAAGTGGCGCCAGAGTTGACGAAAGATAGGACAGAATGGAAGAGAAAAACATGTTTTGCCGACCCCACTTAGAGTGGGATAAGGACAGGATGATATATTGTACGTTCTTCGCATTTTCAAAAATTTATTGTTATGGAAATAATAAAACCAATTTTGTCAATAGTAATAAAATCTTTACTTTATTATAACAAATCTTTGCGTCTTTGTATATATAATATAATGTATAATTTTTTTGTCTACATTTCTAATTATGAATTGAGGCGTTACTTTGCGGAGGTCCATAATACAAAAGTAATGGAAATACTTTTTTGCTATAATTTGCGATAAAAGAAAATATATGTAATGCTAAATTTAAAGTGTACTATCCGTTCTCATACCTAATACATGCGAAATTTGTAAAAATTAACGCACTACCCGCCACCAATAACACACAACAACGCGAAAAAATCGCAAAGCCTTGAGATTTTGTCGTGTAGTCTATCCTGACGATGGTTTTGTTACGGTGCGAAACTTTTGTTGAGATTGTGGCAGTGAATGTGTGCAATGCTTGTGTATTGTGTTATTAGTGGCGGCTAGTGCGTTAGTTTTTACAAATTCTGCATGAATCAGTTATGAGAACGGTAAGAAATACATCTCGGTAAGAAATGAGGGTGATCTATTCTACTTAGCAGGATAGCACAGGGCATATGGAAATAATTGTGATGTTGAAAAAAAACACGTTTAGTAAGTCTCCTTAACTCAGTAAAAAATAACCCTCATTAAATGAGGGTTATTAAAAAATAAAAAATAACCCTCATTAAATGAGGGTTATTTTTAAATAATCAAATGAAAATAACTGTCATTAAATGAGGGTTATTAAAAAATAAAAAATAACCCTCATTAAATGAGGGTTATTTTTAAATAATCAAATGAAAATAACTGTCATTAAATGAGGGTTATTAAAAAATAAAAAATAACCCTCATTAAATGAGGGTTATTTTTAAATAATCGAATAAAAATAACACTCATTAAATATGGGTTATTTTTAAATAACCGATAGAAAAGACCACCTTCATTTCTTACCGAGGTGTCGCAAGAGGCGACTAAGGTAAGTTGACTCACCGTGTTGTATCCGGTTAAGTAGAATAGACCACCCTCTTTCTTATCGAGGTGTCGTAAAATATGACTATGATAAGTTGACGTCAGGCAGGCGGCCGGTCGTAAAATACGTAGCCAAATCATGTGACATGTTTATAACATGTTGTGCCGACCCCACTTAGAGTGGGATAAGGGCAGGAAGAAGAGAAGAGAGTTAGTTAGTGGAATCTATCTCCTTGGAGGATCTTTGTGCATGTGTTTTTACGAATCCTGCATGTATATATGAAAACGGATTGTCCACTTTACATTTAGAATTATATATATTTTCTATTTTATTATATAGCGGATTATAGCAAAATAATTTTAATATTACTTTTGTATGGATCTCCGCAAAGCAACGCCTAATTCTATAAATTACATTACAGTATTACTGTTGGTGGTCAGGTGGGGGCTGTTCCCGACATATTACCGCCACCCGACGTCGTCTGGGCAACTTCTGTCCCTTCCATAGACTATCCTCTCCACCCAACACCGCGTGTGAGAACTCATAGCGTGCAACTCCGCTGGAAAAACATATCAGATAGCCATGAAGGGATTTTTTTTTCAAAATTATTTGAGTAATTATTAGCATCAGGTAACCTAAAAGTTAAACTAAGTCATCGTCATCATCATCATCATCTTCCTGCCCTTATCCCACTCTAAGTGGGGTCGGCACAACATGTTATAAACATGCTGCCACATGATTTGACTGCGTCTTTACGACCGGCCGCCTGCCGGCCGTCAACTTACCCCAGACGTATTTTACGACACCTCTGTAAGAAACGAGGGTGGTACTATTCTATTCCGCCGGGCACCACACGGCGTAGTCATGAAGGGAATATCCAAAATTAGAAAAAAGGTTTTAAAATCATTTGAGCAACTAAAATATCTTGGATATGGTTATCCATTATTTTCACCAAATATATGCAAATCTCTTCTTGATAAATAAGACTTTTAAGTATTAAAAAATGGATTAAAAGTGTTCATCTGTTACTGAGTGTACACTTTTAAGCGTAAATGAAAATACGGATATTTGTAACCACGTGCGGTTTATTGCGAACAATGCGATTACGTATAATTATAATCCCTCGGGCCGTGTCCAGTTTTATATCACGTCATCAGCAGCCAATAGGAGCGGAGCTCGATGACGTGATACCAGTCGCATGTGCAATTGCCTTAAAATATTGTCAGGCGTGAACACTGAGCTATGATACCAGATAGATACACATAAATATTAACATATACACAGGCATACTCACAAACACACATCCATATGAACAGCACAAAGATGTATAAACGCACAGATTCAGGCACATAAACAGATAGTTTCGCATACACACAAAAATATACACATACAAATACTAATTTTATTATTTCATATTATTATAAGGTCTATTTTCTGTTTATAATTGGTTAAGTTTTAAGTTAATTTTTATTTTAATTCACTACTGTACTTATAATTACCTCTTTTTAATTTTAGACTGGTTTTTTATTTTTATTTGAATTAATGCAATAAAGAAATTACAAACAAAGTAAGACATATGCAAAAATATACGTACACACAGAAATAACATAGATACGCTCACATACGCACAAACATATTTACGAGATACACTGATACAAATACATATGCACAGATACACAAAGATTCAAAGATGCGTCCAAATACTCAGACTTGCACAGACAACGATACAGATCTTTATTCCTTCTTTATTTATTTATTTCTATACATATATTTAGAAAAGAGAAAGAAGAATTAACAAAGCACATGTAAAAGGCGGACTTATCCCTAAAAGGGATCTCTTTCAGTCAACCTTTGAGTAATAGTAATAGAAGGAAAAGGCAATAAGAACAAAGAAAGCACAAAGAAAGAACAAAGAAGTAAGACGGACAAAGAGAATACGGGTAACATAGAGAAATATATATATATATATACAAGATTAACTCATTTAAATATTAATTATTTAATCTATTAATTAATTTTGGTAAAAATGCTTCTTTCGTACGGGACTAAAAATCACACAGTTATTCTCTATTGTTAATTCTTTACCTCATTATATATAGACACCTTCGCTCCAGGAGTGCGTCCAGGGCTAGGTGGGGTTTTTTTTCGTGGGTGAGTCTCATCACAGCACTGGACGCGAGGCACAGACCAGCGATGGTGGTACCACAGAACTGAAACCATATATCATGGAAAAAATGCGTGAAGAATGGAATATTTGTATACCAAAAAATAGCCATATGTGGCATTTACTATTTTAGCCATGTGGTATAATTTTTGTGCATAATAAATAAAAAGTTAAAATAAAATTATTTTGCTATAATCCGCGATGAAATAAAATAGAAAATATATATTGCTAAATGTAGAGCGGACAATCGGTTATCATACCTGATACATGCAGGATTCGTAAAAAACACACGCACAAACCCTCACCACCGCCACCATAATATACAAGCACTACACACGTTCACTATCACAAACTCCACAATCGTTTCGGCCTGCCGAAGCATCATCAGGAGGTAGAATCCACGACCATTGGCTTTGCGATTTTGGCTCTTGAATCCTGCATGTATCAGGTATGAAAACAGATTGTCCACTCTACATTTAGCATTATATATATTTTCTATTTGAACACTTGAAGTAAATAAGGCACTAAGTACCTAAAAATTAAAATTCGAACTAAGTATGCAATTTCTAAAAGGCTTTTAGAACCAAATTAATTGTTTCGTACATCCACAATTAATTCACAAGCAAAAGCATAGCTCACATGTTGTATAGTTTTAAATAACTAGTACGTGAGCTATGGATAAATAAAAATGTTATGCGAAATAGGCATATAGGAAATATAATGTACGTGACAATATATTAGGTCCCTACGTATGAAATTGGCGTTTTCTATGGGAGGAACATAAAGGCGTTTTTTTTTTAAATGAAATATATTTAATTAATCAAAGTATGTACCATTGCTATGTATGCACTTTTGCCATTTCATAGGTAGTTCATTGATTCCCTTACTAAAAAAACCATTCGGGCGGGAATCAATAAAATCTTTGAAGGCGGTTTGGACTGCCCCATCGGAGTTGAATTTTTTTCCTTGCAAGTAGTTATCAAAATTGCGAAAAAAATGGTAATCTGTTGGAGCAAGGTCCGGAGAGTACGGTGGATGTCTAAGACATTCTAATTGAAGCTCCTCTGATTTGGTAGCCGTCTGTTGTGCAGTGTGTGGTCTAGCGATGTCCTGAAGCAGCAGTGGCCTAGAGCGATTGACCAGCCTCGGTTGTTTAGCAGCTAGCTTTTCCATCATGGTTTGCAGTTGCTGACAATAGATATCTGCCGTAATCGTCTGGCCAGATTTAAGAAAGCTGTAGTGAACGACACCGGCACTAGTCCACCAATTTGGCTGGTTCGCCAGGGTTCAGCCATTGCGATGAGCGCTTCCGATTATCGTAGAGGATCCACTTTTCATCACAGGTAATGATTCGATTTAAAATTCCTTCATTATTGTGGCGGTTGAGTAACGTAACGCAGCAGTCGACGCGCGTTTGTCAGTTTGCTTCACTCAATTCATGAGGTACCCACCTTTCAAGCTTTTTCACCTTCCCAATTTGCTTCAAGTGGATTAGAATAGTTTTATCACTAACACCGGAGCCTTCAGCTAACTCGGACGTGGTTTGCGATGGATCCGCTTCCACAATAGCCTTCAATTCTTCATTATCAACTTTGGTCTCCGGCCGTCCACGAGGCTTGTTCTGCAGGTCGAAATTTCCAGAACGAAAACGTTGGAACCAAAAACGCACTGTGTTTTCTTTTGCGACCATCACCATACACATCATTAATCCTTCGCGCCGTTTCTGCAGCACTGGTGCCACGGATGAACTCATACTCGTAAATAACGCGATATTTCATGTTTTCCATTTTGTAAACAGAGTGACACAAAGAAAAAAATAAAAGAAGAAAAAACAAATGAATTAGGGGGTTTGAAACACAAATGCATGAGTAAATAGCTCTATGACTTTGAATTTGGAATTCCTAACCATAAAGGTAATATTTGAGATCAAAGTGGCCAGTACGACAAAACGCCAATTTCATATGTAAGGACCTAATATTTCCTGTATTTCGCTCGCCCCGTTAAAATTCGTATTATATAAGCTAAGGTTTTTTTCTTTGTATTCACTCTCACTTACTTTAAGCTGTTATTATCATGTAGTCAATTAAATTTACATTTGTTATTCATCACGTCATATCATTGAACACCTTCGGTTCCATTGCGTACCGTACATCCAAGAAACGCAACATTAATATTAGTTAATAATTAATATTACCAAGCAAAATAATTTTATTGTTACTTTTGTGTTAAATCGACTAACCCTAACAGCGTCTATGTGAGGTTTGATATGGCCAGCAGCAGCCAAATCCAGAATATGGGTGGACGGGAGCAACTCAGCGTTTGGGTGAAACGCGATCTTCTTGACTCGAGCTATCACAGCATCATTCATCTCGTTCCACTTGCCGCGTTCCGTTTCACGGTAGCCTTCGATTGCCTGGAAATAATCTGATGTAAATTAAGGAGTCATCATCATCATCATCATCATCTGTTGAAAGTATGGACGCCTGCGCTAAATTTATAGCAATAACACAATGCATCGTTAATCTGTATAATCTGTCGGCGCTCTCCCCTTCACTCATAAACTTGAGTAACGTAATAAATAAATAGTTAAAATTATCCAAGTGCCTTTGCTTTTATTTCATCATCATCCTCCTGCCCTTATCCCACTTTAAGTGTGGTCGGCACATGTTATAAATATGATATCACATTTGGCTACGTATTTTACGACCGGCCGCCTGCCTGACGTAAACTTACTTAGTCGTATTTTACGACACCTCGGTAAGAAAAGAGGGTGGCCTCTTTTCTTACCGAGGTGTCGTAAAAGGCGACTAAGGTGATTCGACCCGCCGTGTGGTATTCGGCTGAGTAGAATAGACCACCCTCTTTCTTATCGAGGTGTCGTAAAATACGACTTAGATAATGTGACGTCAGGCAGGCGGCCGGTCGTAAAATACGTAGCCAAATCATGTGACAGCATGTTTATAACATGTTGTGCGGACCCTACTTAGGGTGGGATAAGGGCAGTAAGATGATGATGAATATTAGTAGGAAGTAAAATAGTAAATAGGTTATAAACATGTTGTCACATGATTTGGCTGCGTAATTTTACGCCTGCCTGAAGTCAACTTAGTCGTTAGCCATAGTCGTATTTTACGACATCTCGGTAAGAAATGAGGATCGTCTATTTCACTCAGCCGAATGCCACAAGAATCCCAATAACATATCATATATATACGCTTTATACGAGTACCTATTACAAAAAACCTGAATGTAATGTATAGTGTTATTACACTTCACATTACATTCAGGTCTTATTTGAAAACTTTGATGAATTTTTGAGTTAGCTATTTTGGTCTTAGGATACCTCCTACAGGATTCTCCGTTTGCCAAACGTGACGAGGAAACGCTAGGAACGCCCCACTATGGTGGGCGGTGACGTCCCAATTCCCCATCTCGCCCCGCGGTCAAGGCGCTAAGCCGCAACACACGGGCTATCGTTGGTCGCACTAAAGCCCCCTTTATGACGGCGGCGTGCGTGACAGTTCAAATAATTCACAGTCCTTTAAAGGTAACTGCAGGAATCAGGGGAAATGGATATAGTATGGGGAAAGGGTATAATAGCCCATCAAGGCAGGGTCTAAGACATATGTGGCATCCGAACCCACACAGCTCGACCGAAAG
Source organism: Morpho achilles (assembly GCA_947086495.1). Lineage (NCBI taxonomy): Eukaryota > Metazoa > Arthropoda > Insecta > Lepidoptera > Nymphalidae > Morpho > Morpho achilles. The sequence goes on along the minus strand of CAMTZB010000024.1, from coordinate 17,581,537 downwards.
GGGGTGGCGACCAACGAGTCGGTTAATGGAGAAGCCCATAGGAGGACCGATGTATTAGCAAATCACTCGGTATATATATCTCAAATTGTAAAAAACTTCGCTAGCGCGAGTCAGATTCCCTTTACCGATTGGTCAACGTATGAGCATGACGCAAGTTGTGCCGCTTACGTAGAATTTTAATTATATCACAGGACTTCCCCGTTCTTATCGTGTAGGTCGAGAGACAGTCGACATATCACTAGCATCGTCTGTGCCAGCATCGTCACCAGCATGGAAATCAGTGCGTCACAATTTATTTCCCGAATTGAAATTTTTAACATAAAAGTAGTTATCGTGGGTTAATTATATTTTTTTTTAATAACTTTCACCGTTTACTTAGCGCACGCAAGGAAAGCTTAAATTTTCAAAAAACTCTCCTATTCATTTTAGCGTGATATTATAGTCTATAGCCTGCCTCGGTAAATGGACTATCTTACACTCAAATAATTTTTCAGCTAGGTCCAGTAGTTACTGAGATTAGAGCGTTCAAACAATCAATCAAACAATCTTTTGCCTTATATATTAGTATAAATTAAGGACTTTAAATCAGCAATAGCACAATAATTATGATACACAATAATATAATCACAACAATAAATAAATATTTGCTATAATCCGCGTTTGTGCAAACGCATACAAACGCGGATAATAGCAAAATAATTCTATCATAACTTTTGCACTATGGAATTGCGCATAGTGACGCTTACTCCTTATATATTTATCAGGAATTTGCCTTTGGAAGATAAGTTCACAGGAGAATATTTCCCTAACTTGCCTCGATCAGGAAACTTTCTTTTATAATTAAGTAAAAACATCTAACAATAATAAATATAAGGATTCATAATCCTTTGGTGACTTTTTAAAAAACAAAACTATGAAAATAATGCTATAATCCGCGATAAAAGAAAATATATGTAATGCTAAATGTAGAGTGTACTATTCGTTCCCATACCTGACCTCCAGAATCTATAAAAATTCATGCATTACCCGCCACCGATAACACAACAATACACAAGCATCACATTCACCACCACAATATCAACGATTGTTTCGCCCCGTAACCGAAGCATGGTCAGGAGATAGACTCCACCACTAAATCGCAAAGCACTTTACAAAGTCTTCGCAAGGACTTTTGTGAACACTATAAATATTGTTTCTCATTCACAATAGATATATCCTCTGTCTCTTTGACTACATCTGCACATTTTATATTAACACTATAAAAGTTGACAGTAGCTATGTAAAACAACTGTGTTAGTAAATAAAATTATTATAATCACATACAGCAGTGATGAGAAATTGAATAATCAGACTGGAAAGAGGTACTCTCTCATGTAAAATACACTATTAATAAAAGGCTAATACAGAAAGCCTACTTCGGTCTATTCCGGCTAAGTAGAATAAACCAACCTCATTTCTTACCAAGGTGTCGTAAAAGGCGACTAAGCTATAATTAAAACGTATTAGTTTCGGGTAACATACCACGGTAATTTGTTTTGATTCGCCGATATTTCGACCCAGTTGCATGGATCGTGGTCACGACGGAACTGCAGGTAGGCGGTACTTCAAGGTTTCCTTCCTTTTATAAGAGGAGTGACTGATAAAATAGAAAGAATACTCAAACAGCAATATAATATCAAGACTGTGTTCACTCCTTTACAAAAGATAGCCCATATGATGCGGTTTCCAAAGGATCGCTTGCCGTATCAGTGTCCTGGTGTCTACAAGGTTGACTGCAGCTGTGGAAGCTCCTACATCGGGCAAACAAAGAGATCCATAGCCACCCGTGTCACAGAACACATAAAAGCAGTCAAAAACAACGACATTTTAAAATCTGCGATCGCCCAACATGTTACACAAGCCGGAACAAATCACTGGATAGAACTTCACAGCCCGAAAGTTCTTTCCACTGATCGCCACTACATACCGAGGATAGTTCGCGAAGCCATTGAAATTAAGAAATATAAAAATTTCAATCGCGAAGACGGTTTAAGATTAGCGAACACGTGGAATCCAGTAGTAGAACTGTGTAAAACTCAGAAACGGCGCCAAAATTCAAAATTTAAAAGTGACGTTGTGAGTGTAGTATGCCGAACAATCCGTGACGCACCGATAAAAAGAACGAGACGGCGGGTAGTTAGATACTGCCCCTAACGTCTCAGCTTGAAGTACCGCCTACCTGCAGTTCCGTCGTGACCACGATCCATGCAACTGGGTCGAAATAGCGGCGAATCAAAACAAATTACCGTGGTATGTTACCCGAAACTAATACGTTTTAATTATGTCTTCAAACCACGAATATTCAAGTATAAAATCATTAATTAGCGACTAAGCTAATTCGACCCACCGTGTGTTATCGGGTTTAGTAGAATAGACCACCCTCTTTCTTACCGAGGTGTCGTAAAACACACCTACGGTAAGTTGAGGCAGGCGGCCCATCTTAAAAACGCAGCCAAATCATGTGACAGCATGTTTATAACATGTTGTGATGACCCCACTTATAAGAGCAGGAGGATGATGAAAACAATATTTACTTACATTGTCCCAATGATCATATTCATAACGCATCCTCTTTAACTGGGGTTCTACCTCAGCAAGCAATGCAGACTCTTCGTCTTCATTTACAAAATTAGGTAATATTCGCATGTGACAGATCACAGCACTGCGCAGGTCGACTTCCTCGTCCATTTTCCATGTTGGCAATATTTCTATGTAATTAATATCACCTAAAATATGAAATTTGTCTTGTCAAGACAAGTGGAACAAAACAATTAATAATTTGCAGCCTATGAATAAAATAAGAAAACTGTACCCAGTTTGCTTAGATGGTATACCTACCATCTAAGCAATGGACTAATGACTTCAACGCATGAGCAAGCAACCTGTAGACAACAGCCATAGATACCTAGTTACCAGTGAGGAAGGCTTGGCGAGGCCTTTGCCAAAAGGCAAACGGATAAAGAATATACAATTTAAATTAAAACTGTAGATCAAGCAGAAATTTTAAAATATCTAAATAAAGGCTGTTATTTTATTTTATTTATTACAAAAAAAACCTTTATGACTTTTAAAATTTAAAATAAAATATACATTTCCTTTTAAAACCTAAAATATCTAGTCACAATCTTTAGTTAAAGTTTTCTTTATCTTTAATTTATAAAAAAAAATAAAAATAATCTGTAGTGGAAAATTTTAAAACAAATATATAAGAAAAAAATGGAATAACTGATAAAATAACTTGATATATTTAATGTAAAAAAAAAGGTTGTTTTTGGTATCTGGTATCTGTACCACTGTGTGGTATAGACCACCCTTATTCTTACAAAGGTGTCGTAAAAGGCGACTAATTTAAGTTGAACTGCCGTGTGATATTCGGCTGAGTAGATTAGACCACACTCATGTCTTACCGAGGTGTCGTAAAAAGCGACTAATGTAAATTGCCGCCATGCAGGCCGTTCGTAAAATACCTAGCCAAATCAAGTGACAACATGTTTATAATATATTGTGCCGACCCCACTTAGAGTGGGATAAGGGCAGGAGAATGATGATATTAAATTCGTCATAATTTGGCAGGGTCTAATACAAGTTTATGATAAATTATAGATAATACCTGGTAAATTTTCAGAAACTGTTGTGACTCTTGGTTGGAAAGCATCAACACTTAAATTCTTTAAATACTTGTGCAGATGCGGCTTTACTTTGCAGTTTTTTAGTATGCTAAACGTTAAATTGAGCATTATTTAATGTAATTGTTATTTTAAATATAAATTCAATATTAAAGATTTAAGTTTTATTCTTGATAACCTCAAAACGTTTGTTGACGATTCGACTTTGACATTCTGAAAACAGCTGATCGACGGTTTTTAAATTTTATTATATAACCTACATACTACTAACCTAATAGTATTTTTGTTTCTGTGTTATAGACAAACGTTAAAATAGAAATAACTAATACATTGAAATCAAAGATTGCAGTGTACATAATGAAAATTTGAATCTATAAACTTTAATTCAAATTCATCAAAATTATAAGATTATAAACGATCAAATATTTTGCCGGAAGAATCTTCGGCTTCGGTCATTGACACCTTATATACCTATCCCTAACTGTGATAGTACAAATACATACAAAATACAGATACACACAGTTACAAAAACTCGGGTCAGGGATGGCTGTGAGAGTATATCAGTACATATAAATTTATTGATTACACTACAATATTGCACCTACACAGTCCACCGATATCCAGAAAGCGATAAATAACAGCGCTCCAGGGAATGAGCTTAGAAATATTAAGTTGCATTTACTTTAAAAAGCGTTACAAAGTTGTTTGAAATCGGAAGATAATGGAGCAAGAAATTTCTCATATAGACCGCCTTCCGGACGAAATCCTATTGAAGATATTCAAGTATATTAGAGGCCATTATTTGGCCGGAAGTGCTATGGGAGTATGTCAAAGATGGAAGAAGATAATATCTGAATACGTGTATGTGATTCAGTGTACTCATGACAAGATTCATTTGCGTAGAGGCGCGACAGCTTTACTCGTTACGGGTAACATATATTCCTCGCTCGACCGATCAGCTCTGCTATCCCAAATTGTGTATGATATGCCCTATCTAAAGGAACTGACTTTAAATGTGGATTACAGCTTACGTAAGTATTAAAGTACTTAGAAAAGATTTCCAAAATATATCAAAACAATTCTTAAACACTTTATTACTCTTAATTACTTTGATAAGAAATATTTTCGTCAGAACAGAATGCCGCCAAAATGAATTACCTCTCCATCTTTAAACCTCTTAAGCTGAGACTACAATATTGAGACTGATGCTAAAATTTATTCTTCCTAATACACTAAATTTAATACAATAATTGTTATCTTATTATACAAATGTTAAAATTGCTAACACTTGTAACAAAGAATGTAACATTTAATTTAAACAGATTATTTAATTTGACAAGCATTAATCAAATTCAATATATTCTTTATTCAAATGGACTGTTTAGAGAACTTTTCAATCATCAATTCTTTTTTAAAAGCTACCACTGATTTGGATTTTCTCCTACCGAGAAGAACCAGCAAGAAACTCGGCTGATAATCTTTTCCAAAATAAAAATTACAATTTCATTGATGGATACTAGTTAATTGTTGCAGCTTGGTGTGTAACTTGCTGCAGTTACTTATCTCTCAAATGATTATTTAAAGTTAACAAACTACTCTGATACAATGGAATTTGTTATATATATACTGATCTATATATATACTGAAAAGCTGTGATGGCCCAGCGGTGCGACCGTGTGAATCTCTAGAGACGATCACGGGTTCGAACCCGGGCAGACACCAATGAGTTTTTCTCTTAAAACTTATGTGTCTAATTGATAATTGCAATTTATCACACGCTTTTCGGTGAAGGAAAACATCGTGAGGAAACCTGCATATCTCTAGAGAATTCTGGAGGTATGTGTAACCTACCAATCCGCATTGGAGCAGCGTGGTAGGTCTTAGCTCCAATCCTTCTCTCCCAAAACTGAGAGAAGAGGCCTATTCTCAGCAGTGGGATAGTAACAGGCTGTTACTTACTTTTTTTTTTATACTGATCCAATGTAGATTGCTAAGTTAGGATCCAACGGTCAATAGTCATTACTGACACAATGTGGATTGGTGTTTTTGATCCAATCTTGATTAGTAAATACTGATTCTAATCACAAATTGCTTTGCATTTTGCGATTGTTTGCTTTCCTTTCATTACTTTTGTATTATCAACCGCTGCAAAGTAACACCTAATTCCATAAATTATTTAAAAATACCTGGATTTAGCTACTCTTTCACAGTGCACTGTGATTAAATGAAATTATATTTTGAAAAGAGCAGTTTCTTGCTTACTCTTTATAGGAGTAATTTTCAAAACAGCAGTAGAGTTGATTATTAAAAACACTTATTTACAAGTTTTTTTTTATTTAGTTCACAAAACTGACATACAACTACAAGGGTACCATACGTATTATATTAAACTAAATTACAAAATATTTTTAATTTGTTTAATTTATGTATTCAATGCAATCTGTCGTGTGGTATCCGGCTGAATAGAATAGTACCACCCTCATTTCTTACCGAGGTGTCGTAAAAGGTGACTAAGGTAAGTCGACCCGCCGTGTTGTATCCGGCTGAGTAGAATAGACCAACCTCATTTCTTACCGAGGTGTCGTAAAAGGCGACTAAGGTAAGTCGACCTGCCGTGTGGTATCCGGCTGTGTAGAATAGATTAACCTCATTTCTTACCGTGGTGTCGTAAAAGGCGACTAAGGTAAGTTGACCTACTGTGTGGTAACCGGTATAGTAGAATAGAGTATATTCTACTATACCTCGGTAAGAAAGAGGTTGGTCTATTCAATAGACCACCCTCTTTCTTACCGAGGTGTCGTAAGATACGACTGAGGTAAGTTGATGACAGGCAGGCGGCCGGTCATAAAAACACAGCCAAATCATTTGACAGCATGGTTATAATATGTTGTGCCGACCCCACTTAGAGTGGAATAAGGGCAAGAAGATGATGATGTATTCAATGCAATCTGTTCTCTATAATAAACATCCAGCAAAATGTTATGAGAATCTTTCCCGGTTCATTTAATATGGGTATCTTTAAAGCTAACGTAAATAGGCATCTTCTAGGCAAGCGCGCTTCATCTTAGACTGCATCATCGCTTACCATCAGGCATGATTGCAGTCAAGCGCTCGCCTATTACGCAAAAAAAAAAAAATCTAATGTCTTGGAGAGCGATCAGTCCAGTGACTTGTGCTTTTTTAGTAGCTGTGTACAGAACAATACTGTTAGCTCAAGTGATACAAAGGGGATTTTCTTTTTAGTCTCTTGTCTTTAATATTACAAAATATAAAAGTGAAAGTCGTAAAATTCTAGGTTTGTTACAATCGTTTTTTTAATTAATTTTACCTAAATATATAGATTATGAGCACCTTTTTCCTTTTAATAGTATTAACAAAGTAATGGAAGATATCAATGTATGTATACATAAGTTTACTTTAAGTTTGCATATATTTTTATGTGTTTTGTATGTTTGTGCAAGAAAGTTTTTTAACTATCTATCTTTCACCACGAACTGCATTCACAAATGACATCATACGATGATCAAGACTATGCTGGCGAGATCTGTCCTTGTTAGTGGTAGTTTACTTAAATATATTTTCTTTTATTTTAATCAAAGTAAGGTGATTATTTTATAGGGAGTGTCCAGTTGCTATATCATTAATTAGTGCCATATTTGTCCTGTATTGATATTATAATTTAGTACCTGTGTGATTGAGCCTTGATTGGTAAGGTTTTTTAAGATATAAAAGAAAATTAAAAAAAATTAAAAGTGACAAAAAAAAATCCAAAATTTCAAAAAAAAACGTGCAAGCATGTAGGGGCATGCTGAATTTCAGGAAAATTGTTGGAGCCGTTTCCGAGATTCCGAAAATATATATATACACATACAAGATTAACACATTTAAATATTAAAGATATATTTACATAAAAATATTAAAGATTATTGTTTGTTGACATATTTTATTATTATATGCTCTTGTTTATGCTGTGATGGCCTAGCGGTGCGACCGTGTGAATCTCTAGAGACGATCATGGGTTCAAACCCGGGCAGACACCAATGAGTTTTTCTATTAAAACTTATGTGTCTAATTGATAATTGCAATTTATCACACGCTTTTCGGTGAAGGAAAACATCGTGAGGAAACCTGCATATCTCTAGAGAATCCTAGGGATATGTGTAACCTACCAATCCGCATCGGAGCAGCGTGGTAGGTCTTAGCTCCAATCCTTCTCTCCAAAATGAAGAGAGTAGGCCTATGCCCAGCAGTGGGATAGTAACAGGCCGTTACTTACTACTTACTTGTTTATGCGTTTACTTGAATAAAGAATATTTTGAATTTGAACTTACTTTAGACTATATTTTAAATTTAAAATATTGTGAGTAGTATTCATTAAATTACTTTATCTAGATATTGATCCTACGCCGTGTGGTATCCGGCTGAATAGAATAGTACCACCCTCATTTCTTACCGAGGTGTCGTAAAAGGCGACTAAGGTAAGACGACCCGTCGTGTGGTATCCGGCTGAATAGAATAGTACCACCCTCATTTCTTACCGAGGTGTCGTAAAAGGCGACTAAGGTAAGACAACCCGCCGTGTGGTATCCGGCTGAGTAGAATAGATACCCTCATTTCTTACCGAGGTGTCATAAAACACGACTAAGGTAAGTTGACGCCAGGCCGGTTGCCGGTCGTAAAGCAGCCAAATCATGTGCATGTTTATAATATGTTGCGCCGATTCCACTTATAAGAAGGGCAGGAAGATGATTAAGATATTGATCCTTTTGATAAAATATCTATAGTTTTTTTGATGTACATGGTTGTCTGTAAGTCCCAATAACTTACTACTAGTATTACCGGTGACAGAAAATAATTTTGTTCTAGATCAACTCGAACTAGAAGTGATGGACAGTTTACCAACGCTGCGCCATTTTGATGTATTCGTTTATAAAAACGTACTTGATGGTGAGACGCCATTGGCGTGGAAGATTGCATCTCTAGTTGTTAACAATAACATAGCGCCAGGGTTCTTGAGATCGTTAGAAGAACCCGGTAGAGTTATAAAGGAGTTCCACATGTACGGCAAATGTATATACTACCCGCCAAAGGAGTTTGTCAACTTTATCAAACATCACGCAAATAATTTGACTGAGCTTACTCTGCGGTGTTCGGAGTTAACTGATAAGAGGTAACTTTATTATTCTCCTCCCCTTATCCCACTCTAAGTGGGGTCCTTATATGTTTTCTCTTCCATTCTGTCCTATCATTCGTCAACTCCGGCGCTACACCTTTTATATGCATGTCATACTTTACACAATCTAACCATCTTCTTCTCGGCATTCTTATCATTCATCTCATCTTCTTGCCTTAGTCATATATGACGACACCTCGGTAAGAAATGAGGGTAGTCTATTCTACTCAGCAGGATACCACACGGCGGGTCAAGTTACCTTAGTTACCTTTTATGACATCTCGGCAACAAATGGTTGTGGTCTATTCTACTCTGGATACCACACGACGGGTCGATTTAATCTTAGTCGCTTATACGACACCTCGATAAGAAATATGGGTTGTTTATCCAACTCAGTCGGATACCATACAGCGGGTCAACTTACCTTAGTCGCCTTTTACGACATACCAATATTGTTCCAGTGAATAACCTGACTGGCCTACTATATACATTAGTAATAATAAAATTATTTTGCTAAATGTAGAGTGGACAATCGGTTATGATAACTTATTCATGCAGGATTCGTAAAAACACATGCACAAACCTCCACCACCGCCACCACAATACACAAGCACTATATACGTTCAATATCACAAACTCAACAATCGTTTCGCCCCGCAACCGAAGCATCATCAGGAGATAGACTCCACGACCAAAATCGTAAAGCTTGCGCTGCTTTTCTCGCTTATGATAACCGATTGTCCACTCTACATTTAGTATTATATATATTTTCTATTTTAGTTCATCGCAGATTATAGCAAAATAATTTTATTATTACTTTTGTATTATGGATCTCCGCAAAGGAACGCCTGATTCTATAAATTATTTAAAGACGGTGGACCTACTTTATAATATGATAAAATAAATCTCGCTTCAGAGTACTTAAGCGCTTAAGTTACAACGAGCGATTGTGGTAATATATTTCCTTTGGTCGGTGGTAGGTACGAGACGATAAGCCGCTGTGCGGGGCTGAGGTCCCTACAGCTATACAGCTGCTCCCAACTGACCTCTCGTGGTGCCCATTGCTTGACCAATTTGAAGCAGCTACGCTGTCTGCACTTGACTGGGATGGGGATGGTAAGACTTTAAACTCTTCATGGGGCAATGGGTGGAATAATTCAAAATAGGAGCTGAGCGACCATCCTGCAACGACAGACGGTCCTGAAATTAGATATATTTTAAACTCTGATCTTAACTAAGGCAAGGGCACTAGTACTTGACCATGCATTAGTATTTGACCGTTTTGTATGAAATTTTAAATAATAAGCGTTTTGTTTGTTGTAGCTAATAAAATTATTAATAGAAAATAATAAATTTTACCCTTGTTTTAATTTAAAGTATATGTTATCGTTCTGTGGTCTATACCAGGAATTAGCAACCTTTAAGTCTAAAGTCGGTAGCATGTTAGTACGCGTAGTTAATCTATATGACAATTTAAGTACTCGTCGTGTCTCTCTGCGACACTCGAGTTACTAACCTTGGGATCTCCGCGACACTTGTCACAAAGAAAGCACTTTCACCGCGACAGCAAAAGTACTAGACGCGAATTATAACTTTTGAGTCTTATGTCGTAATAAAAATTATAATCTTTTTTAATGATATACTTTATCATGAAAATTACAAAAAATATTGACTAAAAACTACGAGAAGCGAACAAAGAGTCCTACTAATACTATGGCCTGTCCGCACTGTTTCATTCATTTGTTCTTTGCATACTAACATATAACACGCGCGTTCTCTGCGACACTTATGTATAAACAGAGAACATGTAATTTTAATCTTCGGATGGGGTGACATAGAGGCGCCGCGCGATCTTTGCGATACGGGTAATTCTAAACGTGCGCTCTCCGCGACATTCAAGAAAACAACAACGTGCGTTCTGTGACACATCGAAAACTCCAACTGCTTTGGGCAACACACGAGTTACCAGTCTCTGAGTTCTGCGACACTTCTCAAATGAAGAGTACTCTCTGCGACATCCCAAAAACAACACGCACCGCGCGATCTCTGCGACATTCGTTTCAAATGATTTACTTTCTCAGCGACACTCAACAGAATGCTCTCGCACTCTCATCGACAGCGGCTGATTAAGAAGCAAGCGTTTTGTGACACTCGACATACATGAGAACTCTCCGCGACACTCGACGTTCGAAGCGCGCTCTCCGCGATTCTTGAAATACTCTCCGTGCACTCCGCGACATGCGATATACTTATCGACATAGTAGCGCTCGTTGAGGCTATGTCTAAGGTTAATATTTTCATATTTTTACCTAAGTTTAACTGGTTTACCCTTTCTTAGATGCGTGTCAATCCGCTGTTCGACTTCATCCAACGCTTGCCGCGCCGCATCGAAGAGCTGAATCTAAGCGCCTCTTGGTTCGGAGACGAGCACTGCAGCGCTTTAGTTGCTAGATTGCCTAGATTACGTTCGCTGGAGCTGTGGCGCTGCAGGATATCGTCGTTTTCTCTGATGCAACTGGCGAAGATGCTGACCTCGCTTGAAAATCTTGATACAGATGTTCTTTTGATGCCTGCCAATATAAAGTCACTTAGTGATCACCTTTCTTTGAAGGTGTTACGTTGCAGATGGTCTGGTCAGGTTTGTATTCAATTATTATTATGTGTTTGGATCTCTGCTAAGTAAAGCCTAATTCTATAAGTTTATTAAGTACGTGTTAAAGCGACTAAACACATTCAAAATTTGTTCAGCGACCTAAAAACTATAAACAAATTTTCTATCACTATAAACTAAATCCGCGAAAAAGCGTGGTGTTTAAAAAATAACATGTCCTGAATGCAACAATTCATATGTGGGTCAGACACTTTTAAAGAACATATGGCCGCTTTCAGGAATAATGATCCACGAAATTCATGTTTCGTCAAACATTTGTTAGAAAGCTGTCATAAAGTTTCTAATGACCATTGTATAAAATTCTGCACACCCGTGACAAAAGTCTCCGACTAAACATCTTTGAACAACTTGAGATTATTTAACATAACAATGGCACCCTCAGTAAAGTTTAATTTTGTAAGTTTATTAACTACGTGTTAAAGCTACTAAACACATTCAATATTTGTTCAGCGACCTCAAAAGAACCCCACAAATAATATTATATTTATTTTTGAATCCACAATTTCGAATCGGATTAATATCGTATTGAACGATTGGACTGATTTTAAACTGGTTCTTTTCCAGCTTGACCCAAGGACGGAGGGTCGCTTGATAATGAAATCAGCTATGGACGTAATCCCGATGCACTACCTGCGAGACGAGAACGAGGGTCCACGATCAGAACTGTTCTACTACTGGTTACAAGGGAGCCCCTTTCCCGGACCTTCGATGTTCCTGCCCGCCATACCGTCTTACGAAATGCAGGATGACTATAGAGAGGTCAATTATCTACCTAAAAAACTTCCTATGATCTAGATTTTAATTATTCTGTTGTGTTCTACCGATTTGTCTAAAAGTAAAGTAACGGCCTATTACTATCCCACTGCTGGGCATAGGCCTCTCCATTTTTTTTAAGAGAAGGGTTGGAGCTAAGACCTACCACGCTCCAATGCGGTTTGAATTACACATATCCCCAGAATTATCTAGAGATATGCAGGTTTCCTCACGATGTTTGTTTCACTGAAAAGCGTGCGATAAATTGCAAATATCAATTAGACACATAACTTTTAACAGAAAACTCATTGGTGTCTGCCCGGACTCGTGACCCCCTCGAAAGTGTCGCACGGTCTTATCACTATATACCGACTAGTATAATCAGTGTAAACGAGTTGGATATAAAACTAGATGGCGTTAGCGGTATATTAAAGCGCGTTAAAGATGTTCATTTCCTAAATAATATGGTATCAGCGAAATATCGAATCCAATATTGTGTCAATAGTCACTGTTTTATGATTTAGCTTATTACAACATATAACATATGCGCTGTTTGGGAAAGTCGATTAAAATTTGAAGTTTTGCTACATTGGTTTCATCCAACAATGCATATTTCATCCTAAAAAAACAAGAAATAAGAGTGAAAAGAAAAAGAGGATAAATAAAATTATCAATTTTTAAAAAATTGATTTGGATATGTTGTTGGTTCTCACTTCCTTCACAAGCCTCAGGCTTTCCTTCCATATTTCAACGCACTAACTCAGAGTTGTGTGATTAAGCCTATCACTATTATAGGTGATATAAATATCTTCTTTTTTAAGGTCTAAAAGATTCTTTATTGTAAGTATAGTCAGTGTTAAGTAGGTGGATATCTTCAATGTCATTTCCTGATGACTTTGCTTCTCTTAATCGAACAGATTTCAACATATTCACTCAGAGGTAGAATATCTTTGTTAATATTGTCTCGAAGATTCACTATCGTGAGTGACCGCCACCACAATACACAAGCACTATATACGTTCACTATCACAAACTTAACAATCGTTTCGCCCCGCAACCGAAGCATCATCAGGATATAGACTCCACGACCAAAAGCGCAAAGCTTTGTGATTTTGGTCGTGGTGGAGGTTTGTGCATGTGTTTTTTACGAATCCTCCATGTATCATGTATGATAACCGATTGTCCACTCTACATTTAGCATTATATATATATTTTCTATTTTACTTCATCGCGGATTATAGCAAAATAATTTTATTATTACTTTTGTAGTTTGATATCTTCGTTGTCAGCTCCTGAAGGCTTTCCTTTAAGAATCTGCCAGATCTTAACTTACTTACTTAGTGTTGTGTTATTTTGCCTACCATTACTATAGGTGGTATAAACATCATCGTTATTAGTGTCTAAAAGATTCGTTATCGTGAGAATAGTTGGTATTAACTAATTGGACATCTTTGACGTCACTTTTTGATGACTTTCCTTCTTTGAATTAGGCAGATTTGAACGTACTTACTCAGGTCTAAATATATTCGTAATTCTGGTCCAAAAGATTCGTTATCCCAAATATAGTTGGTGTTAACCTAAATATTGTTGGTGTTAAGGTGGATATCTTTGACGTCACTTTCTTATGGCTTTCCTACTTTGGATCGGGCAGATTTTAACATACTAAGAGTTGTATGATTTTGCCTACCACTATTATTGGTATAAATATCATCGTTATTAGTGTCCAAAAGATTCGTTATTGTGAGCATAGTTAGTGTATTTAGTTGGATATCTTTGACGTCACTTTCTTATGGCTTTCCTACTTTGGATCGGGCAGATTTGAACGTACTTACTCATAGTTGTGTTACTTAGCCTAACACTATTAGAGGTGGTATGAATATCTTCGTAATTATAGTCTCAAAGATTCGTTATCGTGAGAATACTTTCTTTGACGTCACTTTCCGGTGGCTTTCTTACTTTGGATTTGAAAGTATTTATTCAGTGTTGTGTGATTTTGTCTACCACTATTAGAGGCGGTATGAATATCTTCGAAATTATGGTCCAAAAGATTCGTTATCCTAAATATAGTTGGTGTTAACCAGGTGGATATCTTTGACGTCACTTTCTTATGGCTTTCCTACTTTGGATCTGACAGATTATAACGTACTTACTTAGGTGTTGTGAGATTTTGCGTACCGCTATTATATGTGGTATAAATATCATCGTTATTATTGTCTAAAAGATTCATTGTTTTAAGTATTAACGGTTTTAACTAGTTGTACATTTTTGTTGTCTCTTTCTAAAGAGACCTACCTACCTTCTCAGAATTACGCAGATTTGCACGTAATTACTCAGTGTTGTATGATTTTGCCTATCACGATAAGTGGTATATCTTCGTTACTATTGTCTAAAAAATTCGTTGTTGTGAATATAGTCGGTGTTAATGTTAGGCGTTTTCGTTGTTTTTGAACGCTTCTCTTACCTGTATCAAACAGAAATTTATAAATGAAAGTTAATTAATTGAACTGCTCTTTTTTAAGATCTTTAAAGTATCGCCATACTTGGTACTGGTTAATGATTTAAGAATAATAATGAATACTGTGTAAAAATTGATAATAATCTGCGCTGCATATGTACCTAATAGAAAATAATCAATGAACGGTTCTTAAGTATACTTAACTAGTTGTACCCGCGACATTGTGCGTATCTAATCGTTAAAATACCCTCAGTTATGTAAAAGTAAAGTAAGAATGTTTTTCCGTCAACAAAGAAAACGCTTATTATTTAAAATTTCATACAAAACGGTCAACTACTACATGATCAATTACTAGTGCCCTTACCTTATATATTTACTAATTGTCTACCATCCATAACACAAGTATTAAGTACTTACTGTAGGGACGGACGACTAACATACACGATATTAGTGCCCATATATTTAATCTGAATTTCGGAAGCGACCCTAAGTTTCATGAAAATGGTCATGAACAGGCCCTAAGTTTCATGAAAATGGTCATGAACAGGCCCTAAGTTTCATGAAAATGGTCGTGAAACTTAGTACCTGTTTCACAAGTTACCAATAAACAGTCAGTTAGCTTATTCGGAACATATCTGTTACATATCTCGTAATTTTGCGTTTCTCAGGTTTCTGGTAGGCTTAGCGCGCAAAGTCCCTAATAAGTTGACAGGTAGATGACGTGGCTGTTATTTTGTTTATCTGCTGGATATACCTATACTAAAATGGCCGCGATTTTTTTTAAATTTTCACATTTTAGAGACATTTATCTGCTACTTAGTTTATTTGTCGGTTAACTATCCGACACTTTATCAGTAACTTGTAAAACAGGCCCTTAGTATGTAGAGGTTTTCGGGAGCGATTATTCAATCTAGCTAAATTATATTAAAACAAAACGATTTATCCCTGTTTTCGGGTATGGAAAAACTGCTAAAATATAAATAGAATACAAAGGTTAATTTGTAAAGTTATTATAACTATTAGGCCGGATGACTAAATAATGAAAATACCCGTCAATCAAGTGCCGTGAATCATCAGCCATTACTTTTTTATTTTTTAAATTTTTTTAAAAATTACCGAGATTTGCTCGGTCACGCAGGTATTAAATAATAATAAGCCTAATTATTAGTGTCTGGTTTATTCTAAATTCTAAGATTTTTAGCATCGTATATACAATATACAGTTTCTCTACATATATGTGATAAATCTATTGTCTACACGTTCTATCTACATGTAATCTATGGTTGTATTGACGTATAATGATATTGGTTCAATGGTAGAAAAGAATAAATGTTGTGAGAATATATTATGTTGTTTCTTTTGTCATTGAAGATGTTATTATAAAAGTTAAGTACTGGTCATCACACTGTGGGGCAATAGGGTCTACGTTTTTGTAAAGAAGGGTTGGAATTTAGACCCACCGCGCTGCTGTCACGCGGTGTAGAGTAAACATATGCCCAGAATTTTATACAGATATGTAGGTTCCCTCTCCTTTCCTTCCCAGGTTGTATTCCTTTACTGAAATTTTGATAAGCTGCCAATTTAAATTAGGCACACAAATTTTAATATGCAAAAACTCATCAGTGGCTGGTCGGGGTCTAAACCCCATAAAAGGGACAATCTCTCCATTCAAATCAAATCAAAATAATCTTTATTCAAGTAAGCTTTTGCAAGCACTGAACCGTCATGGATCGTTATGATTAATGAAGCTACAACTGGTTCGGAATGTTCTTACGGGGAAGTTCTAGCAAGAAACTCGGCGACCAATCTTTTAAACATTTTCAATTTTACATTATTATACCGCAGTCTTGTATGAAGCTGAAAGGATTTTCGGATCCAGGCCTTTTCACCATCCATATAATCTTCAATTGTGTAATATGCGTTACGTATAAACATATCGTCTCTAAGTGTTGCCGTACGGACTCGTTTAACCGAGATGTTAGTTCTTTCTCACTTAGATTATTGCGATGTAGTGTATGGGCCATGCCTATTAAAGCAGACGGAGCAAAAAGTACAGAGGGTGCAAAATTCATGTATTCGGTTCTGTTACAATGTACCTAAACGCTCTCATATCACGCCATATCTAAACACATTTAACTTATTAAATATGAAAAATCGCCGTATTCTCAAAATGAATACTATTTTATTTAATTTAAGGGAAAATAATAGTCCACCTTATTTGGCTTTAAAACTTAAATGGCTGAGAAATACTAGCCATCATAAATATCGTTCCTGTCGCATTTATAATCTTATTGTTCCTCGTCCACATCGCGAATTATTTAGGGGTAGTTTTCGTTTCGCAGCTTCTAAATGCTGGAACGATATACCGCCTCCTATTAAAGAGCTTACATGCAAAATTAAATTTAAAAGTTTATGTAAGGATTGGCTCTTGGGTTGCCAAAAGTTGCAAACCAATTGGTCAAAAATTAAATAAATTTATATTTATGTATTTAATATACAGCTATTTCTAAATTAATATTTACCTCCCCCCCTTGTTTTATACCTTTGTATGTGTTCAGCGTTTGAGGTTAAGGCTACTATAAAGTTTTAATTTATTATCGAATGCAGCTCATGTGACGCAGTATATAACTTGTTTAATGTAACTTTACAATTGGACAATTTGTGTTGGCAGCAGTCTTAGTCATAAGGCGTAGACTGAAAAACAGCTTTGTAGCTGAGTCTACAACCTTTTCCTCAGCATACGTTCTTATATGTATACAATAATGTTTTAAATAATCTTTATTTAAATGTATGTTGTTGAATAAAGTTCATTTTATTTATTATTATTTATTTATTATATCTCTTACACATATTTAAATCTTTTATATATATTTTTGTAGAAGAATTTTATTGTAGAAGCGAATACCGAGACCATCGAATGAGTTGCTAACTCTGCCGAGTCGCGACACAGATATCATAAGCTTGTTGCGACCTCTCGCATATCTATGATTTACCCCGTAGCATTATTTTAGACAAAAAGGTATAAAAATAGCACCCAGTCTTTGTTACGAGTTGCAGTTTCTAAAGTTGAAATTGCCCCTATGATTGCCAAATTTGGTTAGGTTAGAATGCATTTTGAGAAGAGTACTCAAATTCAAATTCAAAATATTCTTTATTAAATAAATTTGTAATCAAGTGCTTTTGAATCGTCAACTCTACTGCTGGTTCGGAAAGCAGTTCCTACCGAGAAGAGCCAGCAAGAAACTCGGCGGTTGCTCTTTTATAATTCTTATTATTAGTTACATTAGTTATTACTGTCTTATACAGGGTCGAAGAGTAGTTACGTCCAGGCATTCTAATCTAATCATCTAAGTATTCCTCAATAGTATAGTAGGCTTTCTGTATTAGCCTTTTATTAATAGTTGTTAACGCCCACTATATACAATAACACGATATAATAGGAATACCCCAATTCCCGTTCCGAGATGCACTTCTCTTGAATGACGAACAAAGACTGACTGTCACTGAAACGTTTTAGCAATATATACGAAGACTCAACCGGAAACAACACGACACAGTGTTGCCACCATTTCAGTTAAAAGCGTGCGATACACGTTTCATGACGGTGTTGCTATAAAATACAAAGCGAAAGTCATTGACAACATAGTGTTTTTTAACTGTAATGGCAAAGCTTCAAGCTAAATTACTCCAAGCATGTATAAATATAAATAATAATAATATATATACAAATATATGGGACACTTACACACACGGTCGTCCTCCCCAAAATAAGTAACTTAATACTTGTGTTATGGGTGACAGACAACTGGTGAATATATACTTATATATTTTTTAAATACAAATATACACCCAGGCTCAAAGACCAACAAATTTATATATAGAAAATGTTGGCCCTCGGCGGGAATCGAACCCGCGCCCCGCGGAGCTGAAGGCAGGGTCACTACCCACTGCTCCAACGGGCCAGTCAACGGGCCATGTATAGTGATTTTAAAAAATTATAATAGTTTTATAACGTTTAAAGCTCAAGGAGTTAAGGATTATTGACCTGCGTGGTCTGGGAAACGAATCGCTGAGCCAGTCTAATTATACGCGGCGCCTTGTGACCGGAAACTGAGGCCTGCGTTAGGCTGTTGACCTCAAACAAGACTACAGTCGTCGTATAGACAATTTTTGCAAAAAAGTCATATGTCAGGGATAGCGAATGAATGAAAACATATCATATGGGACAAATGCGTACATACGTAATAAAGTGACTTAATACTTGTGTTATGGGTGACAGACAACTGGTAGGTATACTGTTAGAATAACAATGAAGATAATGTTGTCTGTGGTAGTTCATAAGATTAATTTGTCCATGTATATATTGGCTCCTTTCTGTTCTTACCTTGTAATGGTCATGAATACCAGACGGTGCTTTATTAAAATATAACAGAGTAACACTCTGTTATATTTTAATAAAACACACAAGTTTTATTTATTGCTAATATAGTAATAAGAATTATATTTTTAAAAGAGCATCCGCCGAATAGTTTCTTGCTGGCTCTTCTCGGTAGGAACAGCTTTCCGAACCAGCAGTAGAGTTGACGATTCAAAGCACTTGTTTACAAGTTTATTTGAATAAAGAATATTTTGAATTGAATATAGGACTGCTTATGGCTCCCTCTAGTATAATAGCTCTTTGAATCATTTCAATATCAATTATAAAAGTTCATTTAACCTTTCTTTTACTAAATCTTTTATAATTCTGCATAATCAAACCAAATTTTGAGTAATAGTTAAGTAAGTTAAACCCACCACCGTGTGGTATCCGGTTAAGTAGAATAGACCACCCTCTCTCTTACCGAGGTGTTGTGAAATTCGACTAAGGTAAGTTAATGTCAGGCAGGCGGCCGGTCGTAAAAACGCAGCCAAAACATGTAACAACATGTTTATAACACGTTTAGCCGACCCCACTTAGAGTGGGATAAGGCAAGAAGATGATGTGTTAAGTTAATCTGCTGTACGCGAGCCTTATTTATCAGGTGCCGTAAAAGCCGACTAAGATAAGATGACGGTGGCAGGCGGCCAGTTGTAAAATATATTTAAAGCCCCATCCGGGGCACTTATCCCCCCCCCCCCCCTAATAATTAGTAATAGTGTCCCGGATGGGTTCAAAACTAGTCTGGCTAACCCTATAGAATAACACGTGAGTATAGCCGGTTCTATACATTAAATATACGTCTTGTATATAAATATACAAGATAAGTTATATATCTAGGCCAAAGTAGGAACCGACATAAGCTTGCGGCCCCTGCTTTGCGCCTTGAAAAAGTACGTAAGTCGTTTGTGGGTTTGGGTATAAGATTCTATAATAAACTTCCACAATCAATTTTAACTTTGCCATTACAGCAGTTTAAAAACACTATTAAGGAGAGGCTGATACAGAAAGCCTACTATACTGTTGAGGATTATTTAGACGATAAAAATGCGTGGATATAAATATTGTTCGACCCTGTACAAGATAGAAACATTAAATGTAACTAGCATTAAGAATTGTTTTTTTAAAAAAAGAGCAACCGCCGAGTTTCTTGCTGGCTCTTCTCGGTAGGAACAGCTTTCCGAACCAGCAGTAGAGTTGACGATTCAAAAGCACTTGTTTACAAGTTTATTTGAATATATCTTGGGCCCAAAGTATGAATAAAGGCGTATAAAGGTGTATCAGATTGTTTTGTGAGGTTTCTATAATCTTGCATATGGCATATTCCTCAGTCTACAATGTTATCCTAACCAGGACTGCATGACGCAGTCAACATAATCGTTAAATGTCACAGTGTAAGATTACAAATTTGTTCCGTAAGTACTTATACGCTGCAGCGCATGCCAAATTACATGCAAGGTCAGAAATATTGACACTAGCGCTCAGATCCGGTGTAACTCGTGTTTATTTTAATAAACATACACTCCAATATTCATCATCATCATTCTCCTGCCCTTATCCCACTATAAGTGGGGTCGGCACAACATGTTATGTGATTTGACTAGTTATGTTACGACCGGCCACCTGCCTGACGTCAACCTACTTTAGTCACGTTTTACGACACCTCGGTAAGAAATGAGGATGGTCTATTCTACTCAGGCGGATACCACACGGTAGGTCAATTTACCTTAGTCGCCTCTAAGACACCTAGGTAAGAAATGAGGGTGGTCTATTCTACTCAGCCGGAGACCACACGGTGAGTCAACTTACCTTAGTCGCCTTTTACGACACCTAGGTAAGAAATGAGGGTGGTCTATTATAGTTAACCGGATTCCACAAGTTGGGTTAACTTATCTTAATCGCCTTTTACGACACCTAGGTAACAAATGAGGGTGGTCTATTCAACTCAGCCGGATAGCTCACGGTGAGTCAACTTACTTTAATCGCCTCTACGACATCTCGGTAAGAAATGAGGGTTGTCTATTCTACTCAGCCGGATACCACACGGTGAGTCAACTTACCTTAATCGCCTTTTACGACACCTTTCTAAGAAATGAGGGTGGTGTATTCTACTCAGCTGGATACCATACGACGGGTCAATTTAACCTTAGTCGCCTTATACGACACCTCGATAACAAATAAGGGTTGTTTATCCTACTCAGCCGGATACCACACAACGGGTTAACTTACCTTAATCGCCTTTTACGACACTTCAGTATGAAATGAGGGTGGTCTATTCTAATCAAACGGATACCACACAGCGGATCAACTTACTTTAGTCGCGTTTTACGACATACCAATATTATTCCAGCCGTGAAAATGTAGACAGATAGACATACAGACACTTTCGCGTTCATAACATTAGTATGTATTATGTTCGTACAATAAGCATCTAAATATCCCAATTGAATTGTTGATAAAACGTGATACAATTTCAAGCCAAGATTACGTTCACACGTTCAATTTATTCGTAAAATGGTATCGTTGTGTGGAATATCAAATTAACAGACGCATCAGAAGTTACCCACTTACTGAGTACACTTTCGGGATGTGACATGGAGTGGAAAAACTTGATTAATAAATAGTCGATTTTTCTACATCGTTCTCCTGCCCTTATCTCTCTCTAGGGTCGGTACAAGATGTTGTCACATGATTTGGCTATGTATTTTACGACCGGCCGCCTGCCTCACGTCAACTTACCGTAGTCGCCTTTTGCGACACCTCGGTAACAAATGAGGGTGTTTGTCGTGGTTTTAAAGTCTAATTTTACTTAAGTAAGTTGTATCATGAAATTAAAATACGTGTGCACTTTATTAACGTTTATTAGCAACTGAATTAGTAAATGATCATGCATTAACTACGTAGGTAAATACAACAAACTTTAACAGTGGTCTATTCTACTCAGCCGGATACATCACGGCGGGTCGACTTACCTTAGTCTCCTTTTACGACACCTCTCAATTTACGCCCGTTCAACAAACTACGAACACACCGTACGCCCATTGTGACAATCGATAGACTCAGTTTACACCCGCTGTGACAAGCGATGTAGTCACCTTATGCCCGCTGCGACGAGCGACAAACTCAGCTCATGCTCGATGCGACACGTCACAAACTCACCTTATGCCCGCTGCAACAAGCGAGGGACTCACTTTACGCCTGATGCGGCAAGCGACGGACTTACCTTATGGCCGCTGCGAAAAACGACGGACTCACTTTATGCCCGATGTGGCAAGCGACGGACTTACCTTATGGCCGCTACGACAAGCGACGGACTTACCTTATGCCCGCTGCGATAAGCGACAAACTCACCTTATGCCCGCTGCGACAAGCGACGGACTCACTTTATGCCCGCTGCGACAAGCGACGGACTCACTTTATGCCCGCTGCGACAAGTGACGAACTTTTGCCTAGGCACGGGATAATACAAACAATATACGTTACTACAGTTTGTATAATTTCTTGTAATTGTTTATGAGCAGTATAATAAATTGTATAATATACTACTTACACCTACAATTTATTATAAATATATATTAAATGTTGAATAGTTGAATCGAATATAATTAAATGTTGTATAAAATTGTTTACAAAAATCTCTTCCAACATGTTAGACTAATTTCATAGTACGCTCACAATTCATAAATTAGTGTTATTCGGTGTTATTGTGCTGTTGAGTGGCTAACTAGCTTAATGATGCTTGTGTTACATTACACCTCCATTACAATTACATCAACAAAAGCTATAGCCGTGACCACCGAGGTCACACTTTGGCGCATCGTTCGCAAGAAATAACACTTTTTGCACCGACTTTTTGTGCCGAAAAACCGGTACCTGTAGTTACGATACCTACAGACGGATGAAGAGTAAAAAAATACGTATAAATCCATACCAGGAATCTATTTAAATATATTTACGTGAAGTCAAAACTATATACTTACTAGTTTTTAAGCAAATTTCGCGCACGGAGGAGTATAGAATCTGCTATCATAGTTCATATTTCAATATTTCATCAAAAACGGCTGAATTAAAAAAGGCAAAGTGCAGTCAAGTGCATTTGGCACGGCTAAAATCAAATCAAATAACCTTTATTCAAATAAGCTTTTGTAAGCTTACTCAATCGTTGAGTATCAATAAGTTTAATTAAGCTACCACATGAAGAAACAGCAAGAAACTCGACGGTCAATATTTTTTAATTTATATATTTAAACTGCAGTCTTGTACGAAGTTAGAAGAATATTGAAATCCAAGCATTTTGCATATTGTCTTCAATTGTGTAACGTTTTACTCATAAACATAAGTCGTTCTAAGGGTGTCTCTTGTGAGAGCGGACCACAGCTTAGGGTGACGTGTAGTGGAGGGCTGGTAGTATGACTGTGACTAGGCGTGACGCAGTAGTATGAAGGTCTACTGGCGTCGGGGAACATCATCCCAAGGATTCCTCCTGTGAGGCCGGACCACAGCTTAGTGAGGTGTAGTAGAGGGTTGCTGTTAGACTTTGAAACTTCTTCACACCGCCGTATGCATGGCGAGAGAGTACTCGAATAAACAAAAAACTTAACCTAGTCTTCGGGAACTATGGCAACACTATGTGTGTATAATATATGTTTGAATTTATGATTAAACCGTCAATCTTATATAAGATCAAGCATTCATTTTTTAAGAGTAGGCGCAGAAACTCTACTAAAGTCGGCGAACTTCCTCATTAAAACCTGTGAGGCCAGAATACGGCTTAGAGCGACGTCCAGTGGAGAACTGGTTATATGATATATGACGAGTAAACATGATCGACAGATTAGAAAAATAGGACCATATCTTCTCCGGAGATGACGTTGTGCGTGCGTACTGTGTTTGTTTCCGTTTTAGGTCATGATTTGATCGCCAATTTTATATAAGAGCGAGAACTGATATTAGAGAATTCTACTAGCGTCGAGGAAATCATCCAACAGGTGACGCTTAACACTTTGAGCGTCGCACATGGATTTTCAAATGCTTATTGTATGGCTCTATATTTTCTCATACAAAATAAATTACGACTAATGCTTTTGATACACGTGTAAAAAACTAACTAAGAGGTTAGATAGTTACTAGAATAGCGCTATTAGTGTCAAAATATAAAGTAATATGGCACAATGACCTAGCTTGAAGGAAATGGTACAAGATTCAAGAAGAAGAAGAAGAATAACTTTATTGCACAAATAAAATACAGAGTGAAAAGAACAAGAGACATAGATAATAGAAACAATTAAAAGTGCAAAGGGCGGTCTTATCACACTGTTGTGATCTCTTCCAGACAACCCTTTGAAAAAGAGGATCTTTTATATAATTATCCGTGGGTTAGCACGCAGATAAGTATGTAAAAGAAGAGAAAATAAATAGTAACAAATAAATATAAGTATAAACAAAAACACATAAATAGAGAAAAATAAACCAAAAAAAGAAAATTCAAAAAAAAAAAAAATAATAATCGTAATAATGCAGTGAGAATCATCATTAAAGTGACAAATAAAAATCCTTCACACGAACCTTAAATATGGTTAATGAAGGAGATTCCCGAACTTCAGATGGAAGAGCATTCCACAGTCTTACAGCTTTAACTGTAAATGAGTCATTGTAGCATTCAACCGTATATGCACGTTGTTTAAAGAAAACGATCCTTTGCCGACGTGTTTAAACGTTGTATCAATTACCGTTTATCAAATTTAACGTGTCATAACGTCGTTCCGGTCAAACCGTTAATCAAGGAAAAAGACAAACCAATTGCGTTAGTATAAGACCTCATATTCGATAAAGTATATTATTGCAATCTTAATTTGATCGTTTTTTTTTTAATCTACCAATTGTATGTGAGTCCTATTAGTTTTCCAGCATCAATAGAGGTAACAGGGTAATGCAGGATCATTAAATACTGAAACTCATCATCATCCTCATCCTCCTGCCCTTATCCCACTCTAATTGGGGTCGGCACAACATGTTATAAACATGTTGTCATATGATTTGGCTGCGTTTTTACGATTGGCCGCCTGCCTGACATCAACTTACCTTAGTCGTATTTTACGACACCTCGGTAAGAGAGGGTGGTCTATTCTACTAAACCGGATACCACACGGTGGGTCAACTTACCTTAGTCGCCTTTTACGACACCTCGGTAAGAAATGAGGTTGGTCTATTCTACTCAGCCGGATACCACACGGCGGGTCAACTTACCTAAGTCGCCTTTTACGACACCTTGGTAAGAAAAGAGGGTGGTACTATTCTATTCAGCCGGATACCACACGGCGTCATTAAATGCTGAGACTAAGACCCCTAAAAGTTCTACTATCATCAAAAAAGTCACTCTAAGAGAGACTCCTCTGAGACCGCGCGTTAACAATTTCATCGCTTTCTTGCCACCAAAGTTATCGATGCAAATTTCACACGGACTTGGCAGGATATACAATGACCCCACTAATTACGCTTTGTTTTATTGTGCTTTTAGCACATGTCATTCGCTCGTGACGTCACATCCGCTCCGACGTGGCGGTCGCTAGCCTCGCACAATGTTACTATCAATTTTTACATTCACATTGATGTTACATAAATATTATTTAATACATTATCATTATAACAATGCCGGACTTTGCGCTAGATTGGCAATGCTTAGATGAACAGTTTTGATAACAGGGGTCACCAGTGGCCATAGAATAATCAAATATTATATGAAAAGCATTCAACTTTTGCTACTGCTCTTAACAAAGGCTGGGTGCTTTTTCTATCTATATTAATATATAAAGCTGACGCCGTGTGGTATCCGGCTGTATAGAATAGTACCACCCTCTTTTCTTACCGAGGTGTCGTAAAAGGCGACTAAGGTAAGTTGACTCACCGTATGGTATCCGGTTAAGTAGAATAGACAACCCTCTTTCTTCTCGAGGTATCGTAAAATACGATTAAGATAAGTTGACGTCAGGCAGGCAGCCGGTCGTAAAATACGTAGCCAAATCATGTGACAACATGTTTATAATATGTTGTGCCGACCATACTTAGGGTGGGATAAGGGCAGGAAGATGATTAATATATAAAGCTGAAGAGTGTGTTTGTTTAAACGCGCTAATCTTAGGAATTCTCTAATCTAAGATTTATTCAAATCAGTCCAGTAGGGACTGATTTGAAGAAATCTTTGAATGTAGGATAGTCCAAATATTGAGGAAGGCGATAGACTATATATCATCACGCCAAGATGAAAAGGGGAGGAGCATTAATCAAAAATATTTCTAAAACGGCAAAATTTTAAGCTTTCCTATACTAAGCTAAGAAACGGTGAAAGTTATTCAACAATCATGTATTACAAATAATTTATATGGCAAAACAACGTTGGCCCAGTCGGCTAGTATAATATAAAGCTGAAGAGTTTGTTTGTTTGAACGCGCTAATCTCAGGAACTCCTTGACCGATTTGAAAAACTCTTTTAGTGTGAGATAGTCCATTTATCGAGGAAGGCTATAGTTAATCCTAAAACATCTCGCTAAGATGAATAGGAGAGGAGCAGCATTTATTTTATGGCAAAACGTTTTCTGGTTCAGCTTGTAACTTATATATAGAGAAATGCTCTGGGGATAAATCATATATACGAGAGGTTATAATAAGCTTGTGATTCCTGTGTCGCGACTCAGCAGAGTTAGCAACTCATTCGATGGTCTCGGTATTCGCTTCTACAATAAAATTCCGCAATCCATACTAGACCAGTCCACAGAAAGGTTTAAGTTAAGTATAAGAGATATGCTTATACGTAAAGCATATTACGCAATTGAAGATTATTGGGATGATAAATTGCTTGGATTTAAAACCTTTCATACAGGACTGCGGTTAAATAATGTAAATTGAAAATGTTTAAGAGATTGACTGCAGAGTTTCTTGCTGGTTCTTCTAGTTAAGAGCAACATTCCGAACCAGTTGTAGCTTGTATTTAGTCGCAACACAGGTATCACAAGCTTTTTGTGACCCAAGTGATATCCGGCACAGACTAACAATAATTTATCTAACACAAAAGTAATAATAAAATTATTTTACTATCTCCTGACGATGCTTCGGTTGCGGGGCGAAACGATTGTTGAGTTTGTGATTGTGAACGTATATAGTGCTTGTGTATTGTGGTGGCGGTGGTGGAGGTTTGTGCATGTGTTTTTATGAATCCTGCATGTATCAGGTATGATAACCGATTTTCCACTTACATTTAGCATTATATATATTTTCTATTTTACTTCTTCGCGGATTATAGCAAAATAATTTTATTATTACTTTTGTATTATGGATCTCCGCAAAGTAACGCCTAATTCTTTAAATTATTTATCTAACACAAGTTAAATAAAAGCTTGCAACCTCAAGGTTTTTTTTTAGTATATTCAAAACTGTCGTCACTGTTATCTGTTTATCTGTAACCATTGTTCGAACACGCTACTTACCCAGTGACAGTCATATTGTTAGTTTTTACGTGCCCCTGTGACCTCAGCTTCACTTTCACGCATTGTTCCTAACCGTGTCGAGATCGAGATGTCACTCTTGATTACGTCACGTATAATTTTAACGTGGCCAATACATTCATCTAAACCAGGGCTGAAGCTTTTGTCATTTACGACCCTATTTATGATTGCGAGTTTCCTTACGGCCATACAAATATAAAAGAAAAATAAATTAATATTTTTTGATGATTTATCTATTAGGTAACAATATACATATATATATTGGCCCAAGATCCCGTGAAATTAATTCGGAATTTTGCAACCTTGAGTACCTCGTATCTCCCAAAGCCACTATGATCCAGATTCCATAATCTACCATCGTTCTTACCTGTGTTAGGAGCATGCACTGACAAACTTTCAGCTTTTATAAAATGACGAAGGGTTGGGGTCTACGGGCTCTCGCTCTATTAATCTTGCATGTATATATAAATTTTCGGAATCACGAAAACGGGTCCAACGATTTTCCTGAAATTCAGTATGTAAGGGTTTTGGGGGAAAAAATCGATTTAGCTAGATTTAATGCAAAAAAAATCGTTTTATCTGTGTTTTTGGGTATTAAAAAATACTAAAATTTATATTGAATTGAATTTTTTCCACAAACTCAAGTCAGCGTAGCTTATTCGGGGAGCGGGCCGTCTCGAGAAATATGACCTAGGATCGATCCCAACTAAATAATTATTATTATTTTTCTTTTTTTCATTTCAAAATCGCTTAGTATGAAAATGTTTAGCGACATAATTTTTTAACGTGCATTTTTTGACTAAGTAAATGGCAAACTCGTTACCTAAATTAATGTCAGCTTGCACATATGACAGTGTGTAATGTTTAGATATTTGCTAATTTAATGTCAGATAAATTAAGATTGATTATTCAGCTTGTCAGAGATTTTGCAATGAGCGTTAAGTATATATTATAGTAAGTAAATATTGTAATATAGGTAGATAAACGTGTTGATAAGTCCTGCAAGAATACAAAAGTAATAATAAAATTATTATGCTTTAATCCGCGAAGAAGTAAAATAGAAAATATATATAATGCTAAATGTAAGTGGATAATCGTTTATCATACCTGATACATGCAGGATTCGTAAAAACACATGCACAAACCTCCACCACCGCCACCACAATACACAAGCACTATATACGTTCACTATCACAAACTCAACAATCGTTTCGCCCCGCAACCGAAGCATCATCAGGAGATAGACTCCACGACCAAAATCGCAAAGCGAAGTAATACCCAAATAAGTTTAGTTATATACTAATCGGTTCAACCCCCTGCAAGATATTCCTGCAAGAATATTAAAGCGGATTTACGAGCGAATTCTATCCCCTATGAAATTCAGTTACTGTAAACAGACGTAGAGCGTTTCTCTGTTGTTCCTTCTGCGATCGCAAAGATTCTTTGGGATATTCTAAACTCACTTCCTTGTTGTAAGTAAGTAACGGCCTGTTACTATCCCACTGCTGGGCATAGGCCTCCTCTCTCCATTTTGGAGAGAAGGATTGGAGCTAAGACCTACCACTCTGCTCCAATGCGGATTGGCAGGTTACACATATCCCCAGAATTCTCTAGAGATACGCAGGTTTCCTCA
Organism: Morpho achilles; assembly: GCA_947086495.1. Classification (NCBI taxonomy): domain Eukaryota; kingdom Metazoa; phylum Arthropoda; class Insecta; order Lepidoptera; family Nymphalidae; genus Morpho; species Morpho achilles. The sequence goes on along the minus strand of CAMTZB010000024.1, from coordinate 17,552,272 downwards.
CGATGTTTTCCTTCACCGAAAAGCGTGGGATAAATTGCAATTATCAATTAGACACATAAGTTTTACTAGAAAACTCATTGGTGCCCTTGTTGTAAACTGTAATAATTATATAAACATTGACGATTTATATAATAGACAAAGTAGGAACCTACATAAGCTTGCGGATAAGTCGTTGTGGCTTTGGATATAAGATTCTATATTAAAGTTCTCCATTCATTTTTACCTTTGCCATTACAGCAGTTTAAAACACTGTTAAAGGTAGGTATACTAAAGCCTACTATACTGTTGAGGATTACTTAGATGATAAGAATGCGTAGCTACTCTTGTACTCAAACTCAACCGTGTACAAGACAGTAATGACTAAATGTAACTAGTAATAGGAATGGTACTTTGAAAAGAGCAACCTCCGAGTTTCTTGCTTGCTCTTCTCGGTAGGAACAGTTTACCGAACCAACAGTAGAGTTGACGATTCAATCATTTGTTCACAAGTTTACTTGAATAAGGAATATTTTGCATTGATTTGATTTGAATCCGTCACCCCCTGGAAAAAGACACGCAGTATCTTCGTTCGGGTTTATTAAAGAAAATAGCAAACCTGTTCAGACAGACGCGGCGAGGAATTTTAATATGTAGTGATGTATTAAAAAACAAAAAAAATACAAAAGTTAGTCAGGAGGCGCCGTAATGTCGTGTAACATTAGCACACAGTTAATAATTACGATTTACCTTGAGTACCGGTTTAGTTAAAAAACAATACAAAAATACATGGAGTTTAATGGAAAATACTGACGATGAGAGTTTAATGAAAATTACAGTATTTCTCTACTCCATATCGAATGTTATTATACATACAAATCTTCCTCTTTAATCACTCTCATCATCTTCCTGCCCTTATCCCACTCTAAGTGGGGTCGGCACAAACATGTTATAAACATGCTGTCACATGATTTGGCTGCGTTTTTACGACCGGCCGCCTGCCTGACGTCAACTTACTTCTGTCGTATTTTACGACACCTCGGTAAGAAAGAGGGTGGTCTATTCTACTAAACCGGATACCACACGGTGGGTCATCTTCCCTTAGTCGCCTTTTACGACACCTCGGTAAGAAATGAGGTTGGTCTATTCTACTCAGCCGGATACCACACGGCGGGTCGACTTACCTTAGTCGCCTTTTACGACACCTCGGTAAGAAAAGAGGGTGGTACTATTCTATTCAGCCGGATACCACACGGCGTGAAAAATGTACGGCTAATATTGATATGCGAGAGGTCGCAACAAGCTTATAAAAGCTTAAATATATATATAGCTGTTAAAAGCTTATAACTGTAATAAATAAGGAAAAAATATCTCTAATCTATATAATTAGACTGTTTGTTGGTTGTCCACACACGATCCGCCAACCAATGCCATATGCCACTGGTTTCGCGTTACATTCAATGACAACCGGTAATCGGAAACCAGGCTCGACATGTGGGTTTGTTAAACATGACGCGGGAATATGATGCTTATGTTTAAGGTCGTAAGGGTCACTGTTTTGTACACATTCGTACTGTTTTAGGTTAATGTCAGCTACAATCGCAATGTCTATGTTCAAAATAGTATTGCAGTTTGTTTCTGTGCTTTAGTCTCATTTTTTTTTTTTTTTTTTATTGCAGAATAGGCGAGCGCTTGACTGCTATCATGCCTGAAGGTAAGCGATGATGCAGTCTAAGATGGAGCGCGCTTGCCTAGAAAATGCCTATTCACTCTTGCTTTAAAGAGACCCATATTAAAAGAACTCGGAAATATCGATGCCGGGAGAGAATTCCACTCCCTTGCTGTGCGCAATAAAAACGAGGACGCAAAGCGCTCCGTGCGCCTTCGTGGGAGGTCAATGATGTAAGGGTGAAAATTCTCCCGGTGTCTAGCAGTGCGATAATAGAACGGCGATGGAGGAACAAGGTTATGAAGAGCCTCTGCACACTCCCCGAAATATATCCTGTAGAAGACCGATAGACAAGCAACCCTGCGCCGATGTTGTAGACTGTGTAGTTTGGTATTGGTCAGGGTTTCATCGGAGATGAGCCTTCTGGCGCGGCGATCCACCGAATCCAAAGCATCCAACTGGTATTTGGCAGAACCGTCCCACAAATGACAGCAGTACTCCATACACGAACGTACCTGAGCCTGATACAGTGTTAGAAGCTGTTTCGGTGTGAAGTACTGCTTGACTTTGTTAAGGATGCCAAGTTTCTTTGCACCTGTCTTTGCTTTGGACTCGATGCATTTACCAAAGTTGAGCTTGGAACTTATTTCAATACCCAGAAGCTCTGTACTATCGGTAATCGGTACGGATATATTTCGGAAAGTAGGAGTTAAGGTGAAGGAACTCCGTTTGGCGGTGAACAGACACGCTTGCGTTTTGGCAGCATTAAACTTGACTAGGTTGGCCTCACCCCAGTCGGAAACCTCTTTCAGAGTCAAGTTAATGCGTTCAACCATGGCCTCTCTTTGTTGGAGAATCTCAGCACTACTCGCTCTAGAACTGGACATATATCTCTCCGTGACAGTGCTGTCATCTGCGTACCCAAAGATACCGGGTTTTAGGAGATCGTTGATATGCAGCAAAAAAAGCGTCGCGGAAAGAACTGATCCCTGAGGAACACCAGAATTGGTGGTCATTAAATCGGAAGAGCGGCCATTAATAACCACTCTAAATGATCGTTCATTCAGGAAATCAGATATCCAGTTACAGAGTGTAGTAGGCAGCCCATAAGCAGGAAGTTTGCCGAGGAGACCATCATGCCAGACACGGTCAAAAGCCTTTGAAATATCAAGGGACACGGCGAGAGCCTCACCATGTTTCTCAATAGCTTCACCCCAGATATGAGTGGCATACATTAGAAGATCTCCTGCAGAACGATTCTTTCGAAAACCAAACTGGTAATCCGACAGAAGATCGTTTTCTTCTAGGTATGCCAAAAGCTTTTTGTTTACTATTCGCTCCATAACTTTACAAAGTACGGAGGTGATTGCTATAGGTCGATAGTTGACCGGATCAGCACGATTACCCTTCTTTGGCACTGGTTGTACGTTGGCAGTCTTCCATGCTTTTGGGACATGAGAAGTTTCTAATGAGAGGCGATACAAACGTGTCAAAACAGGAGACAATTCTGGAGCGCAATTCCGCAGAACGATTGCTGGTATGCCGTCGGGACCACTGGCCTTATTCACATTCAAGTTGCGAAGCGCTCTCAACACCTCCTTTTGGTGGATACGAATTTCTGCCATGGCAGTATCACATGGTTGTAGTTGAGGTGGAGAGGCATCTCTTGCATCAAGACGCGAATTTTCTGCAAACAACCTAGCCAACAAATTAGCTTTGTCATCTGCAGAAAAGGCCAGTGCCCCATCTGGCTTGAGCAATGGCGGCAGCGTTGAATGGCAGAAGTTCGACTCAACCGATTTCGCAAGCGACCAAAAAGCTTTACTACCACGAGGATGGGATGCTAATTTGATGCCGATTCGATTAATTCGGTTAAATCGAGCCTTCTTGAGGACCCTCTTGTAGGACTTAGCAGCAAGGTTATATGCTCTCTTCTTAGCTGATATGTCGGGAGTTTTGTGAGAGCGGGCTTCAACCCAGGCTACAAACGCTGAATTTTTAATGGCCTCTGCAGTGGCGCATTCAACGTTGTACCAACGGGGAGTCCTACTATTCAGAGGTACATCCGAATAAGCTATGAAATATTCCATAGCTCGACGAATCACCTCCGATATAGCATTCTCACAACTCGACGGATCATTAGAAGAGAAGCATATTCCCTGCCAAGGATAGGATGCGAAAAAATGCCGCATCTCGTCCCAGTCTGCCGACTTATATCGCCAAATCCGTCTGGTCCCAGTAAAACTTAGATCAGGCGGATAGTGATTCGAGACCGCCTTTACCAGGGAGTGATCAGAAGAGCCTAAGGGGGCTGCAACTGACACCGAGAAACGGTCGGGGTCGGTAGTCAGCAGAAGGTCCAGACAACTGGGTGTATGACCATCAACATCCGGTATTCTTGTAGCTTCTTCGACCAGCTGAGTAAGGTCTAGAGAGAGAGCTAAATTAAGAGCTTCTCTTCCAGCATGGTCGGTTTTTTGGTAAGGGTACAGCCAATCCTTATGATGGGCGTTAAAGTCCCCTAGAAGCACAAGTTGAGCTGTTGGATACCGATGTTGAACAGTGTCAGCCGTTTCGCTGAGATACCTAAATAATTTGGTTGTCTCCTGGTCACCGCTGTGCGAGCGATAGACACAAGCATAAACCGTCTGGTCCATCCCCGTATCAATCAAACACCACAAGATGGAAAATTTGGGTACCTCCAAGTTACGGAGACGCCGATAACAGATGTCGTTACGGGCATACATACAAACCCCTGCATGGGGCCTAAAGTTATGCTCCAAGGTATAGCCCGGGTAAAGCAGGTATGATAAATCTGCTGGGGTGTTAATCTGCGTCTCCGTAAGGAAAAGCAAGTGCGGCTTGTCAGTCTCCAGGTGGTGATGGACTGCAAAGAGATTCGAGTGTAGGCCTCGAATGTTGGCTTGGTGGATTTTAAAAGAGAGGAAGTGCAGCCGCTGTAAAAATTTACCTTTCCTTTTCTTTTTTATCATTTTATATTAAGCGGGCGAATAGGAACGGAAAAACGAATTTGTAGGGGATGCTACATTTGTAAACAACGCGATTGCAACTGTTAAAGCGCTGATGGTAGACTCAATTGGAGACCGCGGGGACGCCCGAACCCCCCTGGAAATCGCCATCGGGTCCTCTCTCCGGTCGCCAACCGGCACGATGGAGCAATTCCAGGATTTTTCGCGAGGCAGCGGGGCAGCCTTTCGTAGGTGGCTTTCCTACTAATTGGGCCCCCTATAACCTGCGGTCGGCCAGCGGTGAACCGTGCTTCGGATCCCGCTGCTCTCCATATTGAGCCGTCCGGCGATATGACAGTGCAATTCGGAACCTGTTATCAAATGCAGCGCAGATGTACAAAATCCGTTTCCCATCTTTATAGCTACTACAGGCATCGTACCGGAACGCGACGAGTCGCTTGGCGGGACGGCTTTGCCTGTAGGGTGGTAATACTAGCCACGGCCGAAGCCTACCACCTAAAAATGGTTACTCGTTTAGCACTACCCGGGGATCACGTGTAGGGTCTTGAGGATTGTAAAGACAAGATCCTGTATTTAGTTTAAACCTACGGACGCGAGTAACTCCAACCCCCAATTATATATCATCCTGCCCTTATCCCACTCTAAATGGGGTCGGCACAACATGTTATATACATGTTGTCACATGCGTGGATAAAGATATTTTTCGACCCTGAACAAGATAGAAACAATATATGTAACTAGCGTTAAGAATTGTTTTAAAAAGAGCAACCGCCGAGTTCCTTGCTGGCTCTTCTCGGTAGGAACAGCTTTCCGAACCAGCAGTAGAGTTGACGATTCAAAAGCACTCGTTTAAAGATTTATTTGAATAAAGAATATTTTGAATTTGAATTTGAATTTGACATGATTTGTTCACTTTTTCTTTACTATAAATTGTCTCACTTCGTAGGTTAGCTGGCAGAAATCTCTGTCTTAGGGATAAGTTAACTTTGTACACTTTTTTTTACCAATAATGTTTTTGACAACATTTTTTATGGCACATAAATAAATAAATTTGGATACGTATTTTACGACCGGCCGCCTGCCTGACATCGACTTAGCTTAGTCATATTTACGACACCTCCGTAACAAAGAGAGTGGTCTATTCTACTCAGCCGGATACCACACGACGGGTCAACTTACCTTAGTCGTCTTTTACAACATCTCTGTAAGAAATGAGGGTGGTCTATTCTATTCAGCCGGATACCACACGGCGGGTCAACTTACCTTAGTCATCTTTTACGACACCTTAGTAAGAAATGAGGGTGGTCTATTCCACACAGCCGGATACCACACGGCGTTTCAACTTGCCTTAATCGTGTTTTACGATATCTCTGTAAGAAATGAGGGTGGTATATTCTACTCTGCCGGGTACCACACATCGCGACGACTTAACTTAGTCGCTTATTACGACACCTCAGTAAGAAATGAGGGTGGTACTATTCTATTCAGCCTGACACCACACGGCGTATGAAGGAAAACATCGTGAGGACACCTGCATTTCTCTTGAGAATCCTAGGGATATGTGTAACCTACCAATCCGCATTGGAGCAGCGTGGTAGTTCTTAGCTCCAATCCTTCTCTTCTAAAACGGAGAGAGGAGACCTATGCCCAGCTGTGGGATAGTAACAGACCGTTACTTTAACGTTGCCGCTACGTGTTAATAAGTTTAATTTAAATTTCAATGTAAGGATTTTATTTATTTATTCTTTTTATACATATATTTAAAAAAGAAAAAGAAAAATAAAAAAAAAATAAAAAACATGTATAAAGGCGGAGTTATCCCTAAAAGGGATCTCTTCCAGTCAACCTTTGAGTAACGGAAGAAAAAGGACAAGAATTGAAGAAGAAAGAGAGTACGGGTCATATAGAGAAAAGGAAAAAGTTAATATAAATTGAACTATTTAATCGATTAAATAATTTTGGTAAAATAAATAAATTCAAAGTGAGATGCTATTAATATATAATTACCTATGATAAATATTTTCTAATCTGTAACTTAAATGCTGAAAGGGAAGGAGATTTGCGGAGATTTCCATTTAGTTGGAAGCTTGTTATAGCCAAGCGGTGCGACCGAGTTTATCTCTAGAGACGAGCATGAGTTCAGACACCAATGAGTTTTTCTATTAAAACTTATGTGTCTAATTGATAATTGCAATTTATCACACGCTTTTCGGTGAAGGAAAACATCGTGAGGAAACCTGCATATCTCTAGAGAATTCTGGGGATATGTGTAACCTACCAATCCGCAATGGAGCAGCGTGGTAGGTCTAAGCTCCAATCCTTCTCTCCAAAAAAAGAGAAGAGGCCTATTCTCAGCAGCGGGATAGTAACAGACCGCTTACTAGGTATCGTTTCTTTTTGTTCATAGTTGTAAATACTTGATGAACTATAGTTCAAATCGAGACGCATCTAATCGAAGGCCGAATATATTTGTTAGAAGGGCACGTGATGTCATTTGATTGATCGAAAATTGTATGCACGGCTAAATGTTGGGTACACAAAGGCCGCGCTAATTGAAGACACGAACGTTTTATGGACGTTGGTACTTATTCGCTACTATATTTTTAGCAATTTAACTTTTGTGTATATAGCCGTGTGGTATCCGGCTGAAAAGAATAGTACCACCCTCATTTCTTACCGAGGTGTCGTAAAGGCGATTAAGATAAGTTGACTCACCGTGTGGTATCCAGTTTAGTAGAATAGACCACCCTCCTTACCGAGGTGTCGTAAAATACGACTAGGGTAAGTTGACTCACCGTGTGGTATCCGGTTAAGTAGAATAGACCACCCTCTTTCTTGGCGAGGTGTCGTAAAAGGCGACTAAGGTAAGTTGACCCACCGTGTGGTATCCGGTTTAGTAGAATACACCACCCTCCTTACCGAGGTGTCGTAAAATACGACTAAGGTAAATTGACGCCAGGCCGGTAGTGAAAACGCAGCCAAATCATGTTACAGCATGTTTATAACATGTTGAGCCGACCCCACTTAGAGTGGGATAAGGGCTGGGGATATATATTAACTTTTGTGCGCCGCCCGCTTGGTAATATTGAAACCGTAATATTGTATTTTGATAACCATAAAAATGGTTAAAGTTAACCTTAAAAGCTAGATATATGCTGCCGCGGACTTTTATGTAAAACTTTTAGAGGGGAACACTTTTGTAATATATGATTTTTGAATAAATTTTACCGTTTACTTAGCGCACGTAAAGAAAACTTAAAATTTTGCTGTTTTCGTGATATTTTTTATTGCTGTTCCTCTCCTATTCATCTTAGCGTGATGTTATATAGCCTATAGCCTTCCTCGATAAATGGACTATCTTACAATCAAAGAATTTTTCAAATAGGTCCAGTAGTTCCTGAGATTGGCGCGTTCAAACAAACAAACAAACAAACAAACAAACAAACAAACAAACAAACAAACAAACAAACAAACAAACAAACAAACAAACAAACTCTTCAGCTTTATGTATTATAGTATAATAAAAAAAGATTGGCGACGTATATGATAGACAAAGCAGGAACCGACATAATCTTGAGGCTCCTGCTTTGCGTCTTGCAAAAGTACGTAAGTCGTTTGTGGGTTTGGGTATAAGATTTTATAATAAAATTCCGCAATCAATTTTGGCTTTGCCTTTACAGCAGTTTAAAAACACTGTTAAAAAGAGGCTGATACAGAAAGCTTACTATACTGTTGAGGATTACTTAGATGATAAGAATGCGTGGACATAGCTACTCTACGACAATGTGCAAGACAGTAATAACTAAACGTAACTAAGGTAAGTGCACTATTAATTAACGATGTACTAGCAGTTGACCGTTTTGTATGAAATTTTAAATAATAAGCGTTTTGATTGTAGTAGCTAATAAAAAATGTGAAATTAATAATATTAAATTTCAAATATTAAACAATGGAAAGTAATAATAAAATTATTTTGCTATAATTTTATTATTACTTTCTCAATTTTATTATTTCGCGGATTATAGCAAAATAATTTTATTATTACTTTTGTATTATGGATCTCCGCAAAGTAACGTCCAATTCTACAGTTTACGCTTACGGTTCTGAGGTGTTGGACAGTTGTTAATAGATGGCAAAAGGTAATTACAAATTTATTTTATATTAGTTACAACAAACAAAACGCTTCATCTTCCTGCCCTTTTCCCACTCTAAGTGGGCACAACATGTTATAAACATGGTGTCACATGATTTGGCTACGTATTTTACGACCGGCCGCCTGCCTGACGTCAATTTATCTTAGTCGTATTTTACGACACCTCGATAAGAAAGAGGGTGGTCTATTCTACTTAACCAGATACCACACGGTGAGTCAACTTACCTAAGTCGCCTTTTACGACACCTCGGTAAGAAATGAGGGTGGTCTATTCTACTCAGCCAGATACCACACGGCGGGTCGACTTACCTTAGTCGCCTCTTACGACACCTCGGTAAGAAATGAGGGTGGTCTATTCTACTCAGCCGGATACCACACGGCGGATCGACTTACCTTAGTCGCCTTTTACGACACCTCGGTAAGAAATGAGGGTGGTACTATTCTATTCAGCCGTATACCGAACGGGGTAAAAAAAATCGCTTAGTATTTAAAAATTAATAAAAACGGTTAACTACTAGTGCATGGTAAATTACTAGTGCGATCTCACCGCTGAGCTATCATAGCTCTACAGAGGTCTTTATAACACAATTTATATGCAAATTAGTTGATGCGTCTGCGCATCGTAATTACAGGATTTACTTAACGACCGTGGCTGGAGTAGGACCGATTGTCACGCCAATAACATCGAGGGTCACAGATAGACATTGTAATTATAATTCATATTGTTTATATGCTAAGCCAGGAGTCTTCAACCTTTTATACTTTTATGAACCCTTCGAACCCATGGTTTTCTCTTCTCGATAGGAACAGCATGAGAGTTGACGATTCAATAGCACTTGTTTACAAGTTTACTTGAATAAAGAATCTTAATTAGATGAAATATTTATAGTAAAATAGGTAATTAAAATATTAATAAGATTAGATTTAATTTATAGAATTAGGCGTTGCATAATTTGCGGAGATGCATAATACAAAAGTAAGAATAAAATTACGTTGCTATAAAAGTAAAATAGAAAATATATATAATGCTAAATGTAGAGTTGGCTAACCCTTTTACATTTAGAATTACATATATTTTCTATCTTACTTTATCGCAGATTATAGCAAAATAATTTTATTATTACTTTTGAGGAACGGTGTATACAATAACAAACTGGGCACGATGTCTCCTGGCCCGCCGTTGTTGAGCCATGGTGAACAGGGAGAGATCGTGGGCAGCGATGGCCTCCTTCTGCGCGGACGTAATCTCGCGGAAAGAGGCGGCGGGGCGGATCCGGGAAGTCAACGGGGCGCCGACGACTAGCCGAAGTCCGCCGTATGCCACTGAAAGGCCCTCTTTGAACGAGGTTATCGGACGCCCTCCTGAAGGTACCAGAGGCGGTCGATGCATCTGGTGCTCCCAATGCATCGTATAGCGGAGGGAGGGGCCACTTTAAGAGAGGCCCCGACCCAGAGATGGCGCACTCTGGGGTTCAGAGTTGCTGCTGGCGGGGATGGGGGCAATGCAACCAACGGGTCCCTGTCGCTACCAGCAGTCTGGTGGAGCACTCACATTGTTTTACTCTGTACGAATTCACTTACCCCTACCGAAAAAATCACGAGACCCATAAAGCGTTAGTTTCCTGATAAATAAAATAAAATAACAAACTGAGCGACAGCATATAATATAAGTATTATAAAGAATTGTGCGATGTTTTTTACAAAGAAACCGAGGGGCCTAGTGAGTGATTAATTTAAACTTAACATAGAAGTGTCCCATATACTACTTGGCCTAAATTGAGTCATTTACATTTGTTGACATGAAGTCAGTGATTTGGCCTACTTTTATGTATGAATCATGATAACGTCTGATGAGCCTATATGCCTTCTATGAACACAATTTAATTAAAATTAAAATTTATAGAATTAGGCGTCACTTTGCGGCAATCCATAACAAAAAATTTACGAGTATAGAAAATATGATTAGATAAGCTTAAACATAGTTCAATTAAGTGCAAGATATATGCTTTAAACAAAAGCAAGCACAAAATTGCAGTTAATATAAATGATAAAACTGTTCAGACTCGAAAATCGTTTCAACTTCGTACAAAACAGCAGTCAATAAATAAATAAAATAAATAAATAATTGATCGTTGACGTAACAAAAGTTTACAAAAAGCTTATTTAAATAAAGATTATTCTTATTCGATTTAATTTAAGTGAGTGGACGCAAATGAAATTGCAGTTACTACACCTAGTTGTCTGTAATTATGTGTCATTTTTTATGTCATGAAAACCCATTATGGGTCATCACCACCCGACGGACGAGCGGCGGGTATATCGGATTCGCACCGACTAAAAACCTGACAGTGCTTCACCGAGCTGCTGGTGGCGGGGACAGGGTACCGTTGGACACATTGCCCCCATCCCCGCCAGCAGTTGCTCTGACCCTAGAGTGCGCCACCTCTGGGTCCGGGCCTCTCTAATAGTGGCCCCTCCCTCCGCTAATCAATGCATCGGGAGCACCAGATGCATCGACCGCCTCGGGGACCTAGCGAGCGTCCGATAAAACCCCGTTCGGATCGCTCTGAGGTCCCGGTTAGGGCGGCATGCGACGGTCTTAGGCGAGTCGCCTGCGCCCCGCTCGCCTCTGGCGGATCGGATCCAAGGACTCGACTTCCCGGATCCGCTCCGCCACCTCCTTCCGCGAGATTATGTCCTCACAGAAGGAGGCCATCTTAGGAAGTCTATTCTACTCAGCCGGATACCACATGACGGGTTAACTTAGTCGCCTTAACGACACCTCTGTAGAAAAGTGGGTGGTCTGTTCTATTCAGCCAGATACCATACGGCGGCTATTTGTAATTATTTAACTAAATGTTAAAGTAAAGTGCGTGATTGTTTCGACTCTGAGTTTAAACATTTTTGACTAACTTAAAAGGAATGTGAATTATAACTACGATGTCTTATGAATCACGGCGTAACGCTGCGTTAAATTTGAAACAAAATCGATAAAGTATGGTTAAAACTAAACGTGACTGGTCTTAAATTTGTTATTTTGTAACAAGTTTTCAAGTTAACCTGTGTGTGGTAATCGTATGAATTACGACTTAGTTAAGAGCTGTAGAAGTCAGGTCAAATGGGTCCTAAATTAGAAAATTTAACCTGTTACTATAACAATGCTAGGTAGCATCAACAATATATGCAATAAATAAGTGTTAGGGACATGATACAATAGAAAGTAAAAACTCAAATAACTTTAATATTTAATACATCGTTCCAGTAAGGCGTATAATGATTCATTTTGACTGGCGCATTGGAGCAGTGGGTAGTGACCCTACCTTCAGCTCCGCGGGTCGCAGGTTCGATTCCCGCCGAGGGCCAACATTTTCTATAAATGAATTTGTTGGTCTTTGAGCCTGGGTGTATATTTGTATTTAAGTATGTATTTAAAAAATATATAAGTGTAACACAACGTACTAGGAACACGTGATTCCGCAATCAAAACTAGATGACGCCACTGACCGTTTGCTCCGCGCTATCGAAGTGCTTTCGTGTAATATAAGAAGTCCACATACATTATGTTATCAGATCGACATCGCTATCAGATCCTAGGGCTCTAAGGTGCATCCTACTGGAACACTACGTCTGAGCGCGTCTGAGACGGTGCATCCTCCGTCCGGCACATCCATACTCGGAATGCCGTGAGGGATCCGTCGTCTGTCCGCGATGCTTTCCGTACTCGTCATAAGCACGTATTCCTTCCCCCGACAGTACGTGCGTTCGAGTCCAGCGCCTTACATAAGTATATATTCACCAGTTGTCTGTCTACCATAACACAAGTATAAAGTTACTTACTTTGGGGACGGACGACCGTGTGTGTAAGTGTCCCATATATTTATATTTATTTTATTTATTTAATGAAATTGATATATTCAACGATAATATATTTTCTTTCAAAAATAAAATAAGAAAAATACTGTATTAAACATTACATTAAATAGTTAAGCTCTTAACTGACTCTCAATATTTGTGTAACATTTTTTTGTGGAAACTTTATTGATGTGTGATATATTTATATTTATATATTTATTTAGTAATAGAACCATTGTTTGTTTCCCGAATAAAACAATATATATATATATATATATATATATATATATATATATATATATATATATATATATATATATATAAATATATATATATAGACTCATCGGTATCTTGTACATTATTCTTAGAGATTAGTGGGCGTAATTAGGGTATCGTGCATGTGGGAAAGTACAACGCTTATCTTCAACTTTATATTCTTCTTAACAATTTTCACAACTTCGCCATGACACGTATCTGTCTTCATCTCTCACAAGCGCCGTCTGCATTCTGTCACCGCTGCGCCTTCTATTTTCAATGTATTTTCAATATATTTTTAATGATGGAACGTTGGTTGCCAGGATGCGACATATATACATATATATATATATATATATATATATATATATATATATATATATATGTTTTCGGAATCTCGGAATCCGCTCCAACGATTTTCCTGGAATTCAGCATGCAGGTTTTGGGAGGGAAAATTCGATCTAGCTAGGTTTTATTTAGAAAAAAAATTAGTTTTATCCTTGTTTTTGGGTATTAAAAAAATACAAAAATTTAAATTGAATATATAAAACACTGTTTTTACCGTTAATTGTCTAGGCAGCGTAGCTTATTCGGGGAACTGGAATTATATCTCCTGATGATGCTTCGGTTGCGGGGCGAAGCGATTGTTGAGTTTGTGATAGTGAACGTATATAGTGCTTGTGTATTGCGGTGGCGGTGTTGGAGGTTTGTGCATGTGTTTTTACGAATCCTGCACGTATTAGGTATGATAACGGATTGTCCACTACATTTAGCATTATATATATTTTCTATTTTACTTCATCGCGTATTATAGCAAAATGATTTTATTATTACTTTTGTATTATGGATCTCAGAAGAAACGCCTAGTAGCGGTCTGTTACTATACCACTGCTGAGAATAGGCCTCTTCTCTCCGTTTTTGGAGAGAAGGTTTGGAGCTAAGACCTACCACGCTCCAATGCGGATTGGTAGGTTACACATATCTCCAGAATTCTAGAGATATGCAGGTTTCCTCACGATGTTTTCCTTCACTGTAAAGCATGTGATAAATTGCAATTATCAATTAGACACATAAGTTTTAATAGAAAAACTCATTGGTGTCTGCCCGGGTTTGAACCCATGATCGTCTCTAGAGATTCACACGGTCGCACCGCTGGGCCATCACAGAATAACTACTATATGCGTCCATCATATTATCAGTCTTTTGACAGCTCACGCTCATTAAGTTTCGTATTGCTTACGTACAAATATCATACAAATAATATTTTTACTTTATGGATGGGTACCGCCCACTTAGTGATGTCACACATAATGGTTACTACGATTATGCCACAGATTAAAAATAATCGGTAGAAATCGATGTTACGAGTATTAAAAGACATTTAATAACATTATATAAAGTTTTACTTTCTTCTTAGTTAATACATGAATACAAATAAAACAATCAGGATATTTTAATTTATTTTATTAGCACGAGTCGTCGGAATGATAATCAACACTAGACTCCTCCGATGAGGAGTCTTCAGTAGCAGTTATTATTAGCTCTTGTGTAGATAATATATTATCAAACGCAATATCACGTTCCCAATCAGAGAATATTACTCTTTTAGTTCTTTCCACCACACTTGCCCAGTTCTCGGCCGTTACGTGGGTGCAAGCATTTTTTAGCAATTGCAACATTTTATTCGCTGTGAATGGGGGGCTTGTATTGCATCTCGCAGCATGCCCTTTTACTTGTGCCCATATAAGTTCTATTGCGTTGTACTGGCAGTGGTATGGAGGAATCCGAAGAACAGTATGGCCATATTCTGCTGCCATTTCATTGATTACATAGCGTTTTGCTCTCTTTTTGGTTTTTAATATTTTTATTAATTCAACTTTTAACATTGAGTCGTCCACATTTTCTCCATTGTCCCGAAGCCAATTAATTATTTCATGCTTTTTATTAGCCTGTGTTGGCATTTTGTCAATTTGACGGGAGTGGTAGGGCGCATTATCAATAAAAATTATTGATGGTTCTTCCAATGAAATGAGCATTTTTTTGAACCACTCTTCATACACATTTGCATTCATCTCTTCGTGGTAGTCATTTGATTTCTTCGATTTAAATGCCAACAGTGCGTCTTGTACAAATCCTTTTGCTGTACCTGCATGGCAAATGATTAGGCGCTCACCTTTTCCCATTGGTACTGAGGAAGTGGAATCAGCAGTATCATCAGTCCAGAAACGAGATAGTGTGTGGTTAGCGTTGAGCCATGTTTCATCCGTGAAAACAATATTTGCCCAATCTTGTATTTTCTTTGCCTCTCTTAAAAAATCACAACGTGCTATAGCTATATCTGTGCGTTCCATTAATAATTTTCTTTTATTTAACTTTTTATATGAAAAGCCAATTGTGTTCAAAACTTTGACCAAAGAAGATTTTTCACCATGAAATAGACCACTTCTTTTCAAAGAAACAATAAGTTTTCTCAAAGTTGGAATTTCTTTTCTCAAGTAGTAATCATATACATGACGACGAATAGCGTCAGCGTCAAAGTCATCAACAGCTGTCACCTTATGAGCCCGGCGCTTTCTTTTTGGTGTAGATGGTTTGTTTTGCTCCAAGCCGCTCCTGCCGTAGGCATCAGTAGTGATTTTAGTCACAGTTGATAGACTGATCCCCAACGCGGCTGCAACACGGTTTCGGACTTGCGTGATAGGTATAAGAGGTCCGCCATTTTGATTTTCTTGCTCAAAATACTCATGAAGTTTTAACACTAACTGTCTCGATTGTGCTTTCAACACACGTCCTTTCGGCATTTTCACGATCAATTAATATAAGTTTCACAAAAGTTTTTCCGAGGAATAAAGCTACTTAACTCAAGGTGTAACAGATGCGAGAGAATACTCAGCGAACGTAAATGCGTGTGACTATCACGGGCGTTTCGTTGAGAGTGACAGATCACGTCAAAATGGCGGCCGAGCGGAAGGTCTGTTGATGTTGCCAGTTGATGTATAATATATTTTTTATGATTATAATAAATACACACGGATTAACATTTATTTTCAAAAAACTTAGGCAATATTAAATCAAAATGTTGATTTCTATATCTGTTATTAGTTTACGTAGGTTATCATTAATCGAATTACTTAGGTACGTAATTCGATTAATGATAGTAGGTACTATAATCGGAATGGTATCGCATACGAGAATCATTAGGACATCACTAAATATGTAAATCGTCAATCTGTCAAAAGATGGTTAATATAATGGACAGTGTGTAACTAATAACTAATGACATTTGACTATTTCCGATTACGTTATATTTAATATTCATATATTACCGAAAGTGCAGATAAGTTATTTAGATAAAATAAATTAAACTGTAGATTATATCGCTTATGTCGTATTTTTTACATTTAAATACAACCAGTCTTCGCGCGCGTCATTTCACTGGTTTTTTTTATGAAAGTTCCAAACAAGTTGGTAACCTCGACATTTATTTTTTGCAACTATTATATAATAATATTATTTGCATACGTGTTGAGTATCAAAAAACCGTTTATATGTCAGAGTATAGTTTGATGAATGTCTAGCAAATAATTATACTGACTATCCTATATTCACTTCGATAATCTTGTCAATTTCAAATTAAAACTTTTAAAAGTTGACTTACCTCGCCCATAATAAATAATAAAATTTAAATACATAATAAATTGTTATAAATATAAATATAAAATTAAATAATAATAATAATTTATAAAATATGAAAAAAAAAAAAATATAAAACTAACACAAATTATTAATAATTTGAAATTTTGATTACTTATGTAACACATAGCATGCTGTGGTTACCTGTAAATGTGAGAACAGTTAGATTTAAGTCGCGGGAAATGTATATTATAAACATTGTTACTGTTTCTTATGTTGGTGATCCATATAAATAAATAAATAAATAAATCCTTATTAAAATATAGTGCTCGCGATTAAAAAATGTTTAGACACAAGCAGCTTTTAAAGTAATATGTAGTACATTAGTGTGGTATCCGGCTAAGTAGAAGAGACCAACCTCATTTCTTACCGAGGTGTCGTAAAAGGCGACTAAGTTAAGTCGACCCACCGTGTGGTATCCGGTTGAGTAAAATAGACAACCCTCTTTCTTACCGAGGAGTCTTAAAATACGTTTAGGGTAAGTTGACGTCAGACAGGCGGCCGGTCGTAAAATACGTAGCCAAATCATATGACAACATGTTTGTTACATGTTGTGCCGACCCCACTTAGAGTGGGATAAGGGCAGGAGGATGATTTAGTAATTAGTAATAGTAACAGCCTCGTATTGTCGCACTGTCCACCAATTTCCAAATGTTGCGACAAGGATTTCACTGCCACCTTAACCAACCATAAATAATATTTCAATTGAAGCTTGCAAACAATTTTGTCACAGGAAAATGGTGTTACAACTTAATTTTAATGATAATTAAAATAATTTTGTCACAGGAAAATAGGTTTAATTTTAATATTAATTAAAGTAATTGCGTTCGCTCTACTTCTAGTGGTTACAATTACGTTATAATAATTTATACAGGGTTAGCTAAACATACTGTTGAGGACTATGTTGATGATAAGAAAGCTTGGTTTTAAATTGCGACCAGCTACGCGCTAGATTATATTGTAAATTTGTTAATTTGTTCTTAATTAATTAAGTCATTAATTGTAATACTCAATTTTGAAAAGAGTGAACGCCGAGTTTCTTGCTGGTTCTTCTCGGTAAGAGTACCTTTCCGAACCAGTCGTAGCTTCTTTGTAATTTGACGATTCGAAAGTGCTTGTAATATCCAATTTGAATTTGGAATTTATACACTATGCGATCCTTACCAAATGTTCGAGAAAGAACTGGTTCTTGCAGACAAAGTGGTCTTCTAAACTTCTCTAACATGGTACAGCAGATGCATTTGTAGGCATCTTATGAATTTGTGAACGCACTGAGTGTGGGATTCCTGTTTATCTATAGTAATATATAAAGCTAAAGTTTGTTTGTTTGATTGTTTGAACGCGCTAATCTCAGGAACTACTGGACCGTTTTGAAAAATTCTTTCCGTGTAAGATAGTCCATTTATCAAGGAAGGCTGTAGACTTTAAAAAATCATGCTAAGATAAATAGGAGAGGAACAGCAATAAAAATAGTACGAAAACGGCAAAATTTAAAGCTTTCCTTGCGTGCGCTGAGTAAACGGTGATAGTTATCAAAAAATCATGTTATATAACATTGTTCCCCTCTAAAAGTTCTAAATATAAGTCCGCGTCATCATATATCTAGCTTTTAAGGTTAACCAATTTTAACCATTTTTATGGTTATCAAAGGACAATATTACGGATTTTATCTTTCCACGCGGGCGAAGCCGCTGGCGATTGCTAGTAAATATATAAAAAAGAAAAGAATTATTTTTATTATTTAGATTATTCGCCGAGTTTCTTCCTGGTTCTTCTCGGTAGGAGCAAACTTTCGAATAAGTGTTAGCTTCTTTAAATTATCATTTATTCTTCATTCATTTGAATAAAGAATATTTTGATTTTGAATATACCCAGTTAGCACATGGGTTAAAAAAAGGCTAATACAGAAAGCCTACTATACTGTTGAGGATTACATAGAGTTTAATACGTGGATAGGAACTGATATAAGCTTGCGGCTCCTGCTTTGCGCCTTGCAAAAGTACGTAAGTCGTAAGTGGGTTTGGATATAAGATTCGATAATAATCCTCAAATAAATTTTATCTTTGCCATTATAGCAGGTTACTAAAACACTGTGAAAAAGAGGCTAATACAAAAAGCCTACTATACTATTAAGGAATACTTAGATGATAAAAACTCCTGGACGTAGCTATTCTTTGACCCTGTACTAAACAGTGATAATTAATTGTAACTAGTAATAAGAATTATATTTTGTAAAGAGCAACCGCCGAGTTTCTTGCTGGCTCTTCTCGGTAGGAACAGCTTTCCGAACCAGCAGTAGAGTTGACGATTCAAAGCACTTGTTAACAAGTTGAGTAAAGCAAATTCTGAATTTTAATTTGAAAAAAATAACTATAATAAAAACCAGTTATTAGTACAGTTTATCAGTTATGCGGTCAACTGATAAATTTAGTGCAGAAATTTGGTGTATTCGTGATACTAGATAACGATCTGCTGATAAAAGTGGGGAACCTGGCGTCAGTTAATGAACCCGTGGTGCGGGCGCGGACGAGCGTGGCGGGTATTTATAGATTACTAGGTCATTACGTAGAAGAGCGATTGTTATTAGGGCTGAGAACTGATAATGTTTAACCGATAAAATATTTTTATACACGACGACGTTAAACTATCGTGAGTTGAATTCACAATTAATGTATAGAAACCGGCTATACTCACATGTTCACGTGTTCACGCGGGAACTGCAGTTCCCGCCGCGATAACGCCGCGTAAAGAGCTCATGAATAAGAGCCCCGTATGGGCTTGAATCTAGTCGGGCTCATCCGATAAAATAACACGTGAGTATAGCCGGTTTCTATACATTGACGACGACGTTAATTCAAATTCAAAATATTTGTTATTCAAGTATACTGATTCCGGTGATTTTGAATCGTCAAATTCCGTAATTAATTTTAGCTTTGCCATTACAGCAGTTTCAAAATACTGTTAAAAAGAGGCTGATACAGAAAGCCTAGTAAACGGTTGAGGATAACATTAATGATAAGAATGCGTGGATATAACTATTCTACGACCCTGTACAAGACAGTAATAAATAATAAACTAAATGTAACTAGTTGTAAAAAATATATTTTGAAAATAGCAATCGCCGAGTTTCTTTATGGCTCTTCTCGGTAGGAACAGCTTCCCAACCAGCTTTAGTGTTTTTGAATCGGCAATTCAAAAACACTTGTTTACAAGTTTATTAATAAAGAATATTTAGAAATTGAATACAAATGTTCTCTGTTTGTATGTTTGTATTTCATTCTATCTCTCACTGCTTTTACGTGTACATGATACATTTACATGATACATGAAGGATTCGTAACAATACACAAGTACTGCACACATTCACTGCCACAAGAATCCACAACAAAATCGTGAAGCAATTTTTCGGGATTGATAATGCACTCTACATATTTTAATTATGTATATTTTTATATTGCGGATTATAGGAAAATTATATTTTCAGTTCTTTTGTATTTTTTAAATATTTCCTACCCTAATAACAAAAAGTTGTAAATTAATTTTTTTTGTTTTTTTTACAAAAGCCACAACCCTACAATGTTAGGATAAGACCGCGATATTCAACCGATAGCGAGATAAACATCTGGGTCGGATGCTGTTTATTTCGCAAGCTATAGAGACGCGATGTTTATTTTAAGACAGGTCTATTAGAACAGGTGCTTTGTGTATACTAACTACGGTATTGCAATAGAGATATTAGCGATGTTTGGACTTAAATTAAAATCTTTAATATTTAAATGAGTTAATCTTGTATGTATATAAATATTTTCGGAATCTCGGAAACGGCTCCAACGATTTTGCTGAAATTCAGCATGTAGGCTGTTTTGGGGGAGAAAAATCGATCTAGCTAGGTTTTATGTAAAAAACTTCGTTTTATCCCTATTTTTGGGCATTAAAATTATATAACAGATTTATGGAGTTGCTAGTGCGACAATAACACATGTATATGTATATAATGTAAATTTTTTTGGATAAGGATTTGTATATTTTTTCACTAACATAGTTTATAAGTTTTCTTATTGTTACTAACAATTGTGAGCCTTTGTAGCTTTTAATAAAAATTATTATTATTATTATTAAATTGATTGGAATTTTTGCCATTACGTGTCAAGTCAGCGTAGCTTATTCGGGGAAACTTGATGCTTAACTTTGTCACGGACATAATCGGAGAAAAGGAAACGGAGGAACGGGCTAGAAAGGCCAAGCAATAGACACCGACTACGGTGAAGCAATGCCGAAAGGTGGTCCTGCTGTAGAAGGAAGAGGAAACGAGGAGGGGTTTTAGTCCGTGGGAGTCGGACACTGCCCTGTGAGATAGTCCGCAGGAAGTCCATAATGGATTTCCCCTCCTCTAGGAAAAAAAAAAGCTTATTCGGGGAACAAGCAATCTCGAGAAATGTAAATACCTAGGAACGATCCCGAACTAAATATATTTTTTTAAAGTTTTTTTTTTTTAAATTACCGAGGAAGGCTCGGTCTCCCAAATATTAGTCTTTATTCAAGTTAACTTGTAAAAAAGTGCTTTTGAATCGTCAACTTTACTGCTGGTTCGGAAAGCTGTTCGTACCGAGAAGAGCCAGCAAGAAGCTCGGCGGTTGCTCTATTCAAAATATAGTTCTTATTTCTAATTACATTTAGTTATTACTGTCTTGTACAGGTTCAAAGAGTAGCTACGTCCACGTATCTTATCAATATTATTAAAAATTGTTTGTTATAAAAGAATTTTTGAAAGGCTATAGTGGGGTATTAAACAAAAAAGGTTGGAAAACACAGATCTAATATATTAAATGGAAAAGTCTGTCTGCCTATTATGCTTTCACGGCTAATCGGCTGAATCAAAATGGAGTAAATTTGTCAAAATTGAAGCTCATATACCGTGTCAACATACAGTAAGTAACAATTTCAGTATTTTCTTTGGAAACAGGAATAGATAGATAACAAAATTTAGGGTAGTTTGCAACTACCCTAAAGATAAGTTTCTTTAGAGCTCATGAATAAGAGCACAGCATGTACTTGACTTGACTTATCAGGCTAACCCGATATAATAAGACGTGAGTAAAGCCGATTTCTATAAATATATTATTATGGGTGTTCTGAATAAGTTCGGAAAAACCTGTGGTAGCCCAGAGGTAACACCGCTTTCGAGGAGGTCACGGGTTCAAACCCGGGCAGACACCAATGAGTTTTCTGTTAAAACTTATGTGTCTAACTGATAATTGCAATTTATCACACGCTTTTCGGTGAAGGAAAACATCGTAACAACCTGCATATCTCTAGAGAATTCTGGAGATATGTGTATCCTACCAATCCGCATTAGAGCAGCGTGGTAGGTCTTAGCTCCAATCCTTCTCTCCAAAAACAGAGAAGAGGCCTATTCTCAGCAGTGGGATAGTAACAGGCCGATACTTACTTTTGTTATGGGTATTCAATAGCGATTGCCACAAACAGTATATTGGATTCTACAAATACACGCGGAAGTAGGGCGCGTTTCCCCCTCTCCCCTCCACCCGCTGCTCTGTCCAGACACCGCTCTTCCGGAACATATGTGCACGCTGTTCTGCCCCGTTACTTTGCCTTTCTATTTACGACTATAATAATATCAATGCGAAAGTCTTTCTATCAGTCTATCTGTTACTCTTACACCGCTCCTGCTAAACTATTAGGTCCTTACATATGAAATTGGCGTTTTCTATGGGAGGAACATAAAGTCGTTTTTTTTTAATGAAATATATTTAATTAATCAAAGTGTGTACCATTGCTATGTATACACTTTTGACATCTCATAGGTAGTTCATTGATCGCCTTACTAAAAAAACCATTCGGGCGGGAATCAATAAAATCTTTGAAGGCGGTTTTGAATTGAAGTTGAATTTTTTTCCTTGCAAGTAGTTATCCAAATTGCGAAAAAAATGGTAATCTGTTGGAGCAAGGTCCGGAGAGTACGGTGGATGTGCAGTGTGTGGTCTAGCGTTGTCCTGAAGCAGCAGTGGCCTAGAGCGATTGACCAGCCTCGGTTGTTTAGCAGCTAGCTTTTCCATCATGGTTTGCAGTTGCTGACAATAGATATCTGCCGTAATCATCTGGCCAGATTTAAGAAAGCTGTAGTGAACGACACCAGCACTAGTCCACCAAACACTTACAAGCAACTTTTTTTTAGTCAATTTTCGCTTAGGGCAGGATTTGGCTGGTTTGCCAGGGTTCAGCCATTGCGATGAGCGCTTCCGATTATCGTAGAGGATCCACTTTTCATCACAGGTAATGATTCGATTTAAAATTCCTTCATTATTGTGCCGGTTGAACGTAACGCAGCAGTCGACGCGCGTTTGTCGGTTTGCTTCACTCAATTCATGAGGTACCCACCTTCCAAGCTTTTTCACCTTCCCAATTTGCTTCAAGTGGATTAGAATAGTTTTATCACTAACACCGGAGCCTGCAGCTAACTCGGACGTGGTTTGCGATGGATCCGCTTCCACAATAGCCTTCAATTCTTCATTATCAACTTTGGTCTCCGGCCGTCCACGAGGCTTGTTCTGCAGGTCGAAATTTCCAGAACGAAAACGTTGGAACCAAAAAAGCACTGTGTTTTCTTTTGCGACCATCACCATACACATCATTAATCCTTCGAGCCGTTTCTGCAGCACTGGTGCCACGGTGGAACTCATACTCGTAAATAACGCGATATTTCATGTTTTCCATTTTGTAAACAGAGTGACACAAAGAAAAAAACAAAAGAAGAAAAAACAAATGAATTAGGGGGTTTGAAACACAAATGCATGAGTAAATAGCTGTATGAATTTGAATTTGGAATTCCTAACCATAAAGGTAATATTTGAGATCAAAGTGGCCAGTACGACAAAACGCCAATTTCATATGTAAGGACCTAATATTTCAGGTCTTCATTACACCAATTTTTTTTTCAAACTGACTATATGCTGTAAGCCCTAACGGGTAAGACATGTGCTGTTGCGGACTTTTATTAAGAGCTTTTAGAGGGGAACAATTATTTAATACATGATTTTTGAATAACTATTACCGTTTACTAAGCGCCCGGAAGGAAAACTTTAAATTATGCCGTTTTCGTTAATCTCCTCTCCTATTCATTTTAGTGTGATGTTATATATACATATTATTACACATAATAAACGGCGTGGCAGTTTGCACGCACGGTCTCTTATCAATAGGTTAAGGTTTTTCCCGTTCCTATAATTTGATAACACTTTTTCCGTCTAAATTTTATAAATAATTTACTATTTCGAAACATAATTATATTTCTATAATTTGCAATAAAACAAAATCTATGTAATACTAAAAGTAGGGTTTCACAACGTATACAAGCAGGATTTGTAAATACATGTACTGGGTATCATCACCATTAACAATT
This sequence comes from Morpho achilles, assembly GCA_947086495.1. Taxonomy (NCBI): domain Eukaryota; kingdom Metazoa; phylum Arthropoda; class Insecta; order Lepidoptera; family Nymphalidae; genus Morpho; species Morpho achilles. Next base: position 17,528,264 of record CAMTZB010000024.1, on the reverse strand, counting down.
GGCACCGCACAAATTCACTACCACAATCTCAGAAAAAGATATCTGGCTTGTAAGTAATGTTGACATGGCGCGGCGCGATCATCAAAACAAAGACTTAGTTATTAGTATAACACAGTATAGTTTTGTCTCCTTCGCACTTGTATGTAGTCTCTCGGTCAAGGTCAATGCATTACATACGATATGGAATAAAATAATGTACGGTCATTCACTCTTCTGTATCGTGTATATTTTATTCAAAACATGAAATAATTCGTAATGGATTAATTACTTCACTAAATTAACTGAAACTTTTTATGTAGGTTGCTAAGGTGTGTAGTTACCCGGAATTAAAATGTCGTATGTTTAGTACGACTGTACACGTATATATAAGGTTTAGACCAAATTTTAAACCAGTAAAGATGTTGAAGCGTTAGAGCGGAACCTTGACATAATCACACATACTTTCACCTTTAATCATCATCTTCCTGCCCTTATCGGTCCTCACATGTTATGTACATGTTGTCACATGATTTGGCTTCGTATTTTACGACCTGCCCTCTACCCTAGTCGAATTTCAAGAAACCTCGCTAAGAAAGATTGTGGTCTATTCTACTCAGTCGAATACCACACGGCGGGTCAACTTATCTTAGTCACCTTTTACGACACTTCGGTAAGAAATGAGGGTGGTCTATTCTACTCGGCCGGATACCACACGGCGGAAACTTTCACCTTTAACTAATATTGGTAGTATTATTGTCTTTGAAAGTTTTTATTTAAAAAATAACGAATACAAATTTATTACGACCATCAGTTCACCTTTGACCTTAAAACACGATGTTTTGAGAAAAAAAAAACAATAAAAATCAATATACCTACCAGGATATAACATGTTTTTGTTTTTGTATATGGACTAAGAGCCCGTGAACCCCAGACCGTCCTTTTATAAAAGCTGAAAGTTTGTCAGACCATGCTCCAAACACAGGTAAGAACGATGGTAGATTATGAAAATTGGATTATAGTGGGAGATGGGAGAAAACTGGATCATAGTCGATAGTAGATTATGAAAATTGGATCATAGAGCATTGGAAGATAAACGACACTCAAGGTTAATAAATACCGATCTAATTTCGTCAAAGTATAAAGCGTGTTTTTTGGTATTATCTTCAGAATAATATTAAAAATTATGTCAGTCAATGCATGAAATTTGAATTCTATTTACGTCATAGTATAAAAACTGTTTTTAACATGATGTTTCCTAATCAGCCAGACATTTTTGATAGTTCCAACCCTTGCCAGACAAGCATAAAAGGTCGCGGAAAGAGTTACGGCGAACAGAAAGGCATCAGTTTGTTTTCAGGTGGGCGGCAAATCGTAAAGGAGTAGTGTTATTACAATATTAAATTAACAATAGGTACTTGAAGATAGCGAATAAAATGTTAGTTGATGTTAACATGTACTCTTAGTACATATATCGCAGTATTAATAAAAACTGAGCAGTAAGTAACGACCTAACTCGCCATCTCGCTCGAACCTACCGGTATATATATACTTCGCGCTCTCTCCTACCGCTACCTTTTACGCTTGTCTGGCAGGGGTTGGAACTATCAAAAATGTCTGGCTGATGACGAAACATCATCTTATTATTATGCAAGTTATATACGTTAAAATCAGCTATAAATTAATAAATATAATTCCAATTTCATGCATTGACTGCAGTGATTTTTAATATTATTCTGAAGATAATACCAAAAAAACGCGCTTTATACTATGACGAATTTTGATTTCATTTGACTGCACTAGTCCTTACTTGGTAGGACGTATGACGTCACGGGGTTAACGAAACATGACGTAATAGTTACTAATAGAATATTTCACCCATCGCCATATTACTATTCTTAACTAACTGTTTTTATTTGTAAACAGCCGGTTGTAAATCTTAAGATCCATTGAGATGCTTAAGCTGTGATAAATTATAATTTAACTGTTATCCTCCTTGCTAACCAAAAGGTTATCTTACTATTATAAAGATAAGAGTGAATTTACTTTAAGTGATTAAACAGTACGTTCACAAGATTTTCGCGTTGACTCATTTAATATGATGACGGTTGAAACTAAAATAAACACGAAGATTTGAGTTTTATTTTAAAAATAATTTCGTTCTAGACGTATCCGATTAGAAAAACAAAAAACGGAGTTCATCTTTAATATTTAAATGAGTAAATCTTGTATTCAGTTATTCTTTACTAATATTTTAAAGAAGTAAAATTTGTATGTATATTTGTACCTAATGTTTTCACACAAAAACTACTGGACAGATTTCAAAAATTCTTTCACCATTGTAAAGATGTGTAAAGAGGTGTGGTATACGGCTGAATAGAATAGACCACCCTCATTTCTTACCGAGGTGTCGTAAAAGACGACTAAGGTAAGTCGACCCGCCGTGTGGTATCTAGTTAAGCAGAAAGACCACCCAAAGGAGATGGGCAAAATCTGGCCTGTGCGGACTTAATAATGAAGTACATAATAAAATATTAAATATTAAATAACGCCTTCATAAATTAACACTATCTCTGTACAACTAGGGAAAACTGGTATTGAATAAAAAAGTTATTTATTTGATCCAGTTCAGTTACATATAATTAGTGAAGTAAAAATAAAGAACTCAAGTCACAATATCTATCGAATCGGTAAGAAAATCGACAAAGATATTATATCGATTAAAGAATTTGATATTCTAAATTATTTACTGTACTTTCATAACAGTTGTTGATAAATTATTTTTTGTTACCTACCATAAAAAAATGGATAACTATATTTATTTATAGTTAGCCTAGCCTTTTTAATATTATAATTAAAGAATTTAATATTTTAAATTATTTACTATAGCTTTCATAACTGTTGTTGATAAATTATTTTTTGTTACCATAAACAAAATGGATAACTATATTTATTTATAGTTAGCCTAGCCTTTTTAATATTATTTATTATTATTTAATGTATGACCAATTTACGGAGTCGATTAATAAAATCGATTTCTGCGGATAACAGTAGTCATAACGGTTGCCGTTATATTAATTATCTGTCAATTGTTATGTTTCTAAACATGCATATTCGTGTTGTTTTTCGCATCGTGAACGTGACATTTGTGGATTTCTTGTATTCGTATGCTACTTTATAACGACCATTGCTGTATTTCTAGACTACTGGAAAGATAATATGTATTATCTTTCCAGTGGAAAATCTCATTTTTTTGGATTCGTATTTTTTCTTAGATGAAAATATATTCCATTAAAAACATATGTAGTAACAAATTCTAATATCTGTATGGTAATGTGTATGGTCATTTATTTATTTCTTCTTATTCCCAAGTTCCAAAAAAATGACTTATACATACTTGAAGAGTAACTTTCGGTCTTTGTATTAAATATTATTTTATTTCTGTCCATTCAGGCCAAAATTGTATGAGCTATTTGCCCGACTCCTTTCTTACCGAGTTATTGTAAAAGGCGCCTAAGGTAAGTTGACCCACTGTGTGGTATCTGGTTAATTAGAGTAGACCACCCTCTTTCTTACGTAGGTGTCGTAGAATACGACTAAGTTCAGTTGACGTCAGGCAGGCGGCCAGTCGTAAAATGCGTAGGCAAATGTGACAACATGTTGTGCTGACCCTATTTAGTGTGGAATAAGATGATGATGGTAAGAACGATGGTGGTCTATTCCACTCAACTGGATACCAAACGGCATACCACTACAATAATTATGTGATTGCACAACATTAAAAAAAAAATTTAAGCCACTTTCAGTGAAAGGAGTTAATTTACATTATATTTGGTAATTTTTATATCACTAAACTAAACCAATAAGGTCCTACAAGGTCGTTTTTTGCTAATGAAATGAAAATCTGACCTCAAAAATTTACTTCCGTTTAAATAATCGTAGATCAATATTCAATATTTTGTCGAAATTTTTGCAACACCAAAGTGGAGGTGCTTTTTTATATTAACACTAGTTGTGCTAGCCGATTTCACCTGCGTTACATTTATTTATTTACTTTAGGACTACCAACAAAATTACGTTTGTTAATTCATAAATACTTGATCATATTTGCTAATCTATACTCATTTATAAAGCTGATGAGTTTGTTTGTTTGAACGCGCTAATCTCAAGACCGATTTGAAAATTATTTCAGTGTAAGATAGTCCATTTATTCAGGATGGCTATAGACTATATAACAACACGCTAAGATGAATAGGAGAGGAGCAGCAATAAAAAATAGTACGAAAACGGCATAATTTAAATTAGGGCTTCTTAAACTTTTTTATATAGCGACCCCCTTCAAGCTTAGGAAATTTTAAACGACCCCCTCCTCCATATAAATATTTTTCAAAAAATAGTTATAATAAAACTACAATAGTATTATGTATGATTATTTATTGTATTTATATTTTTACGTAGTGTGTACTAATTTTAAAATTTTAATTACTAGTTTTGTAGTTGTATCAATAATGATTGAAAAGTATTAGATCTTTGCGACGCACCCTTTCAGTAGTCTCGCGACCCCCCCTGGGGGTTGCGACCCACAGTTTAAGAAGCCCTAATTTAAAGCTTTCCTTGCGTGTGATAAGTAAACGGTAATAGTTATTCAAAATCATATATTACAAAATTGTTCCCCTCTAAAAGTTCTAAATAAAAATCAGGGACAGTATATGTCTAGCTGTTAAAATTAACCTACTTTAACCATTTTTATGGTTATCAAAAGACTATACGATTACTAGTCATTAATAAAGTTGTAACAGTTGGGAACGGGCGGACTAAAAAAGAGAAAATTCTCGGAACCAAGTCCCAGATATCGTCAGCTCTTTCTTCTAATTTAAATATTAAAAAAACTCGTTTTTTTTAATAGTTAAGACTGCCGCCCAGGTACTAAGTGTTATTCAAATAATCCATTGTCAAATTAAACTGACGTAGCGTTCGTAGAATCCAATCACTTATATATCAAACAAGAATTATAACATAATGAATTATGCCGCATATTGCTATCGAATACAGCGTTAATTTGACAGTTAGATAGCGTTTCTTTATTTGGGACGGATAAGATAAGATGCATTGATATATAATACCTATATATCAGTGCATGTATGGAGATACATTATAGATTAAAATTCAAAAGAATTCAAAATATTCTTTATTTAAATAAACTTGTAAACAAGTGCTTTTCAATCGTCATCTCTACTGCTGGCTCGGAAAGCTGTTCCTACCGAGAAGAGCCAGCAAGAAACTCGGCGATTGCTCTTTTAAAAATATAATTCTTAATACTAGTTACATTTAATCGTTTCTATATTGTACAGGGTCGAACAATATCTATATCCACGCATTCTTATCGTTTAAAAAAGCCGAAATATGTATTGTGTAAAGTTACCAATGATTGAGGATATTTTGTGTCGGCAACACTGAGCGGAGGGGGAGAGAAGATGGCGGCAAGCGACAAGAAGGATGTGTTCTATGGAAATTAATAATTATACAGCGATAAATAGGATTTATGGGATCTTTTGTAAAGTAGAGTACTAATTAAAGTGTACGAAAATATAATTAAGGAAAGTTAATAATATAGTTTTATTACAATTGCATTAGATAAACTTGAATCGTGATTCGTTTTTGCGATGCGCCGTGGACGTTCGCTCCCTTGTAGGGGGTCTGGACTCTGGAGAGGTGCGGGGCGCGCGGGGGGCGGTCAAGGTGCTATCGAATACAACGTTTCTTTGATAGATAGCGTTTCTTTCTTTGGGACGGATAAGATAAGATGCATTGATATTTTATACCAATATATCAGTGCATGTATGGATATACATTAATGTATTAGAAGCCGAAATATCTATTGCATTTGATAAACTTGAATAATGATTCGTTTTTATGCGGATGCGCCGTGGATGCTCGCTCCCTTGTAGGGGGTCTGGAGAGGTGCGGGGCGCGCGGGGGGCGGTCAAGGCCGCGGGCGCACGCGGCGCTCGGAGCGGCGTCCAGTCAGTCCGCGTCGCACTCCCCCAGCGATCAGTCGTGTATGTTTGTGTTAGTGTTGTGCTTTGCTTACTGGACAGTTAGCCGCCAGGTCGTCGACCGCGCGATGTATGCGTGCCCGCCGACTGCCCTCGCACAAATCTGACCGAAACCCATCAGGTGAGTTCCGATACAGGAATAGCACAATGGCATTCTTGTTCGGGTTGGCGACAATACATTTGAAAGCCCATTAGCCCTGTCCGATGTAATAGATTGTCCTAGTCGAGAGATGTTCTTGAAACTCAAGGCAAGACGCTGTCTAGCGTTTTGTAAATCCGAGATAACATTAAAAAGCTCGACATCTGTCAAAGTCTTGTCTAAATACGTTTAGATATTAGGAATTGTACAAAACAGCGGACATATCACAACCGTGCTTTTAGTGAAAGTCGTTAATTTAAATTAGAAAGTGTATTTTAATATATTCCTATATAATTATTGAATTCTTTCATATCAAAACTGGCAATTAATCCTTGAAAATCATCGAGTACTGTTGCACTCGTTCGCAAGAACGACATTCCAAGCTACTGTTATGTTCATTATATGCTGTTATATATTGTATAGAAAGCGATAGAAAAGTTTATCAAATACATCTTATTCGTCCTGCCCTTATCCCATCCTATGTGGGTTCGGCACAACATGTTAGAAACATGTTTTCACACGATTTGGCTTCGTATTTTACGACCGGCCGCCTGCCCGACGTCAACTTACCTTAATCGTATTTTACGACTCCTCGGTAAGAAATAGGGTGCGCTATTCTACTCAGCCGAATTCCACACGGCGGGTCAACTTACCTTAGTCGCTTCTTACGACACCGCGGTGTGGTCTATACTACTCAGCCGGATACCACACGGCTATATTCCTCAAATATTTCAAAATTATGATCAACTTTTAACTAAGAAAAACATAAATTCAGCACAAGAGAATTTACAAAAGTGTTTTGCTGTAATCCGCGTTAGTTAAGAGAATCTATTTTAATCTAAATGTATGTAGTACCACCCTCATTTCTTACCGAGGTATCATAAAAGGCGACCAAGGTAAGTCGACCCACCGTGTGATATCCGGCTGATTAGAATAGACCACCCTCATTTCTTACCGAGGTATCGTAAATGGCGACTAAGGTAAGTCGACCCGCCGTGTGGTATCCGGCTGAATAGAATAGTACCACCCTCATTTCTTACCGAGGTGTCGTAAAAGGCGACTAAGGTAAGTCGACCCGCCGTGTGGTATCCGGCTGAATAGAATAGTACCACCCTCATTTCTTACCGAGGTGTCGTAAAAGGCGACTAAGGTAAGTCGACCCGCCGTGTGGTATCCGGCTGAATAGAATAGTATCCCCCTTATTTTTTACCGAGGTGTCGTAAAAGGCGACTAAGGTAAGTCGACCCACCGTGTGGTATCCGGCTGAATAGAATAGTACCACCCTCATTTCTTACCGAGGTGTCGTAAAAGGCGACTAAGGTAAGTCGACCCACCGTGTGGTATCCGGCTGAATAGAATAGTACCACCCTCATTTCTTACCGAGGTGTCGTAAAAGGCGACTAAGGTAAGTCGACCCGCCGTGTGGTATCCGGCTGAATAGAATAGTATCCCCCTTATTTTTTACCGAGGTGTCGTAAAAGGCGACTAAGGTAAGTCGACCCACCGTGTGGTATCCGGCTGAATAGAATAGTACCACCCTCATTTCTTACCGAGGTGTCGTAAAAGGCGACTAAGGTAAGTCGACCCACCGTGTGGTATCCGGCTGAATAGAATAGTACCACCCTCATTTCTTACCGAGGTGTCGTAAAAGGCGACTAAGGTAAGTCGACCCGCCGTGTGGTATCCGGCTGAATAGAATAGTACCACCCTCATTTCTTACCGAGGTATCGTAAAAGGCGACTAAGGTAAGTCGATCCGCCGTGTGGTATCCGGCTGAATAGAATAGTACCACCCTCATTTCTTACCGAGGTGTCGTAATAGGCGACTACGGTAAGTTGTCCTACCGTGTGGTATCCGGTTTAGTAGAATAGACCACCATTTTTGTTACCGAGGTGTCGTAAAATTTTGCTATAATCTGTACTAAATTTAGAATGTATCATATTATCCATTTTCATATCTGATATATGGATGAATCATTACGTTGATATTGTGTTAGTGAACGTGTGTGGTTTACGACTAAGTTAAGTTGACGTCAGGAAGCGGCCGGTTAAGTACGTAGTTAAATCATATGATAACTTGTCTATAACATGTTGTGCGGACCTTCTAAGAGTGGGATAAGGGCAGGGCAGGCAGAAATATTAAATGAATCCACTTAACTTAGTATATTTATCCAATACTCAGTTAAAAACGTTTTACAACAACCCTATAATACACATTCCTCACCAAACAAACAGGTTTCAAAACTCGTCAGCGATGATTTAACTTTACCGTTGGCTAAAAACTTTATTCTCGATGTGAAACTAGAGATAATAAAATAGAATTAGCTGTTATTTTACGTTGATTTATATTATACAAGTAATAATTATATTACTAAGCCGTGTGGTATCCGGCTTGATAGAATAGTACCACCCTCTTTTCTTACCGAGGTGTCGTAAAAGGCGACTAAGGTAAGTCGACCCGCCGTGTGGTATCCGGCTGAGTAGAATAGACCAACCTCATTTCTTACCGAGGTGTCGTAAGAGGCGACTAAGGTAAATTGACCCACCGTGTGGTATCCGGTTTAGTAAAATAGACCACCCTCTTTCTTACCGAGGTGTCGTAAAATACGACAGAGGTAAGTTGACGTCAGGCAGGCGGCCGGTCGTAAAAACGCAGCCAAATCATGTGACAGCATGTTTATAACATGTTGTGCCGACCCCACTTAGAGTGGGATAAGGGCAGGAAGATGATGAAGTAATAATTATATTACTAGCTTTTAAGTGCGACTTCGTTTACGGACTGTTGTCGTGTGATATAAAATCTTTAATATATAAATTAGTTCATCTTGTATGTACATATATGGATATTTTCGAGATCTCGGAAAAGGTTCTAACGATTTTCCTGAAATTCAGCATGTTTTGGGGGAGAAAAATCGATCTAGCTAGGTTTTATGACATAAAATTGTTTTATTACTGTATTTGGGCATTACAAATACTTAAATTTATGAGTAAGTAACAGCCTGCTACTAGCCCACTGCTGGGCATAGGTCTCTTCTCTTCGTTTTTTTTTTTATATATTGATTAAATTTATATTGAATATAAATTTTATTTTTTAAATATTTTTTTTGCCACAAACTGTTAAGTCAGCGTAGCTTATTCGTGGAACGGGCAGTCTCGAGAAATGCTCGAGAAATACCTAAGATAGTTCCCTAACTACCTTTTTTAATTTTTAAGTTCCTTTTTTTATTTTGTTAAAAATTTTCGATTAACTAGGTACTAACACTTATGATAGTCTGAATTAAACCAAATCAAATCAAAATAATCGTCATTCAAATAAGCTCTTTCAAGCACTCTTGAATCGTCAAGTATCAGTATGATTAATGAAGCTACAACTGGTTCGAAATGTTGCTCTTACTGAGAAGAACCAGCAAGAAACTCGGCGGTCAATCTTTTAAATATTTTCAAGTTTGCATTATTAAACCGCAATCCAAGCTTTTTTATCATCCAAATAATCTTCAATTGTGTAATATGCTTTACGTATTAGCATATCTCTTATACTTAATTTTAACCTTTCTGTAGACTGGTCTAGTATTATTGTATTATAGTATTATTGTATTGTATCTAGTAGGATTGTATTTAAAACACACAATGATTTCTTATTGTTCTAGATACAATTTTGTAGCCTCTTAAATCTTATTACGTCTAGATGATCTTGCACAATTAGCAATGACAGTATGATGGTATCGTAAGTGGTGATGTAAGAAGTAATGAAAGCGATGGGCGAAGGCTCTGTAGATGGCGATCGTGAGATCTCTACTGAGATAAACTAGCGTTGCACTTTATTGTCTAAATTGCTACACTTTACAGTATCTCAGGTACGTGTATCTGATACCAATTGTATTGGAGCAAGTTGCTCAAGTAATACGAAAATGTCGTGTTATTTTTCTCGATCCTTATAGTGTTTTTTTGTGGAATGGTGTTGTTAAAATATTAAATTAACAATACTTGAAAATAGCGTATAAAAAAAACTGCCGAGTACGTAACGACCTAACTCGCCATCTCGTTCGCACCTACCCGTATATATACTTCCCGCTCTTTTCAACCGCAACCTTTTATGCTGGGGTAGGAACTATCGAAAATGTCTGACTAAAGGAGAAACATCATCTTATTCTTATCCCAGTAATATATATTCAAATCAGCTTTTATACTATGACGTAAATACAAGTCAAATTTCATGAACTTTAAGGGTGTCTGGCAGGGGGTTTCCACTATGCTGTGTCTGGCATTGACTGACGTGATTTTTAATATTATTCTATAGGTAATATCAAAAGATCATGCTTTATACTATGACGAAATTAATTCGGAATTTTGCAACCTTGAGTACCTCGTATCTCCCAAAGCCACTATGATCCAGATTACATATCTACCATCGTTCTTACCTGTGTTTGGAGCATGCACTGACAAAGTTTCAGCTTTTATAAAATGATTAAGGTCTGGCGCTCACGGGATCTTGGGCCATTAGTACCAAAGATCTGAATTTTAAAATTCGAATGATTGACCGAACTTCATACCACCTGGTATGAGCTTGTGATATCTTTGATATATAAATTAGTTAGTTTAATACTTCAATTCTTGTCCTTTTCCTTCTGTTACTCAAAGGTTGACTGGAAGAGATCCCTTTGAGGGATAAGTCCGCCTTTTACATGTGTTCTTTTTTCTTTCTCTTTTCTAAATATATGTGTAAAAAGAAAAATAAATAAATAAAATAAAAATAAATAAATAAATGGTATTTTATAGTAATTACTCAATTATAGATTCTTACAAGCGTCAAACAAATTAATCGCCATCTTTCATCTTAAAATATCTCAAACATTCGCATATCCTATATAGTGTATTATCTATGCATTCGCATTTGCAATTATTTAATCTTAATTCAGTATACGTTGCGATGTGTTTGGAGTAGGGTTGCCACCTTTTTTTTGAAGAAAAATAATATTTTTCTTTTTAAATAAAAAAAATATAGTACTTTTAGGAAATTCAGGAAAAAAAATAGTACACACTATTTTCAATCATTAGGTATTTATTTTTCCATGATTATTTATTATTACTTTTCGCTGGACGATGACAAAGGAGTTAGAGGTACTAACTAACTAAGCTCCGTAAATACATGAATGAGTTTCGTTCAAACATTCCCTATGCAGTGCTGCAGGTGCGTTCCATTCACAGTTTATTCAAAAAAAGCGCGACAATTGAATGAGTGATAAAAATAAAGTATTTTTCGTCCTATATTGTTTTTCTATAATATATAGTACAATTGACTAAAATATAGTACGATACTATATAATATAGTACGGGTGGCAACCCTAGTTTGGAGTTAATTAGAATGTATATGGTTAGAGAATGCAAGCTGTAAATGGGTTAAAGCAAAAATTATCTAATAACAATTTTATTAGATAATTTCTTAACTTTCACTCCGCCGTGTGGTATCCGGCTGAGTAGAATATACCAGGGCTTCATAAACTGTGGGTAGCGACCCCCAGGGGGGTGGCGAGACTACAGAAAGGGGCGTCGCAAAGATCTGATACTTTTCAATCATTATTGATACAACTACATGGCTGCAGCTGTCCTTTAAAGAACTTTTCTAACAAAGATTTATTGAAATTTCTCCTCCTAAGTTCCTTCATTACCCCTTTTCATTATTATATTTATGATTGGTTAGTTTACGACAATTATAAATAAAATTTTAAAATTAGTATACACACTACGTACAAATACAAATACAAATAAAAATCATACAAAATGCTATTGTAGTTTTATTATAACAATTTTTTGAAAAAAGTGGCAATGCAAAACTGTTATTTACATTGTAAAATAGTGCGATATTACATCTACATCTACGGTTAATATATATTTCATTATATGGAGGAGGGGGTCGTTTAAAATTTCCTAAGCTTGAAGGGGGTCGCTATATAAAAAAGTTTTAAGAAGACCTGGAATAGACCACCCTCTTTCTTACTGAGGTGTCGTAAAAGACGACTAAGGTAAGTCGACCCGCCGTGTGGTATCCGGCTGAGTAGAATAGACCACCCTCCTTTCTTACCGAGGTGTCGTAAAAGGCGATTAAGGTAAGTCGACCCGCCGTGTGGTATCCGGCTGAGTAGAATAGACCACCCTCTTTCTTACCGAGGAGTCGTAAAATATGACTAAGGTAAGTTGACAAACAGGCGGCCGGTCGTAAAAACGCATCCAAATCATGTGACAGCATGTTTATAACATGTTGTGCCGACCCCACTTAGAGTGGGATAAGGGCAGGAGGATGGTGATAAAGCTTCAGGGTCCTGGAAGTTATATTTGTGAGTCAGTAATAGAAGAGTTTGTTTGTTTGAACGCGCTAATCTCAGGAAGTACTGGACCTTTTCGAACCATCGACCTGCCTGATGTCAAGTTGACATCAGGCACCTTTTACGGCACCTCGGTAAGAAATGAGGGTACTATTCAGCCGGATACCACACGGCGTGATTATGTCTATTGTACATTAGGAAATAATTAAGCTGATGCGAATGTCGCGGCAAGATGGTATCAACAACTTGCCAACAATGCGCCGACCTTATATGAAATATTGACAACGATCTCATAGCGTGTAGAAATACAAGAGACTCGTGCCTTAAGCTGTGATCCAGCGGTGACACTGTGCGACTCTTTCAAGAAGTCATAGGTTCAAACCTCTAGCCAAACCAATGAGTTTTTCCATTAAACCTTATGTGTAATCTATCACACGCTTTTCTGTGAAGGAAAACATTGTGAGGAATCTCTAAAGAATTCTGGGGATATGTGTAACATACTTATCCGCATTGGAACAGCGTGGTAGATCTTAACTCCGACCCTTCTCTCCAAAAACGGAGAGAGGAGACCTTTGCCCAGCAGTGGGATAATAAGAGTGAGATAATAATTGATGCATATACGAAAGAAAAGGAAAAGTTAAGGAATATTATTATTTTTATAGTTCTTATAACCCTTCCTGCCCTTATCCCACTCTAAGCGGGGATGACACAACATGTCATAAACACGCTGTCACATGATTTGGCTGCGTTTTTACGACCGGCCGCCTACCTGACGTCAACTTACCACAATCGTATTTTACGACACCTCGGTAAGAAATGAGGTTGGTCAATTCTACTCAGCTGGATACCACACGGCTGGTCAACTTACCTTAGTCGCCTTTTACGATACCTCGGTAAGAAATGAGGTTGGTCAATTCTACTCAGCCGGATACCACACAGCGGGTCGACTTACCTTAGTCGCCTTTTACAACACCGCGGTACGAAATAAGGGTGGTCTATTCTACTCATCCGGATACCATACGGCGTGTTTTCCTAATATAAGTCTTAAGTATTTAAATGAGTTAATCTTCTATGTATATATATTTTTGGAATCTCGGAAACGGCTCTAACGATTTTCCTGAAATTCAGCATATAGGGGGTTTTTTGGGGAAATACCTAGATTCGAGCCCCACCTGCCCTATTATTTTTTCATTTTTTTTACATCATTTTAAAAATTACCGAGCAAGGCTCAAATTCAAATTCAAAATATTATTTATTCAAATAAACTTGTAAATAAGTGCTTTTGAATCGTCAACTCTACCGCTGGTTCGGAAAGCCGTTCCTACCGAGAAGAGCCAGCAAGAAACTCGGCGGTTGCTCTTTTAAAAATATAATTCTTATGACTAGTTACATTTAGTCATTACTGTCTTGTACAGGGTCTAAGCGAGCTCTATCCACACATTCTTATCTTCCAAGTAATCCTCAACAGTAAAGTAGGCTTTCTGGATCCTTCGGTTACCCAGGTACTAAAACTTTAAAAATAAAGAAATAACGGTAATGTATCGTTTACTCTCTCATTTATATCATAACACGTTGCGACGTTCGCACGCTATGCGTATTTGTCGATGCAAAATTAATGAATGAATAACTAATTTCACTGGAAGAATTGCCTCTCGTGACTGCGACACCACGTCATACATAATGTAAGACATTATACATGCGAAAGTTTATCTGTCTGTCTGTCCTATACTGTTGAGGATTACTTAAGAAATAGGAATGCGCTGATATAGCTACTCTTCAACTCTGTACAAGATGGTAACTTAATGTAACTAGGTATACGAATTATATTTTAAAACAGAAGAAAAGAATTATATCTGTACTTATTTGTTTGAACGCATTAACTATTGGACCGATTTGAAATATTCTATGAACTTAAGATAGTCCATTTATTGAGGAAGGCTATACGTAGAGCCGCTGGCGATGGCGTTTCAAATAAATTCCAAGCTTAACTTCGGTAAATGCATCGAGTCCGAAGCGAATAAGGCTGCAAAGAAGCTTGGCATCCTTAACCAAGTAAAGTAGTACTTCTGGAACAACATCTTACATTGTACCAAACTCAGATACTATCGTGTATGGAGTCATTTGTGGGACGGATCTGCTAAATATCAGTTAAATGCTCTGGACTCGGAGGTTCGACGTGCCAGAAGACTCATTGGCGATGTAAGCCTAACCAGTGCCAAATTGCACAGTTTGCAACATCGGCGCAGGGTAGTCTATCGGTTTTCTACAGGATAAACGCCACTTAAACGAATGCCAGATTTCTTCCGATAATTGGGAAGAGCTAGCGCGTCACAGGGAACAATGGTGAAAACATGTCAGTAGTGCTGTCAAGGCCTTTGAAACAAGTCGTCTACAAAATCTCGATGCAAAACGCCTTTATAAAAAGAACCGTCCCAAAATCGTACAACTCTTCTGGCGAACTATACTGTGAACCTTGTAATAGATCTTTTAAAACAAAATTTGGTTTTGCCAGTCATAGTCGCGCACATCTTCGAAATTAGCAAGGTTCGCCGTTGACGAAATACGTCAAGGAGGACATCATCATATTTCTTTCCACTTCATGACGTTGTTCCACCATCGCCTTCTTATCATTGCACCGCTAGGCGCCGGGAGAAGTTCAACCCTTACGGTATCCACATACCACAAAGGCGCACAGTGTCTTCGTCATTTTTGTTGCGCACAGCACGGGAATGGAATGCTCTCCCGGAATCTATCTTTCCCGATATTTATGATATGGGTACTTTCAAAGCAAGGATGAATAGGCATGCGCGTTCCACCTTAGTCTGTATCATCGCTTACCACGCATGATTGCAGTCCAGCGCTCGCCTATTCAACAACAATAAAAAAGAAAATAGAGCAACCGCCAAGTATTTACTTAATTACTTTTATAATGTACTTAATATTTTGAATTTGAATTTGTCCTGTTTGTTACGCTGTTACTGCTTATCTGTTAAACAATTTTATCAAATCTGGGAAAATTAATGCTTTTATGTGAGGTTTCGTAAAAGGCCACTAAGTTAAGCTGACCCACCGTGTATCCGACTGAGTAGAATAGACCACCCTCATTTCTTACTAAGGTGTCGTAAAACACGACTACTGTAAGTTGACGTAAGACAGTCGGCCAGTCGTAAAATACGAAGCCAAATCATGTCAGAATATGTTTATAATATGTTGTGCCGACCCCACTTAGAGTGGGATACGGGATAAAGATGATGACATGACTGCTTATGCCTCCCCTACTCTAGTATAACTCCATGTTCTGTTTAGTAGTCTTTGAAACATTGGTAAGCTATGAATTGTAAGGCAGCTATTAATCAGTTGCCAGAATCTCATCGGTTTCGTTAACAAAGCGTAGAAGTTTTTCTGGTTCTTCTCAGTAAGAGCAACATTCCGAATCAGTTGTACCTTCATTAATCATATTGATCCTTGACGATTGAAAAGTGCTTGAAAGAACTTATTTGAGTAAAGATTATTTTGGTTCGATTTGATTTGAAGTGATCGAAGAAGAACTAGACAAACTGTTTTTCCACACCTCATTGATGGGAAAATCCCAAAGAAATATTTATAAATACATAATACAAACAATACCTGTTATCATTTTATTACCTTTCAAGAACAGATAACAAATCTAACGTTCATATCAGAAACAATCTGAACTATAAAGGCCTTTATACAAGGAAATATTCCCTGTTGCTGATTACAAAGATACATTTGATACATTCGAAATAATCTTTATTCAAGTAAACTTGTAAACAAGTGCTTTTGAATCGACAACTCTACTGCTGGTTCGGAAAGCTGTTCCTACCGAGAAGAGCCAGCAAGAAACTCGGCGGTCGCTCTTTTTAACATAATACTTATAACTAGTTACATTATGTCGTTACTATCTTGTACAGGATCGGACAGTAGCTATATCCACACATTCTTATCGTCCAAATAATATTCAACAGTATAGTAGGCTTTTTGTATCAGCCTCTCTTTAATAGTGTTTTTAAACTGCTGTAATGGCAAAGGTAAAATTGATTGCGGAATTTCATTCTAAAATATTATACCCAAACTCACAAACGCGTACTTTTCAAAGGCGCAAAGTAGGAGCCGCAAGCTTATGTCGGTTCCTACTTTGTCTATTATCTACATCACCTATCATTCTATAACTATATATTTTTATTTACAAAAATGCCTGTTCAACATAATTTTCAGTACCTGGGTGACCGAGCCTTGCTCGGTAATTTGGAAAATGATGTAAAAAAATTAAAATACAATAAAAATTTGAAAAGAAAAAAGGAAAAAAATAATAGGGCAGGTGGGGCTCGATCGATTTTCACCTCTCTAGACCGACCGTTCCACAAATAAATAAATAAATAATAAACAAATATATGGTACACTTACACACACGGTCGTCCCGTCCCCAATGTAAGTAACTTAATACTTGTGTTATGGGTGACAGACAACTGGTGAATATATACTTATATATTCTTTAAATACATACTTAGATACAAATATACACCCAGGCTCAAAGACCATCAAATTCATTTATAGAAAATGGTGGCCCTCGGCGGGAATCGAACCCGCGACCCGCGGAGCTGAAGGCAGGATCACTACCCACTGCTCCAACGGGCCAGTCAAATTCAAAATTACCATGACTTTACATTTTAGAGTCCGGAAATAGTGATAAAACGGCATTTTTTAAAACAACTAACTTATCTAGATCGATTTTTCTCCCCCAAAATCCCCCTACTTGCTGAATTTTTCTGTAAAATCGTTGGAGCTGTTTCCGAGATTCCGAAAATATATATATACATACAAGATTAACTCATTTAAATATTAAAAATAATACTATAATGTAATATGTACTTTGACGGAAGAAATGCACTACCTTTAAGTAAAAACCGTAACAAACTTCGCGTTGTTGTTTTTGAGAAAATCGATCACATACAGACAGACCGCTTTTGGGAACTGTTTATTAATAAGCATAGAAAGTATGAAGCTTGAACAATTTTCAATGGGAATGATTTATTTACGGTCATAGCCAGTATATAATGACCGTGCAAATCTAACTTAAGTATGTAAAGTCGCAGTTACTGGAACAGATTAAATAATAACTATTTGGATCCGATTACCGCCAATAAATGTCTCGATGTTAACAGAGCGTATCGATATCGTCATAAAATGGTTATTAATTAGAGAAAAATACAATACCTGTATTGTTTTATTTCTAAATCATATTTCGAATTAATTTTTGCGAGCATATTGTTTGTAATGACGAGTTTGAATTGATATATCCTATTAATATTCATCATCTTCCTATCCTTATCCCACACTAAGTGGGGTACGGCACAAAATGCTATAAACATGTTGTCATATGATTTGGCTGCGTATTTAAGTACGCTTACCTTAGTCGCTTTTTACGACACATCGGTTAGAAATAAGTGTGGTCTATTCAAATCAACCGGTTTTTTTTAATCTCCTACCTCCAACGTATGTAGACGGAGCCTATGTTTGGCGATTTCCACTTTCATACCAGTTCTCGCAAATATTCGCTCTTTCATTCTTCATACCAATTCTTTCAAGCATACTTCATCTTTCATACCTTATTGGATGGGATCCCAACAAACTAACTGTATCTAACTAAACTTATACTTTTTATTTGGTTTTTTATTAGGGTAAGTAATTTTACAATTTTATTTTAATATACATAATTGTTTTACATTGTATAAAGGTCTTAATTTTATATTACTATTTACTGTTTTACATTTTTCAATATTTAGCTAATAGTTATAACTTTTTTATTTTTAAACATATTTCTCCTTATTTTAAAATATATTTATTACAATTTGTATATCTCACTATACAATCCTTAAGCAGCAATATACCTTAAAGCTATAAACTATTTTATCTTTTTAACAATTTTATTTATGGCAATGGCTAATAAAAAATAAATTTCTAATTACAACCAAATTCCATCTATTAACAACCAAAACCTCAGAACTGTAGCCCATTGTTTAATATTTATAATTTAATATTATTAATTTATATTTTTTATTAGTTACAACAAACAAAATTCTTATTATATAAAATTTCATACAAAACGGTCAACTATTAGTGTATGGTCAATTACAAGTGCACTTACCTTAGTATGAATTTATCGTAATTCGCGTTACCATTCGTTCTCATACAAAATACAATAACATTTGGCGCAAATATAGATCAATATTATTAACAAACCAAGATAACAATCTACATACAATTTTAAAATCCGCTCAGAATGTTTTGTAATCAGTACATTGTAATACCTTTGAGGCCAGACATTAATAAATATTTGGACGAACTTAAATAAATTAGACTGTTTTGGATGTTGGGTTGTGAAAATATTATAGAATTACTAGCTGACTGGGTTTGTTTTTCCATTATTTTTAGGGGTATTCTATTTAAAAAGAAACTAGCGGCTTTGTCACTCAGTGAACAAAAAAATGATTAAAATCGATCCAGTAGTTTTGATTTAGTCATTACTGCCCGTGGCCTGCAAACTTTAAATTTGGAGAAAAAAATCCAGAATTAAAGACAACATTCACAGCTTTCTCGTCATTAAAACAAACTCTTGAAAGAACAACATATAGCTGCTGAATTCGAAGTGCTATAGGGCGAAGCGCGGCCTACTCGCGGCATTTCAAATCTGTAATAACTTCGAAGTTAAATTACATGCTGTAAACGGCCATATTGATCTATATTAAATCAACAATCTATTTAAGGTATTTAATTGGATAAGGATTAATGCGGTATTGTATAAAAATTGCTTCGGAAATAAGGCATTATTTTTCGTAAAAAGTAAATGACTAGTATTGTGGGTTATCCATAAGAGATAGACATATACCATCGCGGAGTCTTCTGTAGACCTTTTCAAGGTGTACAAATACTTAGTACATTATTTTGATAAATTTCGTAGGGTTCAGCCTGCGTTTGCAATGTAAACGGAAAAAATTTAATTATTTACGACATCACATTAGTAACCTCAAAAATTACAGGTATTTCTCTAATCCATATTGAATGTTATGATACATATAAACCTTCCTCGTTACTCACTCTAAATCTTATTTGAATAAAGATTATTATGATTTGATTTGACTTATTTCGTATTTTATCCTCACAGTCTTATCACAACACACATCCGTATCGCTCTCATCTCATTTGCTTTCTTCTTTCATTCGTCTTTTTGATTTGTTGAAAATTGTACAATTTTCTCTCTCGAATTCGAAAGGTTTTACGACCATATTATAACTGGAAATCCACCCATCAGTCGGATATACGGAATAAATTAATATTAATTGTTTACATGCATGCAGAACTAGGCAGTTTAATTGCACGGTAAGTATTTGATAGGATATATCCGCTTTACGTAATTATCTATACTAATATATAAAGCTGAAGGGTTTGTTTGTTTGAACGCGCTAATCTCAGGAACTAATGGACCGATTTGAAAAATTCTGTCAGTGTAAGATAGTCCATTTATCGGAGAAGGCTTATATAACAGGCTTATATAACATCACGCTAAGATAAATAGGAAAGGAGCAGCAATAAAAAATTGTATGAAAACGGCAAAATTTAACGCATTCCTTGCGTGCACTGAGTAAACGGTAATAGTTATTCACAAATCATGTATTACAAAATTGTTCCCCTCTTAAAGTTCTAAATTAAAGCCCGCGACAGCATATGTCTAGTTTTTAAGGTTAACCCACTTTTTATTGTTATCAAAAGACTATATGACGGTCTTAATCTTTCCACCGAAGTCGGAGCCGCTGGCGTTGCTAGTGTAAGATAACAACATAACAAAGTCACCTATTGCGTCTATTTGTTTGTATGACAATCTATTGAAAGTAAAGTGAAAGCTTGTTACAATCCCACAACTGGGCAGGCCTATCTACGTTTCTGCCACCACCGCCACCACAACACACAAACACTACACACGTTCATTATCACAAACTCATTTGTTTCATCACAATCATGTACAAACTAGTTTCATCAATATAGATCGAGAAGATTAATCGTAACAGACAGATATATGCATTTATAGTATTATTTTTATTATTTGAGTTAGTTTTGTATATAATATATATATATATATTCGGAAATAAATTCGTTTTATCCGTGTTTTTGGCCTTAAATTATTTTTGAAATTTACTTTGAATACAATCACAATTTTTCGCTGTCTAATGTAAAGTCATGGTGGTTCATTTGGGGAACGGGCGGTCTAGAGAGGTGAAAATACCTAGGATCGAGCCCCACCTGCCCTTCATATTATTTTTTCATTTTTCTTTTCAATTTTTTTTTACATTACTTTAAAAATTACCGAGCAACGGTCACCCAGGTACTTATGGATAATATAAATTACGAAACCCTTGCATTACTATAGTTAATAGCTATAAGAACATGTGCAGTAACTGCCACCGCCGTTCTCTACACAAGGCCGGATACGTCAACTAGCAGATATCTTGATATCTTTAGATACTAGCGGTGAATGTAAAAGGATCTGATAGTCATCATAATAAATATAAATGTTTAATATTTAAATGAGTTAATCTTTTGTATATAAATTCTTTTTAATTTTGATATGTACACATCTCAATTTTAAATTTGGAAAAGGAAACGAATTGACGCCGTCAAAAGGAAAATGTTTAAAGCAAATATTAACAGGATTGATATAATGGAAATATTTAAGGGCAAAATATAAACTTTATTGTCGTTTCTTTGAGTGTATAGTGTTAAGACGAATAAAAATAAAACTTTGATCTTTCAGAGCAACACACTTTTTTATTTTGCCGCTCCCAGAAAATTACATTATATATATATATATATATATATATATATATATATATATATATATATATATATATATATATATATATTCCCTGAAATTCAGCAAGTAGGGGGTTTTGAGGAGAAAAATCGATCTAGCTAGGTTTTATTTAAAAAAAAAACGTAAATAGTACGTAACGTAAAAAACGTAATTTTGGGTATAAAAAAACATCAATTTACTATTAATTTATTTAATAAATACATCACAATTTTCACCGAGAAATGTCAAGTCAGCGTAGTTTATTCGGGAAACGGGTGGTCGCGTGAAATGAAAATACTTAGGATCGAGCCACACCTACCCTATTATTTATTTTTTTGACGTTTCTTTGTTTTATTTTGTAAACAATTACCGAGCAAGGTCAACCTGGTACTGAGATATAAATAAGATTATGTTTGACTTTCAAACTACTCTTCTCTTTAGGCTCTAGTAATCGTTTATCAATTTGTGTACTGTGCAAGACAGTAATAACTAAATGTAACTAATTTAAGTGCACTAGTAATTGACCATGCACTAATAGTTCACCGTTTTATATGGAATTTTAAATAATAAGCGTTTTGTTTGTTGTAACTCATAAAAAATAAATTTTGAATAGATAGTTTAACTCAGTAGTGCGCGCGGCCCTGTGTGTGGGTAAAACTTGTATATATACAGCGACTTTGTTTGCGTGGCAAGAAGTACAGTCGGGTACATATGCAAATACAGTTATTTTACGTGTTATATGCGGGGTTCTTAAAAAAAAAGAATCATTTTTAGTTATTGTATAGAACCGGCTATACTCACGTGTTATTCTATCGGGTTAGCCCGACTAGTTTCGAGCCCATCCGGGGCACTTATTCATGAGCTCTTTACACGACGTTATCGCGGCGGGAACTGCGTCCCGAAAAAAAAGAATCATTTTGTAATTTAATGTTTATTTATTTAACATTATTCTGAATCGCTACTTGAAATATAAATAATGAATTTAAGTTAGTATGTACTAGTAGTAAATTTAAGAGCAACCGCCGAGTTTCTTGCTGGGACTTTTCGGTAGGAACAGCTTTCTGAACCAGCAGTAGAGTTGACGATTCAAAAGCACTTGTTTAAAATTTTATATGAATAAATAATATTTTGAATTTGAATTAAGCAGGCAGTGTCCGGTTAAATGACGTATATTGCAAGTAAAGTGCAATTTAAAAAGTAACAGGACAGCTAATCTAAAAATTGATATGTGCCGGCCTTTCTCGTATAATAAGGCCTTCATAGAGCGCAATTGTGCTGACCCGCTGTTGGTGCTAGGGTTGTCACATTAACACAATTTAAATTAATAGTTTTAGGCGTTACTTTGGGTAATTCTTAATACAAATCATCATCCTGCTGCTCTTATCCCACTCTAAGTGGGGTCGGCACAACATGTTATAAAAATGTCAAAAGATTTTGCTACGTATTTTACAACTGGCTACCTTTTTTATGTTAGGAAAACCCATTATGGGTCGTCACCGCCCGACGGGGACGAGCGGCGGGTATGTCGAACTCTCCCGACTAAAAACCTAACAGTGCCCCACCACGCTGCTGCTGGCGGGGATAGGGTACCGATACAACTGGCTGCCTGCCTGACGTCAACTTACCTTAGTCGAATTTTACGACCCCTCGGCAAGAAATGAGGGCGATTTATTCTACTCAGCCGGATACCACACATGTAAATTTTTAAAACAAAATTAAGTATAGTCGTATACTAACTTAAACTACTGTCAGTTCCAGTAATTTCGAATGGAATGCGCGAAATTTAAAAAAAAATAATTCAATCATACATTATGTGATGCGTTGGCAACCCTAGTGGATGTGGGCCGACTCCGCTCGCGCTCTACATCCAGTATCAAGTTTCAGACATTTAATTACGCCGACTGTTACACTTGGCTCGCTCGACGCGGCTTGCTTTAATTCAATTATTTAGTACGCTTTTTCATTTATCTCATAGTACAAACAGACGTGCGTTGACGATTTCAAGACTTATATCATCCTCCTGCCCTTATCCAACTCTAAGTGGTTTCAAGACTTATATGTCTATCTCATATCAATTTTAGCTTTGCCATTACAGCAGTTTAACAGCACTGTTAAAAAGAGGCTGATACAGAAAGCCTACTTACTATACTGTTGAGGATTATTTGGATGATAAGAATGTGTGAATATATCTCATCGAACCTGTACAAGACGGGAATGATGAAATGTAACTAGTTTTAAGAATTAAGTATATTTTTAAAAGAGCAACCGCCGAGTTTCTTACTGGCTCTTCTCGGTAGGAACAGCTTTCCGAACCAGCAGTAGAGTTGATGATTCAAAAGCACGCGTTTACAAATTATTATTATTTGAATAAAGAATATTTTGAATGAGAATTTGAATTTTGATATCTCTTCACTCAAATCAAAATACATTTATTCTTCTTTTTTTTTGGAATGTGTAGTGTATGTGAATAAAAGTTGAACTTTTGATAATTGGTAGATATATTTGGCGTCTCATGCCTACATACCGCGCTCAAGTTATAAAAAAAAGCAACTTACTTATTACTTACTTAGTTTATTTATTTATCTTTGTTCGACCTTCTTCCTCTAATAAAAAAGTGTGCATGAAGGAGGGTATTTTAACATAAAAGTACCTATTACTTTATTCATACTTGACGTCGTAACTTATCCCCTCACATTTGCGACCCCATGCTAATCTACGATCTCTAGAAATTTCTGCATTGATCACATTATGCTCGGACTTTCTCTACATCCAGACTGACCCTTGACATTTCAGCTCTATTTACTTACACAGCAATATACATTCAAATTTCATTGTAATAGAGATGAAATTCCTGTGATATATTTTCGTTATAATGATGTATAGCTATTGGTACTGTGACATTTTAATGTAATCGTGCGTCTAACTTATTCCATCACTAGCTTTTACCCGCAACTTCTTTCGCGTGGCACATGTTCTGACCCCACTTAGATAAGGGTGGGATAATGATGATGTTGAAGTACTATTTTGTACTAGCAATCGCCAGCGACTCCGCTCGCGTGTAAAGATTGTTTTAATCTTTACACGCGTAATATAGTCTTTTGCTAACCATTAAAATGGTTAAAATGGGTTAATCTAAAAAGTTAGACGTACGCTGTCGCGGACTGTTAGAGGGGAACAATTTTATAATATCATCAGCGGAGCCAATAAATGTGAATATCTAGTTAGTTTAACTTCCCTGTCTGTTCCCAAAAAGCCTCCTAGAAAGCCATTCTGAGAGTGTTCTTTGTGCCAAAAGCTCGAACTAATGTTGGCAAGAACTCGCCAATATCCAGAATGTGAATTGTGAATACCATAGGTTGAGCTCAATTAAATAAATAAATAAATATATGGGACACTTATACACACGGTCGTCCGTCCCCAATGTAAGTAACTTAATACTTGTGTTATGGGTGACAGACAACTGGTTAATATATACTTATATATTTTTTAAATACATACTTAAATACAAATATACACCTAGGCTCAAAGACCAACAAATTCATTTATAGTAAATGTTGGCCCTCGGCGGGAATCGAACCCGCGACCCGCGGAGCTGAAGGCAGGGTCACTACCCACTGCGCCAACGAGCCAGTCGAAATTACACCATATATTACCTACTTTAAATTTTAACTTTTTAGGTAAGACAGTAATTCCTTTGCTTTTTTTTCTTCTTAATGTTAAGTTTTTGTATTTATAATTAATAGTAGATAGTGAACCGCCCAGACAATGGGCTGTTTGTATCCGATTGCTACTATACTACTGATACTATACTACTGGGACGAGATGTTGTGCGTAGTTTCTTAAATGACGCCATGAAGAATTGAATTTGGCGATTGACCTCTTTTTTAAATTGGACCGAGCTAGCGGGAACATATGTCTCAAATATATTGTACAGGCTGTACTCGGTTCGCGCCAGTTTATGTGTTAAAGTCCACTCAAATATATTTATATGAAACTCTAGCAGCATAACATATTATTTAACACCTCAAATATCCAAAAAGGTTATGTTGTGCCAATTATAGGAAATCACATCATTCTTAGTAACTATTTTACAATTATTAACCTAAAAATAAACAGAAAAACAAAGAGATTAATGAAATACAACATCAAGGACCAAACTCTGCTATTATATGAGTGATACGTGATATTGGGGTATTCTGCCCAGTTTCGTTTTAGCAAACTTTGTCTTAAAGAACGGACATAGAATGCGAGGAGGTTTTCGGGGTACATTTATATTAAGAGCCTGTTTCACAAGTTACCAATAAACTGTCAGTTAGCTTATTCGGAACATATTTGACACATATCTCGGAATATTGCGTTTCTCAGGTTTCTGATAGGCTTATACATATACAGCGATTTTATTTCTTTTTAATTTTTCACTTTTTAGAGAGATTTGTCTGCTACTTAGTTTTTTTGTCGGTTAACTATCCGACACTTTATCAGTAACTTGTGAAACAGGCCCTAAACCTACTAATCAGTTCATAGTTATCAATTTTCCTATTCATAGTTATCACTTGAAAATTTTATGGAGAACTTTCATGTCTAGTAGAGATCTTTAAAAAATCAGGGACTTCATTTTTAAATTTACAGGTCTGTCTTTGTACGACTTTAAATAATATTATGTTTTGTGCCTATTTTTAAGGAAAGAGGGTCTTTTTATCATAGGCCAGAATATAAGCTTTAACTGTATCAAATCAATATTGTTCCAGTTAATTAGCTGTGAAAGCGTAAAGTACAGACAGACTTATCAATTTAATATTAGTATGGATATGTATTAGACAAACTAGGAACCTAAATAAACTAATTGCACTTAAGATATGTCCTTTGCAAAGTCTATAAATCATTTTTCTCTTTAACAAGTTGACGAACATGTTCAAACTCTTCCATATCACACGATCTATCGTCGTTTATATTTTTGGCAAATGCATAAAACGATTGTCGATCGGTACTAAAGATTAACAAAATTCAAAAAAAATCCGAATTAAAAATATTCTTTATTCAAATACACTTGTAAACAAGTGCTTATGCAATAGCGTTTTTAAACTGCTGTAATGGCAAAGCTAAAATTGATTGCGGAATTTTATTATAAAATCTTATACCCGAACCCACAAAAAACTTACACATTAGGGAATTATTAGGGAATGTCCATCGGTTCTTCGAAATAACTCATTTGTAGGCTTTTATATATTTTTTGGGAATGCGGAAACGGCTCCAACGATTTTACTGAAATTCAGCATGTTGGGGTTTTGGGGGAGAAAAATTGATCTAGCTAGGTTTTATACCTAGCAACAAAAAAAAATATATTTTTATCCCTGATTTTAGGCATTAAAAAAATACTAAAATTTATTGAATATGTACTACATATATATTCTTTATCTTTTAAAATATTTTTTTTTTTTAAAAGAGCAACCGCTGATTTTCTTGCTGGCTCTTCTCGGTAGGAACAATTTCCGAACCAGCACTAGATTTGACGATCCAAAAGCACTTGTTTACAAGTGTACATGTAATTTTTGTTTTTTTTGTCTTTTTGCTTAGATGTGCCGCCGACTTTATGCGTGTTGTTAATATACCCTCGATTACCTTCTACGTGTTTCTTTTTCGATCCCGAAGGAAAAACGGGTATTATCAGTCTTATATATAAGCAAAGTATCATCATCTTCATCATCTTCCTGCCCTTATCCCACTCTAAGTGGGGTCGGCACAACATGCTATAAACATGCTGTAACATGATTTGGCTGCGTTTTTACGACCGGCCGCCTGCCTGACGTCAACTTACCTCTGTCGTATTTAACGACACCTCGGTAAGAAAGAGGGTGGTCTATTCTACTAAACCGGATACCACACGGTGGGTCATCTTACCTTAGTCGCCTTTTACGACACCTCGGTAAGAAATGAGGTTGGTCTATTCTACTCAGCCGGATACCACACGGCGGGTTGACTTACCTTAGTCGCCTTTTACGACACCTCGGTAAGAAAAGAGGGTGGTACTATTCTACTCAGCCGGATACCACACGGCTAATATAAGCGAAGTATATAGGCTTCAATTATAACAATTTCATCAACATTGGTCCAGTCGTTCAGTTGTGGAAGGGTAATAGACACACAAATTCGCTTTTGCGAATTTGTGTGTCTGTCTGTTGTCTGTTATTTTGATGTTATTTTGAGTTGATTTGTGTGTCTGTTACCTAATATTGTAAAAACAATATTAGTATGCACGTTAGTAATGTGAATTAATCATCAGTAACATTTTCTTTGTAAGTAAATGTCCAATGTTAAAGGTCAAAAAAGCAACAAAGAAATTAAAGGTCACGACAGCACTGTCACATTCAAAGGTCACAGGCGGCCACAGACAAATAATAATACTATAATTTTTATACACCAAACTTGTTTTTTTTTTAATTTAGACTCGTTTATAGATACTTTTTTGTTAAAATCATCACTTATATACACAAGTTTTGTATATAATTTTTTTTAAATAATTTATTAAATTATCATCCTCCTGCTTATCCTACTCCAAGTGGGGTCGGCTCAACATGTTATAAACATGCTTTCACATGATTTGGCTGCGTTGTTACGACCGGCCGCCTGCCTGACGTCAACTTATCTTAGTCGTATTTTACGTCACCTCGGTAAAAAATGATGGTGGTCTGTTTTCTCAGCCGGATACCATATGGCTATTTTTTAGCACAAAGTATTGATAAGAAGGTAAAGATTAAGGTTTTCTCAAAATGTAATAAACGGATTTTGTAAAATTTTTCTAAAAGTTAATGCAATTCTGGAAGATTAAGGTTTTTTCAAGGTTAAGGTTTCCATTACAGTTTTATTTAAATTGTGTTGAAGAAGTCGAGCATTTATAAAAAATCTCGCCGGCTAGTAGCTTTGCTTGAGTGCGCCGAGTAAACAAGCAGAGATGCACTAAAGAAATGTACTAGTGAATTGCAGATCTACAAAAATACTACAAAAAAGTTCGAGATAGTATGTATCTATCGGTTATGGTTAACTCACAATACCTTTTTTTAAGTTGATATTTCAATTCGGGCACAATTTGTGACACTGATTTCAACGAGATTTCGTTTTCGACTAGAAAACGAAACATGTTTTCACATAATTTAGCTGCGTTTTTACAACGGGCCGCCAGCCTGATGTCAATTCATCTTAGTCGTATTTTACGACACCTCCGTAAAAAATCATGGTGGTCTTTTTTACCGGATACCACATGACTATTGTATAAAATTATATTATATTATCAATTACAAGGCTTATTTTTGCTGAATTTTCGACTAGAAAACGAAATTTACACATCTAGTGTTCTCTAAAAGAGAAGAGGAGGCCTATGCCCAGAACTGAGATAGTATCAGATC
This sequence comes from Morpho achilles, assembly GCA_947086495.1. Lineage (NCBI taxonomy): Eukaryota > Metazoa > Arthropoda > Insecta > Lepidoptera > Nymphalidae > Morpho > Morpho achilles. The sequence goes on along the minus strand of CAMTZB010000024.1, from coordinate 17,499,508 downwards.
TTAAGTGTAAAGTGCACTTGTTCGTTTTCAAACCGTCATTTTTAACCGTAATTACCCTTACAGTTAGATAATCTAGAAAATCCTTGTATTTAAAAACATGATACCTGAAAAATTGATTTGATCGTATACAAAAGTAATAATAAAATTATTTTGCTATAATCCGCGATGAAGTAAAATAGAAAATATATATAATAAGCTAAATGTAAGTGGACAATCGGTTATCATACCTGATACATGCAGGAGTCGTAAAAAACACATGCACAAACCTCCACCACCACCATGATACACAAGCACTATATACGTTCACTATCACAAACTCAACAATCGAAACGCAACCGGAGCTTTTCGCTTTGCGATTTTGGTCGTGGAGTCTATCTCCTGACGATGCTTCGGTTGCGGGGCGAAACGATTGTTGAGTTTGTGATAGTGAACGTATATAGTGCTTGTGTATTGTGGTGGCGGTGGTAGAGGTTTGTGCATGTGTTTTTACGACTCCTGCATGTATCATGTATGATAACCGATTGTCCACTCTACATTTAGCATTATATATATTTTCTATTTTACTTCATCGCGGATTATAGCAAAATAATTTTATTATTACTTTTGTATTATGGATCTCCGCGAAGTAACGCCTGATTCTATAAATGATCGCATACAATTATCTTACCGAAGATAAGATATGAATAATCGATAAAGAGAATGAACTAGCCATATCAGAACGTAGAATGTTTTCAATGTCAGTTTTATGACTAGGGCCATTTCTATGAAACTTTCTAAATTTAAAGTATACCTGATTGACCGCGCTTTGCTCGGTAATTTTTTACAAAATAAAAAAATAATAAGATAGGTGGTATCAGGTTTAGAAGAATAGACCACCCTTTCTTTCTTACCGAGGTGTCGTAAAAGGCGACTAAGGTAAGTTGACGTCAGGCTGGCGGCCGGTCGTAAAAATGCAGCCAAATCACGTGACAGCATGTTTATAACATGTTGTGCCCGACCCCGCTTAGAGTGGGATAAGGGCAGGAAGATGATATATAATAGGATAGGTGGGGCTCGATCTTAGGTATTTTCATTTCTCGCGACCACCCGTTTCCCGAATAGCTACGCTGACTTGACATTTAACGGCAAAAATACTGTTTTATATATTCAATGTATATTACAACAACTGTTACATTTAGTCATTACTGTCTGGTACAGAGAGATATATCCACGCATTCTCATCATCTAAGTAATCCTATATTAGTAATAGTATAGTTTAATTCTTTCTGTATTAGCCTATTTAATAGTATTTTTAAACTGTTGTAATCTTCTTCTTCTTCTTGCAGTGCCTCTCCGACTAGCGAAGGTTGGCAGTCAGCTGTGTAAATTCATCTAAGGGACGCCATGAACTCGGGGCCTTCGTTTTTTGTGACTTTTCAATATTTTTACATCGCCGACCACTAGGGAACATATAGTGCAGTGGTCTCCCGTTGCCTTCTACACCAGACATTTTAGAGGCTACTTATTCCTCAAGGCCACTACCTGCTCGTCGACTTCAACCGGAGTTTCAGTAGGATACAAATGGTTATACCGCCATAGATCGGTCGCCAGAGCCTCGTCCGTTGTCTAGCAGGGGGCACCACGTGCAGGTGAGGTTGACAGTTGGGGCCAGCTAGATGTTTTTGCTGTTTTCCCCCATACCCCCCTTTTTATTATAGAATCTTATACCATCCCACAAACGACTTACGTACTTTTGCAAGGCGCAAAGCAGGAGATGCAAACTTATGTCCTAATTTATCTTGTCTTTATACATGTACATGGCCAATCTATACTAATATATAAAGCTGAAAAGTTTGTTTGTTTGTTTGAACGCGCTAATCTCAAGACTACTGGACCGATTTGAAAAATTCTTTGGGTATAAAATAGTCCATTTATCGAGGAAGGAGCTATATAACATTACGCTAAGTTGAATAGGAGAGGAGCAGCACTAAAAAATATTACGAAAACGGCAAAATATAAAGCTTATTTTGCGTGCGCTAAGTAAACGGTGAAAGTTATTCAAAAATCATGTATTACAAAATTGTTCCCCTCTAAAAGTTCTAAATAAAAGTCCGCAACAGCATATGTCTAGCTTTTTATGGTTATCAAAATACTATATTACGGTTTTAATTTTTTCACGCGGGTGGAGACGATGTAGAGTGCTAGTCTTTTTATAATTATGTTATACAATAATTATGTTCTTATGTACAAAAATTAAACGCGTAAGGTTAATCAGATAGACTATATAGTCGGATATCAGAAATTCGGATAAACACGGATTTTGGCATTGCAGATTTTGTCTAATAAATAACATAATAATTTATTATTTTTTTCTAAATGTCATAGCATTAACCAATCCCGCGCAGAATAATTACCGATCGAAACATTTAGTTCATTAGCAAACCAAATTAGTTTTGCGATAAGTGATAAGAATGATAACGATAAAGCGCAGTGCCACAACTGTATGATTCGCAGTGAGAGACGGATGTGTGTGTGAGTCAATGGAAAGAGGAAAATTTTTCGTAGTGTTGTGTTATTAAAGTAATATTGCGTCTCGACTCGTCTGTAAGTTGTTTATCTTTAATGGAAATTACTATGATTATTATATCTTTAATATTTAAATGAGTTAATCTTGTATGTATATATATATTTTCGCTCCAACAATTTTCCTGAAATTAGGCATGCAGGAGAAGCTGTGGTAGCCCAGCGGTAACACCGTGCGACTCTTTCGAGGAGGTCACGGGTTCAAACCTGGGCAGACACCAATGAGTTTTTCTGTTAAAAACTTATGTGTCTAATTGAAAATTGCAATTTTTCACACGCTTTTCGGTGAAGGAAAACATCGTGAGGAAACCTGCATATCTCTAGAGAATTCTGGAGATATGTGTAACCTACCAATCCGCACTGGAGCAGCGTGGTAGGTCTTAGCTCCAATCCTTCTCTCCAAAATCGAAGAGAAGAGGCCTATTCTCAGCAGTGGGATAGTAAAAGGCCGCTACTTACTTACTTAGGCATGCAGGAGGTTTTGGGGGAGAAAAATCGATCTAGCTAGGTTTTATTTAAAAAAATCGTTTTATACCTGTTTTTGTAAACAAAAGTTTAATTTTAATTTATTGAAAGGGTGGGCGCGAGAAATGACAATACCGAGGATCGAGCCACCTACCTTTTTATTTTTTATTTTTTTTGAAGTTTCTTTTTTTATTTTGAAAAAATACCGAGGGAGGCTCGGTTACCCAGATATTATTTATTTAAATGGGTTAATCTTGTATGTATATATATATATATATATATATATATATATATATATATATATATATTAGGAATCTCGGAAACAGCTTTAACAATTTTCCTGAAATTCAGCATGAAGGACCTTTTTGGGGAGAATAATCGATCTAGCGGGGTTTTATTAAAAAAAAATCGTTTTATTCATGTTTTTGGGCATTTAAAATACTAACATTTACTTTTAATTTCATCATCATCCTCCTGCCCTTATCCTGCCCTCTTTTGAATCGTCAACGGGCTGTCACATAACAATTAAACAGTCATCATCATCATCATCTTCCTGCCCTTATCCCACTCTAAGTGGGGTCGGCACAACATGTTACAAACATGTTGTCATATGATTTGGCTACGTATTTTACGACCGGCCGCCTGCCTGACGTCAACATACCTTAGTCGTATTTTACGACTCCTCGGTAAGAAAGAGGGTGGTCTATTTTACTCAACCGGATACCACACGGTGGGTCAACTTACCCTAGTCGCCTTTTACGACACCTCGGTAAGAAATGAGGGTGGTCTATTCTACTCAGCCGGATACCACACGGCGGATTTACTTTTAATTTATAGAATATATAAAACAATACTTTTGAAATTAAATATCAAGTCAGCGAAACTTAGTCGGGAAATGGGTGGTCGCGATAAATAAAAATACCTAGGATCGAGCCTCACCTACCTTATTATTTCTTTCTTTTTTTTAAAGTTTCTTTTTTTAATTGGAAAAAATTACTATTTAATTATTGGAAACAAGTACTGATTATTATATGTTTTACGATATACTAGCTGTGCAAGCAGCTTCGGCCACATGAAAATGTTACAAATTTTGAAAATAAAAGTAGTTATCGTAAGTCAAGAGATTTTTGAATATTCGTCGTTTTTTCGTCGCTTACTTAGCTTTAAATTTTGTAGTTTTATGCAATATCTTTTATTGCTGCACCTCTCTAATTTAATTTAATCTAAATTAAACTAAATACAAAGAAAGAAAAAAGGAAAAAAATCATAAAAAAGCAATAAGTAAGCTATAAATATAAAAAACAAACACCTTAACAATTTAGCGTTCCACGGAGTATATATTTAAAGATTGCTAAATTGCTTCTGTAGATCATCATCCTCCTGCCATTATAGCCCTCTAACATGATATGGCTACGTATTTTACGACCAGCCGCCTGCCTCACGTCAACTTACCTTAGTCGCCTTTTACAACACCTCGGCAAGAAATGAGGATGGTCTATTCTACTCAGCCGGATAGCCAGGCCTTCCTCTATAATTGGACTATCTTACACTGAAAGAATTTTTGAAATCGGTCCAGTAGTTTCTGAGATTAGCGCGTTCAAACAAACAAACTCTTCAGCTTTATATATTAGTATAGATATATAAACAAAATTTGAAGAATTCTCTATCAACAGGTAAAATGCTAGGCCGATGATATAAGGAAATAAATTGTAATGGAATTAGTTACAATTGCAATCTTTGACCGTATCTTTAACATTTTTTACTGAACTCGACGGAGTGTTAAAAGTTTTAAAGGCCATCGATACAAAAATTGAGGAAATATACGAAACAGTCATTTGTTCATTATTGGTTATTGTTACATTATTTTAACCTTATCCTCTTCATCGGCCTTCAAATGCACAAAACAGTCTTTGCACAAATAACTTGCAACATGATATAATAATAATTATATTATTTTGAAGTACCCGCCTGAATAGAATAGTACCACCCTCTTTTCTTACCGAGGTGTCATAAAATACAGATAAAAACAAATATAAGATTGTTATAGTGTTCATAAAATTTATTAGTAAACGCCGTGTGGTATCCGGCTGAATAGAATAGTACCACCTTCATTTCTTACCGAGGTGTCGTAAAATACAGACAAAAACAAATATAAGATTGTTATAGTGTTCATAAAATTTATTAGTAAACGCCGTGTGGTATCCGGCTGAATAGAATAGTACCACCTTCATTTCTTACCGAGGTGTCGTAAAATACAGACAAAAACAAATATAAGATTGTTATAGTGTTCATAAAATTTATTAATAAACTCCGTGTGGTATCCGGCTGAATATAATCCAGTTCTTACCGAGTTGTCGTAAAAAGCGAGTAAGGTAAGTCGACCCGCCGTGTGATATCCGGCTGAGTAGAATAGTACCACCCTCATTTCTTACCGAGTTGTCGTAAAAAGCGACTAAGGTAAGTCGACCCGCCGTGTGGTATCCGGCTGAGTAGAATAGGCCACCCTCATTTCTTACGGAGGTGTCGTAAAAAACGACTAAAGTAAGCCGACCCGCAGTGCCATATGCGGCTGAGTAGAATAGACCACCCTCATTTCTTACCGAGGTGTCGTAAAATATGACTAAGATAAGTTGACGTCAGGCAGGCGGCCGGTCGTAAAGTACGTAGCCAAATCATATGACAATTTTTTATAACATGTTGTGCCGACCCCACTTAGAGTGGGATAAGGGCAGGAAGATGATGATGATTATTTTAAAGTACCTGGGTGACAGCCTTGCTTTTGCTGTTGCTGGTGGTATCTTTTGATACGTGTGGTAATCAATGTTGCATGTATAAAGTATGAGAACGTTTTTGCTTCCTACTCTTAGCATTATATAGAGTTGTTTACATTTTATCGTAACTTTTGTTTAATTTTTGGTTTTATAATCCGTAAGGCCCTGTTGACTGGTCGTAACCGAAGCATTTATTTATTTATAAAACTTTATTGCACATTCCACAATAAAATATAAAAACAGAAACAAAATAGGGATATGAAACATTTAAGGCGTGCAAAGGCGGCCTTATTGCTATAAGCAATCTCTTACAGGCAACCTTGATAGAGTAGTTATTCGCAGGAGCGTGGGAGGGTGCATAAACAATATTAGTATATATACATATACTAAATACGAATATACTTAAATAATCAAAAATAAAAGTAAATAAATAAAGCATTGGAAATATACTACTTATATACAAATAAGATAAACATAATATAATAAATATACATACATAAACTACTAGATTGATATAGGTTATAAGGACAAATAATAATTATACAAGCGAGATTTAAAAATCATGAGTGACTCCGAATGACGAATATCACGAGGAAGTTTATTCCACAGCTTAACACATGTAGCTGTAAAGGAGTTAGCGTAGAATTGCGTGTGACAAGTTGGAGTTTTTAGCCTATTATCAGTATGTGATCGAAGGCTCAGGTGATGATCAGTGTTGGAGCCAAGGAAAGAGAAACGATGTTTGAGATAAGATGGAGTAAGAGGGTTATACAGAATAGAGTAGAGAAGGGAAAGCATATGTAAGTTACGGCGTTGCCTGATAGGGAGCCACTTCAACTGTGCCCGGTATTGAGACACGTGATCGTATTTACGTAAGCCAAAGATAAATCTGATACACATGTTCTGTAGACGTTCGAGCTTATTGAGCTGTTCTTCAGTTAGATCAGGATAGGCACAGTCTGCATAGTCTAATAAGGGAAGGAGAAGGGCATGAGCTAAGGATATTTTTGTCTTGATTGGGAGGAAGTACTTCCACCGCCTCAAACACGACATCGTAGCAAAAATTTTGCGACTTACCTCACTTATTTGTGGAATCCAGGAAAAGGAGCGATCAATTAATAATCCAAGGTTTTTGATAGACGGACTGTATTCAAGAATAGAATTATCGATAGTAATATTAGGTAAGGAATTTATGTCGATCTTATTGAGTTGTTTGGAGCCTCCTAAAATCGCGACTTGAGTTTTGTTTGCATTAATACAAAGGCCATAAGATTTACTCCAGGCGGTTATTTTGCCAATTTCAGTATTGATTATGTCAATGGCTTTGTTAATATCACAAGATGGTGCAGTGGTGTATATCTGAAGATCATCAGCATAAAGATGATAAGAACAAGAGAGAAGATGAGTAACAGAATTGATATAAATGGAAAAGAGAAGAGGAGAGAGTACGCCAGCTTGCGGCACGCCAGAAACGAGTGAAGTATAAGAGGATAATTTATTATTAGTCTTAACACATTGCTGGCGACCGTGTAAGTAGCTGTGAAACCACAGGATAGCATTGTTTGATACATTGATTGATTTCAAGATTGCAAGGAGTATATCAAAATCAACAGTGTTAAAAGCATTGCTGAAATCCAGCAATGCAATAACACTGACAAGTCGACTATCCATATTGTGTCTCACATCATCACAGACCTTAAGAAGGGCAGTGACAGTACTATGTCCTCTTCTGAAACCAGATTGGTAAGGGCTGAGGATATGATTTTGAGAGAGGAAGTCACTAAGTTGACAGAACACGATACGTTCTAAGACTTTGGAAAGATACGGGAGAATTGATATAGGTCTAAAGTGAGAGAGTGAAGAAGGGTTTTTTATTTTTGGAATAGCTACGACATGTGCTTTCTTCCAAATCAGTGGGAATTCGTTGGAAGTTAAGGAAAAATTAAGGATATGGGAAAGTACTGGTATAATATTATCAAGCAGTAAAAGCGTCATTTTCCTATTAATACCGTCACAACCAGCAGCATTCGATCTGATAGCTAATACATGCTTTCTAACTTCAGCAGGAGTAGTTGGAGTAAAAGAGAAAGGAGAATAAAGAGTAGGAGATAGCGAATTAAGATAGTTCATCGCGACTTGTTTTCCCCGTGCGTCAATAGAAATGACATCAGTAAAATGTTTATTAAGGGCATCGAGGTCAAAATCAGAAGTAGTTCTGGAACGTTGCTTTCCGATGCCGAGCGTTTCAAAAAATTTCCAGATTTTAGTAGGGGTACTATGTTCAATGGAAGTGTGAATATATCTACGTTGCGCATCCCTACACACCTTACTGCAGTGATTGCGATGCTGCTTATATTTATTGTAATTTTCGTCGGTTGGCTTTATTTTGAATTTTGTTTTGGCTGCATTTCGTTTCGCCATCAACATCCTAATGGTAGGTGTTAGCCAAGGAGCAGGTAAATGCTTTAATTTAGTAGGACGTAAAGGAGCAGAAGCATTGTTTTGCGATTGATTCGCAAATCCATTCAAATCAAAATAATCTTTATGTAATAAGCTCTTTCAAGCACTTTTGAATCGTCAAGGATCAATATGATTAATGAAGCTACAACTAGTTCAGAATGTAGCTCTTACCGAGAAGAACAAGAAAGAAACTCGGCGGTCAATCTTTTAAACATTTTCAATTTTACATTATTAAACCGCAGTCTTGTAAAGGATTTTTTAATCCAGGCTTTTTTATAATTCAAATAATCTTCAATTGTTTAATATGCTTTACGTATCAGCATATCTCTTATACTTAATTTAAACCTTTCTGTAGACTGATCTAGTATTATATTATAGTCATTCTCCTAATAATGCTGATGGTTCATACAGTATCTAACCACAAATATTTTTTTTGTTCCATGGGATTCCACCATCAAGGCGTGTCCAGAACCTACCGAGACCATCGACATCTTGCAGTTCTGAGCGCCACCTGGTGTGGTAAGTTCTTAACATATTTTTTTGTCAAGTTTTTGCCAATCCCTAAACAAACAACCAAGCTTTAAGGCCTGCGAGGAATGACCCGGGTAAGGAGGTTCGCCTCGAAGCGCGTACCATGCCCGTCTTCGGGCGAGTGAGAAGACCCTTGCTGTTTGCCAATCCCACTGCCGGACAAAACCTTTTTGTCATATTGAAAAGTCCTACCATGCTGCTTCAATATGAATTAGTAGGTTCAACATACATCTTAAGACATGCAGGTTTCCTCATGATAAATTCTATCACGGAAAAGCTCGTCTTAAATTGTAAATATAAATTACTTAACAAAATCATTTTGTAAATATAATAAAATAATGTCATTTTTTGCCTGCCTTCAGCTCCGCGGGTCGTGGGTTCGATTCCCGCCGAGGGCCAACATTTTCTAACAAAAATTTGTTGGTTCTTCGAGCCTGGGTGTAAATATGTATTTAAGTATTTATTAAAAATTACATAAGTATATATTCACCAGTTGTCTGTCTACCATAACACAAGTATTAAGTTACTTATTTTGGGGGACGGACGACCATGTGTTTAAGTGTCCAATAAATTTATTTTTTTATTATTTTTTTCACTAAACCGTATTTTGCATATAATTCTGTATTCCATAAGCATAATATCTTTATGATATTATGATCCTTTTTTCCCCCTAGTGTATTTGATTTTCTTGTATAGTGTACTTTGTGCGCAATCATCATCATCCTCCTGCCCTTATCCCACTCTAAGTGGGGTCGGCACAACATGCTATAAACATGCTTTCACATGATTTGACTGCGTTTTTGCGACCGGACGCCTGCCTTACGTCAACTTACCTTTGTCGCATTTTACGATACGTCTATTCTACTCAGCCGGATATCACACGGCGGGTCGACTTACCTTAGTCGCCTTTTACGACACCTCTGTAAGAAATGAGGGTGGTAGTATTCTATTCAGCCGGATACCACACGGCGTACACTTTGTGCGCAATATAGTGTTAAAAAAAGAAACTGTCAATCTCTCAGCGGGTGATAGAGAAAGTAACGTTCGATGTTTCTACGTGATCAAATCAGATCTGACTTGAGAAAACGAAGTTTATTACTTAAGATACAAGCAGGTTCAACTCTAGATTAGATTGGGCATACACATTTTTAAAAGCTTTTATTTAACTTGCCGCGTATGTATGTGAAGTTATCTTGTAAGTTAAATTTAACCCATTTCTCGTTGTCCGATTGAGCTAAAATTTTACATAATGGTCCTGGACCTGATGCTGCCAGGATTGGCTCCAGACGAGGGAACTCCTCAATGCTTTACAGTACGGAACATGAAATTTAGTTAAAAGCTTTTATTTATCAAAAGTTTTTATTAAGTTATTATTAAAGAGGGAATTAATAGTTATAAATAAAAATATAAAATTAAATTCATCTTAGTGCCCTTATCCCACTCTAAGTGGGGTCGGCACAACATGTTATAAACATGCTGTCACATGATTAGGCTGCGTTTTTACGACCGGCCGCCTGCCTGACGCTCAATCGTATTTTAAGACACCTCGGTAAGAAAGAAGGCGGTCTTTTCTACTAAACCGGATACCACACGGTGGGTCGACTTACCTTAGTCGCCTTTTACGACACCTCGGTAAGAAATGTGGGTGGTCTATTCTACTTAGCCGGATACCACACGGCGTTGATCCAAATAAATAAATAAATTAAGTTTTAAATTATTAATATCAGAATAGACGCTTATGCAATAAATGTGTTTACATATTAATATCAGTCATTTGACACATTGCCCACATATCACTTTGAATCACATAGCTGTTTGTGACGTACAAATTAAAAAAACTGATCGCTATTTTGTCTCTGGTCACAAAAAACGACCTCTATGGACGATATTCAGATCAAAACAAGTATACAAAGGACGGTCGATGACCAAGATTTTTGTAGAACACTATCGTGGAGAAGTAATGACATGTAACATCCAGCTGAGTAGAATAGACCACCCTAATTTCTTACCGAGTTATCGTAAAAGGCAACTAAGGCAATTCCAACCACCGTGTGGTATCTGGTTGAGTAGAATAGACCATCCTAATTTCTTATCGCGCTGTCGTAAAAGGCGACTAAGGTAAGTTGACGTCAGGCAGCCGGTCGTAAAATACCTAGCCAAATCATCTAACAACAAGTTTAAAACATGTCGTGCCGACCCCAATTATAGTGGGCTAAGGGCAGGAGAATGAATGATGATCCTTATGTATGTAAGCAAATTTCATTAATATCGGTCCAGTTTGGATATGAAAGCATAAGACAAACATTTCGCATTTATGCTGCGGCTACATTAGCGGGCTACTGCGAATATTCGAGCTAAGGCAATGTATGTGAACGGGTACGTCGTTACAACAAGGTGTATTTGGGCGCAGACGATATAGCATCGGGACATAGTCCTTAATTCGGCGCGCATCAAAGGGATTTGTCGCGACAATATTCGTTTGAGTGGCCACAGCTACGTCACTTCAGTGTTTTCCAAACTATTTCTGTGAATAATAGTCATCCACCATTTTCTCTTTCGTCTCATTATTATATTATTTCTTACCTGATACTTGTAAAAATGTAATTTATACATATTATTAAACAAATTCCCCAAAAGCTTTCGATCGATTTTCTCAAAATAAATTAAACGGCTTTTTGTACAGTTTTTACTGAATGGTAGTGTAATTCTTAAGCAGGGTTTAAGTTAAATAAATAAATAATAGTATATTTCGGTTTTGGTTTTTTTGAAATATATATTTGTGATACACTGATTTCCTTGTCTTGGGCACAGCTAGTAAATAATCGTTTCGGACGCACAAAACTGAACAACGAATATTCGCGTTAGACCACTTTCTGAATCTTCGCCCGCTTTATGTAAACAAGAACATAGTGCGCGCGCGATACGCGATATTTTGCGCGCCGACGCAACACGAATCTCCGCTGATGTGGTTCCAGCATTATAATAACTAAGTACGCGGTTGTATAAACGTAAAATAATTACACCAATCAACGTGCACGTCATATCCGGTAGTTCATTGCTCATTAGATATAATAATTGTCGTGTAATTTCTACCTCGCAATTGCTACCAGGTAGTTAGTTATATTTGCATGCGAATTGATGATAAATAAATGTATGTTTTTATATTAATAAATAAATATATGGGTCAAACACGGTTGTCCGTCCCCATAGTAAGTTGATTCTTGTGTTATGATTGACAGACAACTGGTACATATACATATATAATTTTAAATTATCCTCATTCTCCTGCCGTTATCCTAATCTAAGTGGGATAGGCACATGTTTTAAACACGTTGTCACATGATTTGGCTATGTATTTTAAGACCAGCCGCCTGTCTGACGTCAAGTTAACTTAGTTGTATTTTAAAACACCTCAGTAAGAAAGAGGGTGGTCTATTCTACTCAGCCGGACACCTCACGGTGAGTCAACTTATCTTTGTCGTTAGCCGTGGTCCGGCCTCACATGAGACACCCTTAGGACGACGTTCTTCGACGCTAGTAGAGCTTCTGTGCATTTTGCAACCTCTGCGATGCTTTTGCGCTCGCTCGCCCGGTGACGTGTAAAAACCGTTAGGGCTAACAGCATACAGTCAATTAAAAAAAAAACTTAAGTCGTCTTTCACGACACCTCGGTAAGTAATAAAGGTGGTCTACTCAGCCGGATATCACGCGGCATTCATATTTTATCCAGTCTCGTCATAAAATAACACAGTGCCTTGAAATATAAATATCGTAACATATTAAAGATGGTGCATATATTAATACATATCAAGGAAATGAAACTTGCTAAATTAATTCAGTATTTATAAAATTTAAGTAGATCATATTAAGATGAGTAAAGGTTGTCTTAAATAGCTTATTAAAAGCATCCTTTTTATATCATAAATATGTAAAAAATTAAATTAAAACGCAATTAGTGGGGACATCGTTGTGACATTGATTATAATATCAAATATAATTATATAATTATACAAATACAATTATACATATTTGATTAATGATGTCAGTATACGGACGTCGCCTTGATCCGCGTTTACATGTATAATTAATTGGATGAGTCCACTTGCCCTTCAATTTGTATTTGGAATTCGCGAATTTGTTTTTGGGACTTCGGTATGATATTTATTTTTGACTAGCTTTTACACGCAACTTCGTGATTGTCGCGTGATATGTTGATAATAGATGGCGCTTTTCAATGTCATCCTATTCCTGTAGAATTAACAGGATTTCTTACATATATGTTACCTTGGTGTATAAGGAATAATTGTGCCAAATTTCATCGATATTGGTTGAACAACAAACATACATCCATACTCACAAACTTTCGCATTTATAATATTAGTAGGATGTTAAATATTTTTTAGGGCAACTCTTAAAAAGTTCTTCTTTCTCCTGCCCTTATTCCACTCGTAAGTGGGGTTAGCACAACATGTTATAAACATGCTGTCACATGATTTGGCTACGTTTTTACGACCGGCCGCCTGCTTGACATCAATTTACCATAGTCGCCTTTTACGACACCTCGATAAAAAATAGGGTGGCCTATTCCACTAAAACGGATACCACATGGTGGGTCAAGTTACCTTATTCGGCTTTTACGACAACTCTGTAATAAATGATGGTAGCATATCAAATTCAGCCGGATACCGCACGGCGGAATTAGTTAGACTATATATTAAGTTAAAAAGCCCGTTATTTTTTTAAATAGCAATAATGTAATGTAATAGTTTAGCCGTGTGGTATCCGGCCGAATAGAATAGTACCACCCACATTTCTTACCGAGGTGTCGTAAAAGGCGACTAAGGTAAGTCGACCCGCCGTGTGGTTTCCTGCTAAGTAGAATAGACCAACCTCATTCGTTACCGAGGTGTCGTAAAAGGCGACTAAGGTAAGTTGACCCACCGTATGCTATCCGGTAGAGTAAAATAGACCAACCTCCTTACCGAGATGTCGTAAACTAAGCTAAGTTGACGTCAGGCGGGCCGGTCGTAAAAACGCAGCCAAATTACAGCATGTTTATAACATGTTGTGCTGACCCCACTTAGAGTGGGATAAATAAATAAATATATGGGACACTTACACACACGGTCGTCCGTCCCCAAAGTAAGTAACTTAATACTTGTGTTATGGACAGACAACTGGTGAATATATACTTATATATTTTTTAAATACAAATATACACCCAGACTCGAAGACCAACAAATTCATTTATAGAAAATGTTAGCCCTCGGCGGGAATCGAACCCGCGACCCGCGGAGTTGAAGGCAGGTACACTACCCACTGCGCCAACGGGCCAGTCAAAGGGCAGGAAAATGAATTAATGTAATGTTATATAAATAGTTCACAATTAATTTGAATTGAGTTATTCTTTAACGTGTAAAGACATGTCGTTTTACCCTGAATTTTTTTTAGAGCACACTCGTCTAGATAATCTATAGTGAAGTGAATGCACACAATGCGGCCCGAAAGCTCCGATAACCCACTTGTTACAATTTACGTGTCGTAAGTTCGCTCCGTAATGAACGTGACGTAATCCGACCTCGGCCCATCATTGTTAGCTACCAATCCATATTACAAATGCGAAAGTTTGTCTGTCTATCATATCAAACTTCATCTTCCTGCCCTTATCCCAGTCTTATCCCGCTCTTTAATGTTTTACGCGGCGCTCACGAGTAAAGCTTCCAGCAGATGAGCTTTTAGAACTATATTTCTCAACAAAATTTACATAAAACGGTTAATAACGGTTATAACCTAATTCTTACGGAAGAATTGTATGATGTCTTGCTTCACAGTATCATCATCATCTTCCTGTCCTTATCCCACTCTAAGTGGGGTCGGCACAACATGCTATAAACATGTTGTTACATGATTTGGCTGCGTTTTTACGACCGGCCGCCTGCCTGACGTCAACTTACCTCAATCGTATTTTACAACACCTCGGTAAGGAGGGTGGTCTATTCTATTAAACCGGATACCAGACGGTGGGTCGACTTACCTTAGTCGCCTTTTACGACACCTCGGTAAGAAAAGAGGGTGGTACTATTCTACTCAGCCGGATACCACACGGCGGGTCGACTTACCTTAGTCGCCTTTTACAGCACCTCGGTAAGAAATGAGTCTTGTCAATTCTACTCAGCCGGATACCACACGGCGGGTCGACTTACCTTAGTTGCCTTTTACGACACCTCGGTAAGAAATAAGGGTGGTACTATTCTACTCAGCCGGATACCACACGGCTACATTGTTAGCTACCAATCCATATTACAAATGGGAAAGTTTGTCTGTCTGTCTATCAAACTTCATCATCATCTTCCTGCCCTTGATCCCTGGGGTACCCTAGGGTTCAGGGTTTACACTTTGAGTAAAGCTGAACTAGAGAATTGTAAATACACAAAAATACTACAAAAAGGTCCTCGTATCTCATATTTACACATTTTGGGGGACTTTGTTTTTTAAAAAAAGAAATTGATAGATATAAAATCGATTATTCATAATCGATTATTAAAAATCGATGATTGTTTCACATCCCTATATTCGTGACGATAGGCTCAAGTAAGCACTTGGTACATAACGAGGTAAACCTGTCATCATCTTCCTGCCCTTATCCCACTCTAAGTGGGGTCAGCACATGTTATAAACCTGCTGTCACATGATTTGGCTGCGTTTTTACGACCGACCGCCTGCCTGACGTCAACTTAACTAAGTCGTATTTTATGACACCTCGGTAAGGAGGGTGGTCGATTCTACTCAGCTGGATACCACACAGCAGGTCAACTTACCTAAGTCGCCTTTGACGATACGTTAGTAAGAAAGAGGGTGGTTTATTCTACTCAGCCGGATACCACACGGCGGGTCAACTTACCTAAGTCGTATTTGACGAAACGTCAGTAAGAAAGAGGGTGGCTCATTCTACTCAGCCGGATACCACACTGCTAATAAAATCGATTATTAATAATCGATTATAAAAGAAATCGATGATTGTTTTCACACCCCTATATTCGTGACGTCAGGCTCAAGTAAGCACTTGGTACATGACGAGGTAAACCTGTATGTTTTCTTTTTTAGAATTACGCCATAAAACCTAGTCACCGCCATTTTTTACATCGCTTTTAGCCTACAATGATTTTATTAGCTATAAATTGGCACTGAGGCAAAAAAAATAGATATTAAAAATGTGAATGTCTGTTTGTTACCCTTTTTAATGTTTTTTTTTTTTTCAAAACACACAGTCGTCCGTCCCCAAAGTAAGTAACTTAATACTTGTGTTATGGGTGACAGAGAACTGGTGAATATATACTTATATATTTTTTAAATACATACTTAAATACAAATATACACCCAGACTCGAAGACCAACAAATTCATTTATAGAAAATGTTGGCCCTCGGCGGGAATCGAACCCGCGACCCGTGGAGCTTAAGGCAGGGTCACTACACACTACGCCAACGGGCCAGCCAAAATATGATGAAAGTTGACCGAGCCTTACTCGGTAATAAATAAAAAAAAAATTAAAAAAATAAGAAAAATAATATGGTAGGTGGGGCCTATGGGGTATATTTTTATTTGATGTATATCGTAGACACACATCCTCCTGCCCTTATCCCACTATAAGTGGGGTCGGCAAAACATGTTACGAACATGTTGTCATATGATTTGGCTATGTATTTTACGACCGGCCGCCTGCCTGACGTCAACTTACCTTAGTCATATTTTACGACTCCTCTGTAAGAAAGAGGGTGGTCTATTTTACTCAACCGGATACCACACGGTGGGTCAACTTACCTTAGTGGCCTTTTACGACACCTCTGTAAGAAATGAGGTTGGTCTATTCTACTCAGCCGGATACCACACGGCGGGTCGACTTACCTTAGTCGCCTTTTACGACACCTCGGTAAGAAATGAGGGTGGTATTATTCTATTCAGCCGGATACCACACGGCGTATATATCGCAGACATACGAGAGGTCACAAAAAAGCTTTTGATACCTCTGTCGCGACTCAGCAGAGTTAGCAACTCATTCGATGGTCTCGGTATTCGCTTTTACAATAAAATTCCCAATCAATACTAGACCAGTCCACAGAAAGGTTTAAATTAAGTATGAGAGATATGCTTATACGTAAAGCATATTACAAAATTTAAGATTATTTGGATGATAAAAAAGCCTGGTTTTGAAAATCCTTTCAGCTTCATACAAGACTGCGGTTTAATAATGTAAAATTGAAATTTTTTAAAAGATTGACCGCCAAGTTTCTTTCTGGTTCTTCTCGGTAAGTGCAACATTCCGAACCAGTTGTAGCTTCATTAATCATACTGATCCTTGACGATTCAAAAGTGCTTGTAAGAGCTTATTTGAATAAAGATATTTTGAATTTGATTTATATTTAATTAAAATAAATTATGTGCGGAAACGCTGCCAGCATTCTTGGGACCATTCCACGTGGGCATGATTTGTATAGTCCTAGCGTGTAAGTAATTTAAGATAGAAATAACATGTACATTTTTGCGAGAAATGAAAAAAAATCTTTATTACATCTAAGTTCGAGATTTGAACCCACGACCCGACGCGATTATTCGGCCATATCAACTATCTACACAACGCCGTGTGGTATCCGGATGAATAGAATACTACCACCCTCATTTCTTACCGAGGTGTCGTAAAAGGCGACTAAGGTAAGTCGACCCGCCGTGTGGTATCCGGCTGAGTAGAATAGTACCACCCTCATTTCTTACCGAGGTGTCGTAAAAGGCGACTAAGGTAAGTCGACCCGCTGTGTGGTATCCGGCTGAGTAGAATAGTACCACCCTCATTTCTTACCGAGGTGTCGTAAAAGGCGACTAAGGTAAGTCGACCCGCCGTGTGGTATCCGGCTGAGTAGAATAGTACCACCCTCATTTCTTACCGAGGTGTCGTAAAAGGCGACTAAGGTAAGTCGACCCGCCGTGTGGTATCCGGCTGAGTAGAATAGTACCACCCTCATTTCTTACCGAGGTGTCGTAAAAGGCGACTAAGGTAAGTGACTCACCGTGTGGTATCCGGCTGAGTAGAATAGTACCAACGTCATTTCTTACCGAGGTGTCGTAAAAGGCGACTAAGGTAAGTTGTACCACCGTGTGGTATCCGGTTAAGTAGAATAGACCATCCTCTTTCTTACCGAGGTGTCGTAAAATACGACAGAGGTAAGTTGATGTCAGGCTGGCGGCCGATCGTAAAAACGCAGCCAAATCATGTGACAGCATGGTTATAACATGTTGTGCCGACCCCACTTAGAATGGGATAAGGGCAGGAAGATGATGATGATCAACTATCTACACGAAGACCTGAAAAATATATTATATAGAACTGTAATTTCCAACATTAACCGTATACAAAATATTGACTCACTTATTTGCCTCATTTCTGCCAACCAATGAAAATTGTTGGCTCATTTATACTATAATAAGATCTAATGATTGCTATTCAGATATATACCTTATAACGTTTGAATAGAGTGTATAATGGAGCAGCTAAACAGATTACCGTTATCGGCCCACTTAGACCGCCTCGGGCCACAACGGTACGTCTCTCAGCTTCTCTAACACTTTTAAATTATAGTTAATTTTTTATCTATACTTCTAAAAAAAATATAAAATACACATGGGACAAAAGTATTGTCGTGTGGTTTCCGGCTGAGTAGAATAGACCAACCTCTTTCTTAACGAGGTGTCGTAAAAGGAGACTAAAGTAAGTTGACCCGCCGTGTGGTGTCCGGTACAATAGAAGTAGAATGGACCATCCTTATTTCTTAGCAAAGTGTCGTTAAGGAGACTAAGGTAAGCTGATCCGCCGTGTGGTATCCGGCTGAGTAAAATATACCATCCTCTGTCTTACCGAGTTGTTGTTAAAGGCGACTAAGGTAAGTCGACCCGTCGCGTGCTATCCGGTTGAGTGGAATATACCATCCTCTGTCTTACCGAGTTGTCGCTAAAGGCGACTAAGGTAAGTTGACTAGCCGTGTGGTGTCCGGTACAATAGAAGTAGAATGGACCATCCTTATTTCTTAGCAAAGTGTCGTTAAGGAGACTAAGATAAGCTGATCCGCCGTGTGGTATCCGGCTGAGTAAAATATACCATCCTCTGTCTTACCGAGTTGTCGTTAAAGGCGACTAAGGTAAGTCGACCCGCCGTGTGCTATCCGGTTGAGCGGAATATACCATCCTCTGTCTTACCGAGTTGTCGTTAAAGGCGACTAAGGTAAGTTGACTAGCCGTGTGGTATCCGGCTGAGTAGAATAAACCATCCTGTTTCTTACTGTGGTGTCGTTAAAGGAGACTAAGGTAAGTTGACTAGCCGTGTGATATCCGATTGAGTAGAATAAACTACCCTCATTTCTTACCGAGGTGTCGTAACGAGTAAGGTATGTTGATATCAGGCAAGCCAGTCGTAAAATACGTTGCCAAATGTCTTGTTTATATGTGCCGATCCCACTTAGAGTGGGATAAGAGCAGGAGGATGATGATCATTGTTTACTATATTTATTTATGTACCATAACATTTTTTGGAAAAAGCATTATTGGTAAAAAAAGTACAAGGGTCAACTTCTCCCTAAGACAGAGATCTCTGCCAGCTAACCTACGAAGTGAGAATTTATAGTTAAGAAAAAGCTACAAAGCTTAAGCTAGGTTTTTAGCTATTGACTGGCCCGTTGGCGCAGTGGGTAGCGATCCTGCCTTTGGCTCCGCGGATCGCGGGTTCGATTCCCGCCGAGGGCCAACATTTTCTATAAATGAATTTGTTGGTCTTTGAGCCTGGGTGTATATTTTTATTTAAGTATCTATTTAAAAAATATATAAGTATATATTCACCAGTTGTCTCTCACCCATAACACAAGTATTAAGTTACTTACTTTAGGGACGGACGACCGTGTGTGTAAGTGTCCCATATATTTATTTATTTATTTATTTATATTATAAAGGGACATTTCACACGTGCGTAAAGTTTTACGTCAAAAACTATTTCGGCCAAATAGCTTATGTCATGTAGGACTTGATATCAAATATTGTTACAGTTGGATAACATAATGATAGCTCCGCAGTGCAACTTTCGAGTTGCGTAATCCAGCCTCTCGCACAACCTCGTTGCAAGCTCCGCGAAAGTTCCCGCTGCACTCTCCCCACAGTTTCTATGCTACACGTAATAATGAATAGCTATGAACATAGTATAAAACAAAGTCACATTCTGTGTTTGTCCATATATCCCAATGTATGCTTAAATCTTTAAAACTACGCAACAGATTTTAATGCGGTTTTTTATTATAGATAGATTCAAGAGGAAGGTTTGTATGTATAATAACATTCAATACCGAGTAGAGAAATACTGTAATTTTTGAGGTTTCTAATGTAGATATATAATATAGAATGCTGTGGTAGCTCAGCGGTAACACGTGCGACTCTTTCGAGGAGGGCACGGGTTCAAACCCCGGCAGACACCATTGATTTTTTTTGTTAGAACTTATGTGTCTAATTGATAATTGCAATTTATCACACGGTTTTCGGTGAAGGGAAACATCGTGAGGAGACCTGCATATTTATAGAGAATTCTGGAAATATGTGTAACCAACCAATCCGCACTGGAGCAGCGTCGTAGGTCTTAGCTCCATTCTCTCCAAAAATGGAGAGAAGAGACTTATTCTCAGCAGTGGGATAGTAACAGGCCGCTACTTACTTACTTATAGAATAGCCAAACATCATTGCATTGCATTTTAGCTAAACGTGTCACCCTCACAGTAACTTTATTGTTTCACAGCATGTTGTAATAAGCACAGAGGTGAACAGCGGAAGTTTTTTTTTTCTCAGAACTGACTCAAGTCATTGTGTCGAATGTATAATAATTATCAATGATGCTCCAAATATTATTTAACATAATTAACCTCATAAAGTGAACAAATCCGTACTGTAAAGTATTGTGACATGAATATTTAAGAACTGGACAGTATTATACAATATTAATAAATATTAATGTTATTATTGTATAATTCTGTTCAGTTCGTAAAAGTGTTAAATAAACTCTTTTATTTCTCTTAAAATTAATAGCCTAAGAGCCCGTGAACCCCAGTACTTCGTCATTTTATAAAAGCTGAAAGTTTGTCGGCGTTTCTCAAAGTTTGTCGCAACACTGAAAAGAACGATGGTATATTATGAAATTTGGGTCATCGGCTTTGGAAGTTAAACGGTACTTAAGATAAAATACCGATCTAATTTCGTCATATTATAAAGTGTGATTTTTTGGTATTACTTTCAGAATAATATTAAAAATCACGTCAGTCAATGCCAGACACTTAGTATCGTGGCAACCCCGGCTAGACACCCTCAATGTTCATGAAAATGATGTAATGATGATGATGAGGAACATCAGCCAGACATTATTGATTGCGAAGCCGTGCCAGATAAGCATGTAGGGTAGGTCCTTGTGAGATGGCGAGTTATGTTGTAGGATCACTACCAAATTGCACAGGATCACCCGCTGGGTGATCTAAAGATCTGAGTGAATCTAAAGATTGTCTGAAAATTGCATTAAAATCGGTCCCGCCGTTTCAGAGTCTATAAGCGAATATCTGAAAACATGATGTTTTTGAGTTAGGTCACTATTGCAGTTTAGGAGCGTTATCTATCCTCTATACTAATATGTAAAGCTGAAGAGTTTGTTTGAACATGCTAATCTCAGCAACTACTGGACCGGCTTGAAAAATTATTCGAGTGTAAGATAGTCCATTTATCGAGGAAGGCTATAGGATATATAACATCACGCTAAGATGAATAAGAGAGGAGCAGCAATAAAAAATATTGCGAAAATGGCAAAATTTATTTTTTTCCTTAGCGCACGCAGCGCTAAGTAAACGGTGAAAGCTATTCTCAAAAATATGAGTGCACACTATATACAATAATACGATATAATAGGAAAACCACAATTCCGTTCGGAGATGCCCTTATCTTGAATGACGAACAAAGACTGACTGGAACTGAAACGTTTTATCAATAGAAAGACACCACCGGAAACAACAACGGCACAGTGTGCCAACATTTCAATAAAAAAGGGCGCGATACTCTTGTTTCATGACTGTGTTGCTTTAAAATACAAAGCGGAAGTCAATGGCGACAACAAAAATCTCTTACAATTAACTAACTACAACTACTTCTATAATCAAAATTTTAATTGTGAAAAACAATTTATGACACACCGATATCCATGCTGGCGAAGTTGCTAGCAAAGCTAGTATTAAATAAGATAACTATTTAATTGTTATGTGACAGCCCGTTGACGATTCAAAAGAGCGTGTAAAACGTGTTTTAATTTAAAATGTATGCAGATTACGAGATTTGCACAATTAAATTTAACCGGGTCATACAATTTGCAGCGTTACATAACAAAGTCCTTTCAAAATAAAGGGTGGGTGTATTACACGTGCAATATTGTAATGATTTTGTCACAATTTTATCATTCGAGGTCGAATCTTAGTGAAAGATTTATTAAATTCATACAAAACTTAAAATTTACTTGAAGTACGCGAAACCAGTTTCGATTTCATTATTGCGATTGCGCAAGATTACAAATCGTGGGCGAGAAACAAAAGAACAATTTCTTTTGTACATACTCGATTACACCTACCAATCCGCATTGGAGCAGCGTGGTAGGTCTTAGCTCCAACCCTTCTCTCCAAAAATGGAGAGAGGAGGCCTATGCCCAGCAGTGGGATAGTAACAGGCCGTAACTAACTAACTATACTCGATTTATGTTGTGGCCGTTATTATAATCTTCCATGCCCTTATCCCACTGTTAGTGCGATCGGCACATTATGTTATAAACATGTTGTTACATGATTTCTGCTTTGTTCTTTTCATGCTTCGTATTGTACGACCGGCCGCCAGCGTGACGTCAACTTACTTTTCCGCCGTCTGGTATCCGGCTGAATAGAATAGACCACCCTCATTTCTTATCGAGATGTAAAGGCGACTAAGTAAGTTGACCTACCGTGTGGTATCCGGTTAAATATATATCACCCTCTTTCTTACCGAGGTTTCGGGAAATATGACTAAGATAAGCTGACATTAGGACATCATCAGCTAACTGGAGATGTAACTGTAATGTAACTGATAGAAAGATTTGTTACTTTAGTTTACTTCTACTTTATTATATACTTAACCTTTTTACGAACGTATTTTACGACCGACCACCTGCATGACGTTAACTTACCTTAGTCATATTTTACGAAACCTCGGTAAGAAAGAGGGTGATCTATTATACTTAACCGGATACCACACGGTGGGTCAACTTTTCTTAGTCGCCTTTTACGACACCTCGGTAAGAAATGAGGGTAGTCTTTTCCTCTCAGCCGGATACCACACGGCGGGTCGACTTACGTTAGTCGCCTTTTACGACACCTCTGTAAGAAATGAGGGTGGTACTATTCTACTCAGCCGGATACCCCACGGCGTACACGGCAAGTTGAATAGAAGCTTTCAAAAAAGTACATGACAATAAACAAACAAGTTGTTACTATTTATAAAAGACGCTTGGATTACGTTACTTTTTAGTTTACTATACCAGCTTCCGAGTTAAGTGTCGATAGAAGAACATGGCAATAAACAAACCAGTTAATGTGAGTGATAAAAGATGAGGTTCATTTCCGTTTATACATCTATTGCTTCTGTTTCCGTTTTGCTGCCATAGTCGAAGACAGGTGTTATACAAATAGATTGTTTTAATATATGTTACAACAGTTTATACTCAGTTCAGCGGCCTATGCCGTTCGAAAGATTAGACAGTTTACTGACGTCGAAACGGCAAAACTTGTTTATTTTGCTTACTTCCATAGTGTTATGTCCTATGGAATATTGCTATGGGGTAAATGCGCGGATAATGAAAAAATCTTTGTATTACAAAAAAGAGCCGTACGTGGCATATACAATTTAAGTCCGCGGGATTCCCTGCGAGAGAAGTTTAAGGAAATAGGTATTCTTACATTTGCCTCACAGTATATTTTAAGTAATTTAATTTTTGTATATAATAATATAAAGAATTATAAAACAATAGGCGATGTATATAATAGACCAAGTAGGAACCGACATAAGCTTGCGGCCCCTGCTTTGCGCCTTGAAAAAGTACGTAAGTCGTTTGTGGGTTTGGGTGTAAGATTCTATAATAAAATTCCACAATCAATTTTAACTTCGCCATTACAGCAGTTTAAAAACACTATTAAGGAGAGGCTGATACAGAAAGCCTACTATACTGTTGAGGATTATTTAGACGATAAAAATGCGTGGATATAAATATTGTTCGACCCTGTACAAGATAGAAACATTAAATGTAACTAGCATTAAGAATTGTATTTTTAAAAAGAGCAACCGCCGAGTTTCTTGCTGGCTCTTCTCGGTAGGAACAGCTTTCCGAACCAGCGGTAGAGTTGACGATTCAAAAGCACTTGTTTACAAGTTTATTTGAATAAAGAATATTTTGAATTTGAATTTGAATATAATTATGGTACAAAATATAGATACAAACGAGTAGGTTTGGCAAATTTGAGGGGAATGGGTAAAAAGGGATGAAGGTTGTTGTTTTTGATTTATTTTACTCAGAAGTTTAAGTCTAACAAATATGATTTACTAGCAATCGCCAGCGGTTCCATCCGCGCGGAAAGATTAAAACCGTATTATTAGTCTTTTGATAACCATAAAAATGGTTAAAGTGGGTTAACCTTAAAAGCTAGACATATGCTGCCGCGGACTTATATTTAGAAATTTTAAACGGGAACAATTTTGTAATACATTTTTTGAATAACTATTACCGTTTTTCTTAGCGCACGCAAGGAAAGCTTTTAATTTTGACGTTTTCGTACTATTTTTTATTGGTGCTCCTCTCCTATTAATCTGATGTGATGTTATATAGCCTCCTCGATAAATGGACTATCTTACACTGAAAGAATTTTTGATCCAGTGGTTCTTGAGATTAGCGCGTTCAAACAAACAAACTCTTCAGCTTTATATATTAGTATGCATATAGATATATATAGAAGCAGGCGCTACTTTGCGGAATACCATAGCACAGAAATTATGATATAATTATTGTATTGTGTATAATAAATATGCTTATACGTAAAGCATATTACGAAATTGTAGATTATTTGGATGATAAAAATGCCTGAATTTGAAAATCCTTTCAGCAACAAGACTGCGGTTTAATAATGTAAAATTGAAAATGTTTAAATTTATGAGATTATACCTACTCAAAGGTTAAATTGAAATTAGACCGGATTATTTACAATATTGTATTGGTTATTTGATCTTCAGAGTTAGTTAAACTAACAACACATTAGCTATGTTTATATTACTATATTTATACAGTTAAATGGTTTACAAATACAAAGTGGTTTTTCCTATTGTAGCTGTGCCGCGTGGAAATCAGTGTGTCACAAAATTTATATTTGTAAATTAATCATGAGATAGAGACATGCTATTGCGGACTTTATTTTTGTAGATCTACAATTCTGTAGTACATTATTTTAGTGTATACCTGCTGTTTTGCGCGGCACAAGCAACTAAAGCTCCCAGCAACCGAGTCTATAACCACGCGACCTCTTTAACACAATTTACATAAACCGTTTTAACCTAACCTAAACCTTCCGGAATAATTACACTATCTTTTAGTTAAAAACATATAATAATCCGTTTAATAGATTTTGAGAAAATTTGACTTTTAGGGACTTTCGTTTTATAATAATTTATAATACCTGTTTGACCGACCGGTAATTTTTTACGAAATAAAAAAAAGAAACTTAAAAAAAAGGAAGAATTAGGTACTTGGGGATCGACCCTAGGTATTTACATTTCCCGAGACTGCCCGTTCACCGAATAAGCTACGTTGACTTGACAGTTTATGGCAAAAATAGTGTTTTATATTCAATATAAATTTTAGTATTTTTAATGCTCAAAAACAGGGATAAAATGATTTTTTTTGACATAAAACCTAACTAGATCGATTTTTCTCCTCCAAAATCCTTCTTGCTACTAAAAACTGCTGCGAGATTCCTAAAATATATATATCTACATACAAAGTTACTACATTTAAATATTAAAGATAGATTTTTATATTTCCAAAATAAAATTTATATTTTATTTTTGTTTTTCTTTAAAATTTGTTGAGAGATTGTGTTGTAAGAGAGAAAAAAAAACAAAGAAATAATATATTCGAAGCAATGATATAGCATATATTTGATGAAGACTTCATGCGTCATTCCGTCCTCAATAAAAAAATCTGACAAGTGGACAGTCAACTGCTTAGGGAATTTCCTGCTATAATTTTTCCTTTTAGTCGTGGCTCCTTTGATTTTATTGTTATTATTGTATCTGCGACTTCATTCGTAACTAATTTAGTTTTAAAATACCCGCAATTATGTATTTTTTCCTGCTTCCGAAGGAAAATGGATTTATTTACAGGTATAATTTACAATTTATTCATGTATAGCGTTAAATAAATATTTATATAATACCGATCATACGTCATTAATTTTAATTTTATTAATTACCTACACACCTCAGCACCGTACATAAAAAAATATCAGTTAATTCAGCGAATTATTTTAGTCACAGAAACTATTTTACGTTTTAAAAATAATAAACACGATTTATAGAGATCAATGACCGTACCCTATTACGACACACGAAAAGAAAATTAACCTTGACCCAGAAACTTAATAGTAAAGTGCGAGGGAGAGAAAACAATAATGCTATTGTTCTTTCGTGTTTTTTGAAAAAACGCACCGCGCCATGTCAGTGGACCATTACTAACAAAGCCAGATCTTAATTGAATAATATTTATTTTCATCGGAAATATATATTTTTTAAAACGATACAAATGATCAGTGGATTTATTTAATGTCGTATTGTTATTACCAACCTGTATAAACGCAGTATATTAATTTCAGTTGTACAAAATTTCTTAAATATTGGTCCAGCGTCTATGAAAGCGTGACAGTCCGACAGACAGACTCGTATTTATAATATTATTGTGGACTATTAACTCGACATCGTTCTTATTTGCAAAACGAAATTAAAATTCTACGACAATTCACCTTATTTTTTGCAATAATTAAACATGTATGTGGGTTCATAACAGTTCTTTTATACGAGTAATTCTTATTATTTATATATAATAAAATAATTACATGTATAAATTAACAACGTATAATTATATCAAACAAGTTTGGACCGCGTCATTTTAATACAGACAGACAGAAATTTAACTTCAGGTAATTATTAAGTAAGTACGAAATATTTTAAACTGTGATAGCTCAGTGGTAACACCGTGCAACTCTTTGGAGGAGGGTTCAAACCCGGGCAGACACTAATGAGTTTTTCTGTTAAAACTTACTTGTCTAATTGATAATTGCAATTTATCGCACGCTTTTCGGCGAAGAAAACGTCGTGAAGAAAACTGCATATCTCGAGAGAATTCTGGGGATATATGAAACCTACCAATCCGCAATGGAGCAGCGTGGTAGATCTTACCTCAAATCCTTTACTCCAAAAATGGACAGAGGAGGCCTATGCCCAGCAGTTGGAAAGTAACATGCCATTACTTTAACAAAAATATTGGTGCAAATGAATTGCAACTTCTAGCATCATCTGGTATGATCTTCACTCATGCAAGGTTATCGCATAGCCCGATGGCATGTTTGGCTCGTGTTATTATAACGTCACTTTGTCCTGGTGACACACTTGGCTCTGCGATCGTATTGCGAAATCTTATAGCACGTTTCATCGCATCTTAAGTCTGTAGTCCATTTGCAACGTTCTTATTCATTATCCGTTATCTACTTGAGATGCCTCATCAGTCACAGACGCCGTAAGGATTTTTACCGCTACCTAATTACCATAACTCATCGTTTTAAGTACTTCTAGAAGTCGTACTTTATGAATACCGTGACTTACGAGTCTATTTATAGCAGTAGCTTCCATTTACAGTTACATCTATTAATCAAAACTGAGTCCCTTCGATTACTATACTGATTCCATAAATACATAGTGGTATATCCATTCTTCTACATCTGCCTATACATAGAAATGAATGTTTGTTTGTATGACTTTGAAAGACTCATAAACAGCCGGACCGATTTTAATGATATTTTTAGACAATCTTTAGAATGGCCCAGTGGATGATTCTGTAATGTTTGATTGCATTTTTTATAACTGTTCAGTTCTGTTATAATTAAGAAACCAGACTGTTTTTTTTTAAATATTTGATGATATTCGATAGTATTGAGTTTTTATTAGGTTGATTGCGCATATGTATTTTAGGTTTTGCCCTACATCTGTCCTGATCTGTGAACTCTTATACTATTTACGTTTGTATCCTGGTTAATGCTTCTTTTGTCACTCGTTTAGAAAATAACACTAATATAGACAGTAAGTATTGCCTATTTTCCATTCCATAGAATTCTTTGCATAAAGAGTGGTAAATACAACAAATTTTTTTATCCAAAATTTAAATCAAAATTTCAGCATCAAACACACTAATGCGAAATTTTTATATGATCTAACTATCTTCATTGAATAATATATTTTATATAAAAAAAGTTTATTATTTAAGGTATTTTTATATCAACCATCAAAGTCTTGCATTAGATAATCAAAAATAAAAAAATACCGTTATTAAGTCAATTTCATAAAGATTCAATAAAAAGAGACTGGAATATCGCCCTTGCGGTACCCACAAATGAAACCCGTCGCGAAACCAATTTACAATGCAGCACGTCAAATTAGGTGATTCTCTAACAAATAAGTTCAACATATTTGTCAACAGTGCCGTTTTGTTTACTCGGCGGGACATTTTTGTCGTAAATCAAGTTATTTCAAAACCGTCGCTTCACGCAACATTGCTAACTGTTCATCGAACATATGCGGTTGGAAATGAATAAGGTAGACCTGACAAAGGTTTGTGGTCAAATAACATTTCGAAATATCTTTTGAATAGGCTTTTTGATAATGTAATTGAAGTTGATGCACAGATTTAAGTATTGTACGATGTCTTATGATTCTTTATGCTATGAGGTTCAATTAAATGTATTCACAGTGCTAAACTTATTTTGAAATAATAAATTACCTTGGTATGAACTGGTATTGCAAGGCATTTTTCATTTATTCACAAGCTGTACTTTTGACATTGTTAAAACCCTTAATTATTACTGTTTTTCTATAGTTAATGCATAGAACAACAAGTTACACTCGCGTTTTATTTTAAAGGGTGATCGCGAATAGTTTCAAGCTCATACAAGCCTATAATTTAATTATTAATGTGCATTAAATTATACAGTATTAAAAAAAATTGTGATGTATAAGAGAATAAGAGAATGATGTAAAGCTTAATCGGTATAAGGCTGATTATAACATGTTTTGCCGACCCTACTTAGATATAAGCATATTAGAATAACAGCATGAGTAAGATATACAGCTTATATAGGATTTATATGAGGTCTTAACAGTCCCCATTTATCACTTTAGTGACCCCATATCGCACATCACGACCTGTCTGTCCCTAATACTTCAGAAAATTAGAGACTTGGCGCGAAAAATGATGTTTTCTCGGTGCGAATTTTAAGTCGTTTTTCTAAACGAAAATAGAACCCGGAAACGAACGTTAAAGGTCGTCACGAATGAGATTTTTTGTTTGCCATTTTGTCTAGACGAGAAGCAATCAGACTTCTTTCTTTGCAAAATATCCTAATTTAAACTAACGGTTTTGCGACTAAAAGTTTCAGCTATTAGGCTACAGGTCCTAATGTCTGGCACGTTCACTTCAGTTTCATAATCTGCTGTTATTTGTTTTCCAATTGTATTCACACTTACGATTGACCTCGTTTTGGACATAAGAGATGCGTTGTCAACATTTATATAAGAGTACAGTTTACTTGTATATTCCAATTTAAATTCGAAATATTCGGAGCTTGGCGGGCGCTCTTGAGAAAAAATATATCGACGTATATTTATAGTTATCATTAATATAATCCTTAGTAGTATCTGAATTCGTTCGCGCCAACTTAAGAGTTTAAGTACCCTCAATATTATGACCTGTTTTCCCTATTCTCGAAATAAAATCGTGGATTATTTTATGGAATATGATACCCCGTTGTATATATAAGGTGTGTAAGCTATCTGTAGTTATTATAAAACAAAGTCCCCAAATGCTGCGTCTGTATGTGATCGATTTCTCTACTGAACGGTTCTGTAGATTTACAAAAAAATCCGCGACAGCATGTCTCTAACTCTTATGTTTAACTCACAGTAACTAATTCAAATAATTTATAGAATTAGGCGTTACTTTGCATAGATCCATAATACAAAAGTAATAATAAAATTATTTTGCTATAATCCGCGAAGAATTCTTCGCGGATTATAGCAAAATAATTTTAATATTACTTTTGTATCACAGTAACTACTTTTATGTTCGTACGTACGTTAAATCCTTATATTTAATATAGTATATGAGGATTTAACGTGATAGTCTATTAGATAAACAGACAAAAAAGAGTTTAGCATGTATCTATACAATTTATTTTTTGGATTTGCGACACGCTTTCTAGTGGATGATAAAGAGGAAATCTGCATATCTCAGGATTATCCCTTGATACTAGTTGTTGTTGTATCTCTTTATTGTACACAATTTTACAAAAACATTAATACAAAGTAAAAAGTAACAAACGATATTACTAGCTAATAAAAAAGAACACAAAGGCGGACTTATCCCATAAAGGGATCTCTTCAAGTCAACCTTTTAGAGACTGATAGGAGAGTAACATTTTATTGGTAGCGTTTGCAGTATAAACAAGAAACAAATTATGTGTACAAATAATATAATATAATAATAAAATAATAACCTACTAGTTCGTTTAGAGCGTGCTGGGTTGCCACATTTTTTTTTTGAAGAAAAATAGTATTTTTCTTTTTAAATAAAAAAAATATAGTACTTTTAGGAAATTAAGGAAAAAAATAGTACACATCTATTTTCAATCATTGGGTATTTATTTTTCCATGATTATTTATTATTACTTTTCGCCAATGACAAAGGAGTTAGAGTTACTAACTTAACTAAGCCCCGTAAATACATGAATGAGTTTTGTTCAAACATTCCCTATGCAGTGCTGCGGGTGCGTTCCATTCACAGTTGATTAAAAAAAAGCGTGACAATTAAATAAGCGATTAAAATATAGTATTTTTCGTCCTATATTGTTTTTCTATAATATATAGTACAATTTACTAAAATATAGTACGATACTATATAATAGGGCTTCTTAAACTTTTTTATATAGCGACCCCCTTCAAGCTTAGGAAATTTTAAACGACCCCCTCCTCCATATAATGAAATATATATTAACCGTAGATGTAGATGTAATATCGCACTATTTTACAATGTAAATAACAGTTTTGCATTGCCACTTTTTTAAAAAAAATAGTTATAATAAAACTGCAATAGCGTTTTGTATGATTTTTATTTGTATTTATATTTGTACGTAGTGTGTATACTAATTTTAAAATTTTATTTGTAATTGTCGTAAACTAACCAATCATAAATTTAATAATGAAAAGGGGTAATGAAGGAACTTAGGACTAGAAATATCAATAAATCTTTGTTAGAAAAGTTGTTTAAAGGACAGCTGCAGCCATGTAGTTGTATCAATAATGATTGAAAAGTATCAGATCTTTGCGACGCCCCTTTCAGTAGTCTCGCGACGCCCCTGGGGGTCGCGACCCATAGTTTAAGAAGCCCTGGTATATATAATATTTTAATTTAATTTTTATTTCATTTATTTTTATTTTGATTTTTAATATTTATAATTTTTTTTCGTGTAACTTTGTTGGGCCATAGATGCTTTAAATAAAGAATTTATTATTATTTATTTAGTCGCCTTCGCCGCATAAACCAACAGATACACTAAAGTAATGTAATAGAAAATTGTAGATCTACAAAAATACTACAAGTTTCCACACGATGCACAGCTAGTACTATACTATAATTTATAATTATTAAAATAAAAATTTTTGCCGTCTGGCATAGAAAAAACATAGTACAATACTGAGGGCAATTGAACGCTTATGGTGACGCGAACGCTAGTATCTACTATTATAGCGACATATTAATAATGTGCTGCTTGGTGTCCTGCTCGTCCAGCTCCTCCAGCGCCTCCATCTCGAGGTACTCCACGTCCCCGTCTATGGTGTCAACCTCCATTCCCAGCTCCTGCGCCAGCTCGCCCCCCTCCCACTCCGGTTCCTGGACTATATATATCAGTAACATGGATGACCGAGGCTTGCTCAGTATCTTTAATATTTTACGACCCACAGTTTAAGAAGCCCTGCTATATAATATAGTACGGGTGGCAACCCTAGCTGGGTCTTACCTCTAACCCTTGGAATATAAATAACCGCTCCTTTTTAATATTATGACGTCACATTGAGTAGTCAGTTACGATTGGTTGACTCTCCGCCATCTCGTCCGGGGCGGTATCGTTGTTTGTAGAGAGTTTCCGCTTTCCCATTGAACAACAATACAATGTTTATAAAAGTATTATTTATATTGAATTATTAGATAAGGTAAATGTGTAAGTTTCTCTCATATTTGTAACAAACCGAGCGTTTCGTATAATGCGTGCTATGTGAAATTGCATTTTATATTTGCTATCATTTAATGTTTTCACATACCCCGGGTAAGTTGGCATAAAAACAATTCTTCGGAGGATTACAAATACTTCCTACTGCCCTTATCCCACTCTCAGTGGGGTCGGCACAACATTTTATAAATATATTGTCACATGATTTGGATGCGTATTTTATGATCGGCCGCCTGCCTGACGTCAACTTACATAAGTCGCATTTTACGACACCTCGATAAGAAAGAGGGTTGTACTATTCTATTCAGCCGTATACCACACGGCGTAACAAGCAAAACGCTTATTATTTAAAATTTCATAAAAACGGTCAACTACTAGTGCACGCCGTGTGGTATCCGGCTGAATAGAATAGTACCACCCTCTTTTCTTACCGAGGTGTCGTAAAAGGCGACTAAGGTAAGACGACCCGCCGTGTGGTATCCGGCTGAATAGAATAGACCAACCTCATTTCTTACCGAAGTGTCGTAAAAGGCGACTAAGGTAAGTTGACCCACCGTGTGGTATCCGGTTTAGTAGAATAGACCACCCTCTCTTACCGAGGAGTCGTAAAATACGACTAGGGTAAGTTAACGTCAGGCAGGCAGCCGGTCGTAAAATACGTAGCCAAATCATATGACATGTTTATAACATGTTGTGCCGACCCCACTTCGAGTGGGATAAGGGCAGGATGATGATGATGATGATGGTCAACTACTAGTGCATGGTAAATTACTTCTTCAATAATTCTACTCAACCGGATACCACACGGTGGATCAACTTATCTTAGTCGCCTTTTACAACAACTCGGTAAGAAATGAGGGTGGTCTATTCTACACCGCTGGGTACCATACGGTGGGTCAACTTACCTTAGTCGCCTCTTACGAAACCTGAGTAAGAAATGAGATTGGTCTATTCTATTCAGCCGGATAACACACGGCGTGTAACTATTAAGTAGATTTTTTTAAAATTCTTATTACTAGTTACATTTAGTTATTACTGTCTGACTTTTATTTCCTTTCACTCCATCTTTTTGGGTGGTTTATTTAATGTAAAAGTTTCTTTAATGTAAAATTACGATGTAATATGACAAATTATCTGCCTGATCCATATGCGAATTTCTTAGTTGAAGGCATCTGCATAACATTTAAGACTTCCGTTATATCTTTGAACTTTATCTAATCATAAAATTAATATTCATATACATTATGGTGATATATAAAATCATTATTTTCGCATTAACTATTATAGTAAATTAATTGCCAAGATATATTAGATCATTAACAATTCCACGATGGGATGTATAAAAAAGTAACGGCCTGTTACTATCCCACTGCTGGGCATAGGCCTCCTCTCTCCATTTTTGGAGAGAAGGGTTGGAGCTAAGACCTACCACGCTGCTCCAATGCGGATTGGTAGGGTACACATATCCCCGGAATTCTCTAGAGATATGCAGGTTTCCTCACGATGTTTTCCTTCACCGAAAAGCGTGTGATAACTTGCAATTATCAATTAGACACATAAGTTTTAATAGAAAAACTCATTGGTGCCTGCCCGGGGTTTGAACCCTAGACCTCCTCGAAAGAGGCGCACGGTGTTACCGCTGGGCTACCACAGCTTATATTGGGATGGGATGTATATGATAAGCAAATAACTGCAAAACAGTAATCGTTCAATTCATTAAAAGGTTACCGTTATATGAATATTGATTAATCAGTGATTTCTGCTGAAAAAAAAACAGATTTGTGATAAGCCAAGGTCAAGCTTAATTCTATAATTTTTGCTCCCTAATAAAAAATAGTTGATGACTTTGCCGTTACTTCTTGATGCAGTCGTGATCTGGTGATCCCCGCGAGTCGCGGGTTCGATTCCCGCCGAGAAACAACATTGTTATAAACAATTTTTGATTTTTCAGGTCTGGGTGTTGTATTTAAGTATGTGTTTAAAATTATGTATGTATATTAACCACTTGTCTCTTAACAGATGTCTTTGGACGAATGACCGTGTGTGTAAATGTTCCATATACTTATTTATTCAATATATATTTTGATTTTTACTTTAATACAATCCGCGATTAGTTTACTAATCAGCAAGTTAGTTGACTTATTGTAGATTATAGCAAAAATAATACATTATTTTTAACGTTGTAGAATTCTACAAAGTTACGCCTAATTCTATATTCACAGTATATTGAAGCAATTTAATTTTTGGAATAAGTGATGAATATAATAGACAAAGTAGGAACCGATATAACCTTGCGGCTCTTGCTTTATGACTTGCAAAAGTACGTAAGTCGTTTGTGGGTCTGGATATAAGATTATATAATAATCCGCAATCAATTTTAGCTTTGCCATTACAGCAGTTTAAAATACTGTTAAAAAGAGGCTGATACAGAAAGCTTACTATACTGTTGATGATTACTTAGATGATAAGAATGCGTGGACGTAGCTACTCTTCGACCCTGTACAAGACAGTAATAACTACTGTAACTAGTCATAAGAATTATATTTTTAAAAGAGCAACCGCCGAGTTTCTTGCTGGCTCTTCTCAGTAGGAACAGCTTTCCGAACCAGCAGTAGAGTTGGTGATTCAAACTTTACAAATTTACTTAAATAAAGGTTATTTTGAATTTGAATTTGAATATGAAGAATTAGGTAATAAAAAACAGATAAGTAATAAAAATGCATTTAAAATAGACATAGCGCATACATGACATTTTAATTTCATTATCTCCACGCCCGCATATCTACCTACGCCGAGCCAAAACGGGTTTCAACGTTTGAGTTTGTAGAAAGCATTCTGGTATATTGGTACAAGAACGTATCTACAATATTGCTTACGTTTACTGTTATGCCGTATAGCAAGTTTATATTACAAAAACAGTCTGTTACTATCCCATTGGGCAAAGGCCTCCCTCTTTTTTGAGAGAAGGGACTTTTTGCGAAGCTTCAACGTACAACGTTGCTCCGATGCGAATTAATAGATTACATATATCCTCAGAATTATCTGGAGATATTTTCCTGACAGGTTTCCTCACGATGTTTCCTTCGAGGTATAATAAGTTGAAGCATAAGGTATGAAAGCGGAATGAACGTATACATTTATGAAAATAAGGTATGAATGTTACTCTATTCTTCGTGTTTCCTCTGTAGTATACAAGTCAAGTTAAAATGCTTTGAAATAGCTTTAAACAAATTCAAATTCAAAATATTCTTTATTCAAATAAACTTGTAAACAAGTGCTTTCGAATCGTCAACTCTACTGCTGGTTCGGAAAGCTGTTCCTACCGAGAAGAGCCAGAAAGAAACTCGGCGGTTGCTCTTTTTAAAAAATACAATTCTTAATGCTAGTTACATTTAATGTTTCTATCTTGTACAGGGTCGAACAATATTTATATCCACGCATTTCTATCGTCTAAATAATCAACAGTATAGTAGGCTTTCTGTATCAGCCTCTCCTTAATAGTGTTTTTAAACTGCTGTAATGGCAAAGTTCAAATTGATTGTGGAATTTTATTATAGAATCTTATACCCAAACCCACAAACGACTTACCTTCTTTTTCAAGGCAAGCAGGGGCCGCAAGCTTATGTCGGTTCCTACTTTGTCTATTATATACATCGCCTATTGTTTTATAATTCTTTATATTTATTTAACAAAATTCCATGTCCTTACTGTTAACTGTTGATCAGTTCTCTCGTCTGGAGCCAATTCTAACAGCATCAGGTCATGATTATCATAAACATACATTGTCATCGCGGGACTAGACTAATATATATTTTTTGAGGTCAATTGGATACCGGGAACTGCGTCAAAGTTACCTCGCAAGATTCCACCTTCATACATACATTGTAAGTAGAATAAAAGCTTTTATACAAAAAAAAATGAAATAAGAATTAAGTACTCATGGGCAAGGATTATTTTGGTATTATTCTACAATTATAAATTATGTAATAAACGTATATATTCCTGGATCTGGAACTTTTGCCTTTATAATATTCTTCTTGTTTGAGTGCCATCTTCTTGCACAGTTCGGCGATCATTAAGGCAACCTTAACTTTTGGCGCAGCGACTCTAAGTAAAGAACGGCAGCACTGGCGTAGTTTTTTCAGCCAGAATATTCTCCTTCGTGCTGCACTTCATCTTCTTTGTACGATTAATTGCACAAATTCATATTTGGTATTTCTCATGATATAACAGACATTCAAGTTTCCACTTTTTAACAGAATATAAGATTTCTATTTTCTTTTTTTTCTTTAGCATACTTAACATAACATATTTGTAAGGTAAATCTAATATCATTGAATTGTTGTATGAACAATACCTAGCTTAAAAATCATACAAAGGTTTGTGCTAACATTTTACAACACAAGCTAAGTTAGGCTCTGAAATAGCGTGGACGCATCAGGTTCAAATGTCACAAGAACCGGTTTCATGTTAATATCTCGTTTGCCATTGCTCAAAATGACCTTTGTTTTAGTAGAATTTTCTATATTTCGATAAGAAACGAATTTTTTTAGCATAGTACTGTCACTCGATTAGATGAAATCTCTTGGTCATTTGCCAGAAGCTTTCGCAGCCTCACATCTACTTGATCCCCAGAGATGTCAAGTTCCTTCTTTTTCAATCCTTTGCATAAGTCAGCGCTTTGTCAGTGCTATTCTTGATTGTATATATCTAACCGCACTCGTCATTGCGCAACTTTTATGCAAATTTTGCAGTTTGATACGGTTTTAGCAATTTATTAGGGCAACTATAAATCAGCAATATTTTTTTGCTACAGCGCTCAGCGCGCAACGATCTATAATTCGTTTATAATTGAGTGTACATTGTAAATCATACTAATATTATAAATGCGAAATTCTGTCTGTCTGTTGACCCGTCGTGTGGTATCCGGCTGAGTAGAATAGACCACCCGTATTTCTTACCGAGGTGTCGTAAATGGCGACTGAGGTAAATTTACCCGACGTGTGGTATCCGGTTGAGTAGAATAGACTATCCTCATGTCTTACCAGGGTGTAGTAAAAAGTAACTAAGGTAACTTGACGTCATGCATGTAGTCGGTCGTAAAATAGCTAGCAAAAACATGTTTATAACATGCTGTGCTGACTCCACTTACAGTGGAATAAGGGCAGGAGAATTATGACATATTATGCGAAACTCTGTCCGTTACGCTTTCATGGCTAATCGGCTAGAGCGATATTTATGAAATTTGGTACAATTGAAGCTTATATACCGCGCTAAATTATGGGATTAAAAAAAAATTAGAACATTGACTTAAATTTTAACCCCACTTTTTTACATTTTACTGCAACAATTTTAGTCCTTTTAATAGTTTTAAAACACTTACAACATCTTAGTCATTCTTCTCTTGCCCCATATCCCACTCTAAGTGGTGTTAGCAGAACAAATTCATTCAAATACAAAATATTCTTTATTCAAATAAACTCGTAAACAAGTGTTTCTGAATCGTCACCTCTACTGCTGATTCGGAAAGCTGTTCCTACCGAGAAGAGCCAGCGGAGAAAACTCAGCGGTTGCTCTTTTAAAAATATAATTCTTATTACTAGTTACATTAGTTAGTACTGTCTTATACAGGGTCGAAGAGTAGCTACATCCACGCATTTTTATCATCCAAGTATTCCTCAATAGTATAGTAGGCTTTCTGTATTAGCTTTTTATTAATAGTGTATTTAAATTGCTATGCAAAGCTAAAATTGATTGCGGAATTTTATTATAGAATCTTATACCCAAACCCACAAACGACTTACGTACTTTTTCAAGGCGCAAAGCAGGGGCCGCAAGCTTATGTCGGTTCCTACTTTGTCTATTATATAAATCACCAATTTTTTTTATAATTATGTATATTGCTATGCACAAAAATTGCTAAAAATATACTGTGAAGCTAATGTAAGAATACTATTTCCTTAAACTTCTCTCGCAGGGAATCACGCGGACTTAAATTGTAAATGCCAATGCAACATGTTTTATAGACCTGAACAAGCGATATAACACAAAAGTAATAATAAAATTATTTTGCTATAATCCGCGATGAAGTAAAATAGAAAATATATATAATGCTAAATGTAGAGTGGACAATCGGTTATCATACCTGGTGCATGCAGGAGTCGTAAAAAACACATGCACAAACCTCCACCACCGCCACCACGATACACAAGCACTATATACGTTCACTATCACAAACTCAACAATCGTTTCGCCCCGCAACCGAAGCATCATCAGGAGATAGACTCCACGACCAAAATCGCAAAGCGCAAAGCAAGGCTTTGCGATTTTGGTCGTGGAGTCTATCTCCTGATGATGCTTCGGTTGCGGGGCGATATAAATTTATAAACGCCTTGAAAATTTGTAGTCGGCTTGTTTTATACCCCTAAAATATCTTGATTGAATATTACCTTATTCCGAATCATTAGTGTTGCCATTAATTTAAGTTTCTTTTCGCTATAGTGTAAATATTTATATTCTGATGCATCGTGACTATCTAAAACATTATCTTAAGTGCTATATACTTAGATAGTAGACCTGTAGATTAGTCACAATCGATTTGTGGAAACAAAACACTTCAACGATGTACAACTTTGATTTATTTGCACAAAAATCAAATAACATTGTAAAAAATTCATCATCTTTATCCTGCCATTATCCCACTCTGAAAGGGGTCAGGACGTTATTATAAACATGTTACATGATTTGCCTAGCTAGTGTACCACTGGCCGCCTGCCTCACGTCAACTTACCTTAGTCGTGTTTTACTACAGCTCGGTAAGAAAGAGTGTGATCTATTCTACTAAACCTGTATCCGGTTTCATGACCGTTTCGTGACCACACGGTGAGTCAAATTATCTTAGTCGCCTTTTAGGACATCTCGGTAAAAAATGAGGGAGGTCTGTTCTACTCAGCCGGATAGGACACGGCGGGTCGACTTACCATAGACGCCTTTTACGACACCTTGGTAAGAAATTAGGGGTGGTACTATTCTATTCAGCCGGATACCACACGGCGTGTTAAAGTGGGTCAACCTTAAAACCTAGACATATACTGTCGCGAACTTTTATTTAGAAATTTGAGACGGGAACAATTTTGTAATATATGATTTTTGAATAACTACCGTTCAGTACGAATCACACTGCAATAGAATCACCGTTTACTACAGTTTTAAATTTTGTCGTTTGAGCAATATTTTTTATTACTGCTCCTCTCCTATTCATCTTAGCGTGATGTTATAGCCTATAGCCTTCCTCGATAAATGGACTATCTTACACTGAAAGAATTTTTCAAATCGGTCCAGTAGTTCCTGAGATTAGCGCGTTCAAACAAACGAACTCTTCAGCTTTGTATATTACTATAGATAAATCTTTTACGGTCAGCAATAAAATGTCTTCCTGCCATTTTATGTTGCTTGTCGGAAACTTGTGCATCTGGGTTGTATCCACGCAACAAAACAACAAAAACCGGCCGCAGCGTCGTCTTTTGCCCGTGTTACCAGTCTGACATGTTTTCCGCTAAGCGACAAGCTATAAATGGGATACTTGTGTTTATGCTTTAGGGAGACGTCTCAGGGTTGCCATTTAGGGATTTTGATTTCCTTATTTTTACAAAAGTAAGTAAGTAGCGGCCTGTTACTATCCCACTGCTGAGAATAGGCCTCTTCTCTCCTTTTTTGGAGAGAAGGTTTGGAGCTAAGACCTATCACACTGCTCCAATGTGGATTGGTAGGTTACACATATCTCCAGAATTCTCTAGAGACATGCAGGTTTCCTCACGATGTTTGCCTTTACCGAAAAGCGTGTGATAAATTGCAATTATCAATAAACTTTTACAATACATAATGAAAATATGATTTTGATGATAAAAGAAAATATATGTAATGCTTAATATAGTGTACTGTCTATTTTCGTACCCGATATATGTAGAATTTTTAAGAACTCACGCACTACCCACTACAATACACAAACTGCACATATTCACCACAACAATCTCAACAATCGTTACGCCTCGATGTAAGTAATGTCGATAAGAGTAACTATGTAATATTGTTTCTTATAGTTTCCAATATGTCTGTACTAATTATAAAGAAATTTTTAGAAGATCTTTAAATTAACCTAGCGTAGAATATTGTTAAGTTTTATTACAAAGTTAAGGGCCTGTTTAATAAGTTACTGATAAAGCTTCGGACAGTTAACCGACAAAAATAAACCAAGTTGTAAGTAGTGTCTCTAATAAGTTCATAATTAAAAAAAAAAATAAAACCGAGGCCATTTCGAAATAAGTATTTCAAAAGTGATGAGAGCATCATTTTGCTATAATCCTCGATAAAAGGAAATATATGTAATGCTAAATGTAGAGTGAACTATTCGTTCTCATACCTGATACATGCAGAATTTGTAAGAACTCATGCACTATCCGACACCGATGGCACAACAATACACAAGCACTGCACACATTCACCACCACATTCTCAACAATTGTTTCGCCCCGTAACCGAAGCATCGTCAGGAGATAGACTCTACGACAAATTTGTCGTATTATTTGTGGATTATAGCAAAATAATATTCTCATTACTTTTGTATTATGGACCTCCGCAAAGTAACGCCTAACTCTATAAATTAAATAAGTATTTGCTATCCAGTAGACAAACAAAATAACAGCCACATGGTCTACCTGTTAACTTATTAGGGACTTTAAGTGCTGAATAAGGCTATCAGAAACCTGAGAAACGCAATATTCCGAGATATGTGTCAGATATGTTCCGAATAAGCTAACTGACAGTTTATTGGTAACTTGTGAAATAGGCCCTAAGTCTAAACCAGACACCCATACCAACGTTATTGGACCGCTATTATAATAGTATAGTAGTTATAGTAGTAGTATAGTAGTATAGTAAAGTGTATAAATTTGAATGATTTTGGTATGGTCCGATTTTTTGGGGGTAAAATGTGAAGTTGTTTGGTCGTGCATACATCCGTTTATTTTTGAAAATAGTGTTCCCTCTTACTGTTTCTTCTCGGTAAGAATATTTTTCAAAATCAGCGTTAAAAAGTAAGTAGCGGCCTGTTACTATCCTACTGCTGAGAATAGGGCTCTTCTCTCCGTTTTTGGAGAGAAGGATTGGAGCTAACCTACCACGCTGCTCCAATGCGGATTGGTAGGTTACACATATCTTCAGAATTCTGTAGAGATATGCAGGTTTCCTCACGATGTTTTCCTTCACCGAAAAGCGTGTGATAAATTGAAATTACCAATTAGACACATAAGTTTTAACAGAAAACTTATTGGTGTCTGCCCGGGTTTGGACCCGTGACCTCATCGAAAGAGTCGCACGGTGTTACCGCTGGGCTACCACAGCTTATCAGCGGTAGCGTTGACGTAAGTGCTTTTAAAAGCGAATTTGAATAACGATTATTTTGAATTAGAATTGATCAATTAGGCGCTTAAGCTGTTATAGAACACTGCCTGTCCGGTGTTTGAACCCACGACCTCGTTAGGTGAATAAATGAATATAAAGAAATAAAATCGACTCACGTTACTAAGCTAATATCGACATAACTTGTAAAAGTGAAAACTGGATTAGTCACTTGTGTCGTGTATATTTTGTGCGTGAATATAGTAGAATGTGTTGTGTATAATGTGATGTATTGAATTTTTAGTGTAAAATTAGATAAATTAATAAATATGGCAACATTATACACACGGTCGTCCATCCCGAAGGTAAGTTACTTAATACTTGTGTTATGGGTGACCGACAACATAGCCGTGAGGTGTGCGGCTAAGTAGTGTTTATAACATGTGCTGACCCCACTTAGAGTGGGATAAGGGCAGAAAGATGATGAGGAGTTACAGGATTATCCTGTAAATCTTATCGAAAGCCGCACATGAATTTACATATATATAAAGATTAACTCATTAAATTATTAAAGATAGTCCGATATTGGAAAGTCGGATATACACTCTACTTTTGGCATTGCAGATTATTAAGATTATTTTAAATTTTAAATTAAATAAAAAAAAAATATTAAAATAAAATATTAAATTTTAAATTAATTATCCATTATTTTGTGATAACTTGTAATAAACAAATAATATGCATAGTTGCCTTATGAAACAATGTATTGGGGAAAGGTGGACGGATATCCGTTCATTTTGAGTTAATCGCAAACACACAGAACGACAGAGTTTGTTCTACAATATCTAGTGATAGATTAAAAAGTAATAAAGGTTCAGTAAAAGGTGTATTGAATGCAAAATATAAGTTTGCCGGCCGCATAACAAGTGGCCCCGTACGTCGACCCTGCAGTACACCATGAGTTACGCACATCCGATATATTTGCACACAGGGCTGCCATTTGTTACTTATTTATTTATTTGATTTTTTTCTGTTTTATTATTATTTTTTTTAATTACAATCTACCATTTTAACATGGCGAGGAATTTCCATTACGGGCTTTTGGCCAAGCAATGAAAAGTAATTAACTTATCCATTGAAAGAAATTTTCGGACCAAGCGGCATGTATTTAGTTTGTATTTTAACTACTGCTTTCTGTTAAAGTGTGTATGTGAGTGGGTGTATGTCTAACATTTTTAAGCTGTTATGTAGGGATTTCGGTATGACGTTAGAAGATAAGATTATCGGGATAGTTCGGACACAATTTACCCGCCATTGAGCTTTAATTTCTACTGAGAGGTCGGTGTATTTGGCGATTTTTTCAGTGTATGTAGTTTGAATGTGTGAGTGTTACGTAGGGCTATATCTATTAAGTATACTACGCTATTCTTTTTATTATGCAGTGTTATCTCTGGACGGTTGTGATGTACGGTTTTATCCGCAACAAGTGTTCGGTCCCAGTACATCTTATGAGTAACAGATTCCAGAATGACTTACGGTGTGTACTTGTAATATGCTGTTTTGTCTGTAATAAGTTTGTGTTTAAATGCTAGATATATGTGTATGATTTATTATTATTATTATCTTTAATTCTTCTACGCCTAACATGGTGGACGAAGCCATGCCTTTATTCGTTCTGGTTCTTTCTTTCATCCATCAT
Source organism: Morpho achilles (assembly GCA_947086495.1). Lineage (NCBI taxonomy): Eukaryota > Metazoa > Arthropoda > Insecta > Lepidoptera > Nymphalidae > Morpho > Morpho achilles. The sequence goes on along the minus strand of CAMTZB010000024.1, from coordinate 17,455,953 downwards.
CTTTCGCAACTAATGGATGGGATGCCCATCTAAAGCTATCATTTATCTAATGGGAATTCATTTTGCATCATTAGATCCTCAGCAATACAACTAACCATCCAACAACAATTTGTTGTAACAAAATCAAAATTGCGAGCCTTGTACACGAATAATTTCCTTAATTCTGAATCTTTTCGCATTTTATACGTTTACCACTTAACACTAGAGCTGGGACTTGTTAGAACATGAAAGCTTTATGGGATACAATCTATAGCAAAGCATAACGTGTTATGCCTTGAGTGAGACCCTTTTTTATATAAAGAAAAACCGTAATGTGTATCGTCGTTAGAGTGGAACGGAGAGAGTGCGAGTCTGTTTCGCACCATTGATATGTTATACCCAACATACATGATAGATCTATACTAATATATAAAGCTGAAGTGTTTGTTTGTTTGAGCGCGCTAATCTCAGGAACTAATGGACTGATTTTAAATCTTTTTGAGTGCATGATGTTGTTGATGTATAAGTGTAGATAGTGTTCTCCCGCAATGTATATATTGCTTCGCTTAAAAGCGTTGTAGCCGATTTATAGACTCTGGCACATCTGGCACGTGCAACAAGAGACGATATATCGGCTTTGGGCATTAAAATGGTTAAAACTATATTAACTAGTGCGTAACTAGTTTATTTATTTATTTATTTCGACAAATTTACAGGGCAACAGTCTCCTTTTGTATATTACGCTAAGTAAGCTTAAGTAAGTTACGCTTTAAAATTTTTGCTCGTCAAATACTCGATTTTTGATTGGTCGACAGATGACAGTAAGAACGCAACATGTGTTCGTTGATTTTAATAAAAATCGACTTTAAGGAATATATTTAAGGTTGAAATTTATTTGTATTTTGCCGGAATATGTATTATTTTACTAAAATATCAATTCTATTTCACTTAGGACGGTTTTTAATATGATATTTGTATGCAACTATGTATTTATAGGTATCATATTAATGACTCGCTACGTAAAAAAACATGTACACCTATGACGTCACTTATCCTTCTCATACCTGATGAATTCACGATAATCGTGCCATAGCTTGACGTCAATATATATTACTTGAAGATTTCAATATCATCACGATGATCATCGTGCAATAAGCGATGAGTTGATGTATTTAAAAAAACCCGCAATTTTTTTTTATAAAACGAGTAAAGGCTATTCAAGACTTCCTTAATAATGAAGTCTTATATACGTTTGTTTTTTCTTAATCCTAATATTCTGGAGTCTGGGTAAAAATGTAAAGTAACGGCTTGTTACAACACCACTTCTAGACATAGGCCTCCTCTCTTTGTTTCTAGAAAGAAGGGTTGGAGCTAAGACCTACCACGCTGCTCCAAAGCGGATTGGTAAGTTACACATATCCCATAATTTCTTTAGAAATATGCAGGTTTCCTCGCGATGTTTTCCTTGCACCGAAAAGCGTCTAATGAATTGCAATGATCAATTAGACACATAAGTTGGTGCCTGCCCAAGGTTTGAACTCGTGACCTCTCGAAGGAGTCACACGGTCTTAACGCTGAGCTATCACTCTCTAATTCTAATAGTATGTCGGGCATAAATAAACTTTTTATTTCTTACTACTTATAACCGCATTTTAATTTTCGAATAAGTAAGTTATGCATAACATTTTATGTAAAAACAGTATTTTGTCTATGCTATATATAAACCCGATATATTTACTAACTTCAAGGTGAAGTTGAAAAGCTTTAAATTTTGCCGCTTTAGCAATATTTTTTTTATTGCTGTTCCTCTCCTATTTATCTTAGCGTGATGCTATAATCTATAGCCCTCCACGATAAATGGACTATCTTACAATCAAAGAATTTTTCAAATCGGTCCAGTAGTTTCTGGGTTTCTGAAATCAAACAAACTCTTCAGCTTTATATATTAGTGTAGATAAACAAACATAAATTACTTAAATAACATAAATTACTTAAATAATTAATAGAATTAGGCGTTACTTTGCGGATTTCTATAATACAAAAGTAATAAGAATATTATTTCGCTATAATCCGCGATAAAACAAAATATATGTAAACGACAAAATCGCAAAGCTGCTTTGCGATTTTGTCGTGGAGTCTATCTCCTGAGGATGCTTCGGTTACGGTTCGAAACAATTGTTGAGATTGTGCTGGTGAATGTGTGCAGTGCTTGTGTATTGTTGTGTCATCGGTGTCGGGTAGTACATGAGGGCTTACAAATTCTGCATGTATCAGGTATGAGAATGAATAGTACACTCTACATTAAGCATTACATATATTTTGTTTTATCGCGGATTATAGCAAAATAATATTCTTATTACTTAAATTAGTTAAAGCCACGATAATCAAACCGGCACCTCCCGAGCTGTATATTTACGGCCCAGGAAGTCCGATTGTATATTGCGCTGTATTTTTCCGGTTAAATCCGAGATATATCAGACGTGCTCGACAAACGGTCGTTGTAATTCAAGAAGCGTTCTTTTATCACGTAGAGCACTTCAATGACACATTGTGTCATGGATAACAAGGTTTATGTTTACCTAAACATCGTAGCATAGTAGCATATTTAAGAATTTTTGTTTTTAACACTATGGACCAATAGGCATTGGAGCAGCGTGGTAGATCTTAGCTCCAACCCTTCTTTCCAGGAATGGAGAGAGGAGGCCTATGCTCAGCAGTTGCATAGTAACAGGCCTCTACTTTACTATGGATGCAATGTCTGAAATAAAATCTACACTAATATAATAAAGCTGAATAGTTTGTTTGTTTGTTTGAACGCGCTAATCTCAGGAATTACTGGACCGATTTGAAAAATTCTTTCAGTGTAAGATAGTCTATTTATCGAGGTAGGCCTGGCTATCCGGTTTAGTAGACAACCCTCATTTCTTACCGAGGTGTCGTAAAAGGCGACTACGGTATGTCGACAGATGGGCGTTGGAGATTTGTATTCATTATTGTTGAATAAAAACTTTAAAGGACAATAATACTACCAATATTAGTTAAAGGTGAAAGTTTCCGTCGTATGGTATGCGGCTGATGGAATAGACCACCCTCACTTGTTGCCGAGGTGTCGTAAAAGGCGACTAAGGTAAGTTGACGTCAGGCAGGCGGCCAGTCGTAAAGTATGTAACCAAATCATGTGACAACACTTAGAGTAGGATAAGGGGAGGATGATGATTTCCAGGAATAATTTAGCAATCTTTAGATTTTTTTGCGGATTATAGCAAAATAATTTTATTATTACTTTTGCAATCTTTAGATGTTTACTTTGTGGATCACTGAATTGTTAAGGTGTTTATTTTCACTTTTTATATTTTTAGCTTACTTATTGCTATTTTATAATTTGTTCCTTTTCTATTTATTTGTACTAGTTTAATTTTTTAAATATATATAGTTTTTAGCAGTATTATACAAAGAGTAGTTCCTGGATAACCGAGCCTCGGTCGGTAATTTTTTACAAAATTAAAAAAAAAACTTAAAAAAATAATAATGGGGTAGTTGGGGCTTGAGCCTATGTAAATATCTAGGAATCATTTCTCAAAGCTAGCCGTTCACCGAATAAACCACGCTGACTTGACATTTTATGGCAAAAATAGTGTTTTATATTCAATGTAAATTTTAGTGTTTTTTAATGCCCAAAAACAGGGATAAAACGAATTTATTTTTTTTTAAATAAAACCTGAGTAGATCCTTTTTTCTCTCCCAAAACCCCTACATGCTGAATTTTAAGAAAATCGTGAAAGAAATAAATATTCATACAAGATTTACTATGCATCTCTCATCGAGAGTTATATATTTGTACCGTTTGCAGTCGAGACCCTAGGGCTATGGAGTCAAAGTGCAAATTTTTTTTATCCGTTTTAACACCTCGGTTGATTGCCTCTTCAGGTGACAAGGGGACTGGCTCCTATTTCGCACAAAGAATCAGCTTAGCGATTCAGCGCGGAAACGCTGCCAGCATTCTTGGGACCATTCCAAGTGGGCATGATTTGTATAGTCCTAGCGTGTAAGTAATTTAAGATAGATATAACTTGTACATTTTTGCTGTAAATAAATAGATTAACTCATTTAAATAATAAGGGAAAGATAGAAAGTGTCTAAAATTCTTTTTTCATTATAATAAAATATATTTTTCTTATAATAAATCTTTTGTTTTATTGGTATGTCCGTATGTCCGTTACGTGAGTAGGCAGCATTTTCCTCAACTATTTAGGTTCGGCCTTGACCGATACATACCAACTGCTAAGCGGAAGGCCGTCTTGCATCTTTTTATTAATCTATTACTCATATATCAAAGGAAACTAATTTAGTACATAGTAATTATAAGATCACCATTTTAAACATGCAAATAAATTAAAATTTTTATTACTATTCGTCCAATGGTCATAAATTGACTAAACATGATAGGAATGTTTAAATTTAAACTATCGTGAGTAGTATTCATAGTTATTGTATAGAACCGGCTATACTCACGTCTTATTGTATCAGGTTAGCCCGACTAGTAGAACTGTAGTCGGGCTAACCCGATAGAATAGCCGCATAGCAAAGTCGTGAGTATAGCCGGTTCTATACAATATACTATGATAGGAATGTTTGACTGGCCCGTTGGCGCAGTGGGCAGTGACCCTGTCTTCAGCTCCGCGGGTCGAGTTGTTGGTCTTTGAGCCTGGGTGTATATTTGTATTAAAGTATGTATTTAAAAATATATAAGTATATATTCACCAGTTGTCTGTCACCCATAACACAAGTATTAAGTTACTTACTTTGGGGGCGGACGACTGCGTGTGTAAGTGTCCCATATATTTATTTATTATAATGTCATTTTACTTAAAGTTCAACTCAAATTTGAATTCCATACTAATACTATAAGTTGCTCCTGCCCTTATCCCACTCTAAGTGGAGTCGGTACAACATGTTATTAACATGTTGTCACATAATTTGGTTATGTATTTTACGATCGCCCTGCCTAACGTCAACTTATCTAAGTCGTATTTACGACACCTCGGTAAGATAGAGAGTGGTCTATTCTACTCAGCTGGAACCACATGGCGGGTCGACTTACCTTAGTCGCCTTTTACGACACCTCGGTAAGATAGAGGGTGGTCTATTCTACTCACAGGATACCATACGGCGAGTCGATTAACCTTAGTTGCCTTTTACGATGCCTTGGTAAGAAAAGAGGGATCTCTATTCTACTCAGCCAAATACTACACGGTTAAAATGCAAATATACACCCATGCTAGGACACGAACCTGCGACTGGAGCTGAAAGCAGATTCACCACCTGCGCCAACGGGCCAACAAAGAATGTTAATATATCAATATTTACAAAAGTAATGAGAATATTATAATATTCTCATTACTTTTGTATTATGAACCTCCGCAAAGTAACGCCTAATTCTATAAATTACATAAATATTTAAAAAAAAATTGCCTAAGTAGCCTTAAAGATGACCTAAAACCACAAATTCCTAGCTGACATTAAATATTTTATATGCAAAATCACGAACAGAATTTAATATGGATCTTAAAATTCGAAGGAGTATTGCTTGCGAATAAAATATGCGAGATTTTCCAATGTTAAACAAAAATGTTGATTTTCGTTAGACCCAAAATTACACGTAAAGACCCATAAATTAATATTAACATCAGTACCTGGGTGAAGCCTCACTCGGTAATTTTTAAAATGATGAAAAAACAATTAAAAGAAAAATTAAAAAAATAATAGGGCAGGTGGGGCTCGATCCTAGGTATTTTCACCTCTCTAGACCGCCCGTTCCCCAAATGAACCAACATGACTTTACGTTTGACAGCGAAAAATTGTGATTGTATTCAACGTAAATATATAAAAAAAATTAAAGCCCGAAAACAGGAATGAAACGAATTTTTTTTTAAATAAAACTTATCTAGATCGATTTTTCTCCCCCAAAACCCCCTGCATGCTGAATTTCAGGAAAATCTATATATATATATATATATATATATATATATATATATATATATATATATATATATATATATATATATATATATATATATATATATATATATATATATATATATATATATATACATATATATATATATATATATATATATATCATCCTCCTGCCCTTATCCCACTCTAAGTGGGGTCGGCACAACATGTTATAAACATGTTGTCATATGATTTGGCTGCGTTTTTATGACCGGCCGCCTGCCTGACATCAACTTACCTTTGTCGTATTTTACGACACCTCGGTAAGAGAGGGTGGTCTATTCTACTAAACCGGATACCACACGGTTGGTCAACTTACCTTAGTCGCCTTTTACGACACCTCGGTAAGAAATGAGGTTGGTCTATTCTACTCAGCCGGATACCACACGGCGGGTCGACTTACCTTAGTCGCCTTTTACGACACCTCGGTAAGAAAAGAGGGTGGTACTATTCTATTCAGCCGGATACCACACGGCGTATATATATATATATACACAATATTGACATACATATACATATAAACACATACAAGATTAACTCATTTCAATATTAAAGATTATAGACATATTTTTGAATCAGAAAATCAGATACCCTCTGAACTATGTTCCACTTATGAAAGATTGTTTAATCACCTTTCTCAATATCCTGTTTTTGCATTATTATTATGGCGAAAACGATATAAATCGTTGAAAAAGCAATCTACTCGTATCTACTCTATTTCTTTATTATCAAACTAGCGGCCTGCCCCTGCTTCGCACGGGTATAAAATATATATCCCATGTCAGTCAGTGTAAAAAAAAATGATTAAAATTAATCCAGTTGTTTTGATTTATTCATTACTGCCCGTGGCCCGCAAGCGTTAAATTTGGAGAAAAACAATTTCATCTCCCTATACCAAGACGATTTCCTACTATCTTTGGAATATCTAAACTCATATAGTACATTTTTACTTATTTACTTTTACATTTTACCTATGTATTTTATTTTTACAATTAATTACAGAATGTCTTTAAACAAACTGTAAAAGATTCGAAGTGCTATAGGGTGAAGCGCGGCGTCCTCACGGCATTTTAAATCTGTAATATCTCCGAAAATGTTCACTTGAATTCCATGCTGTAAACGGCCGTATTGATCTATATCAAATCAACAATTTATTTAAGGTACTCAATTGGATAAGGATTAATGCTGTATTGTATAAAAATTGCTTTGAACATAAGGCATCATTTAAAAAGTAAATGACAAAAACTGCTATTGTGGGTTATCCATAAAAGATAGATATATAACCATCGCGGACTTTTCTGTAGACCTTTTTAAGGTGTACAAATACTTAGTACATCATTTTGATAAATCTCGTATGGTTTAGCCTGCGTTTGCAATGTAAGCGGAAAAAAATGAAATTATTTACAGAAACCTCAAAAATTACAGTATTTCTCTACTTCGTATTGAATGTTATTATACGTACAAACCTTCCTCTGGAAACACTCTATCTATTAAAAAAACCGCATCAAAATCGGTTGCGTAGTTTTAAAGTTTTATGCGTACATACGGAAATATGGACTTTGTTTTATAATATGTAGTGATGAATATTTATGTACCCTAATAAACATATTATGCTATAGTTATGGCTGCCAACTATTCAAACTATTAATATTCAATGTATGTATGTATAAAGTTAGACAATTGCTGTCGCGGATATATATATATATATATCCGCGACAGCAATTGTCTAACTTTTAAGATTAACCCATTATAACCATTTTTATGATTATCAAATACTAAATTACGGTTTTATTGGTATAAATAAATAAATAAATAATATATGGGACACTTACACACACGGTCGTCCGTCCCCAAAGTAAGTAACTTTATACTTGTGTTATGGGTGACAGACAACTGGTGAATATATACTTATATATTTTTAAATACGTACTTAAATACAAATATACACCCAGGCTCAAAGACCAACAAATTAATTTACAGAAAATGTTGGCCCTTGGCGGGAATCGAACCCGCGACCCGTGGAGCCGAAGGCAGGGTCACTACCCACTGCGCCAACAAGCCAGTCAACAATTGGTAACAAAAACTTATCGCGTAAACAAAAAATTATTAAATTTCATTTAGTTTTCATTTAGTTAAAATTTAATTGTATACATACCCTTAATATCTGTATTTGGTCGTTACAAACTTATATGCTAGCCTAATAAAAAAGTTAATTATAGAGTAATAAAAAATATTTATGGACTTTACAGAAGATCAACAAAATGGCCTCCAAAATTTTATTACTACAGAACTTGATACGACTAACTAAGCAGTCAATCAACATTCTAGTTAAAATTTCCTCCAGTATTACCTTAGAATGTTGCCAGAATAAATATAAACTTCCCTAAGTTTAAATTAAAAGGATTTTATACGCATTTAAGTGATACAATTAACTAAGCAGTCAATCAACATTCTAGTTAAAATTTCCTCCAATATTACCTTAGAATGTTGCCAGAATAAATATAAACTTCCCTAAGTTTAAATTAAAAGGATTTTATTTAACAAGGAAAGGCCTAGATAAATTAATTTCAATGTCGGATTATAATAGATAAGACAAGTTTATGCAATTTAAGAGGAAAATCAGTTGAGTATTTAAGATTTTCACATTGCAAGGTTAAGATGCTTTAGGAAAAAGCCTTCTTTAAATAGGAAATCTATCAAATGCGTGATTTCTGTAATTAAGGATAAAAAATATCGTTTATTCTGATTATATTTCCACCAGATTTCTCAAGATCTTAGGTGCTCCAAGGAGAAACAACGCCTACGAATTTTTACTAATACTTGAAACATACTCAATTTTATGCAAATAACAGACATTTAAGAACATTTTGAATCGTAGGAAAAGTTTAGTGACTTTAGGGTGCATTTAGAAATAGAAATGGTTTAGAAAAGGATATCAGATTTTTATTACTTATGTTTGTAACGGATATACTTCATATGACATTTGTGTAGTTGTTAAAGCGGAAGTGAGGATTTCTTAGTGCATAGAGTTATTACACTTAGAATAGGATGCTATAGACAATAAATTTATACATAATAAATTTAAAGAGGGTGAATGATACTGTGTACTTCATCTTTGTCTAATCTCACATAAAAAAGAGAGACAGAGGGTTTCAGGAGATAAATCGATCTAGCTAGGTTTCATTAAAAAAAATGTCGTTTTACCCCTATTTTCGGACACAAAAACTAATAAAATAGAAAAATAATAAAATTACCTAGCAAGTCTCGGTCACCCATTACCAATTAATTAACCAAAGCAACAAAAATCAACAAAGCATTAATTTATCAAACTACAATCACACAGACAAGCGCGCAGATAAAATAATATTGTCTATTATCTAACATGTATTATCTGTGTCAATTTGACAAATGACAAAACAATGTACATAAATTTATCACTTATGCGATAATGTTAATCAATTTGATAAATAATTTTATTAAGAATAAGATTTTTCATATTTAACCTATATATAGGTTTCAAACCGAGTAAATTATATGTAATGGAATCAGGTATAGAGAAAAAATTGGGGTTTTATAAAAGGCTAAAGAGAGACAATGGGTCCAAAATCACCTTAATGCATATTTGATATGAAGAAAGGGGAATCGTGTATGTTATTCTTCAAATATTTCAGCAAATCTTCCAAAATCATGTAAATACTTGCAATTTCTATATTTTAACTCCATTTAAAAAAAATTAAGAACAAACTGTAGAAAAACAAATAAATTGTAAATATTAAAAAGAGGCTGATACAAAAAGCCCACTATACTATTGAGGATTACATTAAATTAAATTCACAGTGATTAAATCTGTATTTAATATTTTTTATTTGTTGAAACTCCAAGACTTAAACACATAAAACAAAATTTTCATTTTCTCAATTTTAATCATTTTGGATATAGCTAGGTTTGAATCTAAGCCCCTCAATTATAACATTGTTGTCTTCTAGAATCCTGCCTTTTCATTCTTCTTCTTCTACTTTCTCAACCGATGGACCTCCACTGCTGAACATAGGTATCCTTAAGGGATGTCCACAACCCACGATTTTGTGCCGCTTGGAACCAGCGGCTCCCCGCGACCTTTTTGTCGTCGATCCACCTCATTGGGGGTCTACCGACGCTGCGCTCCATTCTAGCAACATAGGACCCCAACGCCCATCGGTTCTACTTACTACGTCTACTCTTTTGGTTTAAAATCTGTTATTTCTTTAATTTCCAGGCCATGCGGGGGTGGTGCGCGCGGTGGAGCGGCTCGGGGCGCGCGCGGCTGCGGTGGCTGGCGGCGCTGGTGTGCTGGGGCGCGCTGGCCGGCCTGGCGCTGCCGCGGCTGCAGCCGGCGCCGCCGCGGCAACGCCCCGCGCCCCCCGCCCGCCTCCTGCTGCAGTCCGAGGCGGCGTCCACCCCGGCACCGCTGCCCTCCACCCCGGTGACCGGCGCCCGCCCCGCCACCGACACCAGGGTGCTCACCGAGGATGAGCTGCGCGCCGACGCCGAACGCCGCCTCCCATCCCTACCCCTCGCCTACTGGCACAAGCACAAAAACGACAAGAACAAGTTCTACAAGAAGAAAGACTGCGCCCCCTTCCCGTCGATATACGACCTCGAGTTCCACAACACGTACTGGCAGACGCTGCGTGCTAAAGCGGACGTCTTTCATTTCTACGGCGCCTACCTTGACGCACGGAACACGTCGCGCATAGGGCCAGCGGTGCGAGTGCTCGCCGTACACGACCGTATTAAGCCCACGTTGACCACGCACTGCCAGCTTTGGTTTGAAGAGCGCGAGGCCCCCGTCGTGGTCCGCAATCTCGAGTACAAGTACGTGTGGAACAGCAAATGGGGCAACTACAGGGATGGGGTGCTCCAGCCTTACTTGCTGGCTTGCGTCTTGCCCGCTGAAGTGCGCCATCTGGTCCCCGCTTCGGTGTCCATCGTGATGGACCCTTGCGACCGCGCTACTAACAACCTCCGAGTACACTACGACCGCCCTCAGCCGCCTGCCGTTCAAAAAGAGTTCGCCGTCTGCGTTAAAGGTCTAGATTTCTTACACGAGGACTTATCAGTGCGTCTCGTCGAGTGGATAGAGATAATCCGCCTTCTCGGCGCGGACAAGATATTCTTCTACGAACTCCAAGTACACCCGAACATTACAAAAGTTTTGAACTATTACAACAATCTAGGTGTTACTGAGCTAACGCCTATTACCCTTCCCGGCGGACAGCCGAACTTGCCTGGTCTCCAGCACATGTATTTAAAAAAGAAAACGACGCACAAACGGCAGATGGAGCTCATACCGTACAACGACTGCCTCTACCGGCACATGTACCAGTACAAGTGGTTAGCGTTGCTCGACATCGATGAGGTCATCGTGCCGCTGGAGGATAACGACTGGAGTGGATTAATGAAGCGGATATTGCCGCTTTCCGAGCCAGCAGCCGGTAAGCCGCCTCGTTCATCGTACCACGCCTCGAATCTTTACTACCTGGACTCATTGCAACACGAGCACAGTTGGGAGGAGGGTATACCGCGGTATTTGCACATGTTGCAGCACGTATATCGCACGCGCAACTTCACTAAGCCGGGTCAGTATGTGAAAGCGTTCCATGCGACGGAGCGGGTGCTGGCTCTTCACAATCACTTCCCGCTGGCGTGTCTCGGCGGTGCTTGTTCCTCGTACGCGCTGGAGACCCAGCACGCCCGGCTTCAGCACTACCGCGCTGACTGCGTCACGGCGCTGAGTAAGACCTGTGCTGAGCTCCGCCAGCAACCGGTCCGCGACACGGCGCTGTGGCGCTGGCGGGAGCCGCTGGTAGCCGCTGCGAACGCCGCGCTGATGAACCTAGGATTCCTACCGCCTCACCGGTGACCATTATATTCGACCGCTGATACGCTTAGTCCCTAAAACCTATTAAATGCTAGTATTAAACGAATTTTTTATAGTTATATCGAGTTTTTATTTCGATGGCTGATAGGTTTTATTTCTGGAATATTCCTTATATAACTAAATAACGGAATTTGTTACAAACTGTTTCGAATCGTTTACGATTGTTTATTTAGACAACAGTACATGTGATCGCTTAATGGTAGTGGAATTAAGTATAATTCAGTATTTTAAAGTTTATTTCGTGTCTAATTATAAAGCTGTTTGCGAACGTAAATGATATGATTCTTGATATATATTTTATGTATAGATTAATTATTCCTAATGCAAAAACTGTATCTACTTATTTGAGAAGTTATCTAAATTTTTAAAATACAAAGTTATCCATCAATCCGATACGTTAATGTACGATGTTAACGTTATCTATTAATCAAAAGAAATCAAAATTATCTTTATACAAATCATCACTTATAAGCACTCTTGAATGGAGCTAAATCTTGAACTAAACCGAAAAGAAAATCGGCAATAAATATTTCATAATATTTCTTTATCTATATTTATTATTATCATTAATGTTGCGATAGTATATTAAAATAAAGTGCTAAAATTAGGCCTAACTGTTACAGAAACCAAACAAAAATAAAATAATCCTAACTTTTTTCTGATCAAATTTCATGATAAATATTGTAAACTTTCTATGGGAATGTGTTAGAATAATATTTATAATAGTTTATGCCTCAAACGGAACGTATCAATTAACAATTGTTACTTTTTTTTTTAATAACCTATACAGCGCTGGATTCCAACGTTTTTAGTATAAATACGAAAAAATACGTTTACCTTTCGTTAAATTACGTTTTTGTGAACATAATACTTTAAAATATGTATCTTAAAATATATTAGCCTTCTTTTATTTACAATAATGTTCAAGTATGTAAGGTTAAAATCCACACTACTATTACCTATTAACGGTTTCTAATACTTCATTTTTAAATACTTAATTCCTGACTTTTTTTTACCGAATATTTAAAATAGAGTAAAACCTCTTTTACTTTTTGTTTTAAAAAATAAAAGTATTTGTTCTACTGTCTATGATATTGTATGAGTTATTTTACTTTATGTTCTATTTAGCGCAAATTAGGTGCAAATACTGTACCAGTTGTTAAAGATAATTGCCACTGAATACTGCATATTTGCATAATGCAATATTCATAGCTTATGTTAAAACCGCGACCTTTCCTTTAAAAGGATGTGCCTTAATTGCTGCGAGGTTTATCTAAATTAACCAACGCCTATAATTTAATGTAAAATAACGTTATATGTGTATATATTTTTAAACGTAACATAAATAATGAGTTACATGCATAAACAAGCTTTTTACAGATTAAAAACGGTACTTCTCAAAAATTTATGGCCATTAATCTATAATTAATTTAATATAAAAAAAGTTAGCAATTAAAAAGCGAATTAAACTATTTTGCCCAGGTAACAATTATATAATTCCGTTAACAAAGAGTGCAAAGAAATTAATAGTTATACTATAAATTTCTTTTATATCAATGATAAAGTGTTTTTTTCATGTTTTACGAGAAGTATTATTCGTTGAAAAGAGATATTTATTCCTATATAACATTTTGTATTCCTTTAAAATATCTTTTACATTTCTATCTTTAATCTATGCTCAATTTTATTCATTAAAATAATAATAGACTAATTTTTGAAACGATATGTTATCTATGGTTATGTAAATGTTTTATACGCTCAAAAGTGCATCCTTTTCGATGAACGGTCGATAGTTAAGTAAATAATTATAAATCCTATATATATGGTAATCGAAAGTAATAAAAGACTTTGCATTTTATACGAATATAATTTGTATGTAAATAAAAAAGTGTTGTTTGAAATAAAATTGTAAATATAAGAAACTCTAGTTCTTTTATTCATTACCTACCTAATTATATTCTTCATACATATTTACTTCGAAGACGCCGTGTGGTGTCCGGCTGAGTAGAATATACCAACCTCATTTCTTACCTAGGTGTTGTAAAAGGGGACTAAGGTACGACGACCCGCCGTGTGATATCCGGCTGAGTAGAATAGACCAAGCTCATTTGTTACCGAGGTGTCGTAAAAGGCGACTAAGGTAAGACGACCCGCCGTGTCCTATCTGGCTGAGAAGACCACCCTCTTTACCGAGGTATCGTAAAATACGACTAAGGTGAGTTGACGTCAGGCGGCCGGTCGTAAAAACGCAGCCTTATCATGTAATAACATGTTTTAACATGTGCCGACCCCACTTAGAGTGGGATAAGGGCAGGAGGATGATGGTGATATTTACCTCGACGAAATGTCATTTATCTCTACAATTTAACATCTGTATCTATAGTCCCATCGACTACACCCAACGTTTATAGAATTAGGCGTTACTTTGCAGAGGTCCATAATACAAAACTAATGAGAATATTAGATAATATATACTTATTAGTTTTGTATTATGGACTATACGCGGATTATAGCAAGATTGCTATAATCCGCGATAAAAGAAAATATATGTAATGCTAAATGTAGAGTGTACTATTCGTTCCCATACCTAATACATGCAGAATTCGTAAACACTCATGCACTACACACAATAATCACACATGCGTAGGGAAATATTAATAGCGCGTTGTCCATTAATGCGTTTTTTACTTCACTTTATTATTTTATAATTCAAAGTATATTAAATTTACTATCTTATCATGATTAGAAATAATAAAGGCAGTAACGCCTTAATTCCTGAATAAGCCCGCCATTGCAAATTATGTTGTTTTTTTAAAATTCAATATTGCTATTAAAATATAAATATACAATTGCTATTAAAAAAATAAGTAGGCGTTTGTTTGCAATACAGAGACTTCAAACAAACACCTACTATAATACGATAACCCGCTGCACGTACTGTCGGGGGCGGGAATGCGTGCTATTGACGAATACGGAAAGCATCGCGGACAGACGTCGGGTCCCTCACGGCATTCCAGATATGGATGTGCCGGACGGAGAATGCACCGTCTGCGACGCGTTAAGGCGTAGTGTTCCAGTAGGGTGCACATCAGAGCCATAGATTCTGATAGCGATGTCGATCTGATAACATAATGTATGGGGACTTCTTATATTACTACGAAAGCACTTCGATAGCGCAGAGCAAACGATCAGTGGCGCCATCTAGTTTTGAGTGCGGCATCAGGTGTTCCTAGTACGTTGTGTTACACTACTTATTTTTAATAGCAATTGTTGATATCATCTCTATTTCCTAACAAGCCGTAACTGCAACTTTGTTGGCTTTAACTTTAAAGGGTTAAAAGTGTCAATTATGTTATATATATGTTATATAGTATATTTTTCCCGTTTCTGAAAAAGAATAGGAATTTTTTATCCTCTATGTTAGCCCACTATACAAGCTTCAATTTTACCAAAATTTAATAAATATATTAGGTAAGCCGTAAAATGGGAACAGTCTTTCACTTAAAATATAATATTATTTAGATATAACTTTATCAATCTAATCAACTTTTATTTATATACAAATGAAACTATCATATTTAAGATTTAAACTTAACATTATAACATTTGTGCTTTATGACATCAAAATTTTTAAAGGTATTCGTGGAAACGCCTACATATTTTCTAATAGCAATTACTCAGAAACTCGTTTTGCTACGTCGGAAAACAAATTCTTTATTTCTAAATATATTAATAATACGACATAATTCAACAATAAACCATTTAAATCTTACATTGCTATAGTATGGTTTTACTTTATTATTTTTTGAAAAAGTAATAAAAATATTATTTTTCTATAACGATATTCGCGATAAACAAAAATATATGTAATGCTATATGTAAAGTGTATTATTAATTCTCGTACTTGATTAATGCAGGATTCGTAAATACTAATCAAATCAAATAAAAATAATCTCTATTCAAATAAGCTCTTTCAAGCACTTTTGAATTGCCAAGGATCAATATGGTTAATGAAGCTACAACTGCTTCGGAATCTTGCTCTTAGCGAGAAGAACCAGAAAGAAACTCGGCGGTCAATCTTTTAAACCTTTTCAATTTACCTTATAAAACCGCAGTGTATGAAGCTGAAAGGATTATCAAATCCAGGCATTTTTATCATCCAAATAATCTTCAATTTTGTAATATGCTTTACGTATAAGCATATCTATTCTTAATTTAAACCTTTCTGTAGACTGGTCTAGTATTGATTGCGGAATTTTGTTGTAGAAGCGAATACCGAGACCATTAAATGAGTTGCAAATTCTGCTGAGTCGCGATCCAGAAATCACAAGCTATTTATGACCTCTCGTATGTCTATGATATACATCAAACGCCCTGTCAACCAGCAATAACACAACAATACACACATTTACTAACACAATCTCAACAATCGTTTCGCGCTAATAATCGTGAGTAATACAAATTATAGTTTAGTTCCTAGCATTTCGGCTTTAAGATCAGCCCAACTTAACAATGTTTTATTGACTTGTGATCGCCAAATACTTCAGTAACACATTTTCTCTAATCGCGGATTATGGAGAAATAATATTACAATTACTTTTATATATTTATCTTTGAAAAAAGCTGTGATGGCCTAGCGGTGCGACCGTGTGAATCTCTAGAGACGATCATGGGTTCAAACCCGGGCAGACACCAATGAGTTTTTCTATTAAAACTTATGTGTCTAATTGATAATTGCAATTTATCACACGCTTTTCGGTGAAGGAAAACATCGTGAGGAAACCTGCATATCTCTAGAGAATTCTGGGGATATGTGTAACCTACCAATCCGCATTGGAGCAGCGTGGTAGGTCTCAGCTCCAATCCTTCTCTCCAAAAATGGAGAGAGGAGGCCTATGCCCAGCAGTGGGATAGTAACAGGCCGTTACTTACTTATTTATCTTTGAATAAAGTATCTTTAATATATACAAATAGATATGATTACACCCATTAGTATTTTGAACATGTAACAATTGTCGGGTTGGACCACAAAAGGCGTGGTGATTTAATCTTTATTTACACAGGGCTGGCATCGAATTTTCATAATTAATTCTATTAATATTTAATCATCTTCATGCCCTTATCCCACTCTAACTGGGTTCGGCACAACATGTTTTATGCTGCCACTTGATTTGGCTGCGTTTTTACGACCGGCCGCCTGCCTGACGTCAACTTACCTCAGTCGCCTTTTCGTCACCTCGGTTAGAGGGCCAGGGGAAGAAAGGGGGCAAGAAAGAGGGAGAGGGTCTATTCTACTTCAAATTCAAATTCAAATTCAAAATATTCTTTATTCAAATAAACTTGTAAACAAGTGCTTTTGAATCGTCAACTCTACTGCTGGTTCGGAAAGCTGTTCCTACCGAGAAGAGCCAGCAAGAAATTCGGCGGTTGCTCTTTTAAAATATAATTCTTAATCCTATTTACATTAAGTCGTTACTGTCTTGTACAGGTTCAAAGAGAGCTATATCCACACATTCTTATCTTCCAAATAATCTTCAAGAGTATAGTAGGCTTTCTGTATCAGCCTCTTTTTAACAGTGTTTTTAAACTGATGTAATGGCAAAGCTGAAATTGATTGCGGAATTTTATTATAGAATCTTATACCAAAACCCCACAAACGAATTACGTACTTTTGCAAGGCGCAAAGCAGGAGCCGCAAGCTTATGTCGGTTCCTGCGTTGTCTATTGTATACATCACCTAAACCGGATACCACACGGTGGGTCAACTTACCTTAGTCGCCTTTTACGACACCTCGATTGCTAGTGAATTATATAAATAATAATTTGATTAAAATAAAAAACGACAGCCCTAAAGCCTACGCCCAAGTTAGTGCGGTCAGGTGAACAATGAGGAAACGTTGACAGACAGATTTAGCGACGGTCAACCTGATACGTAATTAACTATTCACATAAACAACATATTGTTTTTAACGTCTTCGCTGCGACGGACATCATATCTGATCCTCGTAACAGTAAGTGCTAACTAAGATTTTTATTCGCTTTATTTTAGTTTAACCGTACAAAACCTTACCATATATACCATACAATCATGCTGTAATCCGCAAAAAAGCCAGGATTTTATCGTGGATTATAGCAAAATAATATTCTCATTACTTTTGACTTCTTAGGACTCAATTTTGACCCAGTTTGACAGATTTGAACTGACAGATTTCATTAAAGCGGTCACAATATCTTTGACATTTAAATGAGTTAATCTTAGTTAGTAAAGTAATTTAAATAACGATTCATCATCCTCCTGCCCTTATCCCACTCTAAGTGGGGTCGGTATAACATGTTATGATCATATATTCACATGATTTGGCTTCGTATTTTATGAGCGGCCGTCTGCCTGATGTCAACTTACCTTAGTAGTATTTTATGATACCTCGATAAGAAAGGTGATCTATTCTACTCAGCCGGATACCACACGGCGGATCAACTTACCTTAATCTATTTAAATACGACACGTCGGTAACAAATAAGGGTGGTCTATTCTATTCAGCTAGATACCACAGGGTAGGTCAACTAACCTTAATCGCCTTTTACGACACCACGATAAGAAAGAGGGTGGTCTGTTTTATTCAACCGGATACCACACGGCGGGTCAACTTCCTTAGCTGTTTTACGTCGGTTAGAAATGAAGGTGGTCTTTTCTATTCAGCCGGATACCGGATAGAATTGATTTAGACCAGAAAATAAGGTAAGCTTAACAAAATCATTTTAAATATGAGCAATTACATATTTAATGTCAATATTATGTTGCAGCAAATATGTTTACTTCGTCATTAATTAATTAACTTATTTATTCATTTCATGTTAATTGTTTTTCTAATATTTAATGAGCTAACGATTTTATTGTGATTGTAACAGTAATTGGATTTATGATAACAAGAATGAAAGACGTGTGATATCCGGCTGAATAGAATAGAATACCTTCCCTCTTTCTTACTCATAAAAGTATGTCGAAGGGTCCCTATTGGTTTTAAAAAACTCTTAAGCCAAAGACAAGCTGCTTTCAAAATATATTTTTTACAACTGATTACAATCTTAGTATTCTTTTACATAAAAATGATATAAAAGATTAAATTATTTTTATTTCTTTAAATCCGTTTTCAAAATTAAATAGACTCATAGAAGTTTGAAGCCAGGAAGAAAATATACTTATTAAAAAATATATACTTATTAAGTATATCTTATTCCGTTTGGTATCCGGTTGAGTAGAATAGACCTTTAGACAGGAAAAAACCCCTTATACCGACCCCGGGTACCGCCGCCCGATGGGGACAGGTGGCGGTTATGTCGGACTCGCACCGACTAAAACGACTTGTGTGCTCCACCACGCTGCCGATGGCAAGGACAGGGTATCATTGTATACATTACCCCCATCCCCGCTGACAACTCTGATACCAGAGAACACCTCCTCCGGGTAGGGACCCCTCGAAAGAGCAGCCCCCCTCCGCTATCCGGAGCATCGGGAGCACCAGATGCACCGACCTCGGGGACCTCTAAGCCAGACGTCCGATATACCCCGTTGGGAACGTCCGAAGGTCCCCTGAAAGGGCGGCAGACGATGCGATTAGGCAAGTCGCTATCACCTGGACTGTCCAGCAGTAGATTGGATCCAGAACAAAGTTCCCGGACAGAATATGAGCAGTTACATATTTTATGTCAATATTATGCAGCAAATATGTTTACTTCGTCTATTCTACTCAGCCGGAATATAGAATATAGTTGCGGAATCAACTAGTATAGTATAATCATGTAATAAAACAGCTGCAATACCGGGTTGTAGATCTGGGGTCGAGGATAAGCCGCGACCTCCAACCCTCGAGATATCGTTACCAGGGAACTAAAAACACTGCACGAGAGTCATTTAATATTAATGATGCGATAAACTAACTATATGGTAATAATGACTAATCTGCGAGACTGTTTTTCACATGTTCTCTTTATGCTCTAGATCAGGGCTTTTTAAAGTTTTGTTATTCACGACCCCATTTATGATTGCGAGTTTCTTGACGACCCCATACAAATATAAAAGAAAAATAAAATAATATTTTCTGATGATTTATTTATTATGTAACTAGCGGCCTGCCCCTGCTTCGCACGGGTAAAAAATATATATCCCAAGTCACTCAGTGTAAAAAAAAATGATTAAAATCGATCCAGTAGTTTTGATTTATTCATTACTGCCCGTGGCCCGCAAGCGTTAAATTTGGAGAAAAACAATTTCCTCTCTCTATACCAAGAAGATTTCCTGCTATCTTTGGAATATCTAAATTCGTATAGTACATTTTTACTTATTTATTTTTTCATTTTCCCTATGTATTTTATTTTTACAATTAATTACAGAATGTCTTTATAAACAACATTCACAGCTTTAAACAAACTTTTAAAAGAACGACACATAGCTGGTAAATGCAAAGTGCTATAGGGTGAAGCGCGGCGTCCTCACGGATTTTTAAATCTGTAATATCTCCAAAAATGTTCACTTAAATTACATGCTGTATACGGCCATATTGATCTATATTAAATCAACTATTTATTTAAGGTACTTAATTGGATAAGGATTAATGCTGTATTGTATAAAAATTGCTTTGAACATAAGGCATTATTTTTCGTAAAAAGTAAATGACAAAAAGTTCTATTGTGGGTTATCCATAAGAGATAGATATATACCATCGCGGACTTTTCTGTAGACCTTTTCAAGGTGTACAAATACTTAGTACATCATTTTGATAAATTTCGTTAGCCAGCGTTTGCAATGTAAGCGGAAAAAAAATTTAGTTATTTACAGAAACCTCAAAAATAACAGTATTTCTCTACTCCGTATTGAATGTTATTATACGTACAAACCTTCCTCTTGAATCACTCTATCTTTTAAAAAAACCGCATCAAAATCTGTTGCGTAGTTTTAAAGTTTTATGCATACATAGGGATATATGGACAAACAAAGAATGTTTTATACTATGTAGTGATATACATATGAAAATATATAGTTTTAGAATTAGTTTTGAAACATAAAAAAAATCTTAAATTAAAAATTGGACAAAAAGTTATAAAATTGTATTTATTCATCATCTTCCTGCCCTTATTCTTTTAGTGGGGTCGGCACAACATGTTATAAACATATTGTCACATGATTTGGCTGCGTTTTTAAGACCGGCCGCCTGCCTGACGTCAACTTACCTCTGTCGTATTTTCGACACCCCGGTAAGAAAGAGGGTGGTCTATTCTACTAAGCCGGATACCACAGGGTGGGTCAACTTACCTTATTCGCCTTTTACGACACCTCGGTAAGAAATAAGTTTGGTCTATTCTACTCAGCCGGATACCACACGGCGGGTCGACTTACCTTAGTCGCCTTTTACGACACCTTGGTAAGAAATGAGGGTGGTACTATTCTATTCAGCCGGATACCACACGGCGGATAAACTATATTGTATTTATTATAGTTTCAAAAATAAAAGTGGATTATGACCGTCTTAATTCGCTCGAATATATTCAAGTAGTTGCGTGATAAGTATTAAAGTAAAAAATTCTGCCGCGACCGCAGAATTACCGTACCATGCCCATAGCAAATACCAAACCCATAGCAAATACCAAACCCATAGTTGGAGAAGCCCTACTCTAGATCATTGTTTCCCAACTTTTTTGTGCCATGCCCCACTTTAACCTTACTTATAATCGACGAGACGTGGAGTCTATCTTCTGATGATGCTTCGGTTGCGGAGCGAAACGATTGTTGAGTTTGTGATAGTGAACGTATGTAGTGTGTATTGTGATGGGGGTGGTGGAGGTTTGTGCATGTGTTTTTACGAATCCTGCATGTATCATGTATGATAACCGATTGTCCACTCTACATTTAGCATTATATATATTTTCTATTTTACTTCATCGCGGATTATAGCAAAATAATTTTATTATTACTTTTGTATTGTGGATCTCTGCAAAGTAACGCCTAATGCTATAAACTATGGAAATAAGCAAAATAAACAAAATTTGTGCGTAAAATTGTTGTGTAAAATCGAGAGATATATAAATAGTATATTTATATTTATTTATTTATTTATTTATATATACATAATATACTTGGCATATACGGGCTTTCATGCCATAGGAGCTCTGGCAGGCTTTTCCGTCATTGTTCTCTTAATGATACCATCAAAAGGGCTCTTGCCATCATCGACATTCCAGCTGTTCTCGAGCCTTCTGGGATATGTCTGGATGATGGCAAGAGACCAGACGGCTTGACGCTGATTCCTTGGGAACGGGGACGGGCCCTAATGTGGGACGCAACATGCGTTGATACGTTAGCCTCGTCCCATATCAGGGAAACAGCGTCAAGACCTGCGGGGGAAATGGCCGAATCCGGCAAACGGCGGAAGTATGCATCTCTCATCGAGAGTTATATATTTGTGCCGTTTGCAGTCGAGTCCCTAGGGTAGTCAAAGTGCGAAATTTTTTTTATCCGTTTTAACACCACGGTTGATTGCCTCTTCAGGTGACAAGAGGGCTGGCTCCTTTTTCGCACAAAGAATCAGCTTAGCGATTCAGCGCAGAAACGCTGCCAGCATTCTTAGGACCATTTCGCGTGGGCATGATTTGTATAGTCCTAGCATGTAAGATCTATTCTAATCTAATAATATCTTATTTCTTTAATTCCGTTATTAAATTAGACTCATAGAAGTTTTTTGAATCTATTAGTTTTAAAAATATCTTAAGTCAGCAAAAAACTCTTTTCGGAATATAATTATAACTGATTACAATATTCTCTTACAATAAAATTATATAGAATATATTATTATAACCAACTTCTTTAATTTCGTTATTAAAATAAAATAGATATTCAAATTCAAATTCAAAATATTCTATATTCAAATAAACTTGTAAACAAGTGCTTATGAATCGTCAACTCTACTGCTGGTTCGGAAAGCTGTTCCTACCGAGAAGAGCCAGAAAGAAACTCGGCGGTTGCTCTTTTAAAAATATAATTATTAATACTATTTACATTAAGTCGTTACTGTCTTGTACATGTTCAAATCTTCAAGAGTATAGTAGGCTTTCTGTATCAGCCTCTTTTTAACAGTGTTTTTTAAACTGCTGTAATGGCAGTGCTGAAATTGAGTGCGGAATTTTATTATAGAATCTTATACCAAAACCCACAAACGAGTTACGTACTTTTGCAAGGCGCAAAGCAGGAGCCGCAAGCTTATGTCGGTTCCTGTTTTGTCTATTGTATACATCACCTATCGTTTTATAAAAAGTAATATAAAAAGTAGATTATAATGTAATTTAATTCAGTTCATTTCCGCCTACGTTTAATCGAGAAATGTCATCGGCACAGCCAATTACGATCGCAAAGAAGGATGTCGGGTCACGGCCGAGTTATCTTCTGCAAATAGGTTATTAAGCACTTAATGCACTTTACCTAATTAGTAATGTGTTTGTACTTTGTCAACAGGGCACAGGGCGAGCGTGTTTACTGTTGAAGGAAAATTTTCTACCCCACATACGTGATATCGCGGCCCCGCCCCGCTGCGTACCTTGTCTTATATAGTTCGAACACTCCCCGATCGCTCATACTGTTCCGGACTTTCATATCATTAACACAACACAACAACTACATCAAAATGGCCAGATTCCTAGTACTCTTCGCTGCCTGCTTGGCTTTGGTAAGTTATAAGCAAGTTTTATTTCGTTTAACTTAAATAGACCCATAGAAGATTGTCAAAGCGTGGTTTTAAAAATCGCTTAAGCCAGCAAGAATATGTTTTCAAAATAATTCTTATAAATAATTAAAATATTATATATATTCTCTTAAAATAAAATTATGTAGTAGGTATTATTAGTATGTCATATTTTTAAAATGCGTTATTAAAATTAAATAGACTCATAGAAATTTGTCGTATCGTTACTATTAATTTAAAAAATCGCCTAAATCAAAAAAAATCTTTATATAGAAGATATAATTATATGAAAATTCTTTAATTTCGTTATTAAAATTAAAAAGACTCGTAGAAGTTTGTCGAAGCGTCACTATAAGTTTGAAAAATCGCTTAAGCCAGCAAGAATATGTTTTAAAAATATAATTATTATAAATAATTACAATATTGTGTATTCTCTTAAAATAAAATTATGTAGAAGTTATTATTGTCTTATTATTTAAAATCCGTTATTAAAATTAAATAGACTCATAGAATTTTGTCGAATCGTTTTAAAATCGCTTAAATAGCAAAAAAACTTTTTTTGAATATAATTCTTATAACTGGTTATAATATTATAAATTCTCTTAACATAAAATTATAAAGAAGATATAATTATAACCAACTTCTTTAATTTCGTTATTAAAATTAAATAGGCTGATAAAAGTTTGTCGAAGCGTCACTAAAAAATCGCTTAAGCCTGTTTGTTGGCTTAAACAACAAGCTCCTTACAAATTATATTTCTTATAACTGCAAACTACTTAGTATTCCCTTACATAAATAATAAATAAAAGATCTAATTATATTTTAATTTGTATGATCATGTGATCTCATCAGATCATGTGGCTGTTATTTTATTTATCTGCTGGATAGCAAATACCTATTTCAAAATGGCCGAGATTTTTTTTAATTCTCCACTTTTTAGAGACATTTATCTGCTACTTTATTTGTCGTTTAACTATCCAACACCTTATCAGTCACTTGTAAAGCAGGCCATTAATATTTCTTGACAGGCTGCAGCTAGACAGGTCCGCAGGGACGCTCCAACCCCTCTACAAGACCTGGAAGCGCACGCGAAGAAGTTCGGGGACACTTTCTCCACCCAAATCCAGGAGCTTTCCAACTCAAAGAACACGCAAGAGTTCAACAAAGCCTTGAAAGAGGGCTCCGACGCTGTCTTGAAGCAACTGTCGGCGTTCTCTACGAGCCTCCAGAATGCTGTAAGTCAAAGTCACCTCTCTATTTATTAGACCAACTATATATATATAAATATATTTTATGAATCTCGGAAACGGCTCCAATGATTTTTCTGAAATTCGGCATGCAGGGAGTTTTGGGAGAGACATATCGACCTAGCTAGGTTTTATTTTTAAAAAAATACGTTCATTCCTGTTTTTGGACTTTAAGGGAGAGTTTCTGGTTCTTTTCGGTAAGAGCAATATTCCGAACCAGTTGTAGCTTCATTAAGTATATTGATCCTTGACGATTCCAAAGTGCTTGAAAGACCTTATTTTGATTGATTGATTCACAAAACTATAATAAAAAGAAAAGTAAAATATAAAATATTAAACAGATCAGTTAATATTAGATAGGTCTTAATAATTAATTTAAAAATAATAATAAAATTATACACATCAGCGTTTTCTTTAAATTAATCTAATTAATATATAGATTCCGGCTATACTCACGTCTTATTGAGCTTATAGAGTTCATGAATAAGAGCCCCGTATGGGCTTGAAACTAGTCGGGCTCATCCGATAAAATAAGACGTGAATCTATACGTTAATTATGAATAACACTCACGATAGTTTAAATTCGAAAAAATAAATTCTAATTTGTTTTTTATACAAGAAATGTGGTCATGGAAGATGTCTATATCACTAGCTTTTAAATCATTTTAGGTATTCATTCTATTCTCTTGAACTGAGATAAGCTATCATATCATTGTGAATGCCCCCGAATGTCAAGGTTAGCAAAAAGTTAGATAACAATTTGCAACGTTTATACGTGGGCGTGTTATAAAATTAGCTTCAATGATCCAAGGTTAACACAGTCCGACAATAGTCCTCCACAGCGCGTCGCTTTAAGCCGAGGTTCGGCCTCACGGGAGGCACCCTTAAGGCGACGCTCCCAGGATGCTGCGGGCCTCTCTCGAGACCCCCTCTCCTAGCACTTCACCCCCGGCGATGCTTCTGCGCTTGCCCACTCTCCCGGTGACGCTGTCAAAGCCTCCATGGCTAACAGCCTTAGTTAGAGTCCGAAAAAAAAAACCAAGGTTAAGGCAAATGAAAATTTATAGATAAATAAACTGAAAGATATTACCATATTAATGATCATCATCTTGCTGCCTTTATCCCACTCTAAGCGGGGTCGGCACAACATGTTATAAAAATGCTGTTACATGATTTGGCTGCGTTTTTAGGACCGGCCGCCTGCCTGACGTCAACTTACCTCTGTCGTATTTTACGACACCTCGGTAAGAAAGAGGGTGGTCTATTCTACTAAACCGGATACCACACGGCGGGTCGACTTACCTTAGTCGCCTTTTACGACACCTCAGTAAGAAATGAGGTTGGTCTATTCTACTCAGCCGGATACCACACGGCGGGTCGACTTACCTTAGTCGCCTTTTACGACACCTCGGTAAGAAATGAGGTTGTTCTATTCTACTCAGCCGGATACCACACGGCGGGTCGACTTACCTTAGTCGCCTTTTACGACACCTCGGTAAGAAATGAGGTTGGTCTATTCTACTCAGCCGGATACCACACGGCGGGTCGACTTACCTTAGTCGCCTTTTGCGACACCTCGATATTACCATATTAATGATATTATGTAATATTACTATTATTTTGTTTTAATCAATAAAATCTTTATATCCGTGGTATCCGGCTGAGTAGAACAGACTATCCTCATTTCGTTCCAAGGTATCGTAAAAGATGACTAAGATGATTTGACCCGCTGTGTGGTATACGGCTGAGTGGAATAGACCACCCTCTTTCTGATCGAGATGTTGTAAAAGGAGACTAAGGTCAGTTGACCCGACGTGTGGTATCCGGCTGAGTAGAATAGACCACCCCCATTTCTTGCCAAAGTGTCGTAAAAGACGAATAAGGTAAGTTGATCCGCCGTGTGGTATTCGGCTGACTAGAATATACCATACCCTCTTTCTTACCGAGGTGTCGTAAAACGCGACTAAGGTAAGTTTGAGGCATCGGCCGGTCCTAAAATACGTAGCCAAATCATGTGACAACATGTTTATAACAACTTAGAGTGGGATAAGGGCAGGTGAATGATGACGATAATATATTTATTTTATCACGAAAACAATCGTATAATCCTACTAATATTATTATGTATGTTTGTTACTCTTTTACGGCGATTGCGTTGAGCCAACATCGATGAAATTTGACACAATTATTCCTTATACACCGGAATAACAGATAGGCTATAGAAATACTGTTAATTCTACAGGAATAAGATGACAACAACGCCATCTATTATCAACCTATCACCCGACAAGTCCAGGCAAACAAAGGTGCGGGTAAAAGCTAATCGTTTGTAAAACCTTCGCTATTAAAATTATACGATCTTCCCAGGTAAATGACGCGAGTGGTAAAGCAAAGGAGGCCTTGGAACAGTCTCGAGCGAACCTCCAACACACAGCTGAGGAACTCCGCAAAGCCCATCCTGAGGTAGAACAGCAGGCTACAGCATTGCGTGAAAAGCTGGAAAGCGCTGTCAAGAACGCCGTATCTGTAAGTTACCTAAATAGATGAGCTTAAAGCGTATTAAGCAAGTATTATGTAGTAGTTAGTTAAACCCCCACCATTTAATTTGCTTTCGAACACGAAAATTAAAGCTAAAAACTTATCTGTTAATCAGAGTGCTATTATTGTTTTATTATTTCCAGTCGCTCTAAATTGTTGAGCCAAAGCATTTAATTGCAAGTGTTTTAGATACAATACTCACTGGGTATATGTGTTTTATGGCCGCTTTCTAGCATGTTTTTAGCTAAATGTGAATTTTGTGGTATATTATTGAAAGCGGTCATATGTTCTTTGTAATGGGTTTTAAATTTCGACCAGTTTGATTCTATGGATTATGTTAAAAATAAATAATTAATGACCCGTTGGTTTCTATAAAATGCCGTGATAAAAACTACATCAAAGTAACATTTGTTGCTTGCATTTATTGCATCCAGTGGAAAGAGTAGTTATATTCCAAGATAAAGGCATTTCTTTTGAAAAGAAATGTTTGGGATTACACTCACCACAGTAACTTAATGCAGATTGTAGGTTACATATATCCAGAGAATTATCTAGAAAATTGCAGGTTTCACTATGTTTTCATTCACCGAAAAGCGTGTGATGAATTAACATTATTAGATATGCACAAAGTTTATAAGAAAATATCGCTTGTGCCTATTCGGGGCTAATACGATAAGTGTATCTGTTGAGCTACTAATAATTTGGTCTAGAGACGATGGGGTGTGTACAACTGTACCCTGTCCTTACCACCAGTAACGTGGTGGAGCACTGTCAGGTATTTAGTCGGTGAAAGTCCGACATACCCACTGCTTATCCCCGTCTGGCGGTGATGACATATAATGGGTTATCCTGACAAAGAAAATCTAATAATTTGTTATTCAGTTCATTGTTCCCAGCTTGGCTATAATAGCTCGGATACTAAGGTAGTCTAAAATTTCAGGAAAGCCAAAAGCTGGCTAAGGAAGTGGCCGCCAACATCGAACAGACAAACCAGAAATTGGCGCCGCAAATCAAGTCCGCGTACGACGACTTCGTAAAGCAAGCAGAGCAAGTCCAGAAGAAGCTTCACGAGGCTGCCACCAAGCAATGAGCCCACCAAAGTATCATGTGATAAACCTTAAATAAAATAGCCTATATTCCTAACTTCAATTTTTATTTACTCCATACTTCCATCGTCTAAAAAAGTTTTATCTCAATCGCTGATATAAGTTATTTATACTGTATATACAATAATAAGCTTTAAACTTTAGTTTTAAACTTATGTGTCTAATTGATAATTGCAATTTATTACACGCTTTTCGGTGAAGGAAAACATCGTGAGGAAACGTGCATATCTCTAGAGAGTTCTGGTGATATGTGTAATCTACAAATCCACACTGGAGCAGCGTGGTAGGTCTTAGTTCCAAACCTTCTCTCCAAAAACGGAGAGAAGAGGCCTATTCTCAGCAGTGGGAGAGTAACAGGCCGCTACTTACTTTTACTTACTTTATATACAATATATACTCTAATACTTTATATACTCATTTGTATATATATTAACATATATACGTTAGTATCGATTTTATTGTTTAGTTCATCTTGCACACCGATCTCAACCTGTCTCTCATCATTGTCACTTTTAGTGATAATCCGCCCTTACACTCTTATATGTTCTTATTTCTCTTGTTTATGTTTATTATTTTTTTGGTGTGCAATAGTTATTCATTCATTCATTCCATTTACTACTAGCGGCTCAGACGTTGCTGAAAAAAACCAGTTGCGATGTTTTAACAAAGCTTTAATTGTGCTAAATTTTATCAACATTATACCAGCGGATTCGCCGCAAGGACAGACACATTTCACATATATAACATCGGAATGGCGTCACGATAGTAATTAATGTTAAAAATCCAAAGTATTTTTGTGAAAGCATTGTTTTATTGGAAAACTATTCAAAACTTGTATTTGTAATTGCTAAAACAATTATTTAAAATATTCCACGTTTATTTTATATAAATTTAACTGAGGATCAGTAAATCGTTAATTACTGTTTAATCATTAATTACACTGTTAGTTTAATTTTTTTTTAATACAGTAAACTTGTCCAACCCGCCTTAGAGTATTTGTGGTGAATTTAAAATTGGATTTTTTAACTCCACCTTCACTGCGAAATTTTCTGTGGGATTGTAACTATACAATGTATTTAAATTACACAAAAAAGACCACTCCATCTCATACGGTGTCCACCGACGCTGCTTTTCTGGTGGTAATTTTATGACGCCTGGCATTTTTTTTTATTACTATCATAAAGTACAACCGCAATACAAGTACTTTATTTAAGCAACTTAACGCTAACCTAAACTTATAAATTAACTTATATCTAAGAATAAGTCTATTCACTTATCTTAGTCTTTTTTGCTATATGAGACTCTTTGTTCTTGTGTTCTTTTAAGTAGCACTAGCTCTACACTACACTCCTTGTGGGCTTTAGCGTATTTTTTTTACATTATCAAAGAAATTTTGATAATTTGGTAATTTTATGACCTCTAATAATTTATTATTAAAAACACGGTGCCACTGGCCATAACAATTTTTAATAGTGGCATCAAAGTTGTATTTAAACGTATGAAATTTACTTGTCATTACAGTATAATTTTAAAATCAAAATCATGGTATTCTTCAAAATTATATGTAGTTTGGCTTTGACGACATTGGTTACATGTGACAATGGTAAGAATTGTTTGATTATTTTAAGGCATAGATTATTAATATTAACGTCACGTATTATTAATACCAACTCTTAAATGAGTAGTCGGATGAGTTTAATATCGATACGATCTTAATGCGTTAAAAGGTCTTTTTAAGAAACTTTAAGGAACTTCGGAGACATAACAGCTCCTTGTCGCACACCTCATCCCCTCCGTAGTTAAGTTATGTGTATATACAGATTAAAGCGATTGTACTTATTTATTTAACAAGTTTTTGATTCTATACGAAACTACTTATCGATAGATATATCGAAACATGTAGACATCATAACATATTTTTGGCAAACTCGAAAAAATCGAAAGCTTTGCATAGTTCACGAATACCAGAAGTGCTACTGAGTGCTCTAGCTCTTCTATATGTGGTCCAAATCCAAGCAATTGATTATCTAAACATTAAGTCGTCCACCATGTTCACAATCAGTAATGTTTTTTTTTAAATCAAAAACATTACTGATTGTTTTCCGATAGTAATTTAAGTTTAAATAAATTAGATGAATATTATAAAAATATGAAATATATGATTATAGAATTTGTTTTCAATTAATGATTTATAGCTAGGGTCATTGGTGGGCAGCCGATCAACATCGAGGAAGTGCCATTCATGGCTTTGTTCAGACCTGTAGGTATTTCATATCATTGCGGCGCGTCCATCGTGTCTGACAAGTTTCTTATCACTGCAGCACATTGCGTCAGCACGTAAGTAGCATCACTGCCGATACTAAATATTTTGTAACGTTGTACCCTCAAAAGATATAAAAATGGAACTGAATGTTGAAGTAACGTTACCAATTACCTTAAAACGTTATTTGTGGCTCAAACTTTTGAAATAAATGGCCATGTACATCGTAATTTATAAAATTTAAAAAATCTTATCACCATCTGCTATAGTTCTCGGTGGAGATACATTAGAAATTCTGTGTATAATTGTAACAATTAAAGCTGCATTAATTAATTGTATGATTGTTTTCTTTAAAGTGACGAGTCTTTTGTTATTAATTTGAGAAAATTTGAAAGCTTCTTGAGTATTGGCAACTCGTGTTTTCAACCGAATCTTCCTAAGCGAAGCTAGAATAACACAGGGCTATTTCAAATACGAAACATTTATTTTCAGCAAGTTAACATTTGAAGTCACGGTAGGTACGGATCAAGCGCTGAGCGGTGGAAAACGGTATGCGGTAGAGAAGGTGGTAAAGCATCCAAGATATAATTTGGATAATCAGTTCAATTATGATATAGCTGTCGTGATACTGAAGAATAAGCTGCAATTTAACCACCGCGTGCAGCCCATCAAACTAGCAGAGCGTGATATTTCCATTAAGGATACCGCGCAGTTCCGTATCATTGGATTCGGAAAGACGGTATGTTACGGCGAAAATCTTCACAAAAAAATATTTAAACCATGACTCCAAAAACAAGTAAAACTTGTGAAAAAATTAATAATCATAATATGTTAAGAGATTTCCTCGCATTTAAACATGTAACAGTTCTGTAGAAGGATACGAGTACATCTACCAGTAATTGACCATGCACTAGTAGTTGACCATTTTGTATGAAATTTTAAATACTAAGCGTTTTGTTCGTACATGGTCAATTACAAATGCCTTTACCTTAGTAGTATATCACTGATATACGAATCAAAGCGGGAGTTTTGGATTGCCTATATATTTTTTATTAATTTTTGTGCATAAAAGCATATTATACTGCTTTGGAGTTGAATATTACAATTTATTAAACATAAATAATAACGTTTTAATACTGATTTCATCAAACATAATGTTTTCAGGAATCAAGCGACGCATCTAACCAACTCCTTACCGCCACTATTCCATACGTGCCACAATTAAAGTGTTCAAAATATTACCTGGGCATCACCCCTGAAATGATATGTGCTGGTCAGGGTGATAAGGGAGGTTGTTTTGTAAGTTTCGCATTTTTGCTTCAAGTAATAGCATAATGATCATATTGATGAGATTGTGTGCTGTTTATGACGATGGAGTATAGGGTGACTTGTATGGTGATACAAGATTGCTTGATGATTAAGAATTAGATGGGATATCTTGGTACAATATTTATACTAATAACGGTAATGTGCAATATACAGAGTTATTGTACATAGAGTAGGGGAGTCATTTGCAGGCCTGTGAGTGTGTGTGTCCAACAAATAATAAGACTAGGTAGGACGATACTAATATTAACACAACAAGAGAGCTATAAAGGTAGCTTTCTTTTACTCCCTCTTTGCTGAGTAGAATAGACCGTCCTCATTTCTTACCGGGGTGTCGCAAAAGGAGACTTAAGTGAGTCGACCCGCCGTTTGGTATTCGGTTGAGTAGAATAGACCACCCTCTTTCCTACCGAGGTGTCCTAAAATACGACTAAGGTTGTTAAGTTGTAGTTGACGTCTGGCAGGTGGTTGGTCGTATAATGCGTAGCAAGAATATTTTAAACTAATATTTCAAGGCAATGTAAGCTTTAATTCCATTTCTATTTAAAAATAATTCGAAGTGCCTCCTAGGTACCTAATAACATTCACTTTAGACATATCATACTTGCAGGGTGATAGCGGTGGACCCCTCGTGTATGGTGATAAGCTGGTTGGTGCAGTATCATTTGGTTCACTGGGTTGCGACAAGCCTTCTGTCTTCGCCCGAATCTCTGCTCTACGCGACTTCATCGACGATGTTATCAACAACAATTAAAATTACGACTTGTACTCTTTGATTTCGTTTTGAACATAATTTGACATTATCTCTACTTTTCTGGTGCTCGTCATTTTCATTGGTATTATTATATACTTCACAGTTGCTTGAAAAAGATCTTTGTTTTACTAATAAAATTAAACTTTTGAACCTTTCTAAAGTTCCAATTTGGCACAAACTCCTTCAAATGCAAATGCACGTGTGACGGATTATAAAAGGATATAAAAGCGTAAATTGAACAGAAGAACAAATCTGTAATTCTGGGAAATTTAAGATTAACTCTATCTTTTACATATTTAATACACACATACATGCATCCAAACGTAAGAATACGTCGAGAATAAATTTTAATTGCACTCAGGAAAAAATGAGGCATTTATATTGTTTTTTCCTATGCTTATTTCTTGTAATATTCGTCATTTCACTTTTTATCCTTTTTCTTGTCTTTCACTAAAAAGACCACTGAGAAGTTCAGAGTTGCGCAGAGAGCGATGGAGAGGGCGATGCTCGGCATTACTCTGCGTGACCGCAATAGAAATTAATGGATCAGGAAGAGAACAGAAAGATGTGGTCTCCGTTATTGCTGAAAGTAGGTGGAGATGGGCAGGACATGTGGCACGGATGGATATCACTCGTTGGACCAAACGACTTCTGGAATGGAGACCACGGGCTAACAACAAATCCCGTGGCCGATCTCCCAAGAAATGGGTAGATGACGTAAGTCGACATGCAAGTCGAGACTGGATGCTGAGAGTACAAGACCGTCTGGCATGGAGGGAAATGGAAGTCCAAAATTGGATCAGAAATGGCTGACAAAGGTTGACTAGAAGAAATCCCTTTTAGGGATGAGTCTGTCTTTGTGCGTGTGCTTTTTCTTTCAATATGTATGTACAAGAAAGAAAGAAAGATAGAAAGAAATAAATCATAAAACAAACAAATAATATTCCAAATGGATCTACTAACAACTTAAGTCCCCATACTTCTGCTTTTAACTTAAATTCCATTAGTTACAGTATCACAGTTTGTAAAAGGGATATCTAATCGTACCTTAACCCTGTGATTAAAGTTATTTTGCTTTCTTTACAGAATAGATTAGTTGATTCAACCACCTAGTATTTGGGCGTCTCGTAACAATATGTTTTTTTGGTTAGTGATAAGTTACTAAGTTAGGCCTCCCGTCAGGAAATGCAATATGTGCGTAACCTAATAACTTAACAAATATGGTGCTACCGGTCATTGTGATTTTTATAGGCATTCTTGAGATACAAAATTGCTATTTAAACATATGAAATGTTTATATTATTACAGTATACATATTGTTACTAAAAAAATGGTTTTCTTCAAAATTATATGCAGCTTGGCTTGGTTGACATTGGCTACATGCGACCATGGTAAGAATTTTTTAATAAAAAATATTTCGTTCTTAGTATATCAAGCCGTCAAAGCCGTTCTGACCTATTAAAAAAACTCGTACTAGTAATTTAAATTTTATTTAAATGTTATATGAAAAACAAACTTCTGTTAACAACTTCGGACATATAATACCACCCTGGACTACACCTTACTTTCATTGTAATTAAATATTAATAATAAATTGTTATTTGTGACTGTACAAAAATTAATGTCGATAATGACACAAACATTTCATTATGTACTAAATTTGTCATCAGTGAAAAAATTTTTCTGTCAGAGACGTATTTTTTATTGTCTGTAGACAATAAAAAATCTTCTTCAAAAGATAATTTGATATATTATAGTTTACAAGCCAAACATCTATTGAACAATTGAACTATAAAACAAACGATCATATAATTGTATTACCGTCAAGCTATGCCGGTAACTCATTTTTTTCTATTTACATTTTTTATTTATAAAAAGAAGTAGGTATTTATAGCAAAATATATTTCTTCACTGCCTGCTGAATGACGATTAAATTTTGTGAGTTTATGAGTTATGTATTTCATACTCATCAATTTGATGTAAATCATGGCTATAGACTTATTAGTTCCAATTTCGATTATTAGGTTTATCAACAAATATACTCATGATACAAATATTCTTTATTCAAGTAAACTTGGAAACAAGTGTTTTTGAATCGTCAATTCTACTGCTGGATCGGAAAGCTGTTCCTACCGAGAAAAGCATAAAACTCGGCGGTTGCTTTTTTCAAACTACAATTCCTATAACTAATTAAATTTAGACATTACTGTCTTGTACAGGGTCGAAGATTGGCTACTGTCCACGCAATCAGAAATCAGAATCATTGGAACCTGCAAGAGTTACTGATTGATACTTTGTTGTAACTTTTAATGTTAAAACAAAAGTAATAATAAAATTATTTTGCTATAATCCGCGATGAACAAAAATAGAAAATATATATAATGCTAAATGTAGAGTGGACAATCGGTTATCATACCTGATACACGCAGGAGTCGTAAAAACACATGCACAAACCTCCACCACCGCCACCATGATACACAAGCACTATATACGTTCACTATCACAAACTCAACAATCGTTTCGCCCCGCAACCGAAGCATCGTCAGGAGAGGAAAAAAGGCTTTGCATCCTGCATGTATCAGGTATGATAACCGATTGTCCACTCTACATTTAGCATTATATATATTTTCTATTTTACTTCATCGCGGATTATAGCAAAATAATTTTATTATTACTTTTGTATTATGGATCTCCGCAAAGTAACGCCTAATTCTATAAATTATTTTAATGTTAATATAGACTTATATAATTATAGCTCGAGTCATTGGTGGAGCAGCGGTGAACATCGATGCAGTTCCATTTATGGCGTTCCTTAGACCTGTTGGCGCCTCGTATCATTGCGGCGCGACCATTGTATCTGATAAGTTTTTAATATCTGCAGCACATTGCATCGACATGTAAGTATCAGTCAACATCCGCATGTTTCTTGATTACACAGGTAATCAATGTCTAAGAATGCCAATTCTTGAACAAAAAAGGCGCTCCTATTTATTGGAGTTAAGGTTTAATTTACAACAAAAATGTACAAGTTAATCTATCTTAAATTATTTACACACTTGGACTATATAAATCTGCCCACGTGGAATGGTCCCAAGAATGCTGGCAGCGTTTCCGCGTTGAATCGTTAAGCTGATTCTTTGTGTGAAAAAGGAGCCAGCCCTCTTGTCACCTGAAGAGGCAATTAACCGAGGTGTTAAAACGGATAGATTTTTTTACACTTACGACTCCATGGCCCTAGGGTCTCAACTGCAAACGCCACAAATATATAACTCTCGATGAGAGATGCATACTTCTGCCGTTTGGCGGATTCGGCCATTTCCCCCGCAGCTCCAGACCTTGACGCTGTTTCCCTGATATGGGACGAGGATAACGTATTAACGCATGTTGCGTCCCACATTAGGGCCCGTCCCCGTTCCCAAGGAACCAGCGTCAAGCCGTCTGATCTCTTGCCATCATACCGACATATCTAATTCTCATTTTGCTAGCAAAGTGGCCGATATTGAAAAGATTTTTCTTGACCAAAAAAGAGTCATACGGGCTATCTATAATGTATAATAAAATTTGATGTATATCATAGACATACGGTCACAAAAAACTTGTGATACGTAGTATAAAATTGAAGATTATTTGGATAATAAAAATGCCTAGATTTGAAAATCATTTCAGCGTCATTCTGATGAAGATGATAAACCCTTTAAATTAAATATTAGGAGATGTTATTGTTTGTTTGTATTGTTCCCAAAAAAAATTACCACAGATTTGAAGTGCTATGATTTTTTTGATGACGATATTTTGATGTGTAATTTCATAATTTTTGGTTATATTACAAAGCCTTGCAAATTATAAACTAAATTAATTCAACGAAATTGAAACAAATGTACATTGGTAATAATATAAATGATCATTGTTATCGTGTATTTTATCACCAAACCTTCTAAGACATTGTCAGAACGCCACAGCCGTTTGTATATAAACTATATAGAAATACTAGCCGTGTCTGCGGCTACAGCCATGCCCATCAGGGCATTTAATGGAAATTTAAAACATAAAAGTAGTTATTTTGAGTTGACCATAAGTGTCAGAGACACGCTCTTGAAGACTTTTTGTTAGTATTTTTGTAGATCAACAATTTTCTAGTACATTATTTTAGTGTATTTCTGCTGGTTTACGCGGCGCACACGACTAAAACTGCCAGCAGGCGAGTGTTC
Source organism: Morpho achilles (assembly GCA_947086495.1). NCBI lineage: Eukaryota > Metazoa > Arthropoda > Insecta > Lepidoptera > Nymphalidae > Morpho > Morpho achilles. Next base: position 17,418,871 of record CAMTZB010000024.1, on the reverse strand, counting down.
TTACAACTGGGTGATCTCTTGAACACTATTTACATAAAACCGTAATGTACTTCTAATTTAAACCTTTCGGAAGAATTGCACTACCCTTAGTAAAAACCGTATTTTGTAGATTTTGAGAAAATCGGTCACATACAGACAGACAGCTTTGTCAACTTTGTTTTAAATATAGAATAAGTATTGATAGTAATAAGTATAGATTTGTTTTCAGGAGCCTAACGATGGAAATCACTGTCGGCACCGATAAAGCGCTGAGCGGTGGAGAACGGTATGCAATAGAGAAAATAGTACCGCATCCTCAATACAACGTGGGTGCACAGTTCAACAATGACATAGCTGTTGTGATTGAAGAATAGGATCCAATTCAACAACCGCGTGCAGCCGATAAAGCTAGCCGAGCGTGATATTTTTATTGAGGATATTGCACAGTTCCGTATCATTGGTTTCGGGCGGACGGTATGTAAAGGCAGAAACCCTGTACACTGTAATTTATTCTCATGAGGCAGGAAATTAAATGTATTGACACCAGTAGCTAGTTCAATATAGTGATGAATCGCCACATCTTGGCTAGTATCTTTAATATTTAAATGAGTTAATCTTGTATGTATATTTTTTATATAGGATAGATATTTTAGGAATCTCGGAAACGGCTCCGGCGATTTATGATCTTTAGGAATATCTATAGGATGATATTTAGGAATATCGCCGGAGCCCGGTATATATACGGGGTTTTGGGGGCGATAAATTGATCTAGGTAGGTTTTATTTGAAAAACATCTCGTTTTATCCCTGTTTTTGGACGTTAAAAGATACTAAAATGTATATTCATTTGAATTTTTGCCATTAACTGTCAAGTCAGCGTAGCTTATTAGGGGAACGGGCAGCCTCGAGAAATGTAAATACCTAGACCTAGGATCGATCCCCAACTAAAGAACAATTTTTTTTTAAGTTTTTTTTTATTTACCGAGCAAGTTTCAGTCACCCAGATATTTAGAGGTTATATAAAGAGCCTGAATTCTATAGACCCTGATATTGTTGGTCATTTATATGGCAACCAGCATAATAGGTAGCTAGAAAGAGCTCAGGGCATTTGAAATTGACTATTGATACAAACTGCTTTGCTTTTGGATACAACCGACGTAAGCGGCATTTAAACAAAAAAATAAATACAAAAGCAGTATTTTAACAATTAACTAAAAAATTATCAACAAGCGTAAATTAAAGCGTTACTGGATCCGATTTTTATATTATAATCCGATATTAAGATTGCGAAGCTGTGAGACCGTGAGTCTCTAGAAACGATCACGGATTCAGACACGGTGCAGACACCAATGAGTTATTCTATTAAAACTTATGTGTCTAATTGATAATTGCAATTTATCACACGCTTTTCGGTGAGGAAACTTTGTGAGGAAACCTGCATATCTCTAGAGAATTCTGGGGTTATGTGTAGCCTACCAATCCGCATTGGAGTAGTGTGGTAAGTCTTAGCTCCAACTCTACACTCCAATACCGGAGGGCTTTATTAGGATGGCTGCAATATATTTTATTACTTCTAAAGTGAGAAATCAAATATTTAAGTTTCATTTCGTCATTCAATTAAGGTCTATTTAGGTTTTTGTTTTAGAAGAATATTTTCTACAATTGTGCGTAAATCTTCATAAGATTTATCTAAATATTTATTTTAATATTTTCAGGAAAATGGCCAGTCATCTAACCAACTTTTAAGAGCTGATATTCCGTATGTGCCCAACTCGAAATGCGCACAAATTTTCAGCTTTGTCACCCCACAAATGATTTGTGCCGGCAAGCTTCATAAAGGAGGTTGTAAGGTAAGTTTTCTTCAATCAATATCCAAAAACAACATTACAACTTCCTATAAACAACTCCAGCAACTACTTTTAAATCACCTGTCCCTTGAAAATTGTATCTTAAGGAAATTTAAAAAATGATTTAGTCTTAATTTTGGCAAAGCCTTTGACACGGTCTAGCACACTGTAAAAAAACTTAGTAAAAAAAGTTAGCTTTGTATAACTGACTCTACTGACTGACTCTGAGTCAGTTCGTGACCACGGTGGATTCTGCCGAAACGTCGAACCTTATGCAAAGGTAACTCGAGGTTATCGCAATGTGACCCGGTTGTTTATATTTTAATTAGTATGAATCGCGAAAGTTTAAATTCTACCACTAATACAAACCTGGTAATCAAATCACAATTTTCAATGTAAATACTATTTCGATCAATCAATAACAAAAAGAAACTCATACAATATTAAGTACAGTCTACAGAGAGGTCTAAATTATGTGTAAGAAATATTCTTTTACGTAAAGCATATTAGAAAATTGAAGAATATTTGGATGATAAAAATGCTTGAATTTGAAAATCCTTTCAGCTTCATACAAGACTTTGTTTAATAATCTAAAATTGAAAACGTTTAAAAGATTGACCGCCAAGTTTTTTGCTGTTTCTCCGTATGAGCAACATTCCGAACCAGGTGTAGCTGTCTTTAATCACAGCGATCTTGGACGATTCAAAAGTGCTTTCAAAAGTGATTTGATTTGATTCGATAAGGAACATATCTATCTTGCAGGGTGACAGTGGTGGACCTCTCGTATATGGTAATACCCTGGTGGGCGTGGTATCGTTCGTTGCACCAAATTGCGATAGCATTACTGGGTTCGCCCGTATCTCCGCTCTGCGTGACTTCATAGACAACGTTATCAACAGCAATTAATTAAGATAGTAGATTATTGAAAGTGTATTTGTTGGCATAACTAACTTTGTTCTGATTTCTTCCTAATATAAATTCTTCAACATTTTTATTTGTATTATTAATTTAATTTAACAATTGGTTCACATCAGTTTTTATTCGACCCCGCACGGAAATACACACAGGGTCGTGTTTTATGGAGGTCATGGGAAGAGATCTATGTTCAGCTATCTTCAGCAGACGTCTATAGGTTAAAAAGAAGAAGAGAAATAGAGAGAAGGAAAAGAAAAAGTTTTTCTCTGTCTATTTATATTTTATGCGTCATTATTGACTTAAGAATATCAATGTTAAAACAGTTTAATTATCTAATAAAATGGTTGTTGGTAATCTGTAGTGCACGAGTTTTAACAAATCCTGCATATATCAGGTGTGAAAACAAATAGTACCCTCTACATGTAGCATGCATCCTCCTGCCCTTATCCCAAACTAAGTGGGGACGGCACAACATGTTATAAACATGCTGTCACATGATTTGGCTGCGTTTTTACGACCGGCCGCCTGCATGCCGTCAACTTACCATAGTCGTATTTTACGACACCTCGGTAAGAAAGAGGGTGGTCTATTCTACTAAACCGGATACCACACGGTGGGTCAACTTACCTTAGTCGCCTTTTACGACACCTCGGTAAGGAATGAGGTTGGTCTTTTCTACTCAGCCGGATACCACACAGCAGGTCGACTTACCTTAGTCGCCTTTTACGACACCTCGGTAAGAAATGAGGGTGGTACTATTCTATTCAGCCGGATACCACACGGCGTACCCTCTACATGTAGCATTAAATAAATATTCTTTTATCGCAGATTATAAAAATTTTTATTTATACTTTTTTTATAAGTATGTCAAATAACAAAGTTGGTGATTTGTAGTGCATGAGTTTTAAGAAATCCTGAATGTATCAGGTATAAAAAAAAAATAGTTCTACATTTAGCATTATATTTTCTTTTCTCGCGGATTATAGCAAATTACTATTTTTATTATTTTGTATACCTATGTCAAATACTAAGCAAGATAATATTATTTTATATGTCCGCTCCATGTTTCTTTTCCTTTGAACTGAGTGACATGTTATTCGACTATATTAACTTCCGATCCTGGCAATTCTTGTGCTGTATCGGTGTCCCAGTCAAAGTCGATTCCAGTATTCTCGCGGATCCAATCTTGATAGTGGCCAGGGCGGACGTAGCCTGAAACAACAATTTGTGAAGATTTTTTCAAGAAATCTACATCTATTTGACACCTAAAGGTGTCCTCCATATAGTCCCCCTGGTGCCCCTGAAGGTAAATATTGCATTATAGGTACCTAACACTAGAGATGGGTAAAATGTATCCCTGACAAAAACTGTTTTTTCATCTTGGGATATATCATCATCCTCCTGCCCTTATCCTAAGTGGGGTCGGCACAACATCTCATAAACATTTTGTCAAATGATTTGGCTACATATTTTACAACCTTCCTGACATCAATTTACCTTTGTCGTATTTTACGACACCTCGGTAAGAAAGAGGGCGGTCTATTTTACTAAACCGGATACTACACGGTGAGTCAACTTACCTTAGTAACCTTTTACGACACCTCGGTAAGAAATGAGGGTGGTCAATTCTACTCAGCCGGATACCACACGGCGGGTCGACTTACCTTAGTCGCCTTTCACGACACCTCGGTAAGAAATGAGGATGGTCTATTTTACTAAACCGGATACCACACGGTGGGTCAACTTACCTTAGTCGCCTTTTACGACACATCGATAAGAAATGAGGGTTGTACTATTCTATTTCGCCGGATACCACACGGCGTAGATACTTGACACTGATTTCCTGAAATTATTATGGATCAGGTAGTGGCTATTGTATATACCTGAAGGCTATTATTATACCTGAAGGTAATCCAAGGGTGCAGCCTCGAGTGGATCCGAAGCTGACGATGCCTATCATAGTCAGCTGGCCGTCCTCGTCCACCACAGTCAAAGGGCCACCGCTATCACCCTGTACATAAACACATATATGCAAAGAAAATAATAGTAAGTAAAAGTAACGGCCTGTTACTATCCCACTGCTGGGCTAGGCCTCCTCTCTCCATTTTTGGATTGAAGGATTGGAGCTAAGACCTACCACGCTGCTCCAATGCGGATTGGTAGGTTACACATATCCCTAGGATTCTCTAGAGATATGCAGGTTTCCTCACGATGTTTTCCTTCACCGAAAAGCGTGTGATAAATTGCAATTATCAATAAGACACATAAGTCTAATTGATAATTAGACTTATGTGTCTAATTATCAATTAGACTTATGTGTCTAATTATCAATTAGACTTATGTGTCTAATTATCAATTAGACTTATGTGTCTAATAATGAAATTCGAAAATAATAGATATGAAAAAATTACCGAGATGAACCAGCAAGAAACTCGGAGATAATCTTTTTAAACATTTTCAATTTGACATTATTAAACTTGTCTTGTATGTCGCTGAAAGGATTTTCAAATCCAGACATTTTTATCATACAAATAATCTTCAATATTTTTATATGCCATACGTATAAGCATATCTCCGCTGTGTGGTATCCGGCTGAGTAGAATAGACCACCCTCATTTCTTACCGAGGTGTCGTAAAAGGCGACCAAGGTAAGTTGACTCACCGTGTGGTATCCGGTTAAGTAGAATAGACCACCCTCTTCCTTATTGAGGTGTCGTAAAATACGACTAAGATAAGTTGACGTCAGGCAGGCGGCCGGTCGTAAAATACGTAGCCAAATCATATGACAACATGTTTATAACGTGTTGTGCCGACCCCACTTAGAGTGGGATAAGGGCAGGAGGACGATGACGTATAAGCATATCTCTTACACTTAATTAATAAACTAGTAAACTAGTGATCAAGAATACAAGCTAGGCTTAGTTTGGTTGCTAGTGGTGACTTTTAGAATGTATATGTAATAATGATAAGCTTTTGTTACATAGTGTTTATCTAAACTGTTCTAATTTCTAATACATTAACATTCTGTACTTACCCCACACGAACTAATGATAAAAAATACAGGCTACGTTTTCGCGTTCAATCGCTAAACTGATTCTTAATAAAGAGACAGTTAATCGTGGCATTAGAACGGCTAATGGCTTATCAGTAAATATTTACCGAACACGAAGACTGTATGGTGTTGTTATAATACTGCGCACACACAGTTTGGTCTCGCACAACGGAATAGAAGGTACGGCACAACGCGTTACTGATGCCGCGAAGGTTCACCATCATTAGCACTTCAGAGCTCGTGCCACCTGAAAGTAAAATCTAGATCAAACCCCAACGCTGGATCCACGCCCAACACGGCAAATTGATAGTTTAGTAACGGCCTGTTACTATCCCACTGCATAGCCATCCTCTCTCCGTTTTTGGAGAGAAGGATTGGAGCTAAAACCTACCACGCGGCTCCAATGCGGATTGGTAGGTAACACATATCCCGAGAATTCTCTAGAGATATGCAGGTTTCCTCACGATGTTTTCCTTCACCGAAAAGCGTGTGATAAATTACAATTATCAATAAGACACATAAGCTTTACTAGAAAACTCATTGGTGCCTGCCCGGGGTTTGAACCCTAGACCTCCTCGAAAGAGGCACACGGTGTTACCGCTGGGCTACCAGAACTTAATTTTTTTAAATTGATAGTTAAGGAGGGGCAATTCGAAAACAGACTCTACACGACTTAAACCTCGCTCCGGGTCATATAAATGCTAGATTTTGGTACCGAATTAAAAATATTCTTTATTCAAGTAAATTTGTAAACAAGTGCTTTTGAATCAACTCTACTGCTGGAAAGCTGTTCCTAGCGAGAACTTTTATTAAGTTACTTTTTTTACGTACTTTTGCAAGGCGCAAAGCAGGAGCCGCAAGCTTATGTCGGTTCCTACTTTGTCTATTATATACATCGAATTCCTTAAATAGTTATGTGTAAATTTATGCAATTAAATTAAATTGCGATAAATCTATAGCCTATCATCATTTAAGTTTCCTAAGTGAACGATATATTTTTTTAATATTAATATTTATGTATGTTAAATAGAGGGCTTAAGAATTTCAAAAAGTAGTAATTTTAGTAAAAAAATCGTATTCAAAATATTCTTTATTCAAGTAAACTAAAGTCAACTCTACTGCTGGTTCGGAAAGCTGTTCCTACTAAGAAGAGCCAGAATACTGTATGATGCTGCACATCTTATCTTGCATAATGTTACTTACCAAGGACACGGTCATTCGTGAGTCCATATCCGCTGACTGTGAAGAATACGCCAGTGTAATCCTTATTCTTATTTTTGGAGTTTTGGAGGCGAATTGGCTGGATGGTTGCTGTAAAATAAATATTATTACTTCCAGGGTTGTGATATTTATTTTGAAGGGAAACAAACATAATTCATTCATTGACCAATAAAGATTCCACTATTTTATTTTGCTATAATTCGCGTTAAATCGCCAAATTTTGGGATTAATTTATCGTGGATTGTATTGTATTTTAATATTACTTTTGTTTTAATTACATTTATAATCCCAGACTTGAAGGACCGAACTTTTTTAGGTGTGATCGCGAATTACAGCCGCGATTAGCGGAGTTGCAGGCAGGCTCACTGCCTCTTGCGCCAACGGGCTAGTCTATATTTTGCCCAGCAGTGGCTAATAGGCTGATAAAATTAATACTCACGTCCCCAAGGAATGCTTCTGCTCAATTTGAGAAGCGCGATATCATCAGGTTGTACCACGTTCAAACCCTCGTCGTAAAGGGGATGCATGACACGGTTTTCGATAGGCTCCTCAGTTATGATGGTAGGTTGGGTGAGATTTTGGGCACCCAGTCGTACCACATATGTTAGACGGCTGTGGAAAAAGATCCCATGGTGATAATGGCTTATGAGGGGGTTTTTTTCGAATTGACTGTATGCTGTTAGCCCTAACGCCTTTTAAATCGTCACCGGGCGGGACGGGCGAGCGCAGAAGCATCGCCGATGTTGCGAAAGGCGGAGAGTAGAGCGCAGAAGCTCTACTAGCGTCGGATAACGTCACCCTAAAGGTGCCCCCTGTGAAGCCGGACTACGGCTTAGGGAGACGTGTAGTGAACAAGGGGGGTTCACTACACGTCTCCCTCGACGTCTCAACTCAAACCTGGCTATCATCCTTCTGCCCTTATCCCACTCTAAATGGGGTCGGCATAACATGTTATAAACATGCTGTCACATGATTTGGCTACGTATTTTACGACCGCTGCCTGCTCGACGTCAACTTACCTTAGTCGAATTTACGACACCTCGGTAAGAAAGTGGGTGGACTATTCTACTAAATCGGATATACGGTGCCACCCTCATTTCTTACCGAGGTGTCGTAAAAGGCGACTTAGGTAAGTCAACCGGCCGTGTGGTATCCGGCTGAGTTGAATAGACCGACCTCCTTTCTTACCGGGGTGTCGTAAAATACGACATAGATAAGTTGACGTCAGGCAGGCGGCCGGTCATAAAAACGCAGCCAAATCATGTGACAGCATGTTTATAACATGATAACCCCACTTAGAGTGGGATGAGATGATGATGATTTATTTATTAGATGCTCTATTTAGCTTTAGTTTAATTTTCTATATTTGTTTATGTCATGTTAGCACTTTTGTGGAATAAACAATTTTAATTTCATTAAACGTACTTGGCGAGGCAGTGGGCAGCTGTGATGATCCACTCGGGGTGGATGATGGACCCCCCACAAGAGAACACCCCCCCATTGGCGGCTATCATCCGAAGACTGATCTGGAATGGTATTTGACCCTCTCTCGCTTCCCATCCACCCGTGATCCGCTCGCCATCTGAATATGCAATTTGATATATTTTTTTTTTTAAACGACAGAGAACAGTTTAAACTCACGACCATTGCCGTTACCATAACCCAAGCAACTCTTGCGCCCAGCGAGCTGCTGTACGCAGTTCCCACCGCGATAACGTCGTGTAAAGAGCTCATGAATAAGGGCCCTGGATGGGTTCGAAACTAGTCGAGCTTACCCGATAGAATTGCGTGACTGTTTCCGATTTTTGCACATTTGATATAGCAATACTAATTAAGCGTCAATCTTTGTGTCCGTCTATCCGTCCGTCCATCTTTCCGTCCGTCTATCTGTCTATCTCTCTGCAACGCTTTCAATGTAAATACACTACATAAATACTAAAATTGGTCCTATTCAATCTTATATAAACTGTCTAACATATACAGGGTGGTACAGATTATACTAATTTAATTTTAGTTGCCTACACAACTTAAAAGCACAGACAACCCAGGATAGAGCGTCATGAAGTAAATTGATAAGGGGACCCTGCCCCAAATAAAGAGATAAGGGAAGGAAGAAAAAGAAGAAGTTACCTACACAATTCAACACCCTACATTTAAAAAATTAGTTCAGCGAAGTATTTTAGAAACAGGAATTATTTTACTTTTTTATAAAAAAATAAACATGATTTCTAGAGATCAACGACATTACTTTATTACGAAACGCGACACGAAAAATAACCTTCACCCAAAAACTAGCGAGAAAACAATGTTATTGTTTTCTCCTGTTTTTTTAACAAACGCGCCGCGCCAGGCCAGATCTTATTTAATTTATAAAAGTGGGCGTTACTTGGCGAAGGTCCATAATACAAAAGTAATAATAAAATTATTTTTATATAATCCGCGATGAATGAATGAACAATGCTGCATAACCGATTATAAAATATATATAATAAATAATTTTATTATTACTTTTGCAGGCGTTATTTATTTACTTAGAAAATATTGCCTTTTTAACCAATATTTAAGATTTATGCCAAAGTTATCTAATACGTACAAATCATCGGTGGATTCATTGAATGTCGAATCGTGGATAACATTTACCCCTTTTTCCTATAGGAATAAGTAGTTAACTAAACTTTAGTTAAGTTACAGCAAATACGTACTAGTTGGTTCGATCTCATTGATGTATACAGGGGTTTCTTCGCCCGAAGAGGGGTAGCCCTGTAAAAATATATACAATTGAAAGCAAAGCAGTCATCGTGAGTTAATAATAAGAGGCTTTTGAATAACTTCCACCGTTTACTTAGGCGAACGCTAGAAAAACTTAAAATCCTCCTCTCCTATTCATCTTAGCGTGATATTATACAGCCTATAGCCTTCCTCGTTAAATGGACTATCTTACACTTAAAGAATTTATCAAATATAAAAATCTAGCTACGTCTTATGTAAAAAAAAATGTTTTATCCCAGTTTTTGGGCATTAAAAAACACTAACATTTATATTGAATTGAATTTTCGCCATTAACTGTCAATTGAGTGTAGCTTATTCAGGGAACGGGCAGCCTAGAGAAATGTAAATACTTTGGATCGATCCCCATCTGAATAATTATATTAATTTTTTTAAAGTTTTTTTTTGTAAAAAATTACCTAGCAGGGCTCGGTCATCCAGATATTTATTTTAATCAATCAATTGATTACCTATGTATCAAAGTAGTATGCGGATTAAATATATTTTAACATAAATGATTACTAATACATTAGTCGTGTCTAATGATTTATTATCGATTGATATCTTTATTAATGACGTTCCCGGGTTTTTTATATCGATAATAGTTGCCTAATTACATGATGTTAGTACACGGCAATGATTGGGCAAAGTTTCTTAATACTAATCAAATATTATCAACTTAATTACTTGGGTTTTTACAAATATATCTAAGTCAAGATGGCCGACAATTAGGTGCACGCGCGAATGTTAATTCAACAAGCAATTCATTGTGAATTATTGCAAATATAATAATTTTCAATGAATTACTGTATTGTGTGTAATGTATTATTTACATACATCCGTTTCCATACCTAATACATACAGGATTTGTAAAATAAGTATACAAATCCACTCCCACACTACCATATTGCCATAATTAATTCTTGTATACATATAGGCTACAAAAATCCTGTTTTTTCTATGGGAAAAGCGGGAGAGTGAGGAATGCTGTTTATTATCAATATATCAAGGTTTTTTATTTATTATGTTTCGAAGTCAAGTCTGTAAATAAAAGAAAAAACTTCTATATTAAGCTGCTGGGTCTTCGTCAAAAAAGTTAGTTTAAGAAATTTTTTATACATTTCAGTTTTTGTTTATTGGATAAATATAACTGAGCTATATTAATAAATATTTCATGTGAATCATACAGCCTATTTACTTCGGGTAGTTTAACTATTTTTTCCAGAAAATGATAAATCGATCTGATTTTTGTGATGGAGATATTCGCAGGGTTGGAGAGTGACACAAGTTACTATTTATTTTGAATTTGCGGATAAATGCTAGTTTTATAACATTCAAAGTTAGTTATGTATAAATTATTATAATTTATAATCATATTTAAATAGTTCAATTTATTAAAGATCATTTGCTTATTTATTGTATATGTTAGTTTATATAAAAATAATGAGTATTACACCTAAGGCCATCTAGCGTTAAAGTATGCAAGTCATGTAGTGGTTGTTCATTATCTGTATTTCTATGAATAAAGCTTCTGTTTCGTTCCAAGTCTAATAAGAGTCACTGCGTTTTATTATCCTTTTATTAGTATACTATTAAATTTCTGTTCGCTTTTAATCTACAATTTTAATAGCTTTTCTTTTGCATGAACTGTTGCTATTTTAAGAGTAACCTCTAAAGAAAACATGTTTGTATTGTCTAATAATGATAAGAAAGCTATGAATGTTGTATATAAAGACATTCTGTAATTAATTTTAAAAATAAAATACATAGGGAAAAATGTAAAAATTAATATGTAGTATATGAATTTAGATATAAGATATAGCAGGAAACTTCTTGGTATAGGGAGAGGGGAATTGTTTTTCTCCAAATTTAACGCGCGCGGGCCACGGGCAGTAATGAATAAATCAAAACTACTACATCGATTTTAATCATTTTTTCACTGAGTGACTAATTATATATTTTATATAGCCTGTACGAAGAAGGGGCAGGCCGCTAGTGTTTAATAATGTAATACCTAATATTAATATTTTAATGTTTTTTAATGTTTTCTTATTTGTTAACATATGAATAATGATTATAGAATAGTTTGTTTGATATATTTAATCAATTAATAAATAAATATATTACCTGCACTAACCCTATGACTAGGATTAGTCCAAAAATATAAAATCCCTCCATCGCGATCAACCAACGAGCGATTACTAACGCGTTATTTGATAATGACTTTATCATTATTTTAAGTATGAATTTTCATGATTGATTATTAAAATGTGATTCTGATTTGATTTATTTACTTATAGCATTGTACTTGATTTATGGTTAAAAGTAATCCGTGTGATATCCGGCTGACTAGAATAGATCACCCTCATTTCTTACCGAGCTTTCGTAAAAGGCGAGTACCTAAGGTAAGTTGACTCGCGGTGTGATATCCGGCTGAGTAAAATAGACCACACTTATTTCTTACCGAGGTTTCTGAAAAGACAAAACTAATGAGAATATTATTTTCCTAAAATTTTATCGCGGATTATAGCAAAATAATATTCTCATTGCTTTTGTATCATGGACTTCCGCAAAGTGACGCCTAATTCTATAAATTGTTTCTGAAAAGGTGAGTCAAGTGATATCCAGCTGAGTAGATAGACCACCCTCATTTCTTACAGAGGTTTCTTGAAATGCGACTAAGGTAAGTTGACCCACCGTGTGGTATCCGGTTAATTAGAATAGACCACCCTCATTTCTTACTGAGGTTTCGTAAAAGGCTAGTAAGGTGAGTTCACCCGCCGTGTGGTATTCGGCTAAGTAGAATAGACCACCCTCATTTCTTACCGAGGTTCCTCAAAAGGCGAGTAAGGTAAGTTGACCCGCAGTGTAACATTCGCCTGAGTAGATAGACCACCCTTATTTCTTACCGAGATTTTGTAAAAGGCGATTTAAGTAAGCTGACCCACCGTCTGGTATCCGGTTAAGTAGAATAGACCACCCTCATACAGAGGTTTCGTAAAAGGCGACTAAGGTAAGTTGACCCACCGTGTGGTATCCGGCTTAGTAGAATAGACCACGCTTTTTCTTACCCAGGTGTTGTGAAATATGATGATAATATAATGACTTTCTTTAATAAAACTTATTTGTATAATTAATATTTGTAATATACCACACGCTTTACAGTGAAGGAAATCATCGTGAGAGACATGTCTAATGAATTCTTGGGATATGTGTAACTTACCAATCCGAATTGGAGCAGCGTGGTAGGTCTTAGCTCCAATCTTTCTGTCCAAAAACTGAGAGTGAAGGCATAGGCCTTGCCCAGCAGTGGGATAGTAACAGGCCTTTAATTTATTTAATCATTATTATATTACTGAATTAAATTTATTTGCAATTTATTAAACTATTTAAATTACGCCGTGTGGTATCCGGCTGAATAGAATAGTACCACCCTAATTTCTTGCCGAGGTGTCGTAAAAGGCGACTAAGGTAAGTTAACCCACCGTGTAGTATCCGGTTTAGTAGAATAGACCACCCTCTTTCTTACCGAGGTGTCGTAAAATTCGACTGAGGTAAGTTGACGTCAGGCAGGCGGGCGGTCGTTAAAACGCAGCCAAATCATGTGACAGCATGTTTACAACATGTTGTGCCGACCCCACTTAGAGTGGGATAAGGACAGGAAGATGAAAATTGTTTACGTTAACAATTTCAAGAAAGATCGACTTGTTAAATTAAAAACAATAAATTATATCTATTACTTTATTAAAACTAATCAAATATGCACTTTATATTTAAGGTACAAAAATATCACAATTATATAAAATATATATTCAGCGCCATTTATGTTTTACACTTAACTAAAACTAAAAATTAAATTATTTATTAACACCATAAAAACGCTGGTACAAGCCTTCTTTACAACAAGTATTTTATTATTTTTTTTTACTTTACACTAAACCAAAATAAACAATATCTTAAGTACATTTCTAAAATATTTCTTTTTTGAATAGATGGAGTTTCCTAACCAGTGGTAGCTTCATTAAAATTTGACGATTCAAAAGAACTTGTAAAAAAGCCAACGTAAATAAAGAATAGTTTTAAACTCGCGTATAAACTTGAAAAACCTAATTTTTATATTAATATCTCTGTCAATCTAAAATATTTTATAATTAATTATAATATTGTTAAGTAACAAATAAACAATTAAGTAACAATATCAAAGTAATATCCTAGATTTCTGAATAATATCAAAAAATATATTAGCAAATTATAGCAGTGTTTTATTTATAAACAAATTTGAACAAAAGAATAATTTATTGAATATTAATAAATGTAAAATTTAATTAATAATTTATTTATTATTGGACACAGAATACAAAATTTTACATGTAAAATAAAAAAAAAACGACAAACCGATAAAAAACAATGAGTATACAATACAAATAGGAAAAAATCCACAAATTTAATGAAAACTGAACCTTTACATTCTTTTGCTATAATCCGTTCACCAATGTAAAAGATTGCAAACAACAATAACACCGCCTATATACGCTGTAAATTTACCTCTAGTAGTCTTGATCGTCGACACTGGTATCATGTGTAACGAGTATAGTCTAACCGTTTAACTCAGTCCTCGCCTATATATCACGCTACAAACACTCGCCGCCCACACCTACCTCGATCCGTGTTCTCGTCCTATCTCCGCGTCCTTGTACGCAGGCGAGGTCTAAGTTAAACGGTTAGCCTATATAAGTTGCTCCCAACTCAGCCTGTGATTGTGTCCCTCAGTTCCAAAGCATTTTTCCTAACCGATACTGATTGATCGTGGATTAATTTTAACGGATTAATGTTATATTAAATTAATTTCAATGGTGAAAATTGTTTTAAGATATCAGCTATTTGACATACAAGAAAAGTGACGGAATAAATTAAACTCATATGCCGAGATACCGTTGTATTATTAATTAATTATATCAAAAATTAAAATTAAAAAATTTACGTATTACTAATATTTGATTTTAAAATATATTCGATGTTTTTATTCGATTCTTATACGAATGTGAATATTATTTGAGAACTTCACTAATAGCGTTATAATAACAGATTTAATTTAATAATTTAAATAATATAAATAATACTGCTCATTATTTTAGAATAAAATTATTAATATAAAGGAAATATAAGATTCATTGTAAACAAAATATTATTAATGGTACATTATTAATGGTTTGGGAGTTAAAATTAAATTATTTACTATTTAAAGATTTGTAAATATCAATTATTTAATAACATTTATAGGGAATATATATATTAATTTATAGGGGAAATTGTTTAACTACAAATTACAACAGTAATATAGTATTATATATAGTATGTATAGTACACGCCGTGTGTTATCCGGCTGAATAGAATAGTACCACCCTCTTTTCTTACCGAGGTGTCGTAAATGGCGACTAAGGTAAGTCGACCCGCCGTGTGGTATCCGGTTTAGTAGAATAGACCACCCTCATTCTTACCGAGGTGTCGTAAAATACGACAGAGGTAAGTTGACGTCAGGCAGGCGGCCGGTCGTAAAAACGCAGCCAAATCATGTAACAGCGTGTTTATAACATGTTGTGCCGACCCCACTTAGAGTGGGATAAGGGCAGGAGGATGATGATATAGTATGTATAGTACATAGTAACATAGAAAAAAATCCGGTTTTTTCTACAGGAAAAAACTTTAAATTAGAAGGCCTAATGCCGTGTGGTATTCGGCTAAGTAGAATAGACCACCCTCTTTTAACATAGAAGTATAATTATAACATAGTTATTGGTACTTTAACCTTTAAATTAAGTCACGGGTATGATTATTATATATATTCATATAAACATAGTTGAGGTTATTTTTATCACTAAAATTAAATAACCAGTATTCGTATATAATCGTCACATCGCATTAGTATTAAAGTGACATAATTCAAAATAAGACTTAAGTTAAATACATTGCAGTTATTTCAACGCCATCTATGAATTCACGGTAGGTATTATTAAAAATACTAGTATTTTCTTGCTCTTCTAAGTTATGGGTTTCTATAATATTTACGAGTTTTTCAAGGCAGATGTTACAATAAAATTACTTTGCTGTAATCCGCGTTTGTTAAGAGAATCCATGCTAAGTGTATAAAGCAGCTAATCACATACCACATACATGCAGAACAAGCCGCCACACGTATCACTAGACGCCGCTAACACCAACACTCCATACAAGCACCACACACACTCACTACTACAACCTCTACGATCGTTTCGCCTCGAAACCGAAGCATCATCAGGATAGGCTCCAAGAACAAAATCGTAATGATTACATTGATTGAATGTATGTGGTATATAATATATAAGCTGTGATGGCCTAGCGGTGCGACCATTTGAATCTCTAGAGACGATCATGGGTTCAAACCCGGGCAGACACCAATGAGTTTTTCTATTAAAACTTATGTGTCTAATTGATAATTGCAATTTATCACACGCTTTTCGGTGAAGGAAAACATCGTGAGGAAACCTGCATATCTCTAGAGAATCCTAGGGATATGTGTAACCTACCAATCCGCATTGGAGCAGCGTGGTAGGTCTTAGCTCCAACCCTTCTCTCCAAAAATGGAGAGAGGAGGCCTATGCCCAGCAGTGGGATAGTAACAGGCCGTCACTTATGTGGTATATGATTGTTGCCTGCTTCATACATAAGCATTGCATGTATTCTGTTAAAAAACTATTACAGCAAAATAATTTTATTGTTCTGTACTATAGTACAGAACAATAAAAGTTTGGCGTACAATAAAAGGCGTTACTTTGCGGAACTATAGTTACGCAAAGTAACGCCTGCTTCGATAAATCAGTTCTTTAGGCGCTAAGTTACACTTTATTCAAATATGCTACAAAACTTTTTTAGATTAAGTCACTTTACTAAGCGATAGAATACATCAGTTTACTGGTCTACTGGTCTACTGTGTTGTCACGTGGCTATAGTGATTGAAGTCTGTTTCTTAGCTTCCAGCATCTTATAGTAGACCACAGCGTCGTGTACCGTCGGAAACGTGTCCAGTTGCAACCGCTCTGACTCTAGCGAGTTGTAGCGTTCGATCATTTCTAGGACGGGACCTGAAGAATTTCCAAAATTTATTCAAATTCCGTTAAAGACGCCGTGTGGTATCCGGCTGAGTAGAATAGACCACCCTTTTTCTTACCGAGGTGTCGTTAAATACGACAAAGGTAAGTTGATGTTAGGCAGGCGGCCGGTCGTAAAATACATAGCCAAATCATGTGACAACATGTTTATAACATGTTGTGCCGACCCCACTTAAAGTGGCATAAGGGCAGGAGGATGATGATTCAAATTCCGTTAAAATTTCCAAGGTCCTAAGTGTGAAATTGCCAGGAAGTGACACAACCTGGAGAAGTTTAATGTTCAAAATAAAAGTGTCTTGAAATATAAATCTTGTATTTTACCTTATATAGTTGTAACAATTATATTTCGTGAGTACATAAGACAGTAGTAGTAAGAGCTCTTTTGAGGAAGTCACTGGTTCGAATCCGGGCAGACACCGATGAGTTTTTCCGTAAAAACTTGTGTCTAATTCATAATTGCAATTTATCACACGCTTTTCGGTGAAGGAAAACTTTGTGAGGAAATCTGCATAACTAGAGGATTCTGGGGATATGTGTAACCTACCAATCCGCATTGGAGCAACGTGATAGGTCTTAGCTCCAATCCTTCTCCCCAAAAATGGAAAGAAGAGGCCTATTCCCAGCAGTGGGAGAATAACAGGCCGGTACTTACTTTATTCATCTTTTTCCGTTTAAATTTATAAGGTCCTTAGTGTGAAATTGCCAGGAATGGAGAAAACCTGGAGAAACTAATGATAACTGGTACGATGGAGGGAAAAAGCAAAATCTCCAATGTCCTTAGTGTGAAATGTTCAAGAACGGAGAAAACCTGGAAAAGCTAATGATTACTGGTACGATGGAGGGAAAAAGCAAATATCTCCAAGGTCCTTAGTGAGATAATTCCAGGAATGGAGAAAACCTGGAAAAGCTAATGATCAAAAGAGTAAGAGGCCGTAGTCCAACACGATGGTCCGACCAGATCACTAAGTCGCTTTCCATACAAGTCCTCGATGCCTTACAATTCGCAATAGATCGCAAAACCTGGAGAAAGTTTACTTAGTACTCAAAAATAAGGCATTTGCAGCACATTTATACACTTTCTCAGAACCAAAACGCTCTCTTTCACACAAACCTACATATAACACAGATACACAGACACACAATACACACGCGCACATATACAAATCAATGCCGTGTGGTAATCCGGCTGAATAGAATAGTTCCACCCTCATTTCTTACCGAGGTGTCGTAATAGGCGACTAAGGTAAGTCGACCCGCCGTGTGGTATCCGGCTAAGTAGAATAGATCATCCTCATTTCTTACCGAGGTGTCGTTAAAGGTGACTAAGGTAAGTTCACCGTGTGGTATCCGGTTGAGTAAAATAGACCACACTTTTTCTACCGTCGTGTCGTAAAGTAGGACTAAGGTAGGCCGGTCGTAAAATACGTAGCCGAATCATGTGACAACATGTTTGTAATATGTGCCGACCCCACTTAGAGTGGGATAAGGGCAGGATGATGATAATGATTGGGGTGCCAAAGTGGTCGGCCTCCTCGTGGCGCACCCTGGGCAAGCTTAGTCTTGGCGAACGGACCACTGAGGGGTGGCCAATCCAGTTGTCCCTCTGATTAGCAGAGGGCAATCTGGACGGGCCGGGGACTTCGGGGGGGTTGGGGTGAAGTCCCTAATGAGCGACGGGTCCAGTTGGGCTTACTCTAAGTCTGGCTGGACATGGTTACGGCCACCGTCGGCGAAACCCGGAAGCCCAGCAATGGGAACGGGGACCTTCGGGTTGCGAGGAAGAAAACCTCTATAAAAAATTACCCGGTGGGGGCGGAAACGCCCACCAAGGCGTTGGGGCCCCTATTTGGGGCGCGATCTCTCCCTGTCGACCGTGACATAGCAAACACGGTGGGCAGGGAGCGATCGTGGGCAGCGATGGCCTCCTTTAGCTCTGCGGAGGGGGGCGGAGGGAGGCGGCGGAGCGGTTCCACGAACTGTTGTTCTGGATCCAATCTGCTGCTGGTGAGTCCAGGTGTTAGTGACTCGCCCAAGCCCATCGTCTGCCGCCCTAACTGGGGACCTTCGGGTGTTCCGAACGGGGTACATCGGACACCTGGCTTACAGGTCCCCGAGGCGGTCGGTGCATCTGGTGCTCCCGATGCACCGGTTAGCGGAGGGGGGTTTCTCTTTCGAGGGGCCCCTACCTGGAGGTGTTTATTCTCTGGGATCAGAGCTGTCGGCGGGATGGGGGCAAAATGTACAGTGATACCCTGTCCTTGCCATTGGCAGCGTGGTGGAGCACACAGGTCGTTTTAGTCGGTGCGAGTCCGACATAACCGCCGCCTGTCCCCGTCGGGCGGCGGTACCCATAAGGGGTTTTTTCCTGTATAATAAAAAAAAAAAAAAAAAAAGGATGATGATAATGACACATACAAATCAAATTAATACTTTATTAAAATAAGCTTTTTACAAGCACTTCTGAATCGTCAAGGATCAATGCAACACGCACTAAAGACCATATTGCCAGCGATAAAAATAGCCCTTAAAGTCTAAATAGTTTACGTATCACGGTTTCGTGAATTAAAAATCAAGGATAGGCTATCCACTATTTGTCTCCGAAGAGTTATGGAGTTCTTTGGACACATCGCCTGGAAAGAAGGTCATAGCTTGCAGCTCTTGGTCACCGGCAAAGTAGATGAAAATCGGCCAAGAGGCCGCAGCCCCACTAGATGGTCTGACTAGATCCGTACCACACTGGACTCCAGCAGAGGACTGGAAGCAGATAGAAGGAAGTCCTTCGAGACAGTCTGCTTCCTAATCGTTTTTGTGAGTTTGGGTATAAGATCCTATAATAAAATTCTGTAATCAATTTCAGCTTTGCCATTACAGCAGTTTAAAAACACTATTAAAGAGAGGCTGATACAGAAACCCTACTATTATTTAGACGATAAGAATGCGTGAATATAGATATTGTTCGACCCTGTACAAGATAGAAACGATTAAATGTAACTAGTATTAAGAATTGTATTTTTAAAAGAGCAACCGCCGAGTTTCTTGCTGGCTCTTCTCGGTAGGAACAGCTTTCCGAACCAGCAGTAGAGTTGACGATTCAAAACTACTTGTTTACAAGTTTATTTGAATAAAGAGGAATGCAACGCAAGGACGAGGTATCACGGTTTACGTCGATTAGTAATATAACTAGTGTGATACTTTATCAGTGAGATGATTTGATGATTTGTTATCAGTGAGATAATTTGGACAACTAACCGTTAGCGCCGGCTAGAAGTACGGTGATATTGTTTGAAGCCAATTCCGCCTGGGCCGAAACTAAACTCTTTATACCTGGAGCGTCTACGTAAGATAGAGCTGTTGCATCGATGATCACGCAGTTCACCTGCAAGTGATATGTTTATGCAGGATACCAAGCTGTATTTAAGGTAAGGGCACTGGTAATTGAACATGCACTAGTAGTTGACCGTTTTGTATGCAATTTTAAGTAATAAGCGTTTTATTTGCAGGTAATAAAAAATATATTTGTAATAACCTGTTGCCATCTATTAACAACTGACCAAAAGTATATATAGTAAGTAAACTATAGCCCATTGTTTCATATTTAAAATGTATTATTATTAATTAATATATTTTATTAGCTACAACAAACGAAACGCTTATTTAAAATTTCATACAAAACGGCCAACTACTGATACATGATCAATTACTAGTGCCTTTACCTTATTTATTATCAAATTTCGAGAAAGAAATCACTCATTAATCAAACTCGTATAGGCTGATTTCGAAAAGATACGCGAGATGTTTTCGTACAAAGAATCTCAGCGTTTAAAGATTTTAAGAGAGCTTCCGGTAACAAAATTCTTTGGAATCTTGGTTTCTGACTATGAGCCTAGTCAGAAATTTGAGAATCAACGAGCGATGTAACTATACTCGCAGTGTCTTTAAATGTGCAAATTAGAAACGAAGATATTCGTACAAGAAAAAACTACCGACAATGAGTTGGTACATAGTCAATGCACGTTAAAAGGTTCTAAAGTACTGGATTTCACACTAGAAAAACAAACCTTTCGTAAAGCGACGGAAGTTCCCAAAAAAGTTTCCAGGGAGCCTTAACAAGCAACCCATGCATCAAGAGTAGTATTATTGACACCGATAAAAAAACGTACCCTATTCCCAATACTGGAGTCCCACTCGTAATCACCCTTACTAACGTTGCTCACGTCATCCGTGGGGGGCTTCAGGTACCCGATCCTTCGGAACAGCGTCGATCTAAAGAGATTCTTACTGGCAAAGTTCAAACCGCCACAATAGTGGAATATCTTGATGCCGTTGATTTCTTCCGCCTGCAAAAAGCAATTCAAATTAAATGCCAGCCTATTCCACTGCTGAGTAAAGGCCTCTCCTTTTGTACAGAAATATTGGAGCTTGAATCCATAACACTCTATCACGGATCAGTAAGTTATACACATCCCGCGATTTCACATGCAGTTTCATAATAAACTTGCCTGATGTTTGAACACAAAGTAAGGGGATACGTTTTAATAATGCAATTAGATTAAAAACTCTAATGATGCAAGCAATTTACATATCCCGCAGGGAAACTGAGTTTCAAAACAGACAAAAAAAACTGCTCTATAAAACTTGCAAATTCTAAGAAAATTGTAAAAAATACGTAACATTAGTAAACAAACATTTCAATTCAAAGAATTCGCCAATAGACAAGTAATAAAGGTGAATACACCTTCAGTAAAAAAGTAATCACATCGTAGACAATATAATTGTCTACGGAATATAATTAATAGAAAAAAAACTTGAAGTATAATAAACTTGACAAATAATGTCAAAATAACAATAGTAAATTAAGGCTTATATTAAAACAATACAGGAATAATTGAGCTTAAACGGAAATAAACCGAAGAAACAGATATGTAACAATGAAAATTGGGTCGATTGAAATAAAAAAAAATGAGTTAAAAGGTAATTTCAATGACAATTCAATCTTAAAAGAAGCAATAAATTATGCAACAGGGATTGGACATAGTCTTAAATAATTAGATAAAAGACTAAAGGATGCGTTAAATGCGTGCGATTAGTAGGAGGTATCTAAAATTAAAAACTAAAAAGATCTGTACAATTAATTGGTAAGAATTTTTTAAGAAAAAAAAAACCATTGCCAAATAGAAATAAACATAAAATGCGTCTCTTCGCAGACAAAACGTATCCATACGCCCTGAATTACGAGGTAGGTCTGTTTGACGTGCTAAAATTATGGATTTTCCTATTTTTTAACATATTCCTAATATGCGCAGTTCAGTTCTTAATACTCTGTGTTCATGATACAACGGAAATGGAATGGCTGAGTCATGGGATGCTTTTAACAGAACCTTAACCATATATCATAATTTCGTAGTAACATTTGGTGAAATGAAACTTTAAATAAAGTAATATTGACCAATACTACTTTTATTTTACTGATAGTTACTAATATTGTACATATCAGGCATGAATTGAGATGACATGGCAGGCGAAATCATTTATTTATTTATTACTAAGGTATCCCACAAATAACGCCCTCGTAAATAAAATAATGGCCTGTTGCTATCCCACTGTTGGATTATTCATATTCTGGAGAAGCGGGTCAGAGATTAGACTCAACGCTGCTCTAATGTGGACTGATAGGTTACACATATCCCCAGAATTTTCTAGAAATACGCAGATTTCCTCAAATTTTTACCTACCAATCCGCATTGGAGCAGCATGGTAGGTCCTAGCTCCAATCCTTCTCTCCAAAAATGGAGAGAAGACGCCTGTGCCCAGCATTGGGACAGTAACAGGCCGTTACTTTACTTTTTATGTTAGTACAACTTAATTCTAAACTTAATTGTTAATTTAATGTAAATATCTGCCACTGTTAACTGGTGGATTGGTGACCTTATCTGAGGCACCCATCTGGTGCCTCAGATAAGGTCACCAATCACCAAGGACAGTTTGGATGGAACAGTCTGATTTACCACTTAGCTTTGACGTACTCTACGCAACAGCGATGCAATTCAGCAAGTCAATACTTACCGCTCTATATCTCTTGATGTCTAGATATAGGTCAGTGTCCAGCACGCGGCC